>OX456524.1:71774059-72489059 GCA_949748255.1 Eustalomyia histrio | reverse complement strand
AATGAGATTTTTTGAATAACGATCGTATGGACCAGTAGGTAGCGTGGGGGGGGGGGGGGAGGGAGGGGGTAATCAAATTCGGTCTTTTGAGGATTTTCGTTTAGAAAAGAGGTAGACAAGTAGTGAATAGATATAAAAAAAATGTTTTTGGAAAGTTGCAGCCAATTCGGAATTGATCCTCGAATTGCGATTTTCAGCAAGTAGTATTTTTTTATTAATCGGTCTTTATTAACGAAAAATATTTCTTCATTATTAACACGAAAAAAACAAAAAATTTTAAAAGCGAAAATTTTCGCTTGTCACAATAAATTGCTTTTAATAAGTACCCCTTTGATTAACTTTTAATTCGACTTGGACAATGTTTGTCCTACGGAATAATTTTTGTTTAAAAAATTTTAATTTATTAGTAAGTTATTGAGAATAAAAATTGAGAAATTCCACAGAGCCAGCAGGATAGAATACTTAGTATTTTCGGTTGGCGCTACCCAACCTTGTCAATATCCATGCTCTTCTTCTCCCTTTGCGGTCATTGCTTGTTGATGATTGTCTATTTTATATTGAGTGTTAGGAAACAAATTAACAAACTTGTAAACAACAACACAATTAGACTAACATCAACGAAATTTAACAATTTATATTTATCCTCTATATTTTACAGTTTTTTGTTATGAACTTTAATTCGTGAAGTATCAAACGACAAAGCTTATATGAAGCCTTTAATTTCAAATGTTTGTCCTAATCCATATTAAATCTACAACTTAATCTATGTTGATTGTTAATAAATAAACAATATTTTTCACTGTATACTTGTGTTTAAAGTAATGGAGTTTTATGAATTGTTGATCTGTTATTTTGTAAGTGAAGAGCATGGATATTGATAAGGTTGGGTAGCGCCAACCGAAAATACTAAGCATTCTATCCTGCTGGCTAATAAAAATTTTCATGTTTCTTTACAATAAAATAATTTATAAAAATAATATGATTATATGATCTTAAATTCTACTATATGATCTTAAATTCTACTATATTCATAAAATTCCATTATTTTAATTTATTTTCTTTTTTTTAGTTTTTTTTCGGCAATTACAGATTTATAGGTAAAAAGATGAACTTTCATTTGACTGAAACTTTTCAAAAAAATATATCCACAACTTCATCTGCATTAAGCGTATTCGATCTACGTTATCGAATACAAAACTTCAACATACTTTATTACTATTAGGATTACTTACCGGAAATCAAATGTAGCTAACTAAACGTTAACCAGAGATTTTTAAAAATTTAGTTTTTTATAAAACAAAAAAAAAAAAAAAATGAACTAGAATTTAGAAAAATTAACTTATTTAAAGGAACAATTGAAATGAAAACGGCACCAAAGATAATTTAAGCTATATTTAATAACATTTTCCTTAAAATTAAGAAACAAATTTTACTTAAAATTTGGTAAAAATTTCTAAATTATAGAAAAATTTTACTACTGAGAAGTAAATTTTTATTAGAAAACAGTAAAATTTCCTCCTAATTAGTTCACACATTATCTAAAATTTTACTGTTAGTTAGGAAATGTTTCCTTGGTTTTAAGAAAAATTTTATTTTAGTTAAGTTCATTAGATAATTTTTTTTACTAAAAACTAAGACTTTACTCCCTCAAAATAAACAAATATTTTTCTAACATCAAGTTAAATAGCACTTCTTTAAAGTGAAAATTATTCTTATCTTGCTTCTATGAGTAAGTATTTTCCCACTTTCGGCTTTTAACTAGCTTTTTGCTATACATTTTTGTCTTAAAATTTAATTGAATTATACTAAATTCATGTATTTAAAATATAAATTAAATTTCATTAGCAAAAAGGTAAACAAATTAAAAAAAAATGTACTGCAGGATATCCTGAAACGTAATAAATTGTGACAAAGTCAGATCATTTTCGTAGTTAATTAACGGTTCTGCTTGAGAGAACTACAAAAAGGGACGCCCTAAGTGACAGACAGCATCTATGGCTAAGGAACACTGGGGATCCTTTGTCTTCTTAAATTAACTAATTTAAGGAAATTGTTGCAAAAATACAAAATATCACAGTTACATTTCTTGTTATTATTGGAAAATGAAAAAATCATAAGTTTATTTTATGGGATTTTTAGCTTAAACTTAATTTGACATATACAAATTTAAACTTTTTTATTATTAAGTGAAAAAAATTGTTCGATAAATATAAAGTTTTATAAGCGCTATGTCAATTATAGCAAAGCCATTATGCCGTAATGTATAAAATGTGCCTGCGATATTTTGTATTGTAGTCAACAAACAAAATTATTACATAAAAGCGCAAATTCGAAATTTTTAACCCTTTGCTAACAAAATTTAAAAAAAAAATATTTTAAACTACTTTAAGTTCAATGTTTAATACTGTTAAGTGTAGGGATGGGCATGTGAGGCATTTTTGAATCACACACGATCACGAACCAAAAATTACAATCATGCTCGATAGTTTTTTTAAATGGTTACTTTAATTTCTTTTATTTAATAATATTTTTTCTTGAAAATAGGGAAAACTAACTGGTTTGTTTTGTTTTTTTTTTTGGAATAGAATATTAAAAATAATTTAAACATTTTCCAACAAAGATATCCTATACAAAATTTTATTATTTTTTAAAAATTAGAAAATTTTTACTTGAACAAAAAGAATATTTTATTAACATTTTTAATATTTATCTGAACTAAGTTGCATGAAAATTTTCCTTAGAAAAAGTTCATCAGTTTCTAAAATCAAGTAAATTTTTATTATTACATAGGAAAAAATTTATTACTTTTTGTTTTAATTGTCTGAACTAATTTTTAGAAAACAATTCTTTAAAATTAGAAACAGGTATACTTAAAAACTGAATTTTTGAACTAAACTTAATTTTATTACATTTGAGTATGCAATTTTCTTAAAGCTATGATGTTTTTTTTCTTAAAATTAATAAATTTTTATTTAGTTGAGTTGTTTTTTTCCTAAAATCAAGAAATATTACTTAAGAAAAATATTAACTATTTCTGAGTATATAAACTATTTCGTTTTTCCTCAAGCTTAGGAATTTTTAATCATTTTAAGAAAATTTATATAAGTTTTAATAAAATTTTACATAAATTGAGGACAATTTATAAACTATTTTGAAGGAAATTTTTGATTTAATTTTGGTTCATGTCTTTTTTTTTTGAGTGTAGGATTAAACTCTAAATGGCCCTTTCTAAAATTTTTACTTCTTCAGAAAGCCACAATAGCAGGTAGAAAACTTGATAAAAAAAAGTTATTTTTTTATTACGTGTACTATAACGTATTAAAAAAGTATATCGAGCTGAGCCTTTAAAAATTTATAATACTTAAAATAATTCGGACTTATCAATTTCATAACATTTTTTTTTTTTGTTTAAATACAAGTTCTACAACAAAAATCTCTATTGGCATCGATTATTTGTTAAGTTCGGTATTGGTAACGGTACTTTTGTACACCGATTTTAAGTATTTGATAATATAAAAATTTTGATAATACGTAATATATGTATTTTTAAAGTAACTGTATGAAATTCAATTAAATAAAAATAAACAAGTGTCAAATACAACAACAAATAAATACGAAAATATTTCGATAATTAAAAAATATATATATATTATTCAATTCTTGAATATAAAGTATTTCGTAAAATTCGTATATTTTACGAAAAACTAAATAGGAAAAAATTCTTTTTGTAAAATATCTCATAAATTTTTTCGTAGCTGTACACATTGTTTTAGAGTTTAAATTAACTTCAATATGTTTTTACAAATGGCATATTTTTTTTTTATAAAACTTACACTCAGAAAAATATTTACCAAATATGAAGTAATTTTACTAAATTTTAAGAAATTTGGAAATTATTTTTAGGCATGCTAAGGAAAAAATTTCCTTAATTTTAAAAAGTTAAATAATTTTAAACGTTTGTATTAAATTTAAAGAAGTTCCGTACTTAGATTTTATTTTTTTTTCATACACTCACAATATTATTTCGTTAAAAATAATCTAAAATACATATTAAATTAATCAAAAATACAATCAAAAAGAAGACTACTGATTTTTCATTATATTCAGCCCATTTTGTTGTTTATATTCAATCATTGTTTAGTAATCCAAAAAAGTAGTAAAAGCAATCGAAAGTAGTTTAAAATAACCATCAATTTTTAACTGACAAAAAGTAGAAAAAAACGATTTTTGTGGTTTGTTTTTCAAATTGATTTTTTTTTATTTGTATGTAATTTTACAAAACACAACACACACTGATGTAACATATATATTTTTATTTTCTGTGTGTATCTATATTTGAATAATTTGTTGTAATTTTTATTGAAATAATTTTGTATATAAACAAACTATTTTGGTAAAAAAAAACAAAAAAGAATTATATCAATTTCAATTTTTAAAAAAAGAAAACATAAAATTTTACATTTAACAGAAAATATCAACTCCTACTGAATGTCTATAAATTTTTATAGTTTGTTTTTTAAATGACTGATTCAAATAGTTAAAAAATATATTTCTATGAATTTTAATTGATTCTTCATTTAAAAACAAACTTTACGTATTATTGAGTGTACAATTTAAAATTTCCTTATTTTTTAGTTTATAAATTCTTAACATTTATGAATTTTTACTAATAAAAAATGTCTCACTATTTTTTAGTTAATGAACATTTTTCATAAACTAATATCAAATAAATTTGAATTATTTTAAAGCATTTTTGATAGCCGGTGAACCGGTATTTTTTATTTGTAAAAAACCCAACTGAGTAAATTTGTCTTATTCTCTGTAAGTTTGTAATTCTTACTGAAGTTGACTGGGAAAAGTACTCGAACGGAAGTAAAACAAAAACAATGAAGAAATTGAAATTGCAGTCAGTAGTAATAGTAATTAATTACTAGTTGATACTTAAGCCTGTTAAAATCGTTAAAATTAATTTTGTTTTCAACTATTATCTCATTACAAATATATTTTGAATATGAAAAAAATTTAAATTAAAATAAGACAAGTAGCATCTCGCAAAAAGTATTATTTTGTAGGGCTGTGCAGTTTGATAAAATTCGCTATTAAGCGTGGCTAACTTTGCTAAAACATAATCAGAGTTTAATACATACTAAGCATTGTTAAGTCCATTTCCGGTTATTTTCAGATAAGTTAATGAAAAATTTTGGGATTAACTGTCATATTATCAATAGAAGACACTAATGCACACATTTTTTTATTGAAATATAAATTTTCTTATAAAATCATTTAAGTGGTTATTTTTTTTTTGTAAAACAAATACGCATATGTGTTTTTTATAAAATTTATTCTAAAAATTAAATTACGTTTTTTTAAAAAATTCGCTAGATTTTTGGCTAATCGTCAATATTTCCCGCTAGAGGCAAATTAATATCATAAGATCTGAAAAGAAAATCGAGAAACTTATTCGATGCGATAAATATTGAAACGGAGTGCAGGGTTCATAACATATTTTTGCCATGAATGTAATTAAAGGTTTCAGTGTACACAATTTACTTGAATCCGATCAACTAATAGATAGTTTTTCAAAAATATAACAAATCTATGAAAATGTATTTTTAGTTTGGTTCGAGATCATAGAAAAAGTTTTTTTTCCAAATGAAAATTTTTTTTCTTATTTTTTTATTTAAGTAGTCATGGAGAATACACAGAAAATGTTATTAGACACTAGCCGAATGGAATGCATTTTCTGGTCAACTATGACTTTCATCAACATTCTTCGTGCCGAAATGCCAATTGTAAATATCTTTATTTAACTCAAACTTTTTCTATGATCTCTAACCAAACTAAAAATACATTTTCATTAGAGTATTCAAAAACCGAAACCGAAAACCGGTCAACCGGTTTCTTTTTTTTTTAAGCCGATCGGTTTCGAATATTTTGTAAATTCGAAGAAAACCAAAAACCGGTATTTTTTGTTCGGTTAACCGGTTTTTTTTTAATTACATCACCAACTGGGTTACTTGGTTTCTTTTATTTTTCCCGAACACTTTAATAATCGTTTGTTTGGTTATGAAGATTTAGATGTAAGTCTGATAGATTCCGATGAAGACTTAACTATGGATATTCCAAATTCAAATAGTTTAATTTCTGATCATAATAACACAAAAACAGTATTCAAAATCCTAAAAAAGAGACTGTACAAAATCATTCATCATTATATGTGACCTTCTCCGAGAAAAGGCACCAGTGTGTGAAAATTAAGTTTTGAGAAAAACGCATTTAAAGTTTCATAACGCATTATCACTGTGAACACACCTTCAGTTGGGAGATGCCATTTGGTATGGTTTGTTATGATTGGGAGCCGACTTTGGTGACGTCTTGCCTACGTGGTGACGTATTTTTATCGCTTTTAGAGTGACAATTTAAAACCAAAAAATCAAAAAAATTAAATTTTAATGTTTTTCTCATTTTTATCGATTTTTCCAAGTTCGTTTTGTACACTCACAATATATTTTCCGTTACTGACTGTAGTTTATTTTAAAAGTAATACGTAAAGTTTGTTTTTAAATGAATAATCAATTGAAATTCATAGAAATATATTTTTTAACTATTTAAATCAGTCATTCAAAAAACAAACTATAAAAACTTACAGACATTCAGTAGGAGTTGTTATTTTCTCTTAAATGTAAAATTTTATGTTTTCTGTTTCTAAAAATTGAAATTCATATAATTCTTTTTTGTTTTTTTTTTACCAAAATAGTACAAAATTATTTCAATAAAAATTACAAGAAATTATTCAAATATACAAACACACAAAGCCAATAAAAATATATACATCTGCATGTGTTGTGTTCTGTTTTGTAATTACATACAAATAAAAAAACTTTCAATTTAAAAAACAAACCACAAAAGTAGTATTTCCTAACTTTTTGTAAGTAAAAATTCTATGGTTATTTTAAACGACTTTCTATTATTTTTACTACTTTTGTTGGTTATTAAACATTGATTGAAAATAAACAGCAAAATGGTTTGAATATAATGGAAAATCAGTTGTCCTCTTTTTTACTGTAATTTCGATTAATTTAATATGTGTTTTAAGTTGTTTTTAACGAAATAATATTGTGAGTGTAGGTTATGGGGTAAATAAATTTTTATCAGAAATCTAATTGATTTCATCTTATTCTACACCCTATTAGGTACCAGAATCCACTCTTAAGTCCAAACCCGTTTTTTTACACACTACAAGGTGGCGCAAAAGTAATCCTCCTATCAGAAAATGCTATAAATTTTGCGATTGGCCCCTAATGTCAGTTCTGTTTTGACATTTGTGTAGTAAACACATGCGAAATACACGTTAATAAACAATGTTACGCTACACTGCTCCAGAACGCGGAATATTGGTGACTATTTATTTGAGCAATAATGAAGATGATTTTTCATCAAAAATAATCATGAGTGATGAGGCCCATTTCCATCTTAGCGGGTACGTAAATAAGCAAAATTTACGCTTCTGGGGCACTGAAAATCCGCGTGTTACCCACGAAGAGACATTACACCCGCTCAAAGTCACTGTATGGTGTGCTGTTTTCGCTGGAGGAGTCATCGGATCTTTTTTCTTCGAAGACGTCGCGGGCCAAACGGTTACTGTGAATGGTGAGCGCTACAGAGCAATGATCAACGAGTTCTTTTTGCCGCAACTTGATGAATTGGGATTGGAAAACATGTGGTTCCAACAGGACGTTGCAACGCCACACACTGCACGTGCCACACCCGATATGCTGAAGGATGCATTTCCCGGGCGCCTAATCTCCCGTTTTGGCGATTTGCACTGGCCAGCAAGATTGCCTGATTTGACCGATCCAGACTTCTTTTTGTGGGGCTTTTTGAAGTTGCGGGTATATCAACAAGCCTCAGACTCTTGCAGCTCTTAAAGACAATATCCGTCAAGAATGTGAGGACCTATCGCCGGAAGTTTTGGCCAAAGTGATGGAAAATGCCATAAAAAGGGCTCAAATGACAATCAACTGTGGCGGCGGCCATTTACATGACATCATATTCTCGACTTGATGTAAAAAAAATTAAAAGACCAAATAAAAATAATCCACAAGAAGAATCAAAGTTTTTAATTTTTTTTTTTAATTACAGCCAAAAAACATCGGAGGGTTATTTTTGCGCCACCCTGTAGGTCCCTTTTCTCGGAGAAGGTCATATATGATGATTTCATATATCTTGATAAATGCGACAAAAGAACTGAAAAGTTGGACAATTTATATAATTGTCTTTTGACTATTTGTCCAACATCTACTATTAGTGTATTTTATTTTCCACTTCTAGCTTTATCGAAAGCAAAAAAAAATCGTCTTAAACCGAAACATTTAATTGGCATATTATTTCTAAAATATTATTTTAGAAGTGAAACATAGATTTTCTTTTTACATGTTTAAAATGTAATATTAAAAAAACTTATTTACATATATAATAAAAACAATTATCAAATTATATAAGATTTTTATTCAAATAAAAAAAAAAATCGAAAAAACCGGTTGACCGATTTTTTCTGCAAAAACCGAAATCGGTTATATTAAAATTCGATTTTTCGAAGAAAACCGAAACCGGTTTTTTAAAAGGCCGGTTTTTTGAATACTCTAATTTTCATACCTATAAGTATTAAAGAGATACATTTTTTGAGTGTACTTACAAAATTTACAAAAAATCATTTTTTTTTTTTTGCTATTTATTTTTACTTTCAACTGATAAAAAGAAATTCCCTTTGCACTTTTTCAAAAAATATTGAAAAAATGCTTAAGTGCAGGTACTCCCCGTTAACGTTAAAGAAAGAAGTACATCTATATCATTAATTTTGCTGCTTTTTCTACAACTTTTGCATCTCTTATTTTGCTGGGTTTGTTTTTATTAAGACAAGTCTAATTTTAAACAATTGCTAAATACTTATATCAAATGTAATTTACATTAAACTTATTTATAAACATTTTGTATACCACTCAATTCGAACATATGAAAAAAGTCAATGTTTAGTTATTAAATTCTTTTTTTTTGCACACACACACACACACACATGAATCTATATAATAAATTATGTTAATTGTTAAAAGCTTTTAAGGACATTTCAAAATGTAACCAGTTCTATTAGAGATCAAATTGAGAACAACTTTTAGATTTGATGAAAATATTCCACTTGTATTCAAATCATATAAAATTACCTTACTATTATAAAATATATTACTACTTTAAAACCACTTAATTGTAAAATACGATTTATATTTAGTATAAACCCCAACCATTTTAGGAAAATTATATTTCCCCAGCATAATGCTGCTAAACTTGTACAAACATATTTCAAGTACGATATTACGACGATACAAGAAGCCTAAACTAAACATCTAAATTATAATTTAACAAAAAGGCTACTTAGAAATTTGATAAATGCCTTTTATACACATTAAAATGTTAGCTTATATGTATGTATGTTAGTTTATATAATAAAACATCTATTGTTTTATAAAAATAATAGTAGTTGGGTGTTTAGTTGTGGTATGATATGAATGGATGGTTGGGTTGGTTGGTTAGCTAGTTATTGTACGTATCGTAAGATGGTAAACCCAAGTGTAATTATACTTAAAATCAGTTTAAAACGCAGACATTTTAGAAAACATGGTCACCAAAGGATTTTATTGTTAGTGTAAAGTGAACTAAATATACATACATGCAAACATATGTATGTGAACACACAATACAGTATGTATTAGGGTGGTGAATATTCGTTTTTACCAACCATAATGCACGAGGTAAATTGTAAATAAAACGTAATGTTTTCAAACGAATTATCTTAATATTTTTTATTATGATGGAAAGATCTATGACAATTATGTGTGAAATAAAATATTGGTTAAATGCTCACCATGGCTTCGGTGGCATACCTCTATCGATGGTCCATATTTTCAATGACTTTGAGACATAATTGAGGTTTAATGTCGTTAATGTGCCGAATTATCTCATCCTTTAGCTCTAGAATTATTGCTGGCTTATCGACGTAGGCTTTTTCTTTTAAATATCCCCACAGAAAGAAGTCCAACGTTGTCAAATCATATGATCGTAGCGGCCAAGAAACATCGCCACGACGTGAGTTAACACGGCCATTAAATTCCTCACGCAAAAGAGCCATTGTTTTGTTGGCTGTGTGGCAAGTGGCACCATCCTGTTGGAACCAAATATCGTCCAATTCAATTTCTGGCTACAAGAAGTCCGTTATCATTTCGCACGTCGACGAGTCAAGGTTGAAGGCTCTTCTGCCACACTATCGCAAACATCAGCAATGTTTTCCTCATAACAAAATGGGCGAGCATGCATAAGTGTTTTCACATTTCCTACAGACCCAGTTTGCTGAAACTTGCGCACAATTCTCTCGATTGTGGACACATTTGTTCGATTATGCTCACCAAAAAAATCACGAAGTGCACGAAATGCATTTGATAACATCTCGCCCTAACGTAATGAAAAGTGTCAATGGATTTTATGCAAAAATTTATTAATATTATGCTGACTTATAATTCTCTTATTGTTCACATAATCATAGAGTTAATTGATTTTTTTTTAACAAGCTAACATAAAATCCTTTATTTTGAAAAAACCTTGTTCTAAAGTTTCATATGTCTGCAGGTGTAAAACAAATAAGTTATCTCCTTTTTGCTCTCAATTTGAAAAATTCCAACATTAGAAAAGGTGCCACCTTATTAAAAGACGTAAATGAAGGCTTAGATAATGACGTGTTGCAACAGACATTTACATTAATTTATTCTTTAGCTCGATACAATGTTATACAAAAAAAAAAGTTGATTAGGTTTGCACCTTTGGGCAAATCCACTATATTATTAAAGAAGAGTTTAAAATAAAGCACCTACGTTTTCGGGTTTTTTAATATGTCATTTTGAAGCTACTGCAATATCACTTCAACCATTATATATCAAACTATTTTCACTCAAAAATCAATTTTTACAAATTACTTCCAGGTTAGACAACTACAAGTGGGAAAGTGTTGGCATAAAGTGGTTTCCCAATCTCACAATCATAACATCGGTAGACAAAGGGAAGTACTGTTTGAAATGGTGATAAAACCGAAAATTAGTTGGTCCATAAATATATTTTCCAAAATAAAATTAAAAAAAAAATTTTTTTCAGGCCGGGATTTGAATTCTGGCCATCATATTGGCAGACCAGATCTTATAAGTTAACGAGATATATTTATTTTTATTAATCATATAATTACAAATTATATCGGTTAGGGTAACCGAGCACTAGCAACAAAGGCTATCGGCTCGTTGTAGCGAGAACAGACCAGAGCCTCTGGTGGGAATTGAACCCACGACCCCCGCACTGATAAGCTAGCACGCTACCAACTAGCCTACCGGGGCATTTAAAATTGAAAATGTTAAACGCAAATTAATGATACACCTTAGTTGCGTTAATATGACGGCACTGGCATACAATTTGTTAACAATAATTTGGGGGAAAAAATTGAAAAAACAATTTTTTTTTTATCATAGAACACGCATTAGTACTCGTGGACCAAAATAACCAAACAAAAATTTAAAACACATTTTTGTTACGGCCTCATTATAGTCGTAACTCAAATTCTGATAACAAATTTGTGGAAAAATATCAAATTTTTTTTAAAAGCTGGCAGAGATCTGAAGATCACCTCCAAAATTTGTTTACTTATTTTTCCTATATTCAGCCAAATATTACCCATCGTTTGAGTGGTATTACTTCAAATTTCTTTTATCGTAGCAGTGTTTATATAAATTAATTTCTCACTAACAAAAATGGCATCCCTAGGCACCTATCGATTAAGCTGAATTTGAATGAGTGATAGAAAAGAAAGAACTAACGGGCCCTCATTTTTATACCCTAGACAACTACTTGGAGAGGAAATAATAAACTTGTGAGGATTCTTTAACTACCAAAAATATCGGACCTAGAGCCACCAATCGTCTCAGAATCTCTTTATGAGGCCGCAAATATGAAAATATTTAGATGGCACAGGTTGTTAGTTGGGTTGTGAAATTTATACACGCAGAGAAAAAACATGGTTGCGACATGATCACTGCTAATATATTGTGCTTGCTGAAATCTGGTATGGTTGTCACAACCATGTAATTGGTTTTCGAACCATCAACTTGGTCGCTACCATCATTATTATAGTAAATATTTTACTATTTTATGATTGACACCTTCTATTTTATAACATGATTGGCTGCAACCATACTGTGGTAACAAAAACTCTGACTATGAAAAAAATAAGATAATTCTGCAACCATAAAATGCTGGTAACAATTAGTAAATAATTATACATCAAATAAAACATGACTTTCAAATTTACAGTTATAATATTGTCTTGTTTTCATAAAAACCAAAACTTTATCAGTTCAGTCAGTTTGTTTTGACTACAAAATGTCTTAAAAAAACAATCATATATTGTTAAATGCTGGGATTTTATATTTATAATATATATATGAGAATCATAATATGCTTATTAATGTGCCATAACATGATATTAGATAGTCATATTATGTATATTTATAATCGTAATATAATAAAAAGGATGATACAATATAGTTATGGTGACTATAATATGATAACATTTTGCGTATACTTTGATTACAGGCGATCATATTCAAGATCATAATATTAAAATCATAATATGGTAATTTTTGAATAATAATATAACTGTAGGGACCATATTATGGTAAAATTATGGTTATTTTATTATCATAATATGATAACCATATTATAGTACGACTATGGTTGGTACAATTATAAACCCAAAAATGTATGATGCTCTTCGAATATGATTGTCCCAACCATGTTTTTTCTCTTCGTGTATAGAACATTAATAATCCATAGGTAAAATAAATGAAAAGTGTGCTTCAGTTTGCGAAAGATTTTATTTGGAAATTTCACGAAATTTTTTAAAAATATGTACTAATAAAAATTGTTAAAATATAAATATTTTTTTAAAATGCAAAATAATTTTGTGCAGATATAAAACTTTGTTTGGATTATTAACGAAATTTTAAAATTTAAGAAAGTTGTTATTACCATCAGCTGAGTGCGAAAATTTTTTGATATTACAATTTTTTTTTATTTATACTAAAAATAAATTACAAATTCATGTTTGTATTATTTACAAAATTTATAAATTTATGAAATTTGAAATGTACAAAAGTTTTGTAATATATATAAAAAATATTTGTAAAATATATTGTGCGAAAAAAATGTATTTGTATTATTAAGCATGCATTATTTTGAGTGTGGACGTAGTACCAAAAAAAAAAAAAAACAACTTACATTTGCTTAAATTAACTTTTTCAAAAATATCTATTAGATTTTTTACTGTATTTATTGCACCATTAGTTTTTCCACCCACATTATAAGAATCGGGTATCTTCCCGGAATCTGATCCGCTTTGCAAAATATGACACAAATGGTACAAATATAAAGATATTTTGATTTAGTGTCTGCTAGCCCAGGGCGAACCCCATTGAAATTGTTTAGAATCGGTCCATATTTAGATCTACCTCGCATATGAAAGTCCTATCTGAATAATAACACCTTAGTTATCTGGCTACTTCCAGAAGTAATATAACGCAGCATAACACCTGGGAACATCTCGGTTAATGCTTAGTTTGGACTACCTAGTTTCTATGTTCCTGGGCCAAACATATACACTCAAAAAAAGACAAAAACTAAAATGTAATCAAAAATTTCCTTCAAAATAGTTTATAAATTGTCCTCAATTTAAGTAAAATTTTATTAAAACATAGAAAAAATTTCTTAAAATTAATAAAATCTACACAGTTTGAGGAAAAACGAAATAGTTTATATATTTTCTTAAGTAATATTTCTGAATTTTTGGAAAAAAAAGTCAATGAAATAAAAATTTATTAATTTTAAGAAAAAACATCTTAGTTTTAAGAAATTTGCATACTTAAATGTAATAAAATTAAGTTTAGTTCACAAAAAAGAAACAAATTTAGGACATACTTTACTCCCATTTAGTTCAAAAAATGTGTCTTACTTAAATCGAGAAAGTACTTGAACATAATGTGTGTTCACTTTTTGTTCGCAAGTATTAAAATTAACTAAATTTTAGAAAACCATTTCCAAATTCAGTTTTTAAGTATACCACTTTCTAGTTTTAAAGAATTGTTTTCTAAAAATTAGTTCAGACAATTAAAAACAAAAAGTAATAAATTTTTTCCTATGTAATAATAAAAATTTATTTGATTTTAGAAACTGATGAACTATTTCTAAGGAAAATTTTCATGCAACTTAGTTCAGATAAATTTTAAAAATTTTAATAAAATATTCTTTTTTTCAAGTAAAAGTTTTCTAATTTTTAAAAAATAATAAAATTTGGTATAGGATTATTTTGTTGGAAAACGTTTAAATTATTTTCAATATTCTTTAAAAAAAAAAACAATAACTTAAAAACAAACTATGTAGTTAGTTATCCTAATTTCCAAGAAAAAATATTATTAAAGGAAACAAATTAAAGTAACAATTTAAACAAATTTTTGGTGCGTGATTCAAAAATGCCTCACATGCCCATCTCTAATCTTAACAGTATTTAACATTATGTAACTTAATGTAGTTTAAAATATATTTTTTAAAATTTTGTTAGCAAACGGTTAAAATTTCGAATTTGCACTTTTATGTAATAATTTTGTTTGTTGACTACAATACAAAATATCGCAAGCATATTTTATGCATTACTGCGTAAAGGCTTTCCTATAATTGACGTAGCGCTTATTAAACTTTATATTTATCAAACGATTTTTTTCACTTAATAATAAAAAACTTTAAATTTGTATATGTCAAATAAAGTTTAGGCTAAAAATCCCATAAAATATACTTATGACTTTTCCATTTTCCAATAACAACAAGAAATGTAACTTATGACTTTTCCATTTTCCAATAACAACAAGAAATGTAATTGATATTTTGTATTTTTGCAACAATTTCCTTATATTAGATAATTTAAGAAGACAAAGGACCCCCAGTGTTTCATAGCCATAGATGCCGTGTGTTACTTAGGGCGTAAATGTATAGCAAAAAGCTTGTTAAGAGCAGTGTCCTCACAAAGCGGAAGTCTTCCAAAAGTGAGAAAATACTTACTCAATGAGTATAAAGTACCTTTACCATATAAGCAGGATAAGGATAATTTTCACTTAAAAGAAGTGCTATTTAACTTGTTGTTAGAAAATAGTTTCTTATTTTTAGAGAGTTAAGTCCTAGTTTTTAGTAAAAAAAATTATCAAATGAACTTAAATAAAATAAAATTTTTCTTAAAACCAAGGAAACATTTCCTAACTAACAGTAAAATTTTAGATGGTATATGAACTATATAGGAGGAAATTTTACTGTTTTCTAATAAAAATTTACTTATCAGTATTAAAATTTTTCTATATTTTAGAAATTTGTACCAAATTTTAAGTAAAATTTGTTTATTAATTTCAAGGAAAATTTTATAAAATATAGGTTAAAAGTATCTTTGGCGCCGTTTTCATTTCGATTTTTCCTTTAAATAAGTTAATTTTTCTAAATTCTAGTTCATTTTTTTTTAGTGTAGATCTACGTTTTTCATCCCTCTCTTTTGCCAACCACACTGAGATTGGGCCGCTAAAATACAAGTATCACAAAGTTCATCAAAATCGGGGGGTTAAACCAGAGATACCTTCCTTGCTAAATTGAATTTCATTGTAAGCTAAATTTTGTACTTCAATATTCGAATAATCAATATTCAAATTTAAAAAAATTATTTAAATAATAATAACATCGAACCGCATGAAGGATAATTAAAGATAAATTTCACCATAAGTCCGGTGCACCTCCATATTTCTTTAATTTTTTATTATGCAATCAACATATAAAAATTCTAAACGAATTAATTCCTTGAAAGTCTTTTTACAAAAGACGTTTTGTAATATGCATATTAAACAGTTCAAAATGTATAGTATAGAGAAAGAAGTGTGAGTTTTAGTCTTTTGTAATAACCTAAATTAAGCAACATTTCCTTTTATGCATAATTTATAGATTAGAAGGGCTGCCACATAAAGAATTTTCCTTATAATATATTGAATTTTCAATAAATTTTTTTTTTATTTATTTTTTAACAAAATCTCTTTAAAAGGCATATATTATATTATATCAGTAGTTTTGTGGTTTCCAAAAATGTTAGTTCTTTATTTTTTTTTGCTTCAAAAAGATCAAAAATACCTGCATTTTTCCCTTTAAATATGTTGTGTATATTTACTTCAACCATATCCATAAATATGTTTGTTTAAAACTATATAAAAACAAAAATTAGTTTTGTAGTAAAATTAAAAAAAAAAGCAATTCTAGGAATGCTTTTTTTTTTTTCTTTCTTTTCTTAAGCGTTTTTAGTTTAGACTTGTAAATGAATCCATCCACCAAGTGTACAATTAATGGTTTTCGTATACGCAGCATGTAGTAAAATACACTTTTGAAGCGCTAAAAGATCAAAAGGCAATTAGTACAAAACACTTTGCAAATTATAACATAAACGGAAATTACCCCAGTATAAGTAAATATTTATGAAGCAAAACTTAACGCAAAATGATACAAAATAATATCCATTACTTGAAATATATTAAAACGTACTAAAAACAAAAATTAAAAAAATTATTTGCTAAACAAAAACCCTTTCCTCTGTGTTAACATTTCTTTTGTTGGCGGGTTTTTTTAAAACCAATTATAGTTAAATAATTCTAAAGATTTTTATCAATGCACTGAAATTATCATCACATCATGATCATCAGTGATTGTTTTTGTTCTTCATCTTTATCAGATTATCAAAACATTATGATTGCTTCTTATATCTTTTGAGTGCGCTCTCTCTCCAAAGAATTGTAATTGTAGCAACAGCAACAACAACAACGAAATGTTTAATAATAAAATATGAGTCTTGTTGCTTGCAACTTTATACAACTGCAACAGCAACCAACTACTTACTAACAGCAACAACACGAACGCAAAAAAGAAAAACTCCTGAAGCTGTCACTTTACGGTTATTAATTTTATGATTTATGCCACAAAGCACGAAAACGCGCACAAAAACATTTTATTAAAAGTAGTATTGTTGTTGTTGTTGGGGTTTTTTTTTTATTTTTCTTCTTATTGTATTAAGCAATAATAACGAGATTATAAAAAGGTAACCAGGTGAAATAATTAGCAAATTTATTAAATGTAAATTGTGAAAAAAGTAAACCGTCGAAATTTCAAGTTGTTACACTAAAGTAAGAAAATGTTTTTTCCAAAAAGGAGAACAAAATAGAAAACAAAAACTGAATAGTCAAGATGAATTTTTTTACGGGAACTCGATTGATAAATTTCAATTTATCCGCAGAAGCAGAAATTCCCATATGCCAGCGCTATAGTGTAAATCAATTCAGTCTGGCAACTCTTTAACAGACATCTGCTGACAACACCATGTGCTGGATATTTGTAGTAGCGTCCTATTCTCGATATCACCACACTCAAACGAAAAAAATAACTAGAATTTAGAAAAATTAACTTATTTAGAGGAAAAATTCAAATAGAAACGGCGCCAAAGACACTTTTTTTTACCAATTTTTAATAAAATTTTCCTTGAAATTAAGAAACAAATCTTACTTAAAATTTGGTAAAAATTTCTAAATTATAAAAAAATTTTACTACTGACAACTAAATTTTTATTAGAAAACAGTAAAATTTCCTCCTAATTAGTTCATACATCATCTAAAATTTTACTGTTTGTTAGGAAATATTTTTTGTTTTTTTTTTCCTATTAAGAAAAATTTTATTTTATTTAAGTTCATTTGATAATTTTTTTTTTACTAAAGACTAGGACTTAACTTCCTAAAAATAAGAAAATATTTTCTAACATCAAGTTAAAAAGCACTTCTTTTAAGTGAAAATTATCCTTATCCTGCTTCTATGGTAAAGGTACTTTACACTCATTTAGTAAGCATTTTCCCACTTTCGGAGGACTTCCGCTTTGTGAGGACACTGCTCTTAACAAGCTTTTAGATTTTTGTCTTAAAATTAAATAGAATTATACAAAATGAATGTGTTTAAAATATATAAAATAAATTTCATTATTAAAAAGGTAAACAAATTAAAAAAATGTACTGCAGGATATCCTGAAACGTAATAAATTGTGACAAAGTCAGATCCATTTCGTAGTTAATTAACGGTTCTGCTTGAAAGAACTACAAAACGGGACGCCCTACACACGGCATCTATGGCTAAGGAACACTAGGGGTCCTTTGTCTTCTTAAATTAACTGATTTAAAGAAATTGTTGCAAAAATATCACAGTTACATTTCTTGTTATTATTGGAAAATGGAAAAATGTCATAAGTTTATTTTATGGGATTTTTAGCTTAAACTTTATTTGACATATACAAATTTAAAATTGTTTAATATTAAGTGAAAGAAATAGTTCGATAAATATAAAGTTTAATGAGCGCTATGTCAATTATAGAAAAGCCAATATGCCGTAATGTATAAAATGTGCCTGCGATATTTTGTATTGTAGTCAACAAACAAATTTATTACATAGAAGCGCAAAATTTTAAAAAAATATTTTAAACTACTTTAAGTTTAATGTTAAAGACTGTTAAGATTAGAGATGGGCATGTAAGCCATTTTTGAATCACGCACCAAAAATTACAATCATACACGATAATTTTTTTAAATGGTTACTTTAATTTGTTTCCTTTAATAATATTTTTTCTTGGAAATCAGGAAAACTAATTAGTTTGTTTTTAATTTATTGTTTTATTGTTTTGGAATAGAATATGGTAAATAATTTAAACGTTTTCCAATAAAAAAATTCTATACCAAATTTTATTATTTTTTAAAAATTAGAAAACTTTTACTTGGAAAAAAAAAGAATATTTTATTAAAATTTTTAAAATTTATCGAATCTAAGTTGCATAAAAATTTTCCTTAGAAATAGTTCATCAGTTTCTAAAACCAAATTAATTTTTATTAATACATAGGAAAACATTTATTACTTTTTGTTCTTAATTGTCTGAACTAATTTTTAGAAAACAATTCTTCAAAATTAGAAAGTGGTATACTTAAAAACTGAATTTGGAAATGGCTTTCAAAAATTTAGTTTATTTTACTACTCGCGAACAAAAAATGAACACACATTATGTTCAAGTACTTTCTCGATTTAAGTAAGACACATTTTTTGAACTAAATGGGAGTAAATTATGTTCTAAATTTATTTTTTTTTTTTTTAACTAAACTTAATTTTATTACATTTAAGTATGCAAATTTCTTAAAACTAAGATGTTTTTTCTTAAAATTAATAAATTTTTATTTAGTTGACTTGTTTTTTTTTCCTAAAATCAAGAAATATTACTTAGGAAATATATGAACTATTTCTGAGTATATAAACTATTTCGTTTCTCCTCAAACTTAGGAATTTTTATTAGTTTTAAGAAAATTTTTCTAAGTTTTAATAAAATTTTACTTAAGATGGGTTTTCTGTTTATGTCTGGCAAATCTAGACTTTAAACTGATGAAAAAAACATTTATTGTATTTTTCAACTGAAAGGCAAGAAAAAAATAATAATTTTAAGTTCCTAAACGGTAAAAAATTTATTTTAAATCATTAAACGGGAAAATTGGTTGAGTATAATGAATTACTTCATTTGATTTGATACGGTTGAAATTTAAATTATTTTTTTTTTTAAATTCGTTTAATTTAATTCTGATTTCAAATCTTGAATTATTGAATAAAGTTTTAGAAACTCTGGTTTATTGTTAGGAGCCCAAAAACAAAAATTATATTTTCTTCGGTCACTAAAATGTCTTGATACTTGTTTGAAAAATTACTTTTGACAATTTTTTCATTATATGGTCACCTTAAACTTAAAACAATAGCAGAAGCCTATATAATGTAGTTGCATTTATTGGTAAAACACCGGCGTAGAAATATATTATTTTTTTTTGTGTTTTGTATTTTTCATTTTTCATTCTGAATCAAAATTTAATGACATAAATATTAAATGACTATAAGGGGAGTCTTGGAGCATCAAAAAAACAGCAAAAAAACCAAAGAGGTACTTTAATAAAAAGTATTGAATAAAAACCAAAATTTTAAATAAACTCCCAATAAAACAATGAAACAAAAATAAACAAGTCAAAATTTTCTCTCAGTTTTTTATGCGTAAGTTCTTAAAAAAATGAAAACAGTAGTATTGAAGTGGCAGTATTATTATGAATAACACACATATTCTCACATTGTATTGTTGATAATTCGGAACTCAGTGGGTATATGAGGATAATTGTGATGTGGATGCCCTTAGGGTAGCTCTTATATGAGAGACATTTGTGATAAATATTAAAGTCAAGGACAATTCTATCAAAAATATATATCTTCCATATTGCCGGTTCGAGATTATGAAATTTTTTTTTAAAGAGAAGCAATACTCAAGAAATTCTTTCTACACCCAGAAATCAGATTGGGGCTGGCAACCGAATTTGTTGCCATTCAAATGGTTCAGTTTCAGCGGCCGGATTTTTTTGGTTGTGACTACCGAATTTTTATTGAGGCACACAGTCAAATAACTCATGTCTCAATTGGTTTTCTTTTGTCACAATCGAAAATTAAACCAAACTATTCGATTGGTTAAACATTCGGTTGTCAGTACAAATCTGTTTTTTCTGTGTACAAATTAATGTGTTGCTTTTATTGAAAGAGGACAATTGCAAAGTAAAATATGGCAACTCCATAAGTGTGCTAGATGATAAACCTCAGAACAGCTGTTGCCCACCTTCTAATGGAGAGTTGGCGAAATTATAAAAGGTTTTTAGTTCATAGCCCTGTTATGGTATATGTCTTTAATGATGTTTAGTGCTACACTCAGAAAAAAAAGTTAGTAGAAAAATTTGTAAACGGTTTTCAATCCCACTTTACTATTTTTGTACTGATTTTTAGTAAAAAAATTATTATTTAGCAAATCTGTTTGCTATTTACATTTTACAAATTACAGAATTTTTACAGAATATCGACAAATTTTTGTTGCTAATTTCAGAAATCATTTTACAAATTTTTGAAAACCGATTTGCTAAAATTAGCAAAAAAAAAAAATACTAAATTTAAAAAAGTCGATATTGAAGAAAATGTAATTTAAACTTATACATACAAACTTAAATTGCCCTAAAATGTTACATAGGATTAAAAAAGGGATCGGAAGTGAAGATACCGACTCATGTCTAAAAAGAGGACATCCACTTAAAATAGCACTAAAAAGGGGTTTTTAGAATCAGCCCTAAAAACAATTAAATTTAACCTTAAAAGTAAAAAAAAAAATTGACTAAAATATTGTTCAAAACAGAAATTACCAAATAAAAACAAAATGATAAATTCGTTTATGTTTTGACAATTTTTAAGATTTTTAAGCCTTTGATTTTTTTTTAATTTTGTATAAAACATCTTTTAAAAAATATAATCAAAATTTTTGATGCTCGATAAAAAAATAAATCTAAAACTGTACTAATATTAATAGTATTTAGTAAATTTTTTTGCTGATTTTAGCAAACAGATTTTAAATTCCACTTTACAAAAAGTCTACTAAAATTTAGTAGCGGCTACTAATTTTTCTACTAATTTCATTGTACTACACGTCAGCAGACATGTGTTGCTAAGATTAGCAAAAAATACCGCTGGGCTCAAATTAGCAGAATTTCCCGTAATAACAGCAAAATTTTCAGTTGCCATTACACACTTTTTTTCGTGAGTGTATGATAAAACCGAAAGAGAACGTTGCGATATGCGATAGAAAACTCATACATATAATTTTTTTTTTTATATTACCGTCCCATTCTCAGGGATGGAAACTGGGATTTTTTTTCGGTATCAAAAAAAAAAAAATATTCAAGAGTACTATTTTGACCCACAGAGTCCTAAATTTTAAAAATTTTTTTTTAAGAAAAAATGACATAAAAACATGTAAAAAAAAAGGCTTAAATTCAGCTGTGCTGAATCTTTGAATACCCTCCACCAATGTTTTCTTTCGTTTTCGATGCAAACAATATAAAAAAGTTTTGAAGTAAAATTTTGGAGGTGGAAAAAATTTTTTGAGGTGAACAACTTTTTTGGATGCGTGAAAAAAATTTTGAGGTGAACAATTTTTTTAGGTGAAAAAAATTTTTTGAGGTGAAAAATATTTGAGGTGTACAAAATATTATTAATTTCTAAGCGATTGCTGAAAAAATATGAGAAAATGTATGGAAAATTTAGAGGTATCTTCACATTTTCACCTATAACTTTTTAACCGCAGGACCGATTTTGGTCATTTTCAATACTAAACTGCTCGGGAGGATGCACAATAATCTGGGTAAAAATAGGCACCCCCGCTAGCGTCTTCGCGTCGTGATCGCCATTTCGACAGACAGACAGACATACATACAGACGGACATCGCTAAATCGACTTAAAATTGCATAAGGATCACGAATATATATACTTTTTGGGGTCTTAAACCTATATTTCTACATGTTACAAACGGAATGACAAACTGATATATACCCTCACCATATATGGTGGAGGGTATAATGAATGAAAAACGTATATAAAATTAGTTTTTACATAAAATTAACCTACGCTAAAAATATATTTTTTTCTAATAAACAAAAAAAAAAAAAGAAACACATTCAATAAGAGATCAATTTATGTAATTAAACTTAAGTTACGTAAGCCAAAGAAAATTATAAATTTTTTATATAATTTCTTTCGAAAAATGGAAACATCATTTTCAACATTTTCAAAAATAAGCACATAAAAACCCTTCTTAATAACTTTTTTTTCGCAAATTTGTTGAATAACATTATTCAATGTACAATGAAATATTTACCGCAATGGTGCAACTACTGATTACAACTTCCATTTTGTATGAAAATGCAATTTTGCCTAACACTAGTGCCTAACAACTAGTGTTTCGGTTAATCGATTAACCGATTCCTTGATTAATTGCCTCTATTTCGGTTAATGTCAATACAAAAAATTTAAAATTAAAATAATTTAAAATTCAAATAATTATTTGACCCGAATAATCGATTAAAATAGGTCAATTAACCGGTTAAATTTTTAATATGAATTTTTCATCAACCTTTATAATTTTCTTAAATACAACCAAAAACTTTTCAAATCGCATGAATCAAAGCAAATGTTATATAAGCTTTTGGAAATATGATATACAATTTTTATTTTTGTTATAATTCCTTTAATATATATTTTCATGTACAAAAAATTGAAATGGAGCTTTTAACCTCCGTACATATATATTTCGAGCTGACAAAAGATCTCATTAGAAAGCGAAGTTGTAAAAAGGCTAGAGCCTATAAACAGAGCTTTAACAAAATATATATTTCGTTTTTTTTTTACTTAAGTTATAAAAAAAAAATAATATAAAATTGCTTTAAATTCGAAAAATTCATTTTCTATATAACAGTTTCTCAAAAATCCTATGAAAAAGTTTATAAAAACTAAAAAATATTTAAGAATTCGCTTATTCTTATCGGCGAGCACTTGTCAGCAATATGACTGATTTTTATATCTTTTCTAATGGATAATCTCTAAACTCTTTAAAACTTTGTGAATTTCAAAAAAATTATTCATACCATATTTTTAAGAATTTGTTATTGAATTTGTTTGAAGGCAGCTCTTGTTTATTTAGGTATTTTTATTTAATTTTTTTTATTCTGAACACTTTCATATGAATAAAATAAAACAAAATGTCCCACTTCGGTATAACACTATTTACAGTGCGTTTTTAAGGGTTTACTTCCACTGAATAGGTCTGGTATTTTCTTTTTTAAAAGCCGTCAGATTCCTCTGAAAATCCCAATATTATAAAAAATCTCAGGATGTTTGCATTGTCCTAAACAAACACTTTAGAAACCCACGCAATAGACTTAACTAGATATTTCAGCAAAAACAGTTCTTTGTGTTCTTAGCTATGAAAGAAATACATTTATTTTCTATTAAACGATTAATCGATTATTCGCCAATTTTTCCGATTAGTCGACCCGAATAACCGATTAATCAATTTTCTTAATTTGACCGGCAGGGTCGAATAATTGGAAACACTAATAACAACACAATGCAGCGTTTATTGTATTTAATAAATAAAAACGAATAAGAATAAGAAAATACGAAAATAAAAAAATCAAGGAGTTGCTATACTAAAGGGTGTCCCAAGAAGAACGCAATTTTTAAATCTGGCAACATTCGAAGTGTCATTGTTTGACATTTGAACAATTGTTATTGTTTGCTAGTAGAAGGTACGAGGTTAGTAAAAATGGAGCGCTACACGAATGAACAACGCATTCTCATTGTGAAATTGTTTTACCAAAATGGGGAAAGTTTTGCGGCTACAGTTCGCAAATTGCGATCAATTTGGGGTCACAACAATGCTCCAAAAGAGTCAACTGTAAAGAGATTAATGGATAAATTTGCCGAAACTGGGTCTGTTAGTGATGTAAAGACAACAACGCGCCATCGACCAGGTCGATCGACCGAAAATGTCGCAGCTGTACGTGATGATGTCGCTCAAACTCCATCCACCTCAATTCGACACCGAGCTCAGCAAATTGGTGTCTCCAAATCCACTTTGCAGCGAATTTTGACGAAAGATTTGCATATTCATGCATACAAAGTTCAATTGACTCAGGAACTGAAGCCCGCTGACCATGGACAGCGAAGGGAGTTCCTTAATTGGGTATTGGAGAGACAACATGAAAATGCTGATTTTGCCGATAAAATCATCTTCAGTGACGAGGCCCATTTTCATCTTGATGGCTTCGTCAATAGGCAGAATTGTCGCATTTGGGGTGAGGAAAATCCTCGAGTGATTCACGAGAAGCAAATGCATCCTCAACGTGTCACTGTGTGGTGTGGTTTTTGGGCTGGAGGAATCATTGGACCTTTTTTTTATGAAAATGAGGCAGGTCAAGCGCAGTCAATGGTGTTCGGTATCGTGAAATGATAACCAGTTTTTTCTTGCCTAGAATTGAAGAAATGAATGTGGAGGGCATGTGGTTCCAACAAGACGGCGCCACATGTCATACAGCCAGAGAAACAATTCAATTGCTGCATCAGTCATTTCCCGGTCGTGTTATTTCGCGTTTTGGAGATCAGAATTGGCCGCCTAGATCGTGCGATTTAACACCATTAGATTTTTTTCTTTGGGGTTTTTTGAAGTCGATGATTTACGCGAATAAGTCGACGACTACTCAAGCCTTAAAAGAGGAAATTGGACACTGCATTAATGAAATACCGCAGCATTCATGCAAAACGGTCATTGAAAATTTCATTAAAAGATCGCGTGCATGCCAGCAAAGCCGCGGCGGCCATCTGCACGATATATTGTTCCATACATAACCTCATTCTGTCTACTTTACGATATAATAAAGTTTCACGATTTTTTTTTAAATATCTGTGTTTTATTTAAAATTTTAAAATTGCGTTCTTCTTGGGACACCCTTTACATAAACATTGAATATACAAGGTGGCGCAAAAGTAGTCTTCCTATCAGAAAATGCTATAAAGTTTGCGATTGGCCCCTAATGTCAGTTCTGTTTTGACATTTGTGTAGTAAACACATGCGAAATACACGTTAATAGACAATGTTACGCTAGACTGCTCCAAAACGCGGAATATTGGTGACTATTTATTTGAGCAATAATCGGTCGGTGACTTTGGCACAACGTGTATTTCGTCGCAGATTTCCTAGCCGTCCAACGCCTACTAAATAAGCAAAATTTACGCTTCTGGGGCACTGAAAATCCGCGTGTAACCCACGAAGAGCCATTACACCCGCTCAAAGTCACTGTATGGTGTGCTGTTTTCGCTGGAGGAGTCATCGCGGGCCAAACGGTTACTGTGAATGGTGAGCGCTACAGAGCAATGATCAACGAGTTCTTTTTGCCGCAACTTGATGAATTGGGATTGGAAAACATGTGGTTCCAACAGGACGGTGCAACGCCACACACTGCACGTGCCACAACCAATATGCTGAAGGATGATTTCCCGGGCGCCAAAACGGGAGGTTTTGGCGATTTGCACTGTCCAGCAAGATCGCCTGATTTGACCGCTCCAGACTTCTTTTTGTGGGGCTTTTTGAAGTCGCGGGTTTATGTCAACAAGCCTCAGACTCTTGCAGCTCTTAAAGACAATATCCGTCAAGAATGTGAGGACCTATCGCCGGAAGTTTTGGCCAAAGTGATGGAAAATTCCATAAAAAGGGCTCAAATGACAATCAACTGTGGCGGCGGCCATTTACATGACATCATATTCTCGACTTGATGTAAAAAAAATTAAAAGACCAAATAAAAATAATCCACAAGAAGAATCAGTTTTTCATTTTTTTTTAAATTACAGCCAAAAAAACATCGGAAGGTTATTTTTGCGCCACCCTGTAAATAGGGTAAATGTTGAAATAAGTGAATATCAAATTTTTATTTGGGAAAATCTGTAAGAGTATCAAACGTGTCTTGGGAGTATCAACTTTTCCATCCCTGCCCGTTCTTATTCACATTGTATAAATTGTTTCTGTCAAAAAAGGTTTACCCTAATATTTATGCTTAGACAGTCTATAGAAAAATCATAAGTAACAACAACATCAGTAGCAGCATCATCATCATTATCATCCTAAGCAGCAACAACAGCAGTTGCTAGTATTTTGTTGTTGTTGCCATACATGTCATTGTTTATAATTGTTGTATTGGGTATTGTTTTTTGTTTAAGTGTATTATGTTTAAATGCGTTCCTGTTTATTCTTTTCGAGACTACCAACCAACCAACCAACCAACCAACCAGCTAACTAACTGAATGACGTTGGTGTATACAGTCTGTAACAACTAAAAAAAAATTTTACATTAAAAATTCATAAATCAATTATGGAATGTGTGCATGAAAATATTATTAGTTTTGTTTGGTATATGTTTTTTATTTTAGTTTTGATGCAGCTTCCTTAGTTCCTTTACTGATATTTTTCTGGTTGTTCCAAATGCTTATATGGCAAATAGGATGTTTTTTCACATCATATTGTATTTGGTCTTGTTTTTCAATGTAGTTGTTGGGTTTGTTTGTCTGTTCGGAGAGTTTGGCGTCATTTCACAGTGCAAAAGGATTTTAATAAGGAAAAGTTTTCAAGCTTAAATGCGAAAAAATATAAACCGAATTGCATCATTTATTGGTGGCTCTGGCGTCTGGCCTTGTTTTGAAATGAAAACATAGCACATATTTTTTATGTGACTTCTTTTGCTTCCTTTTTGTATGATGGAGAGAATGATGACAATGATAATTTTTGCTAAAAGGCCGGGAATTGTATGTGTGGTGTCTCTTGGATAACTTTATGCATGCATGCAGACATTGTTGCCTGCCTGTATGCGAGAATTTCAACAATTTCGTTTACTATGCAATGCGTGAAATATACGCTTGGGATGACAAAATATTTAATTTTTTTTTCTTGATTTCTAAATTGGTATTCTCAACAGTTGTTGGGTGTTTATTGAATTTGCACAAATATTTATAATTAATAATTTTTTAATTTATGAAAGAATCAAATCAAAGTCATAAGATACAAGATGTCTTACAAATTCATTGGGATTTTTGTAAACTGTGGTTTCCTACAAAAAGAAATACAATAACAAAGGAGCTTCACAAGGGAAAAATTAATGAGTTCTCTAAATGAACTTTTAAATAATTTTTTTTCGGTTTCTACGACGGGTATCGGTTGGCACAACTAAATATTGGTTTTCACAATAAAATTCTGCTCACTCTCAAAAAAAGAAATAACTAGAATTTAAAAAAATTAACTTATTTAGCGAAAAAATTTAAATGAAAACGGCGCCAGACACTTTTTACTAATATTTAATAAAATTTTCCTTGAAATTAAGAAACAAATTTTACTTAAAATTTGGTAAAAATTTCTAAATTATAAAAAAATTTTACTACTGAGAAGTTAATTTTTATTAGAAAACACTAAAATTTACTCCAAATTAGTTCATATATCATCTAAAATTTTACTGTTAGTTAGGAAGTGTTTCCTTGGTTTTAAAAAAAATTTATTTTATTTAAGTTCATTAGATAATTTTTGTTTACTAAAAACTAGGACTTAACTCCTTAAAAATAAGAAAATATTTTCTAACAACAAGTTAAATAGCACTTCTTTTAAGTGAAAATTATTCTTATCCTGCTTCTATGGTAAATGTACTTTACACTCATTGAGAAGGTATTTTCCCACTTTCAGAGGACTTCCGCTTTGTGAGGACACTGCTCTGAACAAGCTTTTTGCTATACATTTTAGTCTTCAAATTAAATTATACTAAATTCATGTATTTAAAATATAAATTAAATTTCAATAGCAAAAAGGTAAACAAATTAAAAAATTTACTGCAGGATATCCTGAAACGTAATAAATTGTGACAACGTCAGAGCCTTTTCGTTGTTAATTAACGGGATGCCCTACGTGACACACGGCATCTGTAGCTAAGGAACACTGAGGGTCCTTTGTCTTCTTAAATTAACTTATTTAAGGAAATTGTTGCAAAAATACAAAATATCACAGTTACATTTCTTGTTATTATTGGAAAATGGAATAATGTCATAAGTTTATTTTATAAAGTTTTATAAGCGCTATGTCAATTATAGCAAAGCCATTATGCCGTAATGTATAAAATGTGCCTGTGATATTTTGTATTGTAGTCAACAAACAAAATTATTACATAAAAGCGCAAATTCGAAATTTTTAACCTTTTGCTAACAAAATTTTAAAAAAATATTTTAATCTACTTTAAGTTCAATCTTAAAGACTGTTAAGATCAGAGATGGGCATGTGAGAGATTTTTCACTCATGATTACTCACGCATGATTACGCACGAAAAATTACAATCATGATACGATAATTTTTTTAAATTGTTACTTTAATTTGTTTCCTTTAATAATATTTTTTCTTGAAAATTAGGAAAACTAACTGGTTTGGTTTTAATTGATTGTTTTTTTTTGGAATAGAGTATTAAAAATAATTTAAACGTTTCCCAACAATAAAAAATCATATATCAAATTTTATTATTTTTTTAAAATTAGAAAACTTTTAATTGAAAAAAAGAATATTTTATTTAAGTTTTTACAATTTAAATGAACTAAGTTGCATGAAAATTTTCCTTAGAAATAGTTCATCAGTTTCTAAAATCAAGTAAATGTTTATTATTAAATAGGAAAAAATATTATTACTTTTTGTTTTTAATTGTCTAAATAAATTTTTAGAAAACAATTCTTCAAAATTAGAAAGTGGTATACTTAACAACTAAATTTGGAAATGGCTTTCTAAAATTTAGTTAATTTTTAGTACTCGCGAACAAAAAATGAACAAACATTTAGTTCAAGTACTTTAAGTCAATTTAAGTTAGAAACATTTTTTGAACTAAATGGGAGTAAATTATGTCCTAAATTTTTTTTGAACTAAGCTTAATTTTATTACCTTTGAGTATGCAAATTTCTTAAAACTAAGATGTTTCTTCTTAAAATTAATAAATTTTTATTTAATTGACTTGTTTTTTTTTCCTAAAATCCAGATATCAGTCGCCTTAACGTTTGTAATGAAGGATAACAGGTTCGATTCCTATAGCCGACGGATTATTGAAAAAAATTATCATATAAAGACAATCTGACAATTCTATTATAGAACAATTAATACAATTTAATGGCAAATCACTGATGACGCCTATCGAAAAACGACAGAAGATAGCTAGTCTGATAAAAAGTTAATAGTGTTAATAATTTCTCAGTAAGAACGATACGTCAAAAAGACACACAAAAACCCTGGGATTCGTAAACTTAATTTTGGGTCATAGAATTCAGTGTCGAACCTCGTTTTGAAGAGTCAGGTCACTTCAACAAGATAATTGATTTTTAGTTTATATTGACTCAAACAATTTGTTGCTTATATTTTACCGAAAAGAGTTTGAAAATTGTTTTCCAATGACTTAATTTTTTTCACTTATTTGCTATTTATTTACTATTATTTTTAAATTAATCTAGAAGGTAAGAAGTTGTAATTATTTGTAGTTCAAAAAATAATGATATCCCAATATTAATTATACAATGGGATGTGTTTAATTCTAATTAAAGTACACCAAGATATATAAAAGTAAAAAAATCAAAAATAAAGTCTGCAAGAGTTTTCGTGAAGTGACTTCAGTAAAATTTAAACAAAAAATTGCTTGAGTCAATACGATTTTTTGTCCAAAAAATGACAAAGGACGATTTATGCTTCAAAAATTCCGGTTTGTATTGGATATGAATATATGACAACAGAAAGCTTTTTCTTTTAGTATGTGCTTTATCAAAGTAACAATTTATTCCTTTAGATAATTTTTAATTAAAACAAAATTTTAAATTAAAGAAAATATGCAAACAAACCAAAAAAAAAAATTAAAAATTAACTAAAATGCATTAAATATGCAAACAATAAAAGAGAAATATGCAAAAATTTGAATTCATAAAAAAATAAGCAAATATGTGCAGCAACAATTTGAGGCCATTCTGCTGCAAATTCTGTGATTGGGAAAAATATTTGGACAAAATCGTTTTTGGGGTATTGACTACAAGTATGTATTTTCATGCCCTGCAGAAAATAGATAGAAAAGCTCATCAGTGGGAAAAATTAATTTCGCATATGGCTTCTCCTCTGAGTGATTGATATAAAAATATGGAAGCCTGTTCAAACCATAAGTTGTTTATTCTCCTAATTTTTTACATGTTTTCTTACATTTGTAAAGGGTAGTCCAACCATAATGCACGATGTTAATTGCGAGTCGCACCTTAACGTCAAGTTTTTTTGCCCAACTTAATTTGAGTGTTCGACAAATTCAACCATGGAGAGGTACACAATTGAACAGCGTGTTAAGATTGTTGAAGACTTTAAAAAAAATGGGCGTTCAAATCAAAATGCATTTCGTGCACTTTGTGCATAATCGTCGTCAGCATAATCGTCGTCAGCATAATCGATCAAATGTTTCCACTGTCGGGAGAATTGTGTGCAAAAATGAGCAAATCGAATTTTTGTACGCCCGCCCAGTTCCTTCTGCGGAAAATTTTTCCGATGTTCGCGATAATGTGGCAGAAGAGCCGATAAATTCAATGGACGTGTTGTCTGTCTCACGTCGCGGCGATTTTAATTGGCCGCCACGATCATATGATTTGACACTGTTGGACTTCTTTCTTCGGGGAAAATAAAATAAGCCAAGTACAATTCAAGAGCTAAAGGATGAGATAATTCTCAGAGTAATTGAAAATATGGACCATCGTATAGAGGTATGCCACAGAAGCCGTGGCAAGTATTTGGCCAATATTTTGTTTCACACATAACTGTCATAGACCGACAGGAAGATAATTCTCGGAAAACGTTATGTTTTATTCACAATTAACATCTTGCATTATGGTTAGACCACCCTTAAGAAAATTAATGTTTTCTATTTAAGAGTAACATTTAATTATGATCTCGAACCTGCCCATTTCTGAATGGAAATTAATTTAGGAAATTTTTTTTATTCATTAGTAAAGAAGATTTCTTTGTTTTTGGAAAAATTTCATAAAAACTTGTCCACTATGCGTAAAAACACAATATTGCCAACTTAAATTAAAAATTGATAACTGTACTTAAAGTTAGCAATATGAATTTTTATTAACAAAATTCGATATTGTTAAACTAATGGATAACTTTAGACATTTTTTATTTTTCAATTATTTTTTATGGAATATTTTCTTCAAGAAAATTTACAATAAGTTATTAAATCTTACATCTAATATTCTCTTGGTTTTTTTGCCAGTGCAACAAATCCAATTTTGGCGAGCCTGGGTCTACAATGATAGTTTTTAACGAGGTCTAAGGTATCCATATTCTTTAGACGCCTATGACCTGAAAAAGTCAGCAAGTTTTGAGCAAGGGGATTAGGATGAGTTGAGGCCCTATGCTCCCTATAGGAACGACGGGAACATATATATACTAGATATGTATATTAGGATGAGTTGTCAACTTGGTAACATATTTATTGGAGTTATTCCTTATTTCTTCACGAACTGTGGATGTTTTGTTTCGAATGATGAATCGTAAAATCTTTGATTGTTTTCGTTGTAGCTTTTCAATGTTGAATGCTGACGCTGTACCCCAGAACTGTATGCCATATGTCCAAATTGGTTTAATTATAGATTAATATTTTGCATTCTAAATTAAGTGTGGGCCGATTGTTTATGAGCCAGATTTCAATTTTATTTGAGCGGATTTAGAATCTATATGGTGTGCCCACGACGATCAACAATAATGTTATTAATTGTTAAACGGTGACAGTTATATTTTCTCAGCGTAAAAATTACGTGAACGCACTTTGTGGAATTTATTTTTATTTTCCAGTCTTCAAGCCACTTTTCAACAGTGTTAATGTGACTGTAAACGGTTGTTCGCAACATTGGGGTTTGTATGTACGCTCAAGTACGCTGTGTCATCCGTAAAAGTGGTAGTATGAATAAGAATGTGCTGGCATATCAGCAGTGTATCCGAGTGTTTGTTGGTAATAACGTGAATATCTTGTGTACGAGCCCTTCTTGCCATACTCTATCGAATGCTTGAGAGATGTCAATGCATAAAACAGTACTGTTTGGCTTCGAACGCTTTTCCAATGAGAGTTACAATTCTGTGTACCTGTTCTATGGTGCTATGACTTTTTCGGAAACCGATTTGGTGCATAGAATTGATTTGCCCATGGGCTATATTAAGCAGAGGCTCAGGTTGTGGAGAAAGTCGAGATTTTACGATTATTGGCAAACATCTCGTGGCCAACGACAGGCTAAGAGATTTATATCTATGCCCAGTGGTGGGTCTGGGCGACTACTGGCCCTTGGTCGAAGGCACCTAAGGACCCTGACTGGATACTTTACAGGACATTGCAACCTTAGGTACCATAAGCACAAGAAGGGTCAATCGGACACTAAACTGTGCAGGTTTTGCGGGTTGGAATCGGAGACGTCAGAGCATGTCCTCTGCGATTGTCCTGGGCTTTGTGTCAGGAGGATCAAGTTTTTGGGTGACCGTTTCTTGTCGCCTTCCGACATTTGGAACACTTCACCCGGCAAGGTTCTTGGCTTCATCAATAGCTTGAACCTTTAGGGTGATTCTGGGCAGCACAAAAGACATACTGTGGTCGCGGTGCGTAGTGCCACTTGAAATAATAATGATGATTTGGTGTAAAGAAATATAGGATGATAACATATTTGAGATTAATCTTTCAAAAAGTTTAGACAATATAGGCAGCAAACTTATCGGCCTGTATGACGTGGCTTGTGCTACATTCTTGCCAGTATTAGGAATCATTATTATTTCAGATATTTTCCAAGGTATGGGAAAATATCCAATTTTAAATGCACTATCTGGAAGCTCACAATTCATTTTTGGTATGATTTTGTCTATACCAGGAGACTTTTTGATATTAAGATTTTTCACATTTGATTTTAAAGTTGAAAACCGAGTTTTTGTAGGTGCATGAACAGTATCATCTAAAGGGTGTCCCAAGAAGAACGCAATTTTTAAATTTTAAATAAAACACAGATATTTAAAAAAAAATCGTGAAACTTTATTATATCGTAAAGTAGACAGAATGAGGTTATGTATGGAACAATACATCGTGCAGATGGCCGCCGCGGCTTTGCTGGCATGCACGCGATCTTTTAATCAAATTTTCAATGACCGTTTTGCATGAATGCTGCGGTATTTCTTTAATGCAGCGTCCAATTTCCTCTTTTAAGGCTTGAGTCGTCGTCGGCTTATTCGCGTTAACCATCGACTTCAAAAAACCCCAAAGAAAAAAATCTAATGGTGTTAAATCGCACGATCTAGGCGGCCAATTCTGATCTCCAAAACGCGAAATAACACGACCGGGAAATGACTGATGCAGCAATTGAATTGTTTCTCTTGCTGTATGACATGTGGCGCCGTCTTGTTGGAACCACATGCCCTCCACATTCATTTCTTCAATTCTAGGCAAGAAAAAACTGGTTATCATTTCACGATACCGAACACCATTGACTGTTTGCGCTTGACCTGCCGCATTTTCATAAAAAAAAGGTCCAATGATTCCTCCAGCCCAAAAATCACACCACACAGTGACACGTTGAGGATGCATTTGCTTCTCGTGAATCACTCGAGGATTTTCCTCACCCCAAATGCGACAATTCTGCCTATTGACGAAGCCATCAAGATGAAAATGGGCCTCGTCACTGAAGATGATTTCATCGGCAAAATCAGCATTTTCATGTTGTCTCTCCAATACCCAATTAACGAACTCCCTTCGCTGTCCATGGTCAGCTGGCTTCAGTTGTATGCATGAAGATGCAAATCTTTCGTCAAAATTCGCTGCAAAGTGGATTTGGAGACACCAATTTGCTGAGCTCGGTGTCGAATTGAGGTGGATGGAGTTTGAGCGACATCATCACGTACAGCTGCGACATTTTCGGTCGATCGACCTGGTCGATGGCGCGTTGTTGTCTTTACATCACTAACAGACCCAGTTTCGGCAAATTTATCCATTAATCTCTTTACAGTTGACTCTTTTGGAGCATTATTGTGACCCCAAATTGATCGCAATTTGCGAACTGTAGCCGCAAAACTTTCACCATTTTGGTAAAACAATTTCACAATGAGAATGCGTTGTTCATTCGTGTAGCGCTCCATTTTTACTAACCTCGTACCTTCTACTAGCAAACAATAACAATTGTTCAAATGTCAAACAATGACACTTCGAATGTTGTCAGATTTAAAAATTGCGTTCTTCTTGGGACACCCTTTATTATTGGTGGTGTTATGTGCGAGTTTGTATTATTGGGAGTAAAGACAAGTTCAAGATGATCAGCGAAGTGATTGATCTTTTCTTGTGTTGTTTTGGCCCAAGTGCCGTTGTCGAGTCGATGAGGTGAGTCATAATTTGTTGGTTGTTTAAACTTTTTTATTGCCTTCCAGAGGCTATAATCAGTGTACGTTGTTTGGTCAAGGCTTTGCAAGTAAATCTTCAAAGAAGTCTCTCTTTTGTTTTTCAGCTCAAATTTTAAAATTCTTTGACATTTTATTACAAAACATTAGTTTTTGATAAAAACCTGATCTTGGTTAAAACCGATTCAATACCGGTACGTTATTGGTATTTAGAGAAAAGGCTTTGGATGACCAGAATTTTGTGAAATCAAGGGTTTTGAAATTGATAAAGGTATTAAATAGGTTTAGGTTTGCCAACCTTGATTTTTACCTACAATAAACTTTATTTAAATAATATATCTAATTATTCCTTGTTACTTTTTATAATACTCTAAACACGCATACAATTTTTGACATCCATAACTAAATTTCAATCTGTATACCTTTTTATTAACATTTCAAATAATACTTATTATGTATGAATATTTTCAAACAAAACTACATTTATAAATTCTACCTACCAATAACTTCCAAAAATGAACCATAATCAAATAAAAATGTAATAATATATAATATATCTTTATTGTTATTTTGGATAAAGGAGTGGTGGTAATATCAACACCTTTAAATAACAGGAATTATAAAGTAATCTACTGCAAAAAAAAAAAAATAATAAAATGGGAAAAAATAAACCACAAATATTTATGATTTGTATCTTTTGTGTTTAAATAACCCCCACTAAGGTAAAATAATGATAATACTTAACAGCCAACAGATGGGGCGGGGCGGTAAGGGGACGACAATAACAACAAATATTGGTTATTAAAATCAAAGAATAAAAAAATCAACAAGTGGCATTATAAATATTTTATTTTTATTGAACCCAACGAACAACGACAATTTAGATAGAGAAATAATGTACTAAAAAAATTGACCAAAGTATTAAATGTGCTTGCACACACACACCATTTCCAGCAGAAATTCCAAAAAAAAGTAAAAATAAAATATATATTATGAATGTTTTCTAAGGGCTGGTAACTTATTTATGGTTAGGCATTATGCTTTAATTATTCTGAGATAAATTAGCAGCTCTTAGGGTAATAAGAAAAAGTTTGTATAGAATTTTATATTTTCGACTGCAATTAAATATGCGGATTTAGCTTGAATTAAATTAATAAAAATTGCAAGTCACTTAAAATTTTAATCACGCGCTCATCGAAATAAATCTGTTCTAATAGCAGAAGTTATTAAAAATTGGTTAAGAAGGGATCTCCAAAAAAAACACAAACAAAAAAATACTGAAATCAGCAGAAACAATTTAAACAATTAAAACTACAAATTTTTAGTTATATTTGAATTATATTTTAGTTAATTGTAAGCAACTTACCCTGTGAAAAATAAATAAATATATTCTATATAATCAACAGATATATTTGCAGAAATAACTGCTGATTTTAAATGAAATTTATAATTTTTTGAGCGCCCCGATAGGCTAGTTGGTAGCGTGCTAGCGTGCTAGCTTATCAGTGCGGGGGTCGTGGGTTCAATTCCTACCAGAGGCTCTGGTCTGTTTTCGCTACAACGAGCCGAAAGCCTTCGTTGCTAGTGCTCGGTTAGGGCATTAAAATATAATTTGTAATTATATGTTTAATAAAAAAATAAATAAATAATAAATGAAATTTTGTGAACCCAAAATTTTCTTGTTATGTCTTTAGTTTACTAATATTAAATTATTAATTGTTGACTTTAGCAAGATAAATTGTCATTTCCAAATAACTAAAATATAGCTTTAATTTTGTAATTTTAACAGCTTTTTTGGTATATTTAGCAAACAGATATGCTGATTTTAGATTTCTTTTTTCTCTACACCCAGAATACAATATCGGCTGTGGCCACCGAATTTGTTGTCAATAAAATTCTGGCTAGGGTTACGACAACTGTTTTCATATAAAATTATATTTTTAGTTGTGAAAATCAATATTCCGTTCTACAATTTAATATTTATATTCCACAGAACGTTCCAGAAAATTTTATTTAAAAAAATATTATTTCTAGATTTTTCCGGTATCAGATTTACTGTTCACAACCTTGCTTACTGCACTACAATTTAATTTTCTTTGATATATTTGTTATTTAAAAATTTGAATATTTTATTTTAATTAATTTTTTTTTTAAATATTTGCCTTTTGAACTCTGAAATTCGGATTACAAAGCTACCTCTATAACCAGTACACCACAAACACTTAAGAATTTTTACAGCTAATTTTGAATTTAAATAATTTTTTTGGAAAACAAATATTAGTATAAAATTTGTTTATCAATACCAATCATTAGTGACGTCTTTTAGCAATACAATCCACAATTCGGTTGCTTCTAATGAAACCCGAATAACCGTACTTGTAGTTACCACTTTTGAATATCGACAATTTTGTAATTAATTTGATAGATTGTACCAAATTTCAAATTTACAATCAGAAAAAAAAGTTTGTAAACGGTTTTTAATCCCAATTTACTATTTTTGTACAGATTTTTTGTAAAAAAATTATTATTTAGCAAATCTTTTTGCTATTTACATTTTACAAATTACAGAGTTTTTGCAGAATATTTACAAGTTTTTGTTGCTAATTTCAGAAATCATTTTAAAAATGTTTGATAACCAATTTGCTAAAATTAACAAAAAAAATTACTAATTTTAAAAAAGTGAATATTTAAGGAAATGTTATTTCTAATTAAAACTTATACCTACAAACTTAAATTGCCTTAAAATGTTACATAGATTAAAAAAAGAGATCAGAAGTGAATATACCAGCTCATGTCTAAAAATAGGACATCCAATAAAATAGCACTAAAAAGTTTTTTTGTTCTAAAAATTAATTAAAATTTAACCTCAAAAAAATATTAAATATTTTTGAAAACAGAAATCACCAAATAAAAACAAAATGATTAATTCGTTTATGTTTTAACAATTTTTAAGATTTTAAAGCCTTTGATTTTGTTTTTAGTTTTGTATAAAATATTTTCTCAAAAAATAAATAAAATAAAAAAAATTTGATGCTCGATAAAAAAATAAATTTTTTTTTTTTTTTTTTTTTTTTTTTTTTTTTTTTTTTTTATTGCACAATTTTGGTATTTTGTATTTTATAAAATATATTTACAATATTTGAGATTTTACTTAAAATAGTATTACAGCAAATAAAAAACAATTTATATATATAGATTTACAAGTCATATAGCTCAATACAAGGAGAAAAGTATTTAAAAAAAAACCTTTTAATGTACAGTAAATAAAAAGTTTATAGAAGAAGTTAGGGTGGTCACTCATATGATCTCTTCCCAAAATAGGAAGAGAAAAATGAACAACTAAACGATCAACTCTCTAATCATCTCAAACTCAGACATTCTGCATCGATTTTCGAATGACAGTGTCAGATCTCTCATAATCATATACAACGTTTGATGATTGAAATGTTCATGCAAATGTACAGTAGAATGCCTTTTCGATAGTTTGTGTATAATTTTAAGATTCTTGTTTTGGATTATCTGAAGCTTTTTTATGTTGGTATTACAAGCTTTTTTGTACCAAACTTGACAGCCGTAGGACAGAATTGGACGAATACAACATTTGTATAATAGCAGTTTGTTTTTTATATTTAAGCGAGACCTTCTATTTAATAATGGAAATAGTCCCCTGCCGCATTTTATAGCTTTGCTACATGTGTTTTCAATATGTTGCTTAAATGTTAGTTTTTTATCCAAAGTTACACCAAGATACTTTATAGTATCACGTATTTCTATAATGTTGCCCTGAATTATAAGTTGTCTATTAGGGACTCTTTTCGGAGATTTATTAAATGGAAATATTATTGCCTGCGTTTTTTCATTATTAATTTTAATTTTCCATTTTGTAAAATACTTTGCACTTTTTTCAATACTTGTCTGCATTTTTGTAACAATAGCATTAGACACTTTTCCCGAACTTATAAATGCACTATCATCAGCATAAAATGCAGCTTCGTTATTTCGGGTGACGATAAAGTCTGATGTAAAAATAGAATAAAGTGTTGGTGATAACACTGATCCTTGAGGGAGACCAGCTGGAATGTTTTTTATGGATGAAAAAGTGTTATCTACGACAACAACAAAAGATCGTTCTTCAAGGAAACTTTTAATCAATTTTTGCATATACAGGGGATACCCAAAATTATTTAATTTATAAATTAGGGCTTTATGCCAGATACAGTCAAAAGCCTTCTCAATGTCGAGAAAGACAATTCCAGTACTTTTTCTCTGAAGTTTATTTAACTCAATTATATTCACAACTCTCTTAATTTGATGAACTGTAGAATGCTCTCTACGAAAACCAAATTGTTCTTTTTTAAGAATACTATTTTCCTCAGTGAAATCGATGAGACGTTTATGAATAATTTTTTCAAAAATTTTGTCTAAAACACTTAGAATACTTATTGGTCTATAGCTAGATGGTAACTTGGGATTCTTGTCTTTTTTGTGTATTGGAATCACTCTAGCTTTTTTGAATAGTTTAGGAAAATATCCCAGTCTAATACAATAATTATATACCTTACTCAGAACTTCATACAGATTGTCAGGCATTTTTTTCAAAATTATGGTATTGATACCATCAAGTCCTGGAGCTTTATTGTTTTTGAGACGAGAGATAATGCCTTTAATTTCGGTCATATCAGTTAATATGAGGTGATCGATTTCTGGTAGAATTGTTCTATTGAGGTTTTCTATATATTTGTTGACTAAAGGTTCCATGGACGACGTGTTATTAAGCGAAACTTTATGGTACTGTTCAAAAATTTCAGCAATAGCATTTACCTTACTTTCGTTGTCGCATAATTCAACATCGTTAACAATAAGGCTGCCTAAATGGGTACGTGACCCTTTTATAGATTTAGTAATTTTCCAGAATTTTTTACTTCCAGGGGATAAAGTGGCAATAAAGTTGGACCAATTTTCATTTCTGTCACGGTTAAGATGGAAATCGATTAATTTATTCAATTGCTTTAGAATAGCTGAAAGCGAACATCTCCTAGTTGGGTCTGCACATCTCTGAAGTTTTCGCCTATACACTCTACGTTGCTTTATTAAAGATTCAGTTAAAGGGGATATTTTTCTAACCCATGAGTTCATATGTTTAGTTGGAACTTTATTGTTAGCACCAATTATTATTTCAGTTACGTTCTCCAGAATTGTTTCTATATTCGTGATGTTTATAGGAATGGTGTTTAGCTCCCGACGGTTAATCTCATTTGCCACCCATGAGTTTATTTCGTCCCAGTTGGCTAAGTGGTATAATGATGTTAACTTCAGTGATTCTGCAACATTACCAAATATTGTGCAAGTGAGAGGAACATGATCTGAGTTGAGTCTAGTTGGATGTGTCTTTAATGTTGACATATTTAGATTAGAGTTTGATAAAACGATGTCAACTGTAGATGGTTGATTGTGGTTAGTACCTTGTCCAAATCGTGTGAAATCATGTGGAAAATAAATATAATAGTTAGACTGTAAATTATGTTGATAAAGTACATTACCCGCGGTGTTATTTTCGGCACAGTTCCAACTGGTGTGCCGTGCGTTAAGATCACCAAATACAAAAAAGTCAGATGGTATGCTAGTTAGTTTGTCGAGATCCTCACTAAATTTATTGTTGTACTTAGGACAATAAGCCGAAGTAAAAATCGTTTGACGTCCATTAATATTTACGGAGATTGAAATATTCTCGAAAAGCGATGTTTTACACTTTGGTAAAAGTTGATGAGAAATCGACTCTCGTATTGCAATGAGAACTCCTCCACCGTGTGTTGATCTATCATCTCTATAAACCTTAAAACTGGGCAGGCTGAATCTGTGGTGTGCTTTTAAAAATGTTTCATTTATAAGAGCTATATCGATTGAGAAATCACGTAAAAACTGCTCTAATTGAGCAATTGCTGAATTGGTAGATATGCCCTGGGCATTCCAGTGCATAACGTTGATACATTTTATATTATTGGTTTTATATAACATGACGAAGCATATTGCCTAAAACCCTCATTTTATCATATTTATTTCTGCATTTTTCAAGATCATCTATTGCTTGGAAATAAATATCAAGTAACCTTTGATTAGAAAAGTCATCGCAGTCTCCTGTTGAAGCATATTCTGCAGCACTCTCGGAATATCTGTGTCTATTTACATTTGGAATGTTTTCTTTTGTAACATCGGAGTATCTATTTCTGTCAACCTTGGGTACGTTGTGCGTATTGGTTGATGTAGACGGTTCGAAAATAGTTTCACTAGGTAAATTTGTAGCGTCTCTGTGGTAATCGCGATTAATGGATTTTTTGTGTGTATGTATTGATCTTCTGGAGATTCTGTTACGGATGTCTAGATATTCCTTACGGCATGGACATCTTGGGTCGTCAGCTCTATGATTTGTATTCTTCAGTTTCTTTGCTAAGCAATTAAAGCATTTATAAATTACTGGGCCTTCTTGGGAAGTTTTACTTAATGTACATAATGAATAATCGTGCGAGCCAGCACATGCTGGACAAACGCTAAGACGGTGACAATTAGCGGCTCCATGGCCATACATAGAACATTTAGAACAAAGGGTTGGACCCTTATTGCCCTTAAGAGGGTTCCTCCAATGGACAGCAATTCCATGAAAGTATCGTATTTTTATAATATCTCGTTTAGAAATGTGTAGTTTGTCAAACTCTATCATGTAAAGTGCATCATCTATGCTTGATCTTTTTGTTATAATTTCCTTGACGCTAATTGGAACAATATTATACGTGGTTTTAAATTCTTCTATGATGGTTTTAATATCCAACTTAGGAAGGCCAAAACACATTATTTTGAACTTTTTTTCATCCCTAAATTGATGTGTATAGAATTTTACACCAGAATATTTTAGTGTTTTTAAAGCTTGTGTGTATTGTGTCATAGTATCAGAAATAATTTTGGTTCCGATAGACATCCTTTTGAATTTATAACTTGTACCAATAAGTTTGAATACAGTCGTAAAACTGTGTGTAGAATCAACAATTAAAGGAGGTATTCTCTCTTTAAATTCTTTATGATTATCCTCTTCTACAGAATAGGTCTCAATATCTTCTCCATCATCCAATGGAGCAAATCGGTTATTATTAGCGCTTGGTGCATAAGGCTTCTTAAATTTTGGGTTATTACCCCAAAATACTTTCCTTTTGTTTGAACTCATTTGTTCAACCACGTGCAATCTACACAAAATATGTATATAGAAATGTGGGTAAAAGAAAGCAACAATGTGCTGTTATTTAATATCACTAGTAACGTTACAAATAAAAATGTAAACAATAATGTTAAGTAAATAGCAAATCGACCACTCACATTGAATGTACACTAGAGACTGAAAAAAAAAAAAAAAAAAAAAAAAATAAATTTAAAATTTTGTACTTATACTTACAATATTTAGTATACTTTTTTGCTGATTTAAGCGAAGCGGTTTTAAATTCCGCTTTACAAAAAGTTTACTAAAATTAGGTAGCGGCTACTAATTTTTCTACTAATTTCATTGTACTACCGCTTGGCTCAAATTAGCAAAATTTCCCGTAATAACAGCAAAATTTTCTGTTGCTATTACAGACTTTTTTTGGTGAGTGTATTTACTAAATAAATGGTTGCTTCCACCGCACACAAATACTGAACGAATTTTATTTTTGAAGATGATTGGAAATACCAATAATTGAATAATAGGATTGATTTTTAGTTTATTTTTCCTTTTTTTAATTCCCAATACAACATTTTTGCTTAATTAATGGATTTTAGGTTATTCCAAATAAAATTAAATCCTCAAAAATAAATGTTTATGATTTTAATCGAATTGCAAAAAAAAATTTTCTCTGGCTGTAGTTAGAACCTTTTACCCAATTCACATGCCAACTTTTTAAGAGTAAAAAAACTAATTTTTTGCTTAATTCGACAGATGCTGATCATTCTAGCTAGTTATTTAGAAATATTTACTAACTTTAGTGCATAACTGAATCCAAATTCAGAATCTAATCCGTCTCACCTGCCAATCGTTCCTGTAAATTACTAAGAATTATTTATTAAATTATCGATTTTAGCCATCTTTTCCCGATTCCACGACCCGAAAAACCTGCCAATCATTTTGTAAGTTCCTTAAAATTATTAATTTAGAAAACTTTTAATATTGAACCGAACTCTTCTGGCAATTCATCTCATGATCTACATTGACTAACTACTAAAGGTTTTACTCTATTTTATTACACGAACGGTACCACAACGTTCGTACAAACTCGACCTACTTACCGATCATTGCCGTGAGTCTTTTAACTAAACCGAACCACCACCAAAGTTGCGGAAAACTGATTTTATCATTCCAGCAACCGAGGTGCCGAAGCCGTTTACATAAAACCGAGTCATAAGATTAAATATTTCTAAGAACTTGATACATACAGCCGTATGCGAAACAAGATCCCACAGTTAAATTGAGACGTTCAAAATAATCGCGCTTTCTATTTTAAAAAAGTATCAGAGCTTTGACAGGCAGACTGACAAAGAAGATATCGCAATGGGTTCTCTCCGATCTTAACGAAATTCGGATATGTGATAAGGGAGAGAAATATAAGAGACACGTTTTTTTTTTGCGGACCAATATCACATTTAAAAGAGAGCCGAAAATGATTGGATATTCTAGGATTTAAATTTTTTGAGTGTTATAATTCGAGTAAAAACAGAAATTTTGATGCCCATATTGCTTTTGTTTTTGATTCAGGTGAAAACCGCTCTTCAAAAATGTCGGTTGCGAATATCGAAAAACACGCCCGTCGATTAAGTTAAATATGATGTATGAAAATGTTAGCATGTGCCTATATGTGTTCTTTTACAGCAGCCGATTCGGAAGGGTCAGCGACATGACATAATGTCATCAAAAAGACTTCTTTTCGACATTTACAACTGAGCGATTGTTAGCACGAAACTGTTTTCCGGGTTTGCTTACGTAGTTCTCTGTAATATATTTCATGAGCGCAAGTTTACTTTTACATCTGACTTATCCAGACTTATGGGGGATGTGTATGACTTGAATTCCTTTATGATTATTTATTACGTAAACATTTCAGTTCTAGTTGACTTCATCAGTAGAATTCAAATAAGGTTTCAAATCATGCATAATGTTTTAATACATTTGTTTCATTTCTTACTTCAAACAAAAAGCTTAGAAAATGCCTTAAAGCTGTATACGAATAAATTTGAGTTTCCTTATTTTCAGGCATTTTTTCAAGCAAAAACTGAGATGTTTTTAAACCCAGTTCTTAACAGCAAAATGTAAGAGGCAAACCGAAAAAATTAAAACAATTCATAGCAAAAAATATGAAATAATCATTTTTACTGCTTCCGAGTTTTTGCATAAGAAGTTTTCATTCTCTATTACATATCTAACTTTGATTAAAATTTAAGGATCCCCCAAGTACAACTTCCTTGCAAAAAATTTAAGAATTTATGATCAATAATACTACAACTTAAAAAATATATTTAATTATGAAATGGTGTAAATAAAAAAAAACTCATAATTTTTAAAAGTTTTAACAGTTTTAAGGCTACAACAACAGCTGTATAAACTTGTTCATTGAGCTTATTTTTTGTTTGTTGTTTTTGTTGTCTTTAATATTCGGTTTAGACTCTACTACAACTACCATCTATCTGCTCCTGGTTATTATCAGCACGCAACTTAAGTTTAAGTATTCTGTATTTTTTTTTTATATAATTTTTTGTTGTTGTTGGTTTTAATGGTATTTGTATCCGTACAACATTTCTCTTTTGACGTTTTTGTTTTATATATTTTTTTTTTTTTTTGAGGTCCTAGTGTGGTGACTCGTGCCTCTTAACGCTGTTTATAAAAATTGTATCAGTTAAATGAAATTTAAGAAAAAGAATTTATCGTAAAAAATTATGGCAGTTACGATATGAAATACAACAAGTAAAAGCGGCTAAATTCGGCTATGCTGAATCTTATATACCCTTCACCATGGTTGGGAAAAAAACTGAAGTTTATATATGGACATATGGAAGGAAAATAGTTTATAAATTTTTTTTTATAAATTTTTATAAGTTATGACCTAAAATAGTTGCACTCAAAGGAAAATTATGTATAAAATTTTCTTAATATATGAGAAATAAAATGGTTTAAAAATCTTTTTATAAATTCTTTTAAATCGGAGCAAAAAATAGAAATAAAACCGTTTGTATTTTGTTTGTATCAAAGGGTTTTTATAAAAATTTTGATGTTTTTAACCTATTTATGGATTATTTAATTATTAATTTAAAATTTTATTTAAATTAATTATTTAATGTTAAAAAAAACAAAAAAAAAAGTCTTAACAAAATATAAAAAAATTGTACAAAAAAAAAGTTGAATAGACGGGGAAGCGAACCCGCGAATCCGTGCCTAAGAGAAAAAAAGTATTTCTGACATAGCGTTTAGACAACCGAGCTATTGAGGTCATGCGAAATCATCGTTAATATAATTAAATAAACAGTTTTCGTTCATTAAAGATTTGTTTGGTTTTTATTTAAATGACAAATCTTTGTATGTGTTTGTTGTTTGTGTATAAAAGGTGGAGGTGAAAGAGAAGAATTTCAACAAATCGTTAAAAGAAATTACTAGAACTGCATGTGTTTTATTTCTACAAAAATGTTTAATTTAGCTGGCAAATTTGCAATTGGGATTTTATTTCGCTTTTTTATTAAAAAATATTTTTAATTTATTTAGCTTAATTTTAAAAATTTGAAGGAAAATAGTTTATAAATTTTTGTTTTTATAAATTATTATAAGTGATGACCTATAATAGTTGCTTTCAAAAAGGAATTATGTATAAAATTTTCTTAATATATGAGAAATAAAATGGTTTAAAAATCTATTTCAAAATTCTTTTAAATCGGAGCAAAAAATAGAAATAAAACCGTTTGTATTTTGTTTGTATCATAGGGTTTTTATAAAAATTTTGATATTTTTAACCTATTTTTGGATTATTTCATTATTAATATAAAATTTTATTTAAATTAATTATTTAATGTTAAAAAAAACCAAAAAAAAAGTCTTAAGAAAATATAAAAAAATTTAAAAAAAAAAGTTGAATAGACGGGGAATTGAACCCGCGAACCCGCGCCTAAGAGAAAAAAAGCATTTGTGACATAGCGTATAGACAACTGAGCTATTAAGGTCATGTGGAATCATCAATCATAGAATTAAATAAACAGTTTTCGTTCAATAGGGATTTGTTGGGTTTTTATTTAAATGGCACATCTTTGTATTGGATTGTTGTTTGTGTATAAAAGGTGAAGAGATGAAAGAAAAGAATTTCAACAAATGGATGTGTTTGTATGCGTACATATTAAACAAAGGGATTTTACGGAAAAAATTAAAGGTAGTCCTGGTTTTTTGCTAATATCTCAGCCATTTATCAACCGATCTGGCTGATTTTTAATAGCAAACAGAAATGGATCACATGTAACAGAAATATATAACAATCAAGTCCTCATCATGTTTGGGGTCTTCGGAAAACCCATTTCAACACACAGACGGACATGGTTAAATCAACTTCTTCATTAGGACCCAGAATATATATACTCTATAGGGTCTAAGATCAATATTGTAGAAATTACAAACGGAATGACAAACTTATATATACCCTTCCACCTGTGGTGAAGGGTATAAAAATAAAACAAACAAATAATATTGAAAATCGCAAAAAAAAAGAACGGTAACATACCAAATCACCGTACACACATAAATAAAAGATACATAGAGTTGGAACATGAATTGGTTTGGATTCCTTTCAAATCTCCTTTATATCCATTGTTTGTTCACTCAATAATGATATGAAAAATTATTGCTTTTCAGTGCTCTCGGGTATGGTGTGGAACATTATAAAAAAAAAATCCCATCAACACCCAATTATTTATTTAAGATAATTTAAACCATCATTAAGCTTTTATGAATTTGTAATTTAGATTAGATTTATTTATTAACAAAATATATTTTTAACAAGTAGTAAAAGAAAAAATTTAAATCAAAAACTATCTTAAATAAATAACATTTACTAAGTGACTTCCTGTCTTTATTTAGTACGTAGTAGTTGATGGAGCAGTTGAGAAGGTTTAGAAGTTGTTGTGGTTAAATATCTCTTTGGAAAATCTTTTAAGTGAGTGCGTAATTTGATATTTGTATTATTCTTTGTTGGATGAAAAAAAAAAAAAATTTTACAATAGTATGGTTTTTAAATGTCATCACCATATAATTTGCATTTTATGTTTTGTCTCGCTCTCTTTTTACATTTTTAATCGTGGCATTAATACTCGTATCTTAATATGGCACGACTTTGTCAGTTAGTGAAGGAAGACAAACATATTTCAATGAGTTTTTTTGTTTGGGTTAGATTTGGTATTGGAGGACAATAATTGCGTTTAAATCTCTATATATAAAGGAATAACGTTTCTGACTGACTGACTGACTGACTGACTCATTCAACATCGCCCAGCCCAAACCGCTAGAGGTAGGAGGCTGAAATTTGGTATGCAGGTTCCCCTCCGGCGTAGACATCTACTAAGACGGAGTTTTCGGAGGGGAACACTCCCCTTTCACGGCCTGGCTAAACCCCTTGAGCTAGAAACCTGAAATTTGAAATACACATTCCTGAGAGTATGTGCTAACTCCTTGATAAGATGGGTCCAAATATTATAAATTATATCAAAAACTTTATGACCAACAGGAAAATTATGGTACGGCTTGATAACAGCTACTCGTATCCACATCCATTATATAATGGCATCCCACAGGGGTCTCCTTTGTCAGTAATACTCTTCTAAATTGCTTACAACAGATTATGTACTATTATTTCACTTTATAAAGAACTCGATTTGATTGCCTATGCAGATGACTATAACATAATTATAAAGTCCGATAAAACAAGAAACCCAACAATTAATCTAAATAGTTTGTTTCGCGATATAGAGAGGTGGTCTTCTTTTTCAGGAGCAGTTCTCTCTATACCCAAATGTAAATATCTTCATCTATGTCGCAAAAAAAATTGCAATTGCATCATAGTTTCATCTCCCACAAATCTAACCCAAGTAGATACTCTTAGAATACTTGGATTATATATAAATTCCCGTTACCGGTGGGACTGCCACATAAATTACATAGTTTCTTCTTTATCCAAACGTCTCAAGATTATAAAATGCCTTTCTAATCCTAAATTGAATTGCAGTACACACACTATTACTTCTGTGATAAAAGCGATTCCCCTGTCCAAAATTAATTACGCATTATCCATCTATGGCCACTCCCCGAACTCCGTGTTGCGCAAAATTAAAACAGTGGTTAATTCTGCTATAAGATTCTGCCTCGGAGCATTTCGCTCAACACCAATTAGAAATATGCTTTTTGAATCGAACACCTTATCATTAGAAACACAAACAAAACTATTAACTACAAAGCTTTTAAAATCTATAAATTTTAGTTCAAACTCGCCCCTCTTGCAGCTCGTTAAAAAATGCAAAGTTTCAAAGAAAATCTCGAAAATTCCATCAACTATATACCGTTCAATTCAATACTGTAAAACTTTAGATCTGCCACTTAACACAGTAAAGATCAGTTCTAAACAACATCCACCATGGCATCTCAAAAAAGATATTAATAATACCTCCCTACACAAATATACCAAATCAATTTGTAGTCCTGAACAATACCAAATATTGTTCAATGAAATGAAGAACACACTTCATTACCATACATTTATTTTTACTGACTGATCAAAATGCAGAACTTCATTATCCTTCAGTATAACTACAGAAAATATGGTACATAAATCCGCCATTCTCCCTGAATTTAGCACTATTTATTCTGCAGAAATGATAGCCTTATACGAAGCAATAAAACATGTATCGAAAAACAGGGGTAAATATTCCATATGTTTCGATTCGCTGTCTTCCCTGCAATCTATAACTAATATAATTAACACTAACCATTATATCTCTGAAATAACAAAAATATATTAATTGATATGCAACCTAAAAAAAAATTAATTTGGGTACCTGGGCACTGTGGTATAAAAGGCAACGAGTTTGCCGATCAGACTGCAAGAGAAGCCAACAATTCGCCACTAATTACAACACCTAATCATAATCCCAAAGACTGGAATAACTATATCGTACGAAAACTTATCCAACACTATAAGGGGAACCTAATAAACTTCACCTCAATATGGTATAAAAATATAAATCATGAAATGACCGACATATGAACCTTTTTAAAAAATATTACTAATTGCCACAGAATTGACATAATTAAATTCGAACGACTAAGACTCGGACATTCTAAATTAACCCATGGACACTTGATGAACATTGACATTCCTCAAATTTGTGATTGTACAACGCCAATTCCAAATCCCTCACACATCCTTGTACATTGCCCTAAATTTAATAATACAAGACGAAATATCTTCAATGGAACAGACCCAGTCAGAGCTTTATCTAAACCAACCCCAGAAAACATAAAGAAAATAACTAATTTCCTAAAACAAACAAATACCTATAAGTTTATATAAGATCTGAATCGTTATTATTCTATCTATTAAGTATATGAAAATTAATTGAATTATAAATTTTGAGCTTAAGGCCAAAGTAGCTATTGCTCGAATCCCTATATTACCTTATAATTTGAAATTATAAGTTAATAAAATAATAAATAAATAAATAAATAAATAAATTATTTACCAGGGATGTGGAAAAATGGGGGTTTAAAGGGTGAAAAGTCTCTCCTTCACGACGTAGAAAGTTGAAATTTGGTATGCAGACTCCTTCTCTAGTGTAGACAAAACCGTTAGAGCTGGAAGGTTGAAATTGTGTATATTGGTATATTGAGGTGTAGACATCCACCTGGGTAAGATTTTTGTAAATTCCTACGGGGAGGGGAAAAAAGGGGGAAATCTCACCCTAAACGGCCTGCCCACACCGAAATAGCAAGATACCCGAAATTATAAACATGTATTACATGAAGTATGGACTAACTCACTGATAAGCTACATTTTAGAATTTTAGCCAGTGACATGTTAAAAATGGGGCTTAAAAGGATTAAATGTCTCCCCTTTAACGGTTTGTACAAACCGCTAGACCCAGGAAGTTGAAATTTGGTAAGCAGACTCCTTCTCCAAAAATCTACGATTTGGTGAAAATTATTAAATTTTCACTGACTTTTTTAAAAATGTTTCTAAATGACATGTTACAGACATGTTTCTTTTTGGATACTTCGGTGACATGCCCGCTGTTTTATAATATGCTACAAAACTGAATTCATTAGAGCGTTCAGTTTCTGAACTTCAGTGACGTTAAACTCCTTTGATTTATTACAAGGTATAAATTTCCAACGCCATGAAAAGTTACATTATTATTAATTATATTAAATTTTTTAATTATATTAGTTATATTAATTTTTTTTAATTTTATCCTATTGAATATTTTTAAAATATTGACTTTTGTCCATAAAAACACTTTCGAGCTTTTAAATTATTACTCATATTCTGTAGACTTTTTTCTAATACATACTTTTAAGTATCTGATCGTAAAATCAATGTTATCACTTCCAGTGAATTTATTCAAATTGTGTTTAATTTGTATATAAATTTCTATACCAAGATTATTCAACACTCGTTAATTTTTCAAAAATTTTTAGTTTCTGTTTTCTTTAGAAAGCTTAAAAATTTCGATGACTGTTTAATAAAACAGAAAAAATATATTATTAAAAAAAATTCGAATAATATATTTTTATGTAAATCTTGTATATTATTCGATCTATTTGTTTTAATTATATATTTTTAATTTTATCAGGCTCGAGATCATGTTAAATGTCCTGGTCGACTCGCGCGACCAGGACATCTTCAGCCTCCTTATGAACCACCTAACCTACAAGTAACTCATGTTTTTGAACAGGCATATATATCACACACTCTAAAGAAAATGACTATGCGAAATTTCATTTTTTAGTTAGTTAGCCAGTTTCATTCCATTTTATATTAAGTATTTTAATTTCACTCGTTCCCCGGTCCATTACATTTTGTTTCCCTTGTTCTAATTCCACTTGCTCTGCTTTCCATTTCATTTAATTTTCCTTGTTAAGTGTTTTCATTCATTTACCGTCGCATGCCATTTCATAACCCAAAAAAAAGTCTTTCAATTCCATTCGTTCAATCAAATTTCAGATTTTTGCCTAAAACAGCTTGACCGGCCTTTAAAGGCGCCACTTTTTAACTCCCATTTTTATTATGTGCCTGACGAAGATTCCAAAAAGTTGTTTGTAAGTGAATTAGCATATACTTTAGAAAACATATATTTTATAACCAACGCGGTTTGGATAGGCCGTTAAGAAGGTGTCTTTTAGCAAAAAATACCGTCATAGCGGAGGTCTACGTCGGAGAAGAAATTCTATGTTCTCTTTGTATACTCGCCAATTAACAACGTACTATAAACCACCTTAGTATGTTCGTTTCTAAATTTTTATTAAAATAATTATTTCTTTTTATTATTTTTATAAAATTAAAATGTAAAAATCAAAAAAAAAAAAAGTTGGATCTTTATTAAGGCAAGGAGACACTGGAGAGTAAAGAATCTCTGCAATACTCTTTACACTAAAATAAATATGACAGTTGTACGTCGTGATTTTGGGCGAGTTCGCTCTCACAGCAACAATCGTTGGACGTTCTTATTCTGGGTCGACCCTATGTGTTTATACAAGCAAATTTCTTAGTAAATACCTAATGACCCACTTTATGCTCATTGTAAATATTCTGAAATTTTATTTCCGTTTTAATAAATTAGAAAGCAATATGGTAACTACATACTTGATTCAATTTAAATATTCAATCTCGTTTTCAAAGTTCTACTTATGTTTCTATCTAAAGAAAAAGATTCGTTGCGGTTGTCGGTTGTATGCGCATGCGTATCTTGTGTATTTGACCTTTTTTTATTGTGGTCTTTGGCTTTTATTAAAAAAAAAAACAATTCGTAAAAACTATACCCTTTTTCCAAGTAAAAATATCAGATATTTAAACTCAACTCAAAAGTAACCAAAATATAAAAGAAGCAAAAAAAAACCAAATAAAAGAAGGCCTTCTTACGAGTTTTATATTGTGAAATATACTCGTATTCATACTCGTTTGTTTATATACAAAAAAGATACAGAAAACTTAACAATCTGAAATCTGTGCGAGTGATAAATTGAAAATTAATGAAGTGAAAATAGATGGAACGGATCGCAAATTGCGCCAAGCCAATAAAATATTTTGACATTTGGAGTTATCGTCTTAATCTGCTTCGATGACTTTTTGAAACAACACACAAACACAACCACACAAACACAAACTAAAAAAAAGAGAGGGTTGGTTGATTTAGGTAACCAAAAAAAAAAAAAAAAAGACTGTCTGCAGAAGAAACGGTTTTAATAGAATACTACGTTTAAAACGTTTTTATATTTAGGAGCAGAAGAATATGGATGGATGGCATGAATTTTGTTTTAAGGTTTAATTTTGTTTTTAAGGTAAACACACTCGTACTTGACCAAGTTTTTCAAAAAAGAAAAAAAAATATTAACTTAAACCAGCCAACAACAAAAACAACTTAAGACAAAAAATACCTGTTTGAAAAATTCCGACTTTTATTTTTATCCCTCTATTTGCTGGTCTTTTTGATGATTTTTTTTTTTTGTCTTTACCTTTTTTTTTTGTCTGATCCCAACATATTTCTTTTTTACTTTTAGTTACTTGGCGGTAATGCAAGTCAAACATCAACGGCTATAATGTCACACAATGCTCCATCGCCGTTATCGGGTTCAAATGAAAATTCTCTCAGTCCATCTGGTGGCTCATCGGCGTCGTCATCATCATCAGCAGCCTCATCAAGCGGCAATGGTCCTTTAAGTCCAGGTGCAATGTCACAATCATCTATTCCCAATGCTGGCAGTGTACCACCAAATACAACAGCATCGTCACTTACAAATTCTTTAGCTAATGGACCAGAAGGCTCAACAGCCGCAGCAACAGTAGCAGCAGCATTAGCAGCTGGTTCAACTTCAAGTCATTCGACAGCAGCAGGCTCTACTGCGGGTGGTGGAGGCGGTTGTTGTGAAAATGGTCGTCCTATTATGACAGATCCTGTCTCTGGCCAAACTGTATGTTCTTGCCAATACGATTCGGCACGCTTAGCTTTATCCAATTATTCACGTATGCCGACAGCCGGTGTAGGTGTTTATGGTACTGCATATCCATCAAATGAACAAAATCCCTATCCTAGTATTGGTGTAGATAGTTCAGCATTTTATACACCATTGGTAAGTACTTACATAACTTGCACTACAATGTCCCCAACATTTTCAATTTGCGAATTTCACCACGGAAGTACATTCAAGCCACGCTGCTTATGAAAAAATGTGCAGGGGCACTTATGTATTGCTGGCTACCAGCATTTGGAATTTAAAAATCTGGTCTTCATTTTTTCTTGAATGTTTTGACACAATTGTTCTTAAAACTTTAGAAATCTTCAGTATGGAAAAAATAACAAAAAAGATGTGTTTGGGAAATTAAGGGTAGTGCTACACGTTCAATATATATTGACCGCGATCCAGTATCGCGATATTTATTAAACGTGTAGCAGTATTGATGGGTCGCGGATCGTGGATTACGCGATAAATATTGAAAGTGTAGCATTCTTTGTAATATCATTGTACATTAGTAAAGAGTGAAAGGATAGTAGTATCGGAGTTAACGCCCGCACAGCACAAAAATAATTTAAATATTGACGCGATCCAACAACATGCATCGCGATCTAAATATCAAGAAATATATATAACGTGTAGCACTGCCTTTAGGGAAATTAATCAGAAGTTTTTTAAACCGCGAGATTTGTCCACAACTGCAAAAATTAAAAGAAGTGCATCGTTTTTTTATCAATCAGCCTGTCAATATACATTTTCGAGCTGCTGGGTCGCTTTAACAATTTCATATCTCATAATGCAGTAATTTTTTTTTTAATTTTATAGTTTTCCTATGATATGTCCAAGATTTAAAACAATAAAAATATGAAAAACAACTTTAAGTGCTGTTTGAAAGCTATAAGTACCGTTGGAAGTTTTTTTCTTTATTTTCCGCTATGATTAGAGCTTGCCGGTTCGCGAAATTCGCATGTTAAAATAGTTAAAGACACCCTAACGTACGCACACATAAATATTTATCTTTAAATTTTTAAGTATAAAACCATGATACAATTACTGTATGAGTATTAAGGTGGATCTTACTGCATTGGGGAAATATAACATGAGGATAATTCAAATGTCTCTCGAGGTTGGTCTCCCAAAGCGGAACCGCAGATCCTAAGGAATTTTGGGTAGGTTGTAGAAAAAAAGAAAGGTTTAAAAAGTCAACAAGTAACCGACTTTTTTTTTATCGAAACGTGTCTAAAATTAACAGAAATTAAAAATTTACTAACCAATATCAATTAACTGGTTTTTGTAGTGAAATGTCTCTAAAATTTATAAAAATTAGATAGATTTATGTAAATGTACTCAGATTTAAACCATGGGAGGTGTCGATATTGAGGAATCGAATGTACTTGATGTTTTGGCCATGAGAATACAAAGTGATGATATCCGCGGAAAAAATCACATTATTCAAGTGTCGAAAGAAGCATTCAAGTGTTTAGGTTTTCCTAACCGGTGCAAGAACTATTTCACTTCATCGGAACTTCTCACTATACCCCTTATATTCGTCCCAAAATGGAATACAACTCTCATATATGAGCAGCGACTTCAAAGTCTGCACCGTGTCCAGAAGTTGGCGCTTACCAATGACAGCTCAATTGATCATTGTGGCGTCGTGGGAACGTGGGTGATATTTTGGGCCATGGGAGGTATTTTGGGCCCCGATTTTTGTTCGAAATACTCGCTTGTCTAATAGAGTACATCCTTTTGTTGTCGATTGCCTAGTGGACCACACAACGCATTACAGGAAAAATTCTCTTTTTAGTGGTACTATCCGTATGTGGAATTAATTCCACGCAGAGGTCTCTCCTGTCACACAGAAACTGCTCTTTCTTTTCTCAGCCTTTAACTAAATGCACAACATTAGTTGGGGTATCCGCTGAGCGTTTGTTAAAATTATAAAAAAAAATAATAATTTTACATCCCATATTGGCATTCTTGAGCACCAAGGATTGCCACATATTTGCAATATAGGTGCATGTATATATGTACTTGAATATATGTATGCACATTACGAAAAAAAAAATAATCGATTTTTTGAAAGTCCTTAAATTAAGATTTGATAGACTTTTCAGAAAACGTATAAGTTTTTAAGACGAAAATGCGGACATATATACAGCTATGAGATCAGAACAAATGGTCACACTAGGAAATTGCTTAGTTCTCGAAGCAAGACGGGACGGGAACTAATTAGAGGTACAATTTAATAAATTTTTTATTAGTAAATTAACTAATATTAACTACTAAATACTTGTACTTAAGAATATTTAAATCGTAATATTGGTTTTCAAATTTTACAAACGTGATTGAGTCTGTTAGAAAAAAATTTAACCACGTGCTTGGTTGCTAAAAAGACAAGATTGTAGAATTACAATCTTTTAGAGGCTCTAGCTTTTCTAAAACTTCAGATTCTGAGAAAATATTCTGCGGGATTGAAGTAGATCTCCAGCTAAAATAGTTAATTTGTTTTGTTGTGCTAAATATACACTCACCAAAAAAAGTCTGTAATGGCAACTGAAAATTTTGCTGTTACTACGGGAAATTCTGCTATTTTGAGCCCAGCGGTATTTTTTGCTAATCTTAGCAACACATGTCTGCTGACGTGTAGTACAATAAAATTAGTAGCCGCTACTAAATTTTAGTAGACTTTTTGTAAAGTGGAATTTAAAATCTGTTTGCTAAAATCAGCAAAAAAAATTACTAAATACTAATAATATTAGTACAAAGTTTTAGATTAATTTTTTATCGAACATCAAAAATTTTGATTATATTTTTTAAAAATATTTTATACAAAATGAAAAAAAAATCAAAGGCTTATAAATCTTAAAAATTGTTAAAACATAAACGAATTTATTATTTTGTTTTAATTTGGTAATTTCCTTTTTGAAAAATATTTTAGTCAATTTTTTTTTAATTTTAAGGTTAAAGTTAATTGTTTTTAGCTGATTTTTAGAACTAAAAAACCCTTTTTAGTGCTATTTTAAGTGGATGACCTATTTTTAGACATGAGTCGGTATCTTCACTTTCGATCCTTTTTTAATCCCATCTAACATTTTAGGGCAATTTAAGTTTGTATATAAAGTTTTAATTATTAGAAATAACATTTCCTTCAATATCGACTTTTTTAAAATTAGTAATTTTTTTTGCTAATTTTAGCAAATCGGTTTTCAAAAATTTGTAAAATGATTTCTGAAATTAGCAGCGAAAATTTGTAAATATTCTGTGAAAACTCTGTAATTTGTAAAATGTAAATAGCAAAAAGATTTGCTAAATAATAATTTTTTTACTAAAAATCAGTACGAAAATAGTAAAGTGGGATTGAAAACCGTTTACAAATTTTTCTACTAACTTTTTTTTTCTGAGTGTAGGGTCCGCCAAATAACTTTTTTTTTTTGAATCGCAGCTCCGAGGTGGCCAAAGCCCATCAGTTCTGCGGCTGATAATGCGATCTTCAAAAACAGGGCGCAAAACATTGAGTGTAGCTTCGGCTGTGTGCCACGTAGCGCCGTCCTGTTGAAACCAAATGTTGCCAATATCCTCCTCTTCAATTTTTGTGAACAAAAATTCGTTCAACATGGCCCGATAACGATCGCCATTGACTGTAACGGCCACTCCTTGCTCATTTTCGAAGAAAAATGGCCCAATTATGCCTCTGGACCAAAATCCGCACCAAACAGTGACTCGTTTTGTGTGCATCGGCTTTTCAATGTATGCGTGCGGGTTTTCTGTGCCCCAAATGCGACAATTTTGCTTGTTTACATACCCGCCAAGATCAAAATGAGCTTCATTTGAAAAGATGACATTCTGCAACATTACCATGATTTTCAAAGTAATGTCGCAATATTTCCCAGCGTTGTTCAAGCGTATACACAACCATATTCGTTCAGCGGAAGGATAAAACTAATTATCTGTCAAATCAGACATGAGCTAAGTGTTACCATTCACGAAATAAGCACTAGTTGAAAAAGAAAACATTAGATGGCGGACCCTATATAAAGTTTGTTGTAAATAAAAAATAAAATAAATAAATGCACAACTAAAATAACAATAAAATAAACAAACTTAAAAAACAATAGTCTTATTGCATGAAAACTAACATACAATCATATGGCATCTCTGTACATAACACAACAGAGTTGAATTTGAAAACATTGTGTTATTTAATGCAATGTACAGTGTAACTTTGAAAACTCATTAGAATTTTAAAAAAATGTATTTTGTTCTTCCAAGATTGTTGCAGTTACAAGAAATAATAAATTTAATTAGTTTAAACAATTTTTGAAATTTTTGTTACTAAAATATTGACAATACAATGGAAAACACACCCATATATATATTTTTTGTCATTTTGTGTGTTAGTGTTAGTTCCATTATTTTTAAAAATAAACCAATTTTGCACTAGAACCTAGATTCCTACACTGTAATGCAGTGTTTGATGCTTATAATAAACAGCTGATTGAATACATGTACTTCATAAGTTATTTAAATTATGGGAATTCGAAAGCACCAAAATTTACTGTCATGGGTTTTTCACATTCATTTAAAAAGTAGGGAATATAAACGAGAGTGGATCAATAAATGAAACACAGGTTTTTAGATATAAAAAAAAAATAATTTCCTTTTTTGAGCTCTATACACTTTTTTAATCCCTTCCAAAAAATAAGATTTGTCGAGGTCATCAAAATAGGTATTTGTTTGTGAGACGATTACATCGCTGGAGTCAAATCTTTTTCTCCTCAATCCTCAAAGCAAGCTACGCGGTAGTCTGCTATCAAACACAAACTAAATGAGGCAGCTTGTTCAAATTTTGACAGGAGTCAACTGACAAATGGCTGTTGACAGGAGCAGTGTTGCCCTTTCAGTTTTGAGGAGAGAAACTCAAAATGTCACGGACTTATTGACCTGCCCTAATATTATTTCGAAAATCATATGCCTTTTTTAAAGATTCACCCTTGAAATTGTCCTTTGAGCTTTGGAAAAATAAATCATGTTGCCTGTCATCTTGACCCCGACAGCATCAACCCCTTAGATTTGTATAAAATCGAATACATATAGATTTCATGTGTGTTTTGAAAACTGCTTTTAATAAAAAACTAAAAGCTTCTAAAAACTATGTACTGGTTGTACACTCACCAAAAAAAGTCTGTAATGGCAACTGAAAATTTTGCTGTTATTACGGGAAATTCTGCTAATTTGAGCCCAGCGGTATTTTTTGCTAATCTTGGCAACACATATCTGCTGACGTGTAGTACAATGAAATTAGTAGAAAAATTAGTAGCCGCTACTAAATTTTAGTAGACTTTTTGTAAAGTGGAATTTAAAATCCGTTTGCTAAAATCAGCAAAAAAAAATACAAAATACTATTAATAGTTTTAGATTTATTTTTTTATCGAGCATCAAAAATTTTAATTATATGTTTTAAATGATGTTTTATACAAAACGAAAAAAAAAATCAAAGGCTTAAAAATTCTTAAAACATAAACGAATTTATCATTTTGTTTTAATTTGGTAATTTCTGTTTTGAAAAATATTATAGTCAATTTTTTTTTTTACTTTTAAGGTGAAATTTAAATTGTTGTTAGGGCTGATTTTTAGAAATAAATAACTTTTTGGTGCTATTTTAAGTGGATGTCCTATTTTTAGACATGAGTCGGTATCTTCACTTCCGATCCCTTTTTTAATCCTATGTAACATTTTAGGGCAATTTAAGTTTGTATGTATAAGTTTAAATTATTAGAAATAACATTTCCATCAATATCGACTTTTTTAAAATTAGTAATTTTTTTTGCTAATTTTAGCAAATCGGTTTTCAAAAATTTGTAAAATGATTTCTGAAGTTAGTAACGAAAATTTGTAGATATTCTGTAAAAACTCTGTAATTTGTAAAATGTAAATAGCAAAACGATTTGCTAATTAATAATTTTTTTTACTAAAAATCAGTACAAAAATAGTAAATTGGGATTGAAAACCGTTTACAAATTTTTCTACTAACTTTCTTTCTGAGTGTAGTGTAAATTGGGCTTAAGTATTGAATTTAGTGTTAAAAGAATTATTTCTATTACTTTGGATTAAAAACGAGCTGGTTATTGTAGATATACGTCACCTTAATCAAAATGTATACATATATACACTGGTCGTAGTACTGTATTGATCCAGTATTTTATAGTAATTTTCTAGTGATGCTGGTCTGTTATTTTTAGTGTTGTATTTTAATTACCTTGTAACTGTCAAATTGTTAATTGGATTAGTTTTGTTTTGTGTGTGCAAGCGAGCCACATAAAGCATGATTATGCTGATGTTGCTGTTGTTGTTGTTGTTGTTGTTATTTTCCGATTATCATTATTAGTGTAAAGTCATTAAGATAGTCGGTAGTTTTTATTGTGGTTGCTGGTGCGTTGCCTATGCAAAATATCTGAAAATCCTTTCATAAATGCAAATTGACAGCATGCTTGGATAGAAAATCATGTTTTTTTTTATAAAAAAATCCGACGAAACAACTAAATTAAGGAAATATTTAATTATTCCAATAGAGTTGAATAATTATGCGTTCATTGTTGATTTTTTTTTTACAATTTTAAAATTATTATATATGATACATAATCCAATATATGAGTAAATAGTTACTTCACATAGAAAGTAATTAAATCAAGCAGAAAAATGTTAAATTAAATAAAAACTGTATGAAAAAATGTCTGAAATGAAGATTTAGAAGATAAAAATGTTGATACCTATCAGAGAACTGCATTTGCTGATTGCAAAACGTTCATACACAATCAACACAAGAATAAATATTTGTTTGCGTTCAAACGCTGAATATACTCCAACACACATTTTTGTTGATGATTTTAAATCAATCAAATGACGTGCAAATTGTTTTGTCACTGATTTATAATCATCGGTCGTTGTTAAACCATTGATTTTATTATGTTCATTCGAGCCAACAATAATTATTTTGATGTAGAATAAATCAGAAAAAACAACAAACAATGTGTATGAGTGTAATCATAATTAAAACAAAATAGTTTCTTATCTATAAACAAGTAAGAGCGGCTAAATTCGGCTATGCCGAATCTTATATACCCTTCACCATGGTTGGGAAGAACTGAAGTTTATATATGGACATATATGAAATGGACAGATTTATATACTGACGCCTTTAAGAGGAAATTAACCATTTAGTTTGGAGATAAAACTTGGACTCGGGAAGATTTATGGTTCCAGAAAATATGTATTTTAAAAAAATGTATGTTTTGGGCATAACTTTTTTGTATCTGAACCGATATTTCCGAGTTTTTCAGCAAATATGTTATACTAAAGATTTTCGATCTTTTGCTATATAAGACGTATCCATAGGTCATAATACAGCTTTAGAATAGTGTTTGTTGTTTGTGTATAAAAGGTTAAGAGGTGAAAGAAAAGAATTTCAACAAATCGTTAAAAGAAATCACTAGAACTGCATGTGTTTTATTTCTACAAATTAGTTTGATTTAGCTGGCAAATTTGCATTTAGGATTTTATTTCGCTTTTTTATTAGAAATATTTGTAATTTTTTTAGCTTAATTTTAAAAATTTGAAGGAAAATAGTTTATAATTTTTTTTATAAATTATTATAAGTTATGACCTAAAATAGTTTCACTCAAAGGTAAATTATGTATAAAATTTTCTTAATATGTGAGAAATAAAATGGTTTAAAAATCTTTTTATAAATTCTTTTAAATCGGAGCAAAAAATAGAAATAAAACCGTTTGTATTTTGTTAGTATCAGAGGGTTTTTATACAAATTTTGATGTTTTTAGCCTATTTATGGATTATTTAATTATTAATATAAAATTTTATTTAAATTAATTATTAAATGTAAAAAAAAACAAAAAATAAACAAAAAAAATCTTAACGAACCCGCGACCCTTTCACCTGTGGTGAAAGGTATAAAAACGTTTGTATTTTGTTTGTATCAGAGGGTTTTTATAAAAATGTTGATGTTTTTAGCCTATTTATGGATTATTTAATTATTAATATAAAATTTTATATAAATTAATTATTAAATGTTAAAAAAAACCAAAAATAAGCAAAAAAAAAAAAGTCTTAAGAAAATAATAAAAAAAAAATGTAAAAAAAAAGTGAATTGACCTCATCGAGATTTGAACCTCGAACTCCGCGTGCTTAGAGAAAAAACGTATTTGTGACATGGCGTCTAGACAACTGAGCTATTGAAGCTCACACAAAATCATCGTCAATAGATGTACATATATAAAAGTCTTCGTTCATTAGGGATTTGCTTAGTTTTTATTTAAATGACAAATCTTTGTATGTGTGTTGTTTGTGTATAAAAGGTGGAGATGAAAGAAAATAATTTTAATTATTAATATAAAATTTTATATAAATTAATTATTAAATGTTAAAAAAAAAACCAAAAATAAGCAAAAAAAAAAATATTAAGAAAATAATAAAAAAAAAATGTACAAAAAAAAAGTGAATTGACCTTACCGAGATTTGAACCTAGAACTCCGCGGGCTTAGAGAAAAAAAGTATTTGTGACATGGCGTCTAGACAACTGAGCTATTGAAGCTTACACAAAATCATCGTCAATAGATGTACATATATAAAAGTCTTCGTCATTAGGGATTTGTTTATTTTTATTTAAATGACAAATCTTTGTATGTGTGTTGTTTGTGTATAAATGGTGGAGATGAAAGAAAAAAAAAACAACAAAGTTAGTAAAAAAAAAAAAAAAAATTTTAACACATGGATGTGTTGTTATGCTCAAAATTCTACATACATATTAAACAAAGGGATTTTACTGTAAAAATTAGAGGTGGTCCTGGTTTTTTGCTAATATCTCAGCCATTTATTAACCGATCTGTCTGATTTTTAATAGCAAACAGAAATGGATCACATGTAACAGAAATAAAAAAGAATCAAGTCCTCATCACGTCTGGGTTCTTCGGAAAACCCATTTCAACACACAGACGGACAGACGGACAGACGGACATCGTTAAATCAACTTCGCTCTTCATAAGGACCCAGAATATATATACTTTATAGGGTCTAAGATCAATATTGTAGAAATTACAAACGGAATGACAAACTTATATATACCCTTCCACCTGTGGTGAAGGGTATAAAAAAGGGTGGTTTTGTAGAAACACATTTCATAAATGTTATATGTATATTAGGGTGGGTCTAAAATACGTTTTTTTAGAATTTTTTTTAGGAATACCAAAAATATTGTTCTTTGTGAACTTTTTTTTTTAATTTAGGTCAACATCTCAGGCTCGCCCAATCCGGTTAAAGTTAAATATTGCCTAATTTTCCAATCAAAATAGATGAAAAAAAATTTAGACAATATTTAAATTTTTCCGGATTAGGCAAGCCTGAGATATCGACCTAAATTTTTTTTCCAAAAATTTATATTTATTTATATTTCACATAGAAGAATATTTTTATTACTAATAAAAATTCTAAAAAAGTGGATTTAAGTCCCACCCTAATGTAAACAATATCATTTATGAAATGTGTTTCTATTTTGTTTTAATTATGAATACACTTATACGCGTTGTTTGTTGTTTTTCTGATTTATTCAACGCTCACTTTTTGTTGAGTGATTAAATATGCAGTAAACATAATCGACATATGATTCAAACTGACCCGAATTACGCGTTCAGTAACATGATGCTGATTTTATTCTACAGTGAATTTTATTGTATGATTAAATGTGAACAATAATTTTTGTGTATGATAACATCAAGAAAAAAGTTGATTTTGCAGTTCTCTGATACCTATATTGGCTCAATGCTGCCATTTACGCCTAAATAGGCCTTATTATGTGTAAATTTGAACACAAATCAACAACAATTTTCCATACAAATGTGCTATTAAAAAAAATAATTGAAGAATTAAAAAAGTTGGATATATTTTACACACCAGTTGGCGTCTCTAAAAAACCTTTCATTTGATATTCAATTTGTCTGCATTCGCTTTGAATTAAACGTAAGAAAAAAAAAGGTTTTGTTTTGACCACTCGGCCGCTGAAAAAATACACGTTCCTTTATTTTATCTTTTCTATAAGATATCCAAATTTCACTGCAATCAGGAGAGCCCATTAACGATGTTTTCTTGGAAGTCTGTTTTCGTTTTTAATCTAAAGATGTTTTTAATTATTTCTATAATTAGAAAGCATTAAATGTTGTTGTTTCAACCAGAATCATCATAACTTAATAAGATTAATACTGAATTTAAAAATCTTTGTAACAAACTTGATGAGGTCGTAGTAGTGTAATGGTTAGCTTGTTGCATAGCTTTCACAGAAGGTTGCTGGTTCGATCCCCAGTGACGGTAACATCAATTTAGAGAAGTAATATGTATAACACAGCAAAAACTCCAAGGTTTTCACGTATTACCCTTTATATTATAATTGTAACTTTTTTCATATGGGATGTCCCAAAAGGTAAGGTGTTCTGCTTACGTGCAAACTTACGAAGAAATAAAGAATAATGGGTTACGCGTATGCATATTAATAATAGGTTAATAATAAACAATTATTATATTTATTTATGCACAACGCATTATTTTTTAACTCCTGGTAACAAATTATTATTGAACTTTGAGTAAGCGACAAGGTAATGCGATGCAGTGTTGTGAATCCCAATTTCTAATCAGCTTGTTTTTAAAATGGAAATATATAAATTAACCCTGTGACGGGTCGTATTTGCGGCTTGTATCGTCAAATGATAGTTGTTAATTTATTTAATTTGATTTTTATAGATTTTTTCTACTGATTCCAAATATGGTCTCTTTATAATTTTGAAAAATTTTATAAAAAGGATATTTCGTTAAAGTTACAGTTAAAACTCGATTTTTGCCTCAAGATGTTTTAAAATTTTTGTCATATTCTTGGTCTGGACTTGCCAAGAGAGCGGGAAAGATGGCTAGTGATAATTATAGGTTTGTGGGGTACTGGAAGACTTGTGTCACCGGCCGGCTCTTGCGCGCTCCTGGGTAAGTTGCTTGGGAGATTATCTATTGCGCCATCTGGTGGAAATCTCTAGAATCGAACTTATCTTTCATGCGGGTCATGGTTACGCTAGGGACCCAATTGATCTTTGCAAGGTTTTTGATCAAGCAGCTTAACCTAACCTTCGTTTATCATCTCGCACAATTACAGTGTTGCCATATTTGAAGCCCTTCAAAAAAGAAATTGTGATCTAAACTAACTTTAATTTTTTCCAGTTTCCTTTGTTGTCCATCGAAAATTATTAACCATTTTTAGCTAGGCCGACACATGTATTTCCATCCGACAAAAAATTTCTTCAGAACTCGAAGTTTTACAAGAGAAAAGCTAGAGGCTTAAGAAGAAGATATAGCTTAAACAAAAAAATAAATCCTATTATAAAGTGTATCTTTCTCCATTTTGGTCTTCTTAGCAATCAAACATGTTTTTAAGTTCATTTCCTAATTTTTTCTTATGTGTTGAGCAATGTTTTTTTTTTTTTTTAATTACTTTGTAAAACCCAGAAAATACATATTTTGTTCAGAGTAGTAAATTTTTTGGGTTTCACATGAAAGAACTGTTATATTCCATATGAAATAAAATTATTTTTCACGATAATTAGTTTCACTTATTTATAACTAAACAGTTTCTGATTAGTCCTGTTACGTTAGGGTGGGTCTACGTATGACTGATGGAACCTTAACAAAATTATGGATTTGTCTCTGAATATGTTGAAAAACAATACTACAAAATTGAAACTACAGTTTATTTTCAATTTAAGCTTTGTAAATAATTTTTTTCAACATCTTTTGTTTTGCAATATTGCTGTCCACAAATTGTCAATCATCTGGAAATATTCAATTAAATTGTTTTAAAATACACAATATTTATATAAGAATTCCTAACATTTCTATTATTAACCAAAATAATAGCAAAATAATATTGAATTCTTATCAATATAAAACCACTGCCTTATGTAAAATTTATAATAAAAACAAAACAAATAAATAGAAAAAAAAAAAAACTTTTAAAAATCAATAAAAATATTTTCATTATGAGAAAACATTTTTTAATAATAGAAAAGTTTTTTTTTTGTATATTTTAGTTTTTGTAACTAACACAAATAAATATTATGAAATTTATATAAATATTTTTCCAACTACACCCACTAAACTTTTAACGCAAATTAAATTCATGTAGTCTGAGTATTTAGAGGCTGGGCTTTTTTTCTTGTTCAAGCATTTTGTATAGAGAATAAAAAATAAAAATCGCGTTTGTTTGTTGTTATATTGTGTTGACGTGACAACACTAGTAGCTTTGTACGTGTGATAGATACAACACTGCATACAAACATATTTGAAAGTGATGATGGGTTTGAGTAAAAGACTCAACCCAAACAATGCACAGTGTCACGTTTGTCCAATGCAAAATTACAAAATCGAAAAATTATAGTTTTAATATTATTTAAATATGCAAAAATTCTGACTAACTCAGAAATCTTGCAAAGAAATTTTTAAACAAAATGTACTTTTGCCTGTTACTATATGTCTGAAAACAGTAGGTTTGGTTTGGTTTACCATTTGAAAATTAAAAAATAAGCTTAATGTTCGCAAACATTCAAGTTCTTTCAAAAATGCAAAGTTTTACATCAGCTTTAGATGATTTATAAAAATTAGCATCGAACTTCTATCAATTCAGTAACAACATACAAAAATGTTGATTGACTTGAATTTTATTAAATGATGTGATTAATTTAAAAAAACTAATTCATTTTCAGTTATTCTGATGTGCTCTTAGATTCTTGATAATTCTTTTAGTGTTCTTCGAAAAAAAAAACAATTTTCCCTGAAGAAGTCACCCAATGTGGGGACGAAATATTTGGATAAATAAATATTTATAATTAATTTTTTATAAATAAAAGGTCTATAGCTCGATGAGAAATACACAAATCAAGAAGATTAAAGAAAACTAAAAGAATTATTAAAAAAATTAAGAAGGAAAGTACTTTTCATCCGATTTGGATAAAATTTAGATATGTGATAGACTCAGTTTTTCGGCAACATTTATAGGTATTTTTTTGTTCGGCACCATGACGGAAACGTTCGAAATTCTATATTGAAACTACACTAAAATAATATGTTCGTCTATGTTTTAGAATAGGGTTTGTCAGGTTGTTTCAAAAAGCAGCAAAAGAGAGTTTTATTATTCTTCCATGGTTATGGGCCCGAAGTTTAAATGTAAAACCAAAAATAGTATATTGTCAGTAAGCGAAAGGGTCACTGAGGAGGAAAAAATATATACCTGTCAGATTTGCAGTCACCTTCGTTCAATCGTTATACGATACAATATGACAACTGTTAAAAAGGCAAATGGCCACCACTTACGGAATATACTTTTTCATAGTTAATAAAAAAGAAATTCCGATAACACCGTATTCAAAAACAAGTAAGAGCGGCTAAATTCCCTATGGTTGGGAAAAAACTGTAGTTTATATATGGACATATATGGAATGGAAAGATTTATATACGGACGCCTTTAAGAGGAAATTAACCATTTACTTTGGTGATAAAACTTGGACTCGGGAAGAAAATAGGTATTTAAAAAAATTTTATGTTTTGGGCATAACTTTTCTGTATCTGAACCGATATTTCCGAGTTTTTTAGCAAATATGTTATACTAAAGATTTTCGATCTTTTGCTATATAAGACGTATCCATAGGTCATATTACAGCTCTAAAATAATATATGAGGAATAAAATAATATATAAGAAATAAAATGGTTTAAAATTCTTTTTATAAATTCTTTTAAATCGGAGCAAAAAATAAAAATAAAACCGTTTGTGTTTTGTTTGTATCAGAGGGTTTTTATAAAAAATTTGATGTTTTAAGCCTATTTATGGATTATTTAATTATTAATATAAAATTTTATTTAAATTAATTATTAAATGTTAAAAAAATCAAAAAATAAACCAAAAAAAGTCTTAAGACAATAAATAAAAAAAATGTACAAAAAAAAGTTGAATTGACCGGGTGTAGGATTCGCATTTGTGACATAGCCTTTATTCAACTGAGCTATTAAGGTCATGTGGAATCATCGTTAATAGAATTAAATAAACAGTTTTCGTTCAATAGGGATTTGTTTGGTTTTTATTTAAATGACAAATCTTTGTATTGGTTTGTTGTGTGTGTATAAAAGGTGAAGAGGTGAAAGAAAAGAATTTCAACAAATTGATGTGTTTGTTATGCGTAATATTCAACATACGTATAAAAACAAAGGGATTTTACGGAAAAAATTAGAGGTAGTCCTGGTTTTTTGCTAAAAGCTCAGCCATTTATAAACCGATCTGGCTGATTTTTAATAGCAAACAGAAATGGATCACATGTAACAGAAATATATAACAATCAAGTCCACATCATATCTGGGGTCTTTGGAAAACCCATTTCAACACACAGACGGACAGACGGACATCGTTAAATCAACTTCGCTCTTCATTGGGACCCAGAATATATATACTCTATAGGGTCTAAGATCAATATTGTAGAAATTACAAACGGAATGACAAACTTATATATACCCTTCCACCTGTGGTGAAGGGTATAACAAAAGTAATAATAATAATAGTTAAAATAAAAAAGTTATAAACAATTTAAACCATATAGATTTTTCTGTGCTATCCTATATTTGACACTGCACTCTAAAAAATTATAGCTATACTTTTTGGGTCTTATTTTGAAAAATTGAGGCACTCAGATCATTTTCATACATAACTTATTTACTGAAAACTATTCGTGGAAAAATTCTCGTCACCTTATCTAAAAACAAAAAAATATATATATCGATAGCTTAATATAAAAAGGCCCTAACTCCATTTTTTGTTACTTGACAGGAGAAGGAAAAAACTCGGAATAGGAGAAGGAAATAGCTTACTTGATAGGAGAAGGAAATAGCTTAATTAAAACCGTAAAATTTTAGATACAAAAATAGTTTTAATGTAATTTTCAATAAAATAGCAACACATTTTTGGAAATTGCGTTAAAACTTTTGTTTTTATCTAAAATTTTACGGATTTTATTAAGCTATTTCCTTCCCCTATCAAGTAAGCTATTTCCTTCTCCTAATCCGAGTTAGGGCCTTTTTGTATTAAGCCCTCGATATATAGATTTTTAATATAAAAATGATCAAAATTTTCCACTGTACATTGGAAGTCATAAACTTATATTCGGGCACAATATTCGTTCTGTGTTCTCATAACTTTATCTATACGGGGCTATTTTTAACCCAATAGGTGGCGCTGAGGTTAAAATATTTACGAGTATGTTATTTATGGTTGTATTTGTGCCCTGATTTGATTCTTATATAGAATATATTCAAACAAATTTCTACAAAAAAAGTACCTGATAGGTACTGTACTGTGTTGTTTAAGAAAATTTTATTTTTAGTTGTATTTACGGTCCGATTTGGCCCTTATTCAGAATGTATATGTAAAAAAAAAAATAATTTATTAAACAAAAAATATTCCCGGTAGGTGGTATTGGAGATGCAATATTGACGAAAATTAAAATTTTTAATTACAAAAACATTAAATAGTGTGGGAAAATTTGCAGTACACTCAAAATAATTTTACAGTAACTGACTGCAGTTAATTTTAAAAGTTAATTGCTGATAGTGAAAATAAATAAATGATAGAGTCGAAGGCCAGGAGTAGTTTCATTTACTGAATTATATAATTCTAATGAAATAAAATAAAATAAAAAGCAAGTAAAAGATGGCTTAAATTCGGCTGCGCCGAATCTATGAATACCCTTCACCAATGTCCTAAAAAAATGTCCTCACTGAACATGAAGGGAATGACAAACTGATAAATACCCTCACCATATATGGCGGAGGGAATAAAAAAATGAAATATATGATAAATCGCTTTTTTTACAAACTTTGTAGTTAATTTTTATGTCATTTAAAAAAAAAAAAAAACGAAATAAAAGAAAAATCATTACTTTTTAATGATTTTTTTTTTTGGCAAACAAATATTTGACCGTTAACAAATAAGAAAATATCATTTTTTATTTTACGCATTTGTTGCTAGTTTGTAAGAAGTAAAATAAATGAAAAATCATTTACAGCCGTATGCATAAACATTTTGTTGATTTTTATAACACACTAATAAATCAAATTAACTTGCAAAACAACAACAAATTTTCATTATAAGACTGTTATAAGAACCAACTAAATATCTATGCATACGGCTGTTATTATTTAAGGATATTTTACGTAATTTTTTTATATCGTTTAAAAATAAATGAATCGTTCTTTTGATTTAAATAAAATGTTACACTCAGAAAGAAAAGTTAGTAGAAAAATTTGTAAACGGTTTTCAATCTTACTTTACTATTTTTGTACTGATTTTTAGTAAAAAATTATTATTTAACAAATCTTTTTGCTATTTACATTTAACAAATTACAGAGTTTTTATAGAATATTTACAAATTTTTGTTGCTGATTTCAGAAATCATTTTAAAAATTGTTGAAAACGAAATTGCTAAAATTAGCAAAAAAAATTACTAATTTTTAAAAAGTGGATATTATAGGAAATATTATTTTTAATTAAAACTTACACCTACAAACTTGAATTGCCTTAAAATGTTACATAGATTAAAAAAGGGATCGGAAGTGAATATACCGACTCATGTCTGAAAATAGCACATCCACTTAAAATAGCACTAAAAATTTTTTTAGTTCTAAAAAGCAGCCCTAAAAACAATTAAAATTTGACCTTAAAAGTAAAAAAAATATTGACTAATATATTTTTCAAAACAGAAATTAATTTTATATAAAATAAAATTTTGTATAAAATATTTTTTTAAAAAAATTTTATGATCGATAAAAAAATAAATTTAAAATTTTGTACTTATACTTACAATATTTAGTAAACTTTTTTTGCTGATTTTAGCAAACCGGTTTTAAATTCCGCTTTACAAAAATTTTACTAAAATTTAGTAGCGGCTACTAATTTTTCTACTAATCTCATTGTACTACACGCCAACAGATATTTGTTGCTAATATTAGCAAAAAATACCGCTGAGCTTAAATAAGCAAAATTTTCCGTAATAACAGCAACATTTTCAGTTGCCATTACAGTGTAGTACACTAGTCCTTAAGTGACTTTTCATTTATTTTTAATTACATATTTGATTTAATTTACTACAAACTATTTTGAGAGAATATATCCGAATTTACTTAATTAAAACAAAAGTTTTTGTACAAAGTGGGTATGGCAGTAGTTCGACCGTGTTCCTTTTTGGTGGGAATAACACTATCTGCTGTCTCGTACCAAATTTCAAGTCAATATCTTAAGAATTAGGCTTTTGTTATTCGAAATTAGCCTAATATGACACTATGCCATGGTTGAATATTTTAAAATATATTCTAAATAATATAACTATGTACTTATCAAATTTGAAATAAGAATACAAAACTCCATAATGGTTGTTTTCAATCCCAGCAAAACCACCCATTACCAAATAATGGGTAAAGTAATGTATAGCCATTACTAGGATTACTTTACACCTTACCTCACTGATGACATTTACAGGCGATAAGCCTTAAAGTAATGTAAATACCCATTACTTTAGAAGTGATAATGTAAGGGGTTACTTATATGGTTACGAGAATGGAAAAAGTAATGTGTATAAAAATAGATTTTTAAAAAAGAGGAAGTTTTCTTAAAAAAAAAAAAATTATTACAAATATTTTAAACGTTATTAAAAATAATGTGGTCATGATGGGAATCGAACCAGGGAACTCTGGTTGCCAGCCAAGAACTCTACCCACTGAGCTATCGACGCATATAGTATTTGATAGCTTTAAACTTAAATGAATTGTTGCGCTTCCTTTTTTTTTGCTAGTGTTGTCAAAACAAACACACATTACCCTTTTGCTTACAAAAAAACACAAAGTAATGTATCTAAAAATAGATTTTCAAAAATATTTCAATTATTACTTTACATTTATAAATCATATATTACGTAATCAATAATTAGTAACGTATTACTTTATGCTTGCAAATAATGAAAAAGGTAACGAGCTATCCTTACAAGGTAACGCATGAGAATATCGCACCCATTACCAAAGTTTTGCTGGGATACACAGAGAAGGAGGTGTCATTGTTGTTATTCAATTCTATCTACATTGGGTGTGAGGGTAAAAGTATAAAGGGTTCGTTTTTTACTTCATTTTATCGTTATGTAATCGTCAATGAATATAGTTTTTACTTATTGTTATTATTTTGCACTATAACACATCTGTTCCTTTTTTGACAGATTTCTGTCTTGCAATATCAGCTGTTATTCGCCTCTTTTCACATAACACAGAATAACGGCGATTTAAAATGGCAAGTGTAGCGACACTTATTTTTTGAAAAATATTTATTTTATTAGTTGTTTTTATAAGAGATTTCAAATGGCTCCCAATTTTTATTAACCAACAACTTTAAATAGTCATAACTTTTAAATTCGGGATTTTTTAAAAATGCGTTTTTTTTTTCATCATAAATATAGTGGGAAATTGTTTTTGTCAAAACCCAATTCTAGAGCAACCGTGGTCGGCAAAGATTTTTATAATTTTAGAAGGAAATTTATAATATAATTATTTTTTGTTGGGATTTAGCAATTTGAAAATAATTCCCAATTATCTTTTCTACTTGAAATGTATTATTTTCTATGAAATATTGGAAAACCTGAATCCAAAATTTTAGTTGCTGTATAGCAATTGGCTGCATTTCGAGGGACAGGAATAGTTAGCGGTTTTATGAAGTAGAAAATGGAAAAAATAATTATGATATTATTACTTTTTATTGACATTTTTGTACATGTGTTAAACATTGACAATAATAATATTAAATAAGATTTAATATAAATGAATACTGAAAGAATTGAATATTAAAGTAGAGTGAAAATAGAACTTACTAATGTATTTAAAGTTTAATGGTTGTTAAATGGATCTGGGATTTAAGTATTGTTGGTGGAAACAAAACTTATTAAATGTGTTTTTTTTTATCTTGAAAACAAATTAGAAAACCCGAACTTTAACAATTTTATATTTTCTTCATAAGCTTTGTTTTATAAATACTTTAAGAATTAAGCCTTTCAATAACATGGGGATCATGCATCCCAACGGGATATTTACTCTCATTTTATGTTGTTTAAAAAACTCAGTGAGACATATCTTTCTTCTGAAGGATACCTGAATCTATTACCTGAGCAAGGTAGTGAAAGGAATAAATTTCGAAGTAAAAACTGTAATAAATAGAATTGTTAATATTTGGTTTTATTAGTCTAATTGGGTGTTGTTTCGGGTTTTCTAATATGTTTTTAAAACTCAATATAAGTAGACAATCATCAATTATAAACCCAAAGAAAGTAATGGATACTGATAATAATTTGGTGGCAAAAACGAAACACAAATAAAGGTTGATTTTTAAGAGCTTTCGGATTTGATTTAAAAAAAAACTCATACAGTTTAGTGAAATGTATGAACTCTTTGTTTAAGTCGATAGAACGGTCTATATAATACAATGTTTAAAGATGATTTCATGTGAATGTTAACCTCCCCAACATATCGGCCGGTATCTCGCGAAAAAATTATTCAATATTGGTTTCAAGTGCGTCAACCGTTGCGGGTTTGTCCCTATAGACATGAGCCTTAACATAGCAATACACCGAACTCGCCTCTCAATTGGGCCATTGTTTCGCGTGCTGTGTGGCATGTGGCACTGTTTTGTTGAAACCACATGTCAGCGAAGTCCAGCTCTTCCATTTTGGTTAAAAAAAAAGCCAAATTCCTGCGAATGGCGCCGAATCGATAATTCATAGTCATCAACAACACTGGCGGATAGAGCAGCGATATTTTCCTCTGTACGCACTCAAAGTATGCGTGTTGGTGGTATAATGTCAAATAATGACAATTTGGTGCGAAATTCCAGATTCCGAATAGCCGCCTCAGAAGGTCGCCCAAACTGAACATAAAATGGAAGAATAGCACGATACACTTTCTTAACCGCTTCAACCCGGCATTAGAGACGTTTAATCTTTAAGTGGTACACATATGTAACGTCCGGCTCGAAAGGGTTAATCGAGCATGAATTTTTATAATAAAATTCAATAATGTTCAAACGTTGTTCGTTTGTAAGTCGATTAATGGTAAAATTATAGACCAAACTGAACATGTTTGACAGTAACATGTTACACGAAAACAGCTGAGCCAAAAGCAGTGTTGCCAAAAAGAAACTAGCTTATACATCACCCTTTATTTACTAATTAATTTGTTTTTTGTATTAATGATATAATTACAAATTATATCCTAATACCTTAACTGAGCGCTAGCATCAAAAACTATCGGCTCGTTGTAGCGAAAACAGACCAAAACCTCAAACCCACGACCCCCGCACTGATAAACCAACACGCTACCAACTAGCCTACCGGGGCGCTCAAATTAAATTTATCATGTTTCTTTTCATTTCAACAATTTTGCTAATAATATGATCCAAAATCAAACTCAATATTATAATTTTTTTTTTATTTTAACTGTTAGCAAAGTAACTACAAATACGTAAAAACAAATGATATTTCCCTTATGTATTTCATTTAACTGTTTATTTCGCTTTTTTAAATGTCATAAATATTAACAACAAATGTATTTTAACTATTGGCCAATTGATTTAAAATTATTTCTTGTAACAAAACTTTTGAAATAAAGATTTTAAGTGTAACAGAAAATCCGTGTCTACCTATAGATTATTTTTTAAATAAAAACCAAACTCATATATTTCTTTGTTTTTGAACTATTTTATTATTTAAAAAGAAATGTACACTTAAAATAGTTTGTAAGTTAAAATAACAGTAAATGCCATTTACAAGAAATGATATTTCATTAAAAACCAGTCTACTTACTTTTTATTTATTAATTTAAATGGCTTTTGTTATTTATTTTTAAATGTTGTTTAAATGACTGGCACATCTTTAAGAAACAAATGATTAATCAGTTAAAATAAATGTTAAAAAATTATTCAGTTTAATTTCTTCGACCTCTTCAATATAAATTCCAGGTAATAATTAGTCAAGCTCAAGGTCTCTTTTTTATACAAAATCTTTTTTTGGATAGCTTCTTTAGGGATTTTTTTGTTTTTTTTTTATCAATTTTAAACAATTTTTTTTTAATTGAAAAAAAACAAAAAATCCCTGAGGAAGCTATCTATTGAGATAGCGAAATATTGGATAAAAAATAAAAGATTTTGTATAAAATAGACCTTGAGCTTGACAAAATATTACCTGGAATAAATGTTAAAATTTTACCTAGCAATTCCTTTAAAAATAAATGATTTTATCATTTATTTGAAATTGTTTCCGTTTTTGTTTTTTTTGTTTTTTGCTTAATCTAAAATATGTATGTATGTCTGTAGACACTTTTTGTGTGAATGTGTTTGTGTATTTATGAGGTTCTTTTAATTTGAATTGAAATGATTTTGTAAACAAGCAACCAATTTATATAAAAAAAAAAATTGGAATTTTTTGAATATTTTTTTTTTTTTGTAGCAGACAGAAAACAAAATTTAAATTTGTAATAACTGTTACGGACACAAATAAACCACAAATTTCCGTTTTGTGGGTAAATTTTTTTATTAAATTTCAAACAAATAAGAAAAAAAATAAATGAATCTGAAAAATATCGTTATATTAAATTATTTTTATCAAATGTATAAAAAAGTTAAAATAGATATTTATTTGAAAAATAAATGTATGTTACTTTATTTTTAAATGAAACGCAAAACTTTTTTATTAAACTACATAATATTCTGAGTGTACAGATACCTTTTTTCCTTATTACAGTCAGTTAATGTAAGAATATTTAAGTGTACATAATCCCAAACCGGATATTGTAATATTGTCTGTTTGCGTAATCTTCGGGCAATAAAATATTTTTATTTTGCCAGAGACGGGTTTACTCTGTCAAAAATGAATCGGGGTTTGTTTTTATATATAAAATTGGTAAAATGATTAAAGTCAGACATGCGGACTGTATTTCACAAATAATTTTGGACAAATATCGAGAAGCGGCCCAAGTTTCGAGAAGCGTCCTGATCCTTTTTTGTGAAAGGGTGAAAAATAATCTCAGACCGATATTTTTGTTAGTTACAAACATCAGCACAAACTCATTATACCCTGATGTCGTAGTGGTGTAAGGGGAAATTTATAAAGGAACTAAATATTAATTAAGAGCTGTATTTATTTATTGTGCATCTGGATATTTTTGTTTTAATGCAATTAAAAATTGATTTTGGATAATCTTCAAGGTGCGAGTGTATATATATTTGTTCCTGTGCTGGTGGTAACACTGTGTAGAGTATTACACTCACCAAAAAAAAGTCTGTAATGGCAACGGAAAATTTTGCTGTTATTACGGGAAATTTTTTTAATTTGAGCCCAGCGGTATTTGTTTGCAACACATGTCTGCTGTAGTACAATGAAATTAGTAGAAAAATTAGTGGCTGCTACTAAATTTTAGTATACTTTTTGTAAAGTAGAATTTAAAATCTGTTTGCAAAAATCAGCAAAAAAAAAATTACTAAATAATAGTCAAAAATTTTAAATTTGTTTTTTTATCGAGCATCAAATTTTTTTTATTTTATTTTTATTTTTCAAAAAATATTTTATACAAAATTTAAAACAAAATCAAATTCTTAAAAATTGTTAAAACATAAACGAATTAATCATTTTGCTTTTATTTGGTAATTTCTGTTTTGAAAAATATTTTAGTCAATATTTTTATACTTTTAAGGTCAAATTTTAAAGGTTTATAGGGCTGCTTTTTAGAACTAAAAAAAACTTTTTATGTGCTATTTTAATTGGATGTTCTATTTTTAGACGTGAGTCGGTATATTCACTTCCGATGCGATTAATATATGTAACATTTTAAGGCAATTTATGTTTGTAGGTGTAAGTTTTAATTAGAAATAACATTTCCTTAAATATCCATTTTTATAAAATTAGTAATTTTTTTTTGCTTATTTTAGCAAATCGGTTTTCAAAAATTTGTAAAATGATTTGTGAAATTAGCAACAAAAATTTGTAAATATTCTGAAAAAAAACTCTGTAATTTGTAAAATGAAAAATAGCGAAAAGATTTGCTAAATAATATTTTTTTTTACTAAAAATCAGTTTAAAAATAGTATAGTGGGATTGTAAACCGTTGACAAATTTTTCTACTAACTTTTTTTTTCTAAGTGTAAAATAATATAGATTAATCAACGTATAAAAATCAAATTTTTAAAACTTAATACGTTTTTTGTTTATTTTCTTGTTTAATTCACAGAATAATCCCTATAGTCTTAAAGAATCAGCATCTGGTACAGATATGTCAGCTTGGTCAACTGCTGGTTTACAACCAACAACCGGTTATTATTCATATGATCCAACATTTGCTTACGGGTAAGTGTAATTGCTTTTATTTAAATAATTTTATATATATAAAAAAAATAAATAAATAAATACAAAGTGATTTATTAGTGTGTAGTACAACAGAAAAATATACTGAAATTATCTCATTTCTAAAATAAATCTTATCATTTTGAATACAATTTAAAACTTCAACAAATCTTTTAACACTTAATAAATAACAAAACTGAATATCAATGAATTATTTATTTATTATCAGTTTAAATAATAAAATATTATCAATTTAAATAGTTTGAAATAAAATCATTTTTTTTCTTTTTCTACTTTTGTAAAACTTTTACAATCCTTACACACTTTATTTGACCATCTTAGGGAAATAACTACGGATTTAATGTTATTGAATGAAATTGCTCCCCTTGGGCAATTGTCTGTTTTCTGCAACAAGAACAAGAGTAGCAGTAACAGCAGCAGCAGCTACATTATGAATTGCAGTAGCAATTTTATAAGTAACTATAGAGTACTTAAAGAAAATCTTCCATTTTTATCTGTACATTGAAGTAATGGTTTGTGGTGGTCTGAAAAAGTAACGACTACTACTTTATTATACTGGTTTTCACACTTTTCCTACATTCAACAAGTGCTTTAGAAATCTTTAAGATAACATCCAAACATGATAGAAAAAAAATAGAAATAAAAGTTCTTAAAAGTTTAGCATATGCTGGGTTTGAATAAGAAAAATATATTATGTATAATCACCCTTATTCTAGTTGTCGTTATCAATGTCGTCGTCATTTTTGAGTCAACATCACTTTGCTTCCACGTCGACATCATTTCGACACTAAATTGGTATTCTAAAACAGTGTTGTAACGACGTTGACAGTTTATCGATTTAAACAAAAACACATTTTTAAAAATTGAGGCTGCAGATTTATTTTGTTTATTTTTTTTGCGAAAAAATGTTTTTATGTGTAATTTAAATTCTGATACCAGTGATGAAGAAAATAAAGAAAATCTAGAATTGGAAAGAAGACTACTCAGACAGAAATCCAATATCTTTAACCTGCCGGATAACAAGTGAGTAGCAAAATCAAAGTCGGTTACTTTAAAAAATGTTAATCTTCAAATTTTTTTTAAAAGGCTTGAAAGTTACTTTCGGCTGAATAAAACAGCCTTCAAAGATGTGCTGAAAATAATAGCACCTAATTTAAAACCCGGAATCAAGTCCACATTTATTTCCAAAACAATAAAGTTGGCAGCTACATTAAGATTTTTAGCCCAGGGGTCGTACGACTTTAACTCAGGGTTCAGCTGTTTCTGAAACTGTAGCAGATTTCCCACAGCTTCCTCCAGCGGGCTCAATTGCATGAATCTTCCGCTACCAGTAGCATAACACTCGGCTTTATTGGCTACCATTTTTTTAACTTTAAATTTTAAGTCTCGCCAATTCTATAAATAAATTTTGTTATGTTTTTTTAATGCACTTTATATGATTATGCTTTCTTTACCTTCTGCCATCCATCTCCCATTTTTCTCGGTGGGCCAAGTACATTTAAAAAATTTTATATTTCTTCCCATTGCTCTTTAAAATTACTTGGAACAGTGCCTCTGCGAAATCCTATTGCAGGCGACGGATTTTCATCCAACTCTTCTATGAGTTTTTGAAACTGAATTTTTACCGTTTTTATTTTTTCAGTCAATACTTTTCCTCAAGTCGTTACTAAAAATTGTGTCGACAAAATCAGAGTCGTTTCAAGACAATATCGTCGTCACATTTTTTTACAGAATACCAAATACTTGTTGACAGTTATCGATTATTTTCGATAACGATAACGGGAATACCAAATTAAAAAAAACCCAAGACAGCATTGTCTTGTGTCGATGACGACAACTAGAATAAGGGTGAATAATTCAATGAAGAAAGTGGTTTTTATTATAAAGAAATAGTTTTAATCCACTTAACATTAACAACGTTTTTATTTTTCTTTTATTTTCCGCTATATATATTTTTTTTATATTACAAATATTGAAAATACTTCTTTCTATTTTTCATGTTTTTTTTTTTTTATAATTTTAGTTATGGTGCTTCTTACGATTTAGCTTCCAGACGTAAAAATGCCACCCGAGAGTCAACTGCTACTTTAAAAGCCTGGTTAAATGAACACAAGAAGAATCCGTATCCTACGAAAGGAGAAAAAATCATGTTGGCAATTATTACAAAAATGACTTTAACTCAGGTTTCGACATGGTTTGCTAATGCCCGTCGACGTTTAAAGAAAGAAAATAAAATGACTTGGGAACCAAAGAATCGCACAGAAGATGACGACGATGATGCCATGTTGTCAGATGATGAAAAAGATTTAGATAAAAATGATATACATAAAGTTGGTGGAGGTGGTGGTGGAAATATGTATGGTCAACCAAATCATAAAGGTGAGTTCTCTTAATACAATTTTTGTTTAGTATTATGGAATTTCATGTCGGTAAAATTGTTCAGTTTATATTGATGAGAAATTCCAACATATTCTAAAACGAGTAAATTAAAGACGTGCATGTCGAATTTTTGATATTTCCGAAATTTTAATGTTTTGACAATGACTTGTGTCTAGATTTGTATGTAAAGGGTGATTCAAGTAGTGATACTTTTTTCAATAGCCTTTTTTTGACAGATCACGTGTGAGTCGTGTCATGCTGTCATGTTATTTTTGTTTAGTGTTGTTTGGCATTTCATAATGGATAGACTTACGCCTGAACAACGTTTACAAATCGTTCAACTTTATTACGAAAATTCAAGTTTTGTGAGGAATGTGTTTCGTGCACTTCGCTCAACTTATGGTCAACATAATCGGCCTACTGAGCGTACTATTCGCAACACCATCACCCATTTTGAGACCCAGCATTCATTATTGGATAATATTCGACCGAATAGACCACGTGGTGTGGTTTGTGGGCCGGTGGAATCATCGGTCCATATTTCTTTAAAAATGATGCCGGTGCGAACGTAACCGTCAATGGCGACCGTTATCGTGCCATGATAACCGACTATTTGATGCCTGAAATTTAAGCTCGTGGTCTCGGCGACATTTGGTTTCAACAAGACGGCGCCACTTCCCACACATCGCATCAATCAACGGATTTATTGAGAGAACACTTCGGTGAGCATATAATTTCACGTTTTGGGCCGGTCGATTGGCCACCAAAATCGTGTGATATTACACCGTTAGACTTTTTTCCTGTGGGAATATGTAAAGTCTTTATGCGGACAAACCCGCTTTGATTCAGGCCTTGAAGGAAAGCATCACGCGTGTCATTCGCCAGTTACCAGTCGAAATGCTCGAACAAGTCATCGAAAATTGGACTCAACGGATGGACCATCTGCGTCATAGCAACGGCCAACATTTGATAGACATAATTTTCAAAAAATAAATGCCAAAGAATGTTCTTTCAAATGATAATAAACATTCCCCATTAAATTTGAATTTTCTGTGTTTTTATCTTTAAAAAAGTAGGGAACCTCGAAATGGATCACGCTATATAAAAATTAATAAAAAAAAATTAGAAAATCTGTACACAGAAAAACAGATTCATTTTGACAATCGATTGGTTTAGTTAGATCCATCGATATAGTTGTATATTTGTCTAAGGGAAATCCTCAATTTGTGTTTCAGCAATTTGCACAAAGGAAAAATTTGGACCACTTTTTACTTTCACGTTCATTGTAAAACTATTCTGCTCAATAACTTTTCTTGTTTTAAACCGCGTGGTTGTAAAATAGATAATTTTAACAACTTTATTAATTGTAAGAAACAGAAAAAAAGGGATTGAGTTTTAATATATTTTCTGGTGTTGTTTTTAAACTTAAAGGAATAGAATTGTTTAAAGAGAGAAATTTATTTATTTTTTTTGCATTAAAATCAGAGCCAGGCAGAACCGTTATGCGGCGTTTTATTCTCACGCATTCAACAAAAACACAAAAATCAATCAGTATCGCTAGAACTTTTCAACAAAGAGGTTGTGAAAAGTTCGAATTGGAATTCTTGTTTAACGAATTTTTTTCTCAATATTGTATAACAAGCGCTTGTTATGTAAAAGGTGGTTAAATTTTAAGGGCCGATGTTGATTTTGAATAAAAAACACAAATTGTTTAGGAAATTATTGTCATTTCACTTTATTATGCTAATATGGTATGGTTCAATTATGTATGGAACAAAATATCGGCCAAATGGCCGCCGCGACCTCGGCGGCACACCTCCATCCGATGGTCCAAATTTTCGATGACGCTGAGGCATAATTGAGGTTCTATGTCGTTAATGTTCCGAATTTTCTCATTCTTTTGCTCTTGAATTGTTGCTGAATTATCGACGTACACCTTTTCTTTCAAATAATCCCAAAAAAAGAAGTCCAACGGTGTCAAATCACATGATCTTGGCGGCCAATTGACATCGCCACCACGTGAGATAACACGGCCATTGAATTTGTCGCGCAAAGGAGCCATTGTTTCGTTAGCTGTATGGCAAGTGGCACCATCCTGTTGAAACCACATATCGTCCAGGGTCATATCCTCAATTCCTGGCCACAATAAGTTCGTTATCATCTCGGCCAAGCATTTAGCGTGAATGGTGTTCGCATTCACGGTAAATACTTGGCCGACCCCATGACACACTATCGCGAACAACAGTAATGTTTTCAGCAGAATGAACTGGGCGCGCATTCGCAGGTGTTTTCACAGACCCGGTTTGCTGAAATCGGCCCTTAAAATTTAACCACCCTTTATATAATTATAATCTTATTTTATATATTTGTAAAATCACAAAAACTTTTCCCAATAAACTTTCGAGCTAACTAATATATAAATTAAACTTATTTTTGTTATAAGAATCGCATTTACAATTCATGTAGTTTTTCTAAACTTTATTCTTGAAATGCGTTATTAATATTTCAATTATTCTGATACATTTCTAAACTATTGTATATCAAAAACTTTATAATATATTCAATATATACAGGTTGGTTGAAAAGTTCCTGCGCTCACCAAGAGATGGCACTGCTAGCTCCAAACTCTTTTTTCTCAAGTTGGTATAACTGTCCTGAGAACACATGCAAAGTTGCAAGTCATTCTGTCAATTCTTTCTTTGTTTACAAGCCATTTGAAGTTGACGTGTCATTGATTTTTTTTTTAATATGGAAAAAATTAAATATCGTGCAGTCATTAGATTCTTTGTTTTGAAGGGGTGAAAAGCAAAGGAAATTTATGAACAATTGTTAGAAGTGTATAAGGAGTCCTCACCTTCAAAACGCACCATTGAATTTTGGGCTGGTGAATTTAAACGTGGTCGTACCAGCCTTAAAGACGATCCACGCGAAGGACGACCAAAACTGCAACCACAGCAGAAATCATTGAGCAGGTACATAATATGGTTAGTGAAGATCCAAGTTTGACTAAGCGTGAAATTGCTAATGCCATAGGCATCTCAGACGAACGAGTACTCCATATTTTACATGAAGAATTACGTATGAAAAAACTGTTTGGAAAGTTAGTGCCGCACACATTAAGAATTCAACAAAAACTGGATCGAAAACAAATTTCTCAGCGTAATTTGGGGCGTTTTAAGCCGAATAAAACCGACTTCTTGCGCCGTTTTAAAACTATGGATGAGATTTGGATCTACCACCATGATCCTAAATTGAAACAAGAACGTTTACAGTGGACTGAAGCTGGTTGTTCAGCTCCAAAGCAGGTGAAGTCACAACGATCAGCAAAGAAGGTTATGGCATCAGTTTTTTGGGATGCAAAAGGAATTTTGTTGATTGATTATCTTCAGAAAGGTAAAACAATCAACTCTGAATATTATTGCAGCCTTTTGGATCAGCTGGATGAAAAAATTCGTGAGAAAAGACCTGGTTTAGAGAAGACAATGCACCTGCTCACAAAAGTGTTTTGACGATGGCTAAATTCAAAGAATAAAAGTACGAATTGCTTGAACATCCACCGTATTCACCAGATTTGGCTCCCAGTGACTACTATCTCTTCAGAAATCTCAAACAATTCCTTCGTGGAAAGCATTTTTCGTCGAATGAAAAGGCCATAGCAGCCGTAGACAGTTATTTTGCAGAGCTTCCGGAAAACCATTATAAGGATGGGATAAAATTATTGAAAGATCATTGGAACAAGTGTATTGAGCTTCTAGGAGATTATATTGAATAAAAAAATATATTTCGTAATAAAAACAGTATTCTTTTATTTCGAGCGCAGGAACTTTTCAACCAACCTGTATTCTTATTATTACAACAAGATTCGCCAAGTGAATTGAGAAAGAGAGAACTGCAGCTTAATAATAAACTGAAAGTAATATAACAAACCATGTTGCGAAAGATTTTTTTCGGCAACATGCTTATTCGGAAACATGGAAAATCTGAAGTATTTCTCTTAATATTACCCATTCAAGAATATATAAAAAGAAAGAGGGTTTACTGAGAAATATCAATATTTCTAGAGAAAGCGGCTTGGACAAGCCGTTAATGGGTAGACTTTTCCATTCTTAAACCCCAATTTATACTATGCTCGTGACCAAAATTTGGAAAAGTACCATATTAATGGATTAGCACATACTCTAAGGGACATATAGTGCTTTAAATTTCAGGTTCATAGCAGTTTGGGTAAGCCATTAAGATGGAGATGTCCCCTTTTGGATTTCCGTTAATTCCACAAATTGACACAAATTCCAAAATTACTGGAGTTTAAAATGTACCTCATCAGTGAATTTCTATACGACAGGGAAAAGATATTTTAAATTTCAGGTTTCTAGATAGAGAAATCATATTCATTGAGACAACCGAATTTTTTGCTAACTTTGCAGTAACTGAATTATTAGTTGTTCCAATCAAATGATTTCCTGATATAATCGAAATATTTGGTTTCAAACGAAATTCTGTTGCATTAACCAAATATCGATTGCGTCAAACAAATATATCGGTAGCTCAAACTTAACCATTTGTTTGCCAAAAAATTCGGTTGGTTCACTGAATCTGTTTTCTCTGTAAATCCAGAGGTTTTATGTAGGCCGTTAATAGGCGGATTTTCCTCCTACCGCACTCCATTGAACATAAATTTTAAATTTCAGATTTCTAGACAAAGCGGCGAAAGATTTTCAGCTTTTTACCAAGTTCATTGAGAAAATCCAAAAAGAAACCTTACCTTTTGAGATTTCTAACCAATGCTTTTTAGGCAAGTCGTCAAGGGGGAAATTTTTGAACTTTGTGCCCCTCCGCGAATTCCCAAAAATCGTGTTTTAGCGAACGTTTACGCCAGAAAGAAACTTTCATGACAAATTTCAGGTTTCTATCCCCAGCGGTAATGTCTGGCCCATGATGAGTTAGTAAATCAGTCAGTGAGTCAATAACGTTCTTCCTTTATTGATTAAATCCAGGCTCGCTTCACAAGTGGTATTAAAACCACTCGTTCGCCATTCCATTTCGGTCACCTTGCCTAGTGTTTCAATTCCACTCGTCCCGATTCCATTTTCCAATTTTAGTGTTCAAATTCCACTCAATTAAATTTCAGGTTTCTAACCATAAACGGTTTCAAGCCAAAGCAGTTCTTAAACCCCTAACTTATCGCGTTCCTGACGAAACTTCCAAAAAGTTTCTTATTGATGAACACATTTTTTAAATTTCAAAAAATTCTAAAGTTAAAGAAGCTTATCAGTGAGTTAGCACATACTCCAGGGAATACATATTTAAAATTTCAGGTTTCTAACCACAGAAGTTTGCACAGGTCGTCAAGGGGAAGATTTTCCCTTTTTCGCCCATTCCCGATGGGATTTCCACAAAAGAGGTTTCGGCAGGATACACTTCCCTTTCGGCCCCTCCGCGTAGGAATTTTAAAAACGTCTTCTTATCATAGATGAAACCTGCATTGCAGATGTGAGCCTTCTACCTCCAGCGGTTTGGGCAAGGCGATATTGAGTGACTGAGTGAGTCAGTCAGTAACGTTATTGTTTTTAACAAAAAGTTCTCAGAAATTTTAAATGTTTGTATACAAAGCTGTCTTTCAACACGCCCAATCTACTTTTACAGGGTGAAATGGACAAAACGTTGGCAATCTGGCCCCCAAGGGTTTTTCAATTTTCTTTTAGAGTTTAACCAAAATAATTTGTATATGTTATGTTAATTTAATTTTTCCCATCAAACAAAATCTGCTTGAAATGTGAAGTAACTATTTAATATATAAAACAAATATTTAATTTTCTCCCTCCTCCCTTCAGCAACACATAGAAAAGTTACCACCTAAGCAAACAATATAAAGTAGTCCATAAGTACACTTAAGAAAACGTTTAAAAAACCGGAAGTTGACAGCACTTGACTTAAGGATAAGAAATACGAAGAGTGTACAAGTGTTTGTCAGGAAAATAATCATTAAATAAGTTGGCGCAAAATGGGGGGGTGGGACAATGTCATATCTTTAGATTTAATATTTAATTTAAACCATAACAAATTAAGGACTAAATTTAATTCTATAATTTATTTATGTTTTGTTATTTTTTACGAATTCTAGAACATGAACAATTGAAAAATGACCATCATGCGGCAGGAAAACATAACTTAAAAGATGACGAAGAAGATCGTAAACCAGAAAATTTAACAGCAACCAGACAACTGGAAAATTACAATACAGCTTCATTATATGGTGTTAGTAGTGGTGGTGGTGGTGGAGGTCATCATTCCAATAGCTATCATCCTTATCAAAATCAACAACAGCAACAACAAATGTATTATCAGCAGCAGCAACAACAACAACAACAAGGTGGTGTTTATTTAACTAATCCAGCAGCAGCAGCAACAATTCGAGATGAATGTGGCATACCAATACCAGCCACAAAACCAAAAATATGGAGTGTTGCCGATACAGTCGCTAATAAAACACCACCCCCCACACAGGCGGCGGCCTATATGATGAGCAACAGCCAGCAACAACAATTGGCTGCTCAATCATATTATGCCAATAATTTACAAATAAACAATCACTTGTCTAATAATTCACCCCTATCAATGATGAGCAATTATGTCAATGCCACAACAACACCTTATTCTCGTTTATCTGCGGGATATTCCGCCGCCACTAATTATGCGGGACAAATGAATACAACCTCAAATTCATCAGTTAATATGATGCAAATGCCTCAACAATATACTACACAAAGTTTACACAATCCACAACAGCAACAACAATCAGGTCGTTTGGGGTTTCCTGAGATCCAACCAGATACACCACCACAAACACCGCCCAACATGAAACATGCAAATAATATGAATAGTTTATTGGGTAATTCTACAACTTCATCATCCAACTCTTTAGCTTATAATGGAAATACGAGTGTATTAAATTCCTCCTACGGCAGTGATGCTTCATCGGTGGCATCTAGATCAGTTTTAGAAATGCAATAATTGAAGGAGATATTTTACTTAATTTCTCTCTCAAAATCATCATAAAAAAATTCCTATTGGGTTCAGTGCAACTATTAAATGTTTAAGATTACAGTTAACTATAATCGCAATTTACTTTTTATATTCATTTCTTTTTCATTAAATTAAAATTTTATTTGAAAAATTCAACAGGTAAGAGTATATTTTCAATGCCTATGTAATTCTTTCATCCACTGTTGTGCCTACAAACGGGATGCGAGTTATTTTTAAAAGAAGGTGTGAAATAAATTTCAATTTTCTATTTTCAGCCACCTTTTATATATATTTTCTTAGTAACTGAGAGTATTACAATTTCTTTATTTTCAAAACTATTTGGTTACACAAAACTGTAACTTCAATAGTTTTACACCAGGCGCAGTGTAAAACAACTATAGGGTGATAGCCTAAAGGTGCGGATTTTCCTTTTTGGTAAATTTTGGGCGTTTATTGTGAAACATTGGTACAATAATAATTTATTCAAAGTATTGACCATCGTTAGCTATGATATTTTTCTATCTTTCTGGCAACTTATAGATTCCGCGCCAAAAGAACTGCTCACTTTTTTGAGGCTAAGAACGATACCTTGTTGTTAAGTGAATTCCATTGAGAGCGTTCTGCATCGATCGAAACAAATCGTAGTGGGACGGGTCATGGTCAGGACTAAAAGTCGGGTAAGGCAAAACTTCCCAATCACTATTTTCTAAATAAACCGGTCTTGCACCATGCGGCCAAGCGTTGTCATAATTAAATATTACGACTGCATATCTGGTCGCCTATTCCGGGAATTTTTCTGCCAATTCTCGCTGCAAGCGAATCAATTTCGTTCGGTACAGGTTCCCTGTGATTGTCTGGCCCCAGCTTATAATAGATGGGACCCAAATACAGAGCATTACCTTTGCGCCATAGATATTCAGCTTTGGCTGGCTGGCCGGACTTCACATGCTATTTCTTGCTCTTCGGGTTGTCGTAATGCATGCATTTTCCATCCATCGGACATGCAAAATCGTCTTCCAAAGTCTCTCTTTGTGTGAACTCTTGTGCTACCCAATTTTCTTGTTCTTGGATGAATCCTGCTGCTTGCAAACGTTTTAAAATTACTGCTTGAGTGACTTCTACTGATTTTGTCAGTTCTTGTTAAGAACAATCTTCATCGAGTAGTGCCTCCAATTCGTCTTTTTTGAACCTTTTTCTCTTACCTGGACAAACCGTGTCAAAATCACCACTTCTAAGTCGCACAAACCATCTCTCACACGTTGATATCGATGAAACATATTCAGGATAATCTTCGGTAAGCAATCGATGTGCTTCGATGTGTTGCAGTTTTATTTTTCAAATAGAAAAAGTGTTGCTAAACTTTGTTCAATGACTTAATGAGAATAAATCACTGATTTCTATCCAAGAAAATGCCATATAAGTTATTATTACATATTGTTTGTAAAATATACACCTTCTGTTGTGAGTCCTGCATTTATAAGTTATATAAATGAAAACTTAATATGTACTAATAAGTAAAACTTTTATTTTGGGAAAGGAATTTTTTCGATGGTAAAAATTTCGACTCAATCAGTGAGGTGTTCTTAAGCTTTAGTCATTTTTATTTTTAATACAGTTGTAATTTTTCTGTCACCTAAAAGAATGATAAATCCCAACTCTACTGAAATACACAAATTTCGCAGCGTTTAAAATTTTGAGTACACAATTCTCTCATATTTTTTCAATAATTAGGCGACAGAAAGTTTTCCAAAAAAAAAAAAAAAAAAAAAAAAAAAAAAACGTCGAGAAATTCATATCGTTTTCGTTTCACTTTGCATATTTCATGCGAAAGCTGTCTCGATGGTAAATATAGAGGAATTGCCTACACATTGAACTACCCAACAAAACTTTGGTAATGGGTGCGATATTCTCATGCGTTACCTTGTAATGATAGCTCGTTACCTTTTTCATTATTTGCAAGCATAAAATAATAAGTTACTGATTATTGATTACGTAATATATGATTTATAAATGTGAAGTAATAATTGAAATATTTTTGAAAATCTATTTTTAGATACATTACTTTGTGTTTTTTTGTAAGCAAAAGGGTAATGTATGTTTGTTTTAACAACACTAGCGAAAAACCGAAGCGCAACAATTCATTTAAGTTTAAAGCAAATCAAATACTATATGCGTCGATAGCTTAGTGGGTAGAGTTCTTGGCTGCCAACCAAATTTCCCTGGTTCGATTCCCATCATGACCACATTATTTTTAATAACGTTTAAAGTATTTGTAATTATTTTTTTTAATAAAAATTCCTCTTTTTTTAAAAAATCTATTTTTTAGATACATTACTTTTTCCATTATCGTAACCATATAAGTAACCCCTTACATTATCACCTTTAAAGTAATAGGTATATACATTACTTTGAGGCTCATCGCCTGTAAAATTTATTAGTGAAGTAAGGTGTAAAGTAATCTATGAGCCCCTTTGGCTACACATTACTTTACATATTATTTGGTAATGTGTGGTTTTGCTGGATAGTTGAAAACTTACATTAATTCTCGAAATAACGTTAGCGCAGGGTTTTAGGAATTCTTTTCATATGTCTGATTTTGTACCCTTTGAAACAAATTATATTTGAATACAATATTTTAAGCCCCTTTCTCTCTTCTAACAACCATTTTATATTCTTTGTTTCCTTGTAATTTTTTTCAACGCATAACTATTGTGCATGCTAAGAATACTTTCTTTTGACGCCAAAAAAAAATGTAAATTTGAAACGACTTTTTAAAAAAGTACTGATTATTGTTTCAAATTTCTGGTTTTATAGGAAAGTTTGAATTTTGTCATTTAAGAATGGAACACAATATCATTCATATGACTACCACGACTGGGCCATATTGCTATGAAAATGAGCAAGGAGCCGCCGTTACCGTCAACGGTGAGCGTTACCGTGCCATGCTCAACAAATTTTTGTTTCCAAAAAATCAAGAGATTAACATGGTTTCAACAAGATGGGGCCACATGTCACACAGCCAACGCAACCATCGATAATTTACGCACTGCTTTTGAAAATCGAATAATCAGCAGAAATTGTGATTTCAATTGACCACTTCGAAGCTGTGATTTGAGCCCTTTGGATTATGTTCTGTAGGGAGCCATTAAGGATAAATGTAATGCAAACCATCCAGAGACAATTGAAGCGTTGAAACATGAAATCGAACATGCTATTGAAGAGATTTGAGCCGAAACAATCTAAAATGTACTAAAAAATTGGGTTGATCGGATGAGGTACTGCCGAGCCATATGAATCATATGAATGATATTGTATTCCAATCTTAAATGACAAAGTTCAACCTTTCTAATAAAATCAGAAATTTGAAAAAATAATTAATACATTTTGTTTTATAGTCGATTTAAATTTAAAATTTTAAATGGCCCACACTGTACTAAAAATGCACAATTATTTTGCAATTAAAACTACATAAAAGAAATATAAATGTTTTTTAAAATACTATATTTTAAAGGTGGATTAAATATTAAACAAATTAAGTGACTACTTACACGTTTCGTTTCAAATAATTTATTTTTTTTAATTATTAAATTTTATTATCATTTAAATGTTCTAATTAAAAAAGTTTACTAGAAGAAAACGAAGAAGAAATAAAAATAAAATAACACTCTTGCCAACACATGTTTAAAGCATGATTATTTTTTATTACTATTATTTTTCATACACAGAAAAAATTATTTGTTGTCATTTCTATTAAATATTTTGTAACATAGTAACATAAGTATTTATTGAGTTTTAAAAAATTTGTTAATACAATAAATGTTTTGATGAATAAAAGCAATTTTTAATTGAAAATGTTGCAACAAATATAAATATTTTTTTTTTCTGTGTAACAATACATATTTTATCACTTTACTCGTACTTAGAAATTAAAGGAGTTCTTAAGGTGTACTAAATATTGTATTGTTGTATCGTTGTATTAAAAAAAATGGGCTTGTTAAAATTTTTATATCACAACAACGACGATTTGCTATTTGATTTCTTTTTTTTTTTGTTAGCACACTTAAATACCTAGTACTTTCAATTATTCTGACACACGGTTTTTTCTTGATAAAAAACAAACAAAAAGAGGTTTTTTAATTTTTTCTTTTTATTTTGGTTTTTTAAATATTGAAGAATATAACAAAAAAAAATTATTAAAAATGGCCGCCATTTGCCTTCCAACACGACCGAAGTCTGAACCGGCCAATCGTCTATTGCAGTACGCACGACCTCCATGGGGAAATTGTCCACTGCGCGGATAAGTGCACGCTTAAGCGATTCCAAATTTTTATGGTGAGTAGTGCAGACCATGCCTTCTAAAACGGACCACAATTCATAGTCTAAAGGATTCAGGTCTGGACCACCCGATGGCCAATCATCCGTAGAAATAAAGTTTGGTAAATTGTTTTTTAACCAGTCTTGAGTGGTTTTTGCCTTATGAGCTGGGGCAGAGTCCTGTTGAAAGGTCCACGGCTCGTTTTTGAACAATGTGCTATTTAATGGCTTCACAACCTTTTCTAAAACGTCAGATTGGTACACATTTTTCGCAGAAATGAAGCTTGGTGACCCCATCATAGGCGACTCCCCACCATACCATCACAGAAGCAGGATGGTGACCTCTCTGAACTCTAGGAACCAATTCATTTGCTTGCAGATATGACTGAGCATAGACTCTATCATTTTGTTTATTAAACGACTCCTCCACAGTAAAAATTTTCTCGTCAGTAAACATAATTTTTCTGTGGCGGTTTTTGGCGTACTGGCGAATCAATGCTTTTGATTTTTGCTTCCGTTTCTGCTTTAACGCCGCCGTAAGTAGATGCCCCGTGTGTCTTTTGTAAGCCCGAAGTCCCAAGTCATATTTAATGATGCGAGAAATAGATACCTTCTATATATTCATCTCCCGCGACAATATTTGCTGCTTTCAGAGTGGATTTCGATAAATTCGATTCTGTACAGCTTGAACGGCTCTGTGCGAACGCACAGAGCGCGGACGGCCAGATCTCTTACGGTCTGCTACTCCACCAGTATCCCCAAACAGTTTCACAGCACGATAAACAAAACTACGACTTACCCCGAGCGGCTGCAATGTTCGATAAATGTCTCCAGTTTCCAATCCACATTTTTTAGGCCAATTACGACAATATGGTTTTCAATATCTCCCCATTCCATAATTTAAAGTAACGCACGACAAAAACTTTTTACACAAAAATAAAGTTTAAATGCTAGTTGTCACAAAACTATCAACGTAACGAGAATATGTTCAGTGGATTTCTTACAGTGGGGGCGACTAACAGTGTGTCAGTAATTATGAAAGTACTAGGTATGTAAATTATCTATTGTTGTATTTTTTTTTTTAAATTAAATTTTAACAACTCTAATTCCAAAAGCACAATACAACACTTATCACACTCCTTATGAACAACCTAATTATTTTATCTGCAGCTGATTATTTTAAATATTTTTGTATGCTAGTGTGTATAAAACAGCTTTAATTTAATGACTTCATTGTAATGTATTTCGTAACTCTCAAGTCCACTCATTGAATTGAGTAAATAAAAGTGAGTATGAGTAAGACAAGAAAAAAATTAAAATTATATACTTTTAATCACCAAATTGTTTAAAATTTAATATATGTATATATACACTCACCAAAAAAAGTCTCTAATGGCAACTGAAAATTTTGCTGTTATTACGGGAAATTTTGCTAATTTGAGCCCAGCGGTTTTTTTTTTGCTAATCTTAGCAACACATGTCTGCTGACGTGTAGTACAATGAAATTAGTAGAAAAATTAGTAGCCGCTACTAAGTTTTAGTAGACTTTTTGTAAATTGGAATTTAAAATCTGTTTGCTAAAATCAGCAAAAAAAAAAAAAATTACTAAATATTCGTACAAAAATTTAAATTTATTTATTTTTATTTATTTTTTAAAAAATATTTTATACAAAATTAAAAACAAAATTAAAAGCTTGAAGCTTGTTAAAACATAAACGAATTAATCATTTTGTTTTTATTTAGTAATTTCTGCTTTGAAAAATATTTTAGTTATTTTTTTTTTACTTTTAAGGTCAAATTTTAATTGTTTTTAGGGATGATTTTTAGAACTAAAAAAACTTTTTAGTGCTATTTTCAGTGGATGTCCTATTTTCAGACATGAGTCGGTATATTCACTTCAGATCCCTTTTTTAAGGTAATTTTAGTTTTTAAAATAAGTAAATTTTTTTTTGCTAACTTCAGCAAATCGGTTTTTAAAAATTTGTAAAATTAGTTCTGAAATTAGCAACTAAAATTTGTAAATATTCTGTAAAAACTTTGTAATTTGTAAAATGTAAAAAGCAAAAAGATTTGCTAAATAATAATTTTTTTTACTAAAAATCAGCACAAAAATAGTAACTTGAGATTGCAAACTGTTAACAAATTTTTCTACTAACTTTTTTTTCTGAGTGTATATATATATATTTTTTTTAATTTATATATTTTTTAGTAGGTACATATATGTGTTAACTTTTGACTAATATAATTTATTATATCGCTGTACAAAAATCTACTTATAAAGCTACTAATGTAGTTTTAAACTATAAAAACTCATTTTTTTACAACTTAATTCCGTATGTTCGTATTTATGGATTTAGTCATGTAAGTTCACTTAAGAAATTAGTAATTTATGCACTTTGCTAAAAATAAAATTAAATTAAATATATTATTAATAATAAGACATTAAATACCTTTTAAATGTTCCCTTTATTGTGTTTGTTTTTTTTTTTTTCAATTTAAGTTTAAAATCCCCATTAAAAAAAACTGTGATAATAAAAAATATTTACTGTATATGACTTTTGTTTGTATGTATGTTTAATTGTTAGTTTAAAATTTATCATTTAATTTAAATAACAAAAAAAGAAAAATATATTTAGTTTATATGTATGCAATATGTAAAGAAATATTAATCGTAAAAAAAATCATATAAAAAATTTAAATAAATTGTACAGAAAGTAATTAAGCAACCAATGAAGTTTTATTGGCGAATATCGGGATATATACTACTAGTGCACTGTGGGAGAGAAATAAAATATTTCGAAAATAATTTAGGCATTTTTTACCCTCTTATTGGATTATATTAGGTCGGAAAAGAGAAATCGAAAGGGAAGATATTCTTTACAACCGGCTTTTGTCCAAAAATAGAACATATAATTAAGAATGTTGTGCGCCACCATCTATTCCAAGAATTCCATCTTATTGATGAAAATCCTCAGTATCCTTGAGTCCCAGATAAGCATTAAACCCTAATCCTTGCAAGGCGGAACAGCCACAAATCTGGTATTCTTCTGTCTCGTCATCTTCTTCACAGGCCCTACAAGTCAGCGAGTTCGCACGGCCCATCCGGAGTGGGTGTGCTCTCAGCGTTAAATGCCCAATGAGAATACTTACTATTTTAGCAAGTTATCTTATACCGAGTTCCAAAAGTCCCTTAGTTTCTTTTCTATCCGGACCTACCCATAGAATTCTAATGGTGGCACCTAATGCCGCGGTGTAATCCTGCCATAAAAGCCTGAAATAGTTTCGTATTCTCCAAGATGAATGCTATTACACCCAGAGAAAAGATTGGTTGGAGATTGGTTGGAATTCGATTAAAACCATTAACATTTATTTGTAAGAATTTTATTTTATTTAAAATAACATATAATCCATTATTATAGCAAAAATATAGCATTGGAAATTAAAAAAAAAGAAAAAAGAACTAAAAAAGAATAGTATTATTCAATTATTAGTATTTCCAATCAACTTTACGAATAAAATTCGTTTAGAAATTGTGTACAGTAGAAGCAACCATTTATTTAGTGAATGTAATGGAAAATTAGTACAAATATATCATTAAATTATGATTTTAGTTGAACCAACCGAATTGTGGATTGTATTGATTACAGAAGCCACTAAAAATTGGTATTTGTAAACGAATTTTCAGCTATATTAATTTTCCTAAAAAATTTGCTAAATTTAAAATTTGTCATTAAAATTTATAAGTGTTTGTAGGCTAGTGGGTAGAGAGCTAGCCTAGTACTCCTAATTTCCGAGTTCAAATCCCAATAAAGGCAAACATTAAACAAAATATTTTTTTTAATTAAAATAAAATATTCAAATGTTTAAATAACAAATATATCAAAGAAAATTAAATTAAATTGTGGTGCAGTAAGCAAGGGGTGTGAACTATGAATCTGATTGCCCAGGTTCGATACCGGAAAAATCTAAAATTAATTTTTTTTAAATAAAATTTTGTGGAACGTAATAATATTTATGTGGAATGTAAATATTAAATTAGACAATTAAATACTAGCTTTCACAACTAAAAATATAATTTAATATGAAGATAGTTGTCGTAACCGCCAGAATTTGATTGGCAACAAATTCGGTGGCCACAACTGATATTGTTTTCTGGGTGTAGAGAATAAGCTTCTCTGGTCAATTCGTCAGCAATCTCGTTCCCTGCGATGATTCAATGTCCCGAAATCGAAAATATTGTCCCAATATTACCCCTGATAGGGAAATTTTGATTTGCTCACAAAGTTAGTAGCTGATCTTACTGAATTCTGAGAGATTGACTGGATATCCGCTTAAATATCCGTAAAGATCATTATATCTCCGGTGATCCCTTCAATATTATTGTATAAATTTGTATTTTATTTCATTTTTGCTCTGAAAGACGGTATTCAGAACCGGGAGACGCAAGCGATTTCTAGCAGATAGGCCGCAGCTTAAGAAACAGCACCAAGTTCTTTCTATCGATTTTCAAACCATTCAAAAAATTTATAATTATTTATGAAAATTGAATTACACGCAAAGAAAAAGCATGGTTGGGGCAATCATATTCGAAGAGCATCATATATTTTTGGATTTATGGTTGTGCCAACAATGGTCGTACTATAAAATGGTCATCATATTATGATAATAAACTTAACATATTTTTACCATAATATGATCCCTGCAGTTATATTATGATTCAAAAATTACCATATTATGGTCCTGAATAAACATGTTATTTTGAATTTATCATAATATGATTGCACGTAATCATAGTATGCCCAAAATTTTATCATATTATTGTCCCTCATAACTATATTATGATTCCTGGATTACCATTATATGATCCAAAATGTAAGAAAATTTCTTAAAGGAAAAGTTCTTAGAAACCATGAAAAAGCTCTTTAAATTTAGGAATATTTCCTTTAGAAATGTTTTTTCTAAAAAAAAATTATATTAAGGACTTTTTGAAAAAAAATTGTTAAGGAAAATATCATCATAGATTCTAAGAACTTTTCCATCAAGAAAACTTTGATTCTGTGGACTTTTTTGAAGAAAACTACTTAAAACTTTTTTTTTTAAATTCTAATGACTTTTTGTAATAAAAAATCATAGACATTTTTAAGATTTTTTTAGAAAGTTTTAGAAATTTTTCTTTAAGAAAAAGTCTTTAGAATCTAGAAATATTTCTACTAGAGAAAGTCCTTAGAATCTAAGTATTTTCTTCAGAATCAATGAGTTTTTCTTTCAAAGAAAGGCCTTAGAATCTAAGTTTGTTTGAAATATATAAACTTTTATCTAAGAAACAGTTTGGAGAATCTGAGAATTTTAGTTTTAGGAAAAGTCCATAGAATATTAAAATGTTTTATCAGATAAATTTATAAATATCTATTATTTTGTGTTAGAAACCTCTTCATACAAAAAAAATCATGTGTTCACGGACTTTTTCATATAAAAAATATTTTATTAATATTTTGGGAACTTTTTACAAGAAATGAATTAATAAACATATTAAAAAAAAATCTAATTGTTTTTATTAAAAAGAAATAAAAAATATAAAATTTTTTAATAGAATCTTTTTGACAATGAATTGTGTAAATAATATTATATGTATAAGGAATTTTCGAAAAACCTCTTTAAAAAAAATCTTCTAAAGCTAAAAGAAAATGAAATGGATCTTAATGGGTCAATAGATGAAATATTTTAATGACATGTGAAAGATATTTTCCAGATTTGTCCAGATTTAGTAAACAATATATGATTGTTTTTTAAGACATTTTGTAGTAAAAACAAACTGACTTAACTGATCAAATTTTGGTTTTTATGAAAACAAGACAATATTATGACTGTAAATATTTTATTTGATTTATAATTATTTATTGCATTTAATCGTTGCATAATTATCATATTTTTTCAGTCTGAATTTTTGTAACAACAGTATGGTTACAGCCAATCATGATATAAAATAGAAGGTGACAATCATAATATAGTAAGATATTTACTAAATAATGATGGTAGCGACCATGTTAATGATTAGAAAACCAAAAACTTGGTTGTGACAACCATGCCCGATTGCAGCAAGCAGAATATAGTAGCAGTGATCATATTGCAACCATGTTTTTTCTCTGCGTATATAAAGGTTCCTATTATATAAGAAGCTTACTTACTATTTATGAAGAGTTCCTAACTTCCTAAAAAATCATATTTAATACATCTTAATTCTTAAATATTATGAAAATTTCATAACTTAAAATGTGTCTACAACTCCCTACGTTTTTCGATGACGGTGGACATACATAATAGAAACATGTTCATATGTTTTAGGAACGGGTTCAGAATTAAATATATTATGAAATACTTAATATTATATATCATATTTTATTGTTTTTATTTTTTTTTTACCTAATTTTAACAATTTTTTTTTTTTGTTAACTTTAAATTCAAATTCTTGAAAAAATAATAATAAAACTCTAAAAAAACAGTACACAGAGCATTTTTATTTATGTTATGGAGAGTTTCCTAGCTTTTATGAATAGATACATAAAATTTATTTATAATATGAATTATTTTCTAACAAAATTCCCAGGATTATATGTATTTATGCAAAAAGTCCTGGTTTAGATGGTGTTTCCAATAAATGTCTTAAAGCTCTTCCCACAAAAGGCTTAGAAATACTTACACGTATTTTAAACGCTTGTCTTAATCTATGTCATTTTTTAAACGCTTGTCTTAATCTATGTCATTTTCCACTAGTTTGGAAGAAATCTATAATAATTGCCATTCCCAAACCTGGCAAGAACCACTCTAGTCCTGATTCATATAGACCAATAAGCCTCTTAAACTCTATGAGCAAAATACTTGAGAAAGTTATAAAGGAGAAAATAGTTAACTATATCGATGATAAAACATTCTTCCTTACCAACAATACGGTTTCCGTACGGAACACAATACTACACAACCGTTAGTTAGAATTAAAATAATCATTAAGGATAATTTTAATCAAGGTAAATCTACGGCCATGGTGTTATTGGATATAAAATCGGCTTTTGATTCAGTCTGGCACGATGCTCTTTTACATAAATTAATCCACATTGGGTTGGACACACATACGATTACAATAATTAGAAGTTATCTGTCGGATCGAACTTTTAGAGTTCACATAGATAAACAATTTTCCGGGGTATATAGTAAAGGGTGTCCCAAGAAGAACGCAATTTTTAAATCTGGCAACATTTGAAGTCTCATTGTTTGACATTTGAACAATTGTTATTGTTTGCTAGTAGAAGGTACGAGGTTAGTAAAAATGGAGCGCTACACGAATGAACAACGCATTCTCATTGTGAAATTGTTTTACCAAAATGGTGAAAGTTTTGCGGCTACAGTTCGCAAATTGTGATCAATTTGGGGTCACAATAATGCTCCAAAAGAGTCAACTGTAAAGAGATTAATGGATAAATTTGCCGAAACTGGGTCTGTTAGTGATGTAAAGACAACAACGCGCCATCGACCAGGTCAATCGACCGAAAATGTCGCAGCTGTACGTGATGATGTCGCTCAAACTCCATCCACCTCAATTCGACACCGAGCTCAGCAAATTGGTGTCTCCAAATCCACTTTGCAGCGAATTTTGACGAAAGATTTGCATCTTCATGCATACAAAGTTCAATTGACTCAGGAACTGAAGCCAGCTGACCATGGACAGCGAAGGGAGTTCGTTAATTGGGTATTGGAGAGACAACATGAAAATGCTGATTTTGCCGATAAAATCATCTTCAGTGACGAGGCCCATTTTCATCTTGATGGCTTCGTCAATAGGCGGAATTGTCGCATTTGGGGTGAGGAAAATCCTCGAGTGATTCACGAGAAGCAAATGCATCCTCAACGTGTCACTGTGTGGTGTGGTTTTTGGGCTGGAGGAATCATTGGACTTTTTTTTATGAAAATGAGGCAGGTCAAGCGCAAACAGTCAATGGTGTTCGGTATCGTGAAATGATAACCAGTTTTTTCTTGCCTAGAATTGAAGAAATGAATGTGGAGGGCATGTGGTTCCAACAAGACGGCGCCACATGTCATACAGCCAGAGAAACAATTCAATTGCTGCATCAGTCATTTCCCGGTCGTGTTATTTCGCGTTTTGGAGATCAGAATTGGCCGCCTAGATCGTGCGATTTAACACCATTAGATTTTTTTCTTTGGGGTTTTTTGAAGTCGATGGTTTACGCGAATAAGCCGACGACGACTCAAGCCTTAAAAGAGGAAATTGGACGCTGCATTAATGAAATACCGCAGCATTCATGCAAAACGGTCATTGAAAATTTCATTAAAAGATCGCGTGCATGCCAGCAAAGCCGCGGCGGCCATCTGCACGATATATTTATTGTTCCATACATAACCTCATTCTGTCTACTTTACGATATAATAAAGTTTCACGATTATTTTTTAAATATCTGTGTTTTATTTAAAATTTAAAAATTGCGTTCTTCTTGGGACACCCTTTATATCCGCTGAATGCCCCCAGGGCTCATGTCTTTCACCTATTCTTTACAACATTTTCACATCAGACTTCGCCTTGCTATCAGGGTGCGAGTCTTCTATCTTCGCAGAAGATACGGCGATCCTGAGCTCAGATATTTTGTCTAACGACATCTTGAGTAACCTTCAAAGATCCGGGGACTCAGTAATTAAATACTTTGAAAAGTGGAAAATATTAGTCAACCCTACTAAAACACAATCAATTTTCTTCGCGAGGAAAAGAAAAAACTGCTTCTTACCCCAATATAATATAAAAGTTAATGGAATTGATATCCCTTGGGAGACGAGCGTAAAATACTTAGGCGTTATACTCGACAAGAAATTACGTTAAACAAAATCTACATTGATGATCGCTGTCGCCAATGTTTAACTTACTTCATACGAAAGTGTTGTTGCTTTGCACTTGCGTGTATACAGTGAAGAACGACAAAAAAAACTAATAGCGCAAAGTTGTTTGTGTATTTTGAATTGGTATTGCTGAGTGCTCTATTAGTATTAAAACACACAGCCTATAGCTAAGCGCTTTTACGAAAACAAATGAGCATCAAGAGCATTGGGCTTGGGCACCCTTGCCCTAGTGAATGTGATTCTGATGGCACCGCTAATGCCTCAGCAACATAGGCGCTCTATCTTAGTGACTTAATATTGCATTTGCTTTGCATTAATGGAAGACTTTCCTATTGGAAGATAAGCGATGATATATAACTGAAACACAAAGAAGCTTCTAATCCAATTATTTTCATTAAATTTTCATTTCAACTTTGCATTTAATGGGTTAACGTCAAATTGAACCCCAAAAATATCCATGTCTCTAATGTAGACAAGCCTTATATCGACTCTTTTTAAAATTGTGTTCACTCTCAAGTACACCACCCTAAAAAATTTAGGCATGCTATACCCTGCGGGAAAAGGACTTATTCCAGGACACGTCATTGTGATAGGGACCCGTCACGGGACCGGTCACGGGACCGATCACTTTAACATGGGCTTGTCCTAGGAGCGGGTCAATTGCCCTCTGTGACGTGTCACGGGACTGGTCAAAAAGGACAAGTCGTGTCTTTTAAACCGGTCACGTGATAGGTACTTTAGGAACCGGTGCTCTTTTCACCTATCTCGTGATATGTTTTTTCGAAACCGGTTCAGTTTTCACCTATCCTGGAACAGGTCGCAATTCCCAACTGACGCCTTTTTTCACGCAGGGTTATTACAAATAACTTGTAGCCAACTGAATAGAAAGCCCTAATTCATTTTAAAACTATTTTAATGGCCGAAAAGCTCCAAGTCACTTGAAATTGAACCAAGGACCCTATAAACCAGGATGAACACACTACCAAATTTTTAGCCACCCATGATGCCAAATGGTGCCAAACAAATTCGTAGCTGAGACCACTAAATTCTTTGCCGATTTACAGAAAAACTTAGCCTCTAGCAAGGGTTGTACTAATTCAAACATGTATACATTCACATTACAATCACTGTACTTGTGGCAAAATTTTAAGATGGAGACTCATTTGGTTCCTGGGTTATGAAGGAAAACGTGGTCGTAAGCCAATTTACGTCGCAAATTCATAAGCTTACACACAAAAACAATATGTATACAAAACATTGTATACACATACATACTCATAGCATGTAAACAATTTTGCGTATGAAACTGTCAAACTAAATTTGCTTACGACCACGTTTTCCTTCATAACTCAGGAACCAAATGAGTCTCAACCTTTTTTTTCCCACAAATGTAGAGAGGCCTTAATTTTTAACATATATTTTTCCAGAATTTTTAAAAAAAATTTAATTTTTAGATATGGCTTAAGATTGCATTTACTTTAAACTTAAAAAAATTACCTTTAACCTTTTAAAACAGAAAAACTTTTGGGATGGCATTTGGAAGGTAACGTTTTCACCTTTAAAATGGTACCAATAGAATAAAATTTTAGGTTGTATAGTTTAGAAGTTATTGGCAACTTTGTATGGATACTTTTTCGATATTTTGACGTTTTTGCCAATTTTCATGACGTCATATTTCGAAAACCGAAAGGGTTTGGTGTCGAAAGGTTAATGATTTTTCTAAACACTACCCATTTACAATATTTGTGGAATGGCCCTAATTTAGCTTTTTTCTTGCAATTATAAATTTAACCATATTTTTGGGTAAGATTTGGCAACAGTGGAGCATGTCCAAATAAATTTTAAGCAGCCAAAAACAAAAAAAAAAAAACAATTAAATCATCTCATTTTGCGTCATAAGAAAGTTTCTGTTAAATTGCTTCTTTAAACAATGATTATGGATGCGAACTATGTTACAGATTTTGGTAGTATTGAAGTGCTGTTTGATTATTTAAAACGTCAACTTTTTCCCATAATTCTTAATCAAAAAAAAAAAAAAAAAAAAACTTTAGTGCCATAGAAACATTCAGTTGATCTAATACAAGGGTGTCCAAGCCCTATGCGCTTGATGCTCATTTGTTTTTGTAAAAGCGCTTAGCTACAGGCTGTGTATTTCAATACACATAGAGCACTCAGCGTTAGCTGATTTTTTTTGTGGTTCTTCACTGTATACACGCAAGTGCAAAGCAACAACACTTTCGTATGCTTTGCTGGTAAACATTGACGAGAGCGAACATCAATGAAGATTTTCTTTTTGTTTAACGTATGATACGAAATATTTTTTTTCTTTTTTCTTTGTATGTATTGGTTTTTACAATAAAAAATATTGAATAAAAATTAGTTATTCTTTTGTGTTTACACTTCCATAAGGAACTTTTGAGCACCCCTGATCTAATGGGTCTGTTAGTTTACATTTCTAGTAAAAAAAAAACATAGAAAAACTAATTAGGAGGCATTTTTACTGTTTTCTAATAAAAATTTACTTCTCAGTACTAAAATTTTTCTATATTTTAGAAATTTTGACAAAATTTTAAGTAAAACTTGTTTCTTAATTTCAAGGAAAATTTTATTAAACAAAGCTTAAATTATCTTTGGTGCCGTTTTCATTTCAATTTTTCCTCTAAATTAATTAAATCTTAATTTTTCCAAATTCTAGTTAATTTTTTTTTTTTTTGCGTAATAAATTGTGACAAAGTCAGATCCTTTTTTGTAGTTAATTAACGGTTCTGCTTGAGAGAACTACAAAAAGAGACGCCCTAAGTGACACACGGCATCTATGGCTAAGGAACACTGGCGGTCCTTTGTCTTCTTAAATTAACTAATTTAAGAAATTTATTGCAAAAATACAAAATATCACAGTTACATATCTTGTTGTTATTGGAAAATGGAAAATGTCATAAGTTTATTTTATTCGATTTTAGCTTAAACTTTATTTGACATATACAAATTTAAACTTTTTTGTTATTAAGTGAACAAAATAGTTCGATAAATATAAAGTTTAATAGATGAAACGTCAATTATAGGAATGCCATTATATGCCGTAATGTATAAAATGTGCTTGGGATATTTTGTATTATAGTCAGCATAAAAGCCCAAATTCGAAATTGTTAACCTTTTGCTGAAAAAATTTAAAAAAAAATATTAAGCTAAAAATTACAATCATGCACGATAGTTTTTTTAAATGGTTACTTTAATTTCTTTTATTTAATAATATTTTGTCTTGAAAATTAGGAAAACTAACTGGTGTGTTCTTAATTGACTGCTTTTTTGAAATAGAATATTAAAAAATAATTCAAACATTTTCCAACAAAAAAATCCTATACCAAATTTTATTATTTTTTAAAAATTAGAAAATTTTTACTTGGAAAAAAGAATATTTTATTAAAATTTTTAAAGTTTATCTGAACTAAGTTGCATAAAAATTTTCCTTAGAAAATAATTCAAACATTTTCCAACAAAAAAATCCTATACCAAATTTTAATATTTTTTAAAAATTAGAAAATTTTAACTTAAAAAAAATAATATTTTATTAAAATTTTCAAAATTTATCTGAACTAAGTTGCATAAAAATTTTCCTTAGAAATAGTTGATAGGTTTCTAAAATCAAGTAAATTTTTATTATAAAATAGGAAAAAATTTATTACTTTTTGTTTTTTATTGTCTGAACTAATTTAAAAAAAAAAATTCTTCAAAATTAGAAAGAGGTATACTTAAAAACTAAATTTGGAAATGGCTTTCTAAAATTTAGTTAATTTAACTACTCGCGAACAAAAAATGAACACACATTAAGTTCAAGTACTTTCTCGATTTAAGTTAGACACATTTTTTGAACTAAATGGGAGTAAAGTATGTCCTAAATTTCTTTTTTGAACTAAACCTAATTTTATTACATTTGAGTATGCAATTTTCTTAAAACTAAGATGTTTTTTCTTAAAATTTATAAATTTTTATTTAATTGACTTGTTTTTTCCTAAAATCAAGAAATATTACTTAGAAAAATATGAACTATGTAAACTACTCGTTTTTCCTTAAGCTTAGGAATTTTTTTTCTTTTTAAGAAAATTTTTCTAAATTTTAATAAAATTTTACTTAAATTAAGGACAATTTATAAACTATTTTAAAGGAAATTTTTGATTACATTTTAGTTCATGTCTTTTTTTGAGTGTTCTATTTTAAAATTTAAATTAATGCTACAAGTTCTTAATAATTTAAAAAAAAAAAGTTATAAAAATTTTCCAAGTTATCGCTGAAATTTTTCTATTATATAAACCTTTTTCTCATTCAATAAATCATTCAAATTCAACTGTTGGTATTTAATAGTTTCTAAGAAAATTGAAATAGTAATTTGACAAATTTTCCAACTCTTTACCATTAATGATAATCCTTCTTATTTTTTTTTTTCTTTTTCTCTTATGTCACAACACATTGTCAGGTACATTGTTGACATTTTCAATGAATCATGCATGGAAACGAACTTCTTTAAACATTTTGTGACAGTTTTTTTTTTACTTTAAATTAATTGAAAATCATTAATATGCTCTTGAAAAAACGGGAATAAAAAAAGGGATGAAGGAAGTAATACAAAATAAACCACATGAGTGGTTAACACAAACACCGTAGGATGTCTGACCTAACTCGCTGGCTGGATGGATGGATGGTTGCCTTACTGAATGACTGAGTTATTAATGATAGTAATTTTTTCAATGATCATCAGGTGGACTTAAATTGATATAAAATGAAAAGAAATGTAAAAAATTATACTTTAAAATATAAAAGATCCCTTTGGTTTTTAAGAATGATTATGTAAGATCATATAAATAGGATTGCTGCTGTTACTTAAAAGATTGTTTAAAACAACTTAAGGATACGTTATGTGATTTGAAACAGTATTTAGATATGATTTTATATTTTGTTTTTAGTACAAGTTAAATAAAAATCACTCGTATGTGCTGTTTTTAGAGATTCCGACAATGTGATAACTTTTTCTATAGAAAAAATATACTACATGAAGTGAAAAGTCTGTGACCTAACAATACAAAAAAAGGTTTTCTTCAGTTAATGCCTGATATCGTTGAATGAGAAGGTAAAGATTTGAAATAAAATTAAACCAACAATTCTTTGGCATTGACAGCATGTTCCCTCTTTTGTCCTAAACTGCAGATAAATAAAAAAAAAATTTGGCACTCAATCTGGAATTTGTATGTAAGGACACGGACTTTCTATCCCATGTATAAGAGTCTTAAAAATTGTGCAATATATCTACAGATGTACCCTAGTATGAGTAAGTAATTATTTTTTTGTAATATATAAAAAGGCTACAAACAAGGGCAGGGATGCCAAAGGTGAAATTCCAAATACCGGATTATTTTTGTAAAATCTCAGAATTTTCTTATTTATTAAAATATGAACATAATTTGGTTTAAACTCGATTTTGGTGAAAATCTAGTTAAATTGCGTGTACTTGAAATCCAGTTCGTGTAAAATAGTGTACAGTATAAATTAGATTTCGAGCGTAATGTAAACGCAGTTTTATATGACTGAACTTGAATCAGATTCTTCATAGAATGAAATCCAGTTTAAAATAAACTAAAAAACTGCTGCAAAACTATATAATTTTTTCAGAAAATGTTTATAATTAAAAAAAAAAAAATAAAATCTGAAAATTTTATGCACTAAGAAAATTATGTTGGTAAAAAAATGTGTACACTAGCGATATAACTTTTGGCATTTTTCGCAAACATCAAAATTTGCCTGACAAGGAAATTTTATATTCCTAGTGTACACTGAAACTGCATTTAAAATTAATGAATATTGCAGTTATTTCAACAGACAAACAGTTACAAGAAGCTGCTGTGAAGGTTAATTTAAATTAATAACACAAAATCTGATAATTTTTGTATAAAAAACTTTTCCAACAAATCTCACTCTCTATTCAGCTCCAGCGGTTTTGAAAAGATGTCAATGGTAAGAATTTTTCACTTTTCTGCCCCTCCCGCTTGACTTTTCTAAAAATTACGTCTTAACTGTTATCTACACTGGTGATGGAGCCTGCATACTAAATTTCAACTCCCTAGGTCCAGCGGTTTGTGCAGGCTGTTAAGGGGAAGGCTTCATCGATGAGTAAGCACATATTCCAAGAATACCATATTTCAAATTTCAGGTTTCTAGCTGCAGGGGTTTGGCCAGGCCATGAAAGGGGTTTTTACCCGTTTTGCTCTTCCCCATTTTAGCGAATGTCTACGCCGTAGGGGGAACCTACATACCAAATTTTAGCGTCCTACTCCCTGCGGTTTGGGGTGGGAGATTTTGAATGAAATGAGTAAATATTTACATATTTACACATTTTCTTATTTACACATTTGCACATTTACATTACCATCAAACCATCAATCTATCAAACCATCAAATAATCAAATGTTCACTTTTGCACATTTGTAAATTTGCACTTTTAAAAACTTGCACATTTACATTGGAGGATGAATTTATTTTCCAAAAGTCACGTCTTATCTGTTATCTACATTGAAGAAGGAATCTGCACACCAAATTTTAAGTTTCAAGTTTCTGCAGTTTGGGCAGGCCGTTCGGGGGAGACTTTTCCCCTTATTGCCCCTTCCCGTAGGAATTTACAAAAATCCTACCTAGATGTATGTCTTCACCTCTGGTGGAACCAATGTACACAATTTCAACCTTTGAGCTCTAACGGTTTTGGCAGGCCGTCGAGGTGGAGAATTTAACCCTATTCTGTCCCTCCCCGTTGGATTTTTCAAAAATCAGGTCTTGTCTGTTATCTACACTGAAGAAGGAGCCCTCATACCAAATTTTAATTTCCTAGGTCCAACGGTTTGGTAAGGCCATAAAGGGGGAGACTTTTCACCCTTTTAACCCCCATTTTTACAACGTTACTGGCCAAAAATCTAAAATATACCTTATCAAGGAGTAAGCACATACTCCCAGGAAGGCATATTTAAAATTTCAGGTTTCTAGCTGAAGGGGTTTGGGCAGGCCGTCAAAGGGGAGCTTTTCCCCCTTTTTGCCCTTCCCCGTAGGAATTTCCAAAAACCCCGTCCTAGCGGATGTTTACGCCGGAGGGGAAACCTGCATACCAAATTCAGCCTCTTACCTCTTGCGGTTTGGGCTGGGCGATGTTGAATGAGTGCATCAGTAACGTTATTCCTTTATATATAGAGATAAACTTTACCTGTCAGCACCTTGACAAGCTTGTTGCAAGAAATCTGTTTTTAAACTAGCTTCAAAATGCAGCGTGCAAGCTTACAGGTTGGTTGAAAAGTTCCTGCGCTCGATATGAAAGAATACTGTTTTTGTTACGAAATATATTTTTTTATTCAATATAATCTCCTAGAAGCTCAATACACTTGTTCCAATGATCTTCCAATAATTTTATCCCATCCTTATAATGGTTTTCCGGAAGCTCTGCAAAATAACCGTCTACGGCTGCTATGGCCTCTTCATTCGATGAAAAATGCTTTCCACGAAGGAATTGTTTGAGATTTCTGAAGAGATATTAGTCACTGGGAGCCAAATCTGGTGAATACGGTAAATGTTCAAGCAATTCGTACCTTAAATGTTTGAATTTAGCCATCATCAAAACACTTTTGTGAGCAGGTGCATTGTCTTGATGAAAAATTATTTTTTTCTTCCAGGTCCAGGTCTTTTCTCACGAATTTTTCATCCAGCTGCAATAATATTCAAAGTTGATTGTTTTACCTTTCTGAAGATTATCAATCAACAAAATTCCTTTTGCATCCCAAAAAACTGATGCCATAACCTTCTTTGCTGATCGTTGTGACTTCACCTGCTTTGGAGCTGAACAACCAGCTTCAGTGCACTGTAAACGTTCTTGTTTCAATTTAGGATCATGGTGGTAGATCCAAGTCTCATCCATAGTTATAAAACGACGCAAGAAGTCGGTTTTATTCGGCTTAAAACGCTCCAAATTACGCTGAGAAATTTGTTTTCGATCCAGTTTTTGTTGAATTGTTAATGTGTGCGGCACTAACTTTCCAAACAGTTTTTTCATACGTAATTCTTCATGTAAAATATGAAGTACTCGTTCGTCTGAGATGCCTATGGCATTAGCAATTTCACGCTTAGTCAAACTTGGATCTTCACTAACTATATTATGTACCTGCTACATAAATTGCTAAAATGTATTAACTATGAAGATCACAATTGGGAAGTTTGTTCCGATTTTAAAGTGGTGTACATGCTATGTGGAATGCAACGTGCATACAAAAAATATTGTTGTTTTATTTGTTTCTGGGACAGTCGAGCTCGTGATTTTCATTATAAGAGAAAACATTCACCGAAAAGATAAGACATTACAGTGGGCCAAGACAACATAAAGTATGTGCCTCTTATTAGGAAAGAAAACATTATTCTTCCACTATTACATATAAAACTTGGACTCTTGAAAAACTTCGTTAAAGCATTGAATAAGAAAGACCAAGGTTTCGCCTATTTAAGTAAAATTTCTTTAGCAAAAATCAAGGAAGAAATTTTTAATGGTCCACAAATAAAAAAAAAACAAAAAAACTTATAAAAGATACAAAATTCGAGAAATATTTGTCGCCACTGCAGCGTGGAAATCAATTAAATTGGTGGTTTCTGATTTCCTGGGAAGCAACAAAAGCTCGAAGTACAAGACTATTGTTGAAGATTTGATTAAGAATTATGAACAAATGGATATAAAATACTTTTTTCTAATTTAACAAATATTATTTCCTAATTGGTCTCATTTACTTTTGCAACAGGTGTTAATATGTCACTTAAGATTCATTTTTTACATTGAGCTTTTTTCCAGAGAATCTCAGTGATGTAAGTGATGAGCACGGAGAGAGGTTCCAAGAAATGAAATCCATTGAGAGGCGATATCAGGGACATTTTGATGAGAGTATGATGGGATATTACATATGGTTTCTCTTAAGAGAAACGGACCCCTACGAAAACAAACGTAAAAGAGGCTCCAACAACTATTTTAAATACCAAAATACAAATAAATTTAAAGAAAAACAATAAACAGTATTAATTAATAAAAAGTTAATTTTATTTTCTTTTGTGCTCCCTATATTATTTTATAGATACTTAATGGCCTGCCCTCGTATTTATATAATTATGGCGTTTAGTTTTATAGAGCTGGTAGTTGTTTCAACAATCTCTCGGCTTCTTTAAAAGGCCAGAAAATTATTAGTTGTAATTTTTTAACTGTCATATGTGTTGGCTACTGGTTTTCTGTTGGTTGTTGTTGATTCTGATTCTTAAGAATTACAATTTCCTATAATAACAAACACTCCTCCTTTTTTGTGTAAATCAAAAGTGAGCGAGTTTTGTTGGTAGATTTCTAGTGATCTTGTTTGTATTTTATGTATTTTATTTTGTTATTTATTTTTTTATTTGTAATTATTATTTCTTAGTATTAACATAGAGGAAGAATAGTATAGAGGATGCAACGCCGTCAGCGGCCAAATAAAATATTATACAGAATACAAAGGTTCGGAAACTTGGAGAAAACAGGGGAAAATTGAGCAAATTTCCCTGATTTCTGCAAAAATTTGAGAAAATTTCCCTGTTTTTAAACCTTTTTTTTCAAATCCAATTGGGAAATCTGCTAAAACTAATTGGATTTGCAAAGAAATTCAATTGGAATCGCAAAAAAACCAATTTGAAAAGATGCTGAACCTTTGAAATCTGCACATACAAAAGAAAGAGAACGTTTTTTACGACGTGAGAGACATCGTCATGGTGTGGTATTAATAACCACCACGAGAATAGCAGCGACAATAAAGTCAATATAATAATTCTGGTTATTTTGTGTGGTATTTTTATAATTTTTCACTTCTTATCAATTCCAAAAAGGGTTAATTGTTATATTATCGCACGCACTCACTCAGCCGACTTTTAATTTTTTTCAGCCATTTACCTCACACACTCCTGGTTTCCAGTATTTTACATCCCAGCAAAATTTATCTAATGGGAGCTTACTAATTACATATATTTAACTTAACCTTAACTAGGGTCTACTGATTATAATTCAGCATATAAGAAGCTAAACAGAAGTGGTTACAAGTTTGTAATTAATAAGCCTTACTCATATGCTTACTGGCAATTCTAAAATAAAAATTTACCAATATCATATTATTTTTTGTAATTAAATAATAAGTCGGGCGTAAGCTTAACCGTTTATATCGGTTGGTTAAATTTTAAGGGCCATGTTGAATGTGAACCACACCTAAAAGTCAAGTTTTTTTTGCATTTCATTTGACATTTCTCAATTTCAGACTAACTCAATTTAAACCATGGAAAGATACACAATCAAGCAACGCGATTCAAATCAAAATGCATTACGTGCACTTCTTGATTTTTTTGGTCAGCATAATCGACCATTGTGGGCAAATTTCAGCGAACCGGGTCTGTGAAAACACCTGTGCATTCTCGCCCAGTTCGTTCTGCGGAAAACATTGCTGTTATTCGCGATAGTGTGCCATGAGGTCGGCCAAGCATTTACCGTGAATGGTGATCGCTATCGCGTGATGATAACGAACTTATTGTGGCCATGAATTGCGGATATGACCCTGGACGATATGTGGTTTTAATAGGACGGTGCCACTTGCCATACAGCTAACGAAACAATGGCTCTTTTGCGCGAGAAATTCAATAGTCGTGTTATCTCACGTGGTGGCGATGTCAATTGGTCGCCAAGATCATGTGATTTGACACCGTTGGACTTCTTTCTTTGGGGTTATTTTAAAGAAAAGGTGTACGTCGACAAGCCAGTAATAATTCAAGAGCTAAATGATGAGATAATTCGACACATTAACGGCAAAGAACCTCAATTATGTCTCAGCTTCATCGAAAATTTGGACCATCGGATGGAGGTGCGCCGCCGAGGTTGCAGCGGCCATTTGGCCGATATTTTCTTCCATACATAATTGAACCATACCATATTATAATAATAAAAACAAATGACAATAATTTCCTAAATAATTTGTGTTTTATTCAAAATAGTAAGTATTGTATATAACCCCTTATTGGGTAATTAAAACTTTTTGCTGGGATATAATACCAAATTTCTGTGATATCTATTAACTAGTCTAATAATGATTATATGATTTCTATAGAATTTCGTTACACTTTTTCAGTGTTTGGTAACAGCTACTCAAACAGTTTGTCTGCTTTGCCTTTTTGTGAAAACCTGCTGTGAAGATGTAATTTTAATAAATTTTCGTGTATTTTGGGTTTCAAAAGAAATTTTTTATCTAGTTTTAATAAGTAAAAGATGTCATGGTTTATTAATTACTTTATAATGGCGATCATTATGGCTCAGCTACTGCTGTGATTTTATTTCTCAGATAAACTATTTCAATGGAAAAAGTATTTAGTTTGTGGTTAAAAAAAAGAAAACAAACATTTGTATAAAATCATTAATAACAAATTTTTATAAGTTTATTTGAAGATTTTAATTTTGGCCTCATATATCAATCTAAGTTAAATTGGAATTTTTAATAATAATAGTTAAATCTTTAAAAAGAAAAATATTTTTAGTCAGGGACTGAAACCGAACACAAACGAGTTCAGGTTCGCTGTTTATGAAAACTTTGAACCCGAACCCGCTGAATCCAAAAATTTAACCAGGTTCAGGTCAAAAATATAAAAAAATATTCTTGCTTTTCATGGCGTGAGAAATGTTTGATAGAAAAATCATAAAAAAATTACTTTTCTTGCATCCAGCTGGCAGTGCTTGATGAATTCTCGTCATTTTGTGTCAAATGCATTTTCATTACATCTTAAAAACTGACAATAAATCTATAAAGCAGAACTTACGTCAAATTTTGGTGTGAGTTGACTGACACGCCGTTTTCATTACAACCCAACAAACAATGCGTACAGTTTACGTATCGGTTTCGATCCGTCATAAACGTAATCCAACTCCGTTTATGTACCGTTTTCTTTATCCGTAAACGGACCAGAAAACGGATTTTAAGGAACATCGAAACTAATTCGAATCCGTTTAAAAACCGTCAATGACGGACCGTTTACGGACCGGATATATCGGATGAAAAACGGAGTTGTCCGTTAAAAGTCCCTCAATGACGGACCGTTTACGGACGGGTATATCGGATGAAAAACGGAGTTGTCCGTTAATAGTCCGTCAGTGACGGATCGTTTACGGATCCGTATTCATATTATTTTAATTGTTAATAGCAAATTTGTATTTTTTTCTTTCAATTTATTAACAAATATATTTAAATTAAAATAACAAAACTAAATAAACTAAATCCAACAAATACCATATTTATCTCCAGCACAATTACCATCTATCAATCACTGCGATTGTGGCCCATTAAAAATCGTGAAATAAATATAACAAATATTTAATTTTGCTTTAAATTGTGGCACTTACGATATGATGAAGCAAACAATGCAAATTTGCAAATTTTTTCACAAAATTATTTTAAGCTTTCGGGCAATATTTTTATTTGCAAATCAACATAATTTTGCACACATCATCGTAAAACTTATTTTCAATTTCATAAATATTTAAGTATTAGTTTTTATTACTTAGCAAATCCAAAAGCAACGGAAGAACAACTGATGAAAAACAGTGGTCCGTATTTGACGGTACAGAAACGGTTACACGGAGTAAAACGTATTGTTTTCGAAAATTCAATTATACGGTCCGGTAATGTTCCGTTTACGTAAAAGCTTTGACGGATACGTATTTTCGGTCCGTAAACGTACAGAAGAAGCCGGATTCATGAATCCGTACGTATCGGAGAGTCCGTAAAAATGTTTCTTGGGAAAGGTTAAATGTGATGCGTAAACTTTTGGCGAGCGAACAGCTAATTAGAAAATATTTATTTGTGTTAAATAAAAAGTTAAAAAGTGGAAAAAATTTAAAAATGATAAATAAGAAACAAATGGTTAGTGCGGCGCTTTGTGTTATTACAACACTAAGGGCTTGGAAAAATAAAAGGAAGCAGCTAAATAAAAAACCATTTTGCATTAGGCCATTTCGTTGCCACTTCGGATCGCGGCATTTTTTTTTATATCTGCCACTTCTTGTCAGAGAGCATCTCGTAGATTTCTGTCCCGATATTCTCTGGACAGGAAATTCCAAGTATCTTCCCTCGCTTCTTTCTTTTTAATGGGCCTCTCCGTTCTTTTATTTAAAAAATTACAATTTCTTTCTTTATTTAAAAAATTACCATTAAAATTTATTTTTCCAGCAATAAAAAAATAACAGCTTTGCGATCGCAAAACAAAAAAAACCAGCAAAACTTGGGTAATGTGTGCGATATTCTCATGCGTTACCTTGTAATGATAGCTCGTTACATTTTTCATTATTTGCAAGCATAAAGTAATAAGTTACTCATTATTGATTACGTAATATATGATTTATAATGTAAGTAATAATTGAAATATTTTTGAAAATCTATTTTTAGATACATAACTTTGTGTTTTTTTGTAAGCAAAGGGGTAATGTATGTTTGTTTTAATAACACTAGCGAAAAAACGAAGCGCAGCAAATCGCTTCGATAGCTCAAAGGGTAGAGTTCTTGGCTGGCAACCAGATTTCCCTGGTTCGATTCCCATCTTGACCACATTATTTTTAATTATAAAAATTTTAAATAAAATATTTGTAATAATTTTTTTTAATAAAAATTCCTCTTTTTTAAAAATCTATTTTTGGACACATTACACATTCTCGTAACCATATAAGTAACCCTTTACATTATCACCTCTAAAGTAGAGGCTCATCGCCTATAAAATTCATCAATGAAGTAAGGTGTAAAGTAATCCATCGGCCCCATTATTTAGTAATGTGTGGTTTTGCTGGGAAACAAAAACATTTTCATTAGAATTATATTTAAATATTATAAAAAGAGAAATACACTTTTTTATTAATCCACTTTTGATTGCAGCATTATATTTGGATAGCAGATTTAAGTTAATGCTAAGTCCCGAATATATTAAAAATGCCTAAAAACATATTTTTTCAAACAATTGAAATTTTCAAAAATTTGCAAATGGAAAAAGAAAATAAATTTTTGAGAGAATCAAAATATTGTTCTTCAGAAGAAGGAACGATTTTCTAAATCAAAGATCAAATTTCAAAAAAAAAAACTTAAAAAATATATATTTATAATAAAATTAGACGAAAATTTTCTTGAAAAAATAAATAAATTTTCTATTAATAAAACATTTATACTTTTTTTAAATTTAGAACCCGAACCCAAACCCTAAACCGATTGTTTCGATTAACCCGAACCTGAACCCATTTTTTCAGGGCTTCAGTCCCTTTTTTTAGTAATAAATACTTTTTATTAAGGCCGTTCGATGGCAGTTATGTTAAAAATCTTTCCTCGGCGAAGTCAACATCAAAAATACCACGGATTAGAATACCCATAAGCCCGACCACAGGCCGTATATTTAGAAAAAACTTTATTGGGTTATGCTGAATAAATATCCTCGCAAATTTTGTTAGTTTTTTGGAAGGCAAACATTTCAAAAAGTCCATTTCTGCATTCCACGAAATCTGTTAAATTTAAACTTTGAACAAATTACAACAGTTCCCGCTTAAATGCATCTGCTTAAGTGCATTCGCCGTTAAAAAAAATTGCTAATAGAAATATTTTACATTTAGTTTAAATGAATCCTGCTTAAATGGTTCCCTTGAACCTGAATTTTTTATTTATAAAATATGGATATTAAATCTAAATTTCACAGATAATTGAATGCACATCACAGACATACAACAACGTTGTATAGCAGTATGGAAAAACCATACCCCTTAGGTTCTGAATACTTTTAATAGAAATATAATTTTCTGGAAACAGAATAACTAAGTTTCATGAACTGAATTTTTTAATTGTCGCAACCAAATATATTCCTAATGCAATTGAAATATGTGGTTTCAACTAAAATTCAGATGTATTAACCGAATATCTGTCGACACAAACAAATATTTTGGTGGCTTCAACCAAACCATTCGGTTGGCAAGAAATACGGTTGTCACAATAAATCAGATTTCTCTATGCTTTATTAGATAATTATCACACACTCAAGGGAACATATTTACAATCAGAATATTATGTAGTTAACTGTTTGTAGTGTAATAAAAAAATTTTCCGTTCCATTTAAAAATAAAGGAACATACATTTATTTTTCAAAGAAATATCTATATTAACTTTTTTTATACATTTATTCAAAATGATTTACTATCATTTACCGATTTTTTTCAGTTTCATTTATTTTTTTCGTTTGTTTAAAATTTAATAAAAATTTATCCACAAATCGGAAATTCGTGGTTTATTTGTGTCCGTAACAGTTATTACAAATTTAAATTTTGTTTGCTGTCTGTTTCAAAAAATTTCAATTTGTTTTTTTATTTAAATTGGTTGTATATATACAAAAAATTTCAATACAAATTACAAGAACTTCATAAGCACACATACATATACAAACACATTCATACGAAAAGTGTTTATAGCTTCATATACATACATACATTTTGTATTGTACGAGTATATTAAAAAAAAACAAAAAATACAAAAACGGAAATAATTTCAAATAAATGAATAAAAACATTTATTTTTTAAGGATTGGTAGGTAAAATTTTGACATTTAATTTAACTGATTATATCATTTGTTTCTTACGGATGTGTGAGTTGATTAATCAACATTTAAAAATAAATAACAAATGGCATTTAATTTAAATGATAAATAAGTAGACCGATTTTTAAATGAAATGTCATTTCTTTTAAATGATATTTTCAGTTATTTTAACTTACAAACTTTTTTAAGTGTAAACATATATATATTAGAGTGGTCCAAAAAAACCATCAAAGTTTGGATTCGCAATCTCCACAATGCTGCCCCTATTCCTTAGTGTCTAAAAACTCTCTGTTCTAAATTTAGCTAAATTGAATTTAAACAATTTGTTCGGAAAAGAAATGTTGGTATAAAATTTGTTTATCAATACCAATCATTAGTGACGTCTATTATCAATACAATCCACAATTCAGTTGCCTCTACTGAAACCCTAATTAAATAATATATTTGATCAGAATAACCGTACTTGTAGTTATCACTTTTGAATATCGACAATTTTTTAATAAATTTGATAGATTGTACCAAATTACTAATATATTCACTTAATAAATGGTTGCTTCCATCGCACACAAATATTAAAAGAATTTTATTTTTAAAGATGATTGGAATACCAATAACCAATCTTTTCTCTGAATGTAGAGTAATTTATGCAAAAAGTAGGGTTGACCTTAAATTTGAACAATACGCCAAAATTTAATAAAATTTTTCAACATAGTCTTAAATTAAGAGCTTATAAGGAATATGAGATCAAAACTTTAAAGTAGTTCGAGATTTTTTAAAATTTATACTAAAAATGCGTATTTTAGTCAAAATATCAAAATTTTCTGAAAAGATGTAGGTAAAAATTCAACTTTCTTACGACTTTTATGAACAAATTTTTCAAATCTGATCTTAATTTTTATGAATTTTACGAATCTACAATCAAAATTGAAAACAAATTTGTAGTTTTAAAATTATGCGCGGTTTTTGAAAATTCACCAAAATTCAATTTTTTTTGCTATTTTGTCATCAAAAATCCAACTTCTTGTACTTTTGTAATCTATTTACCAAGGGCTTTCATTAGACGTGATATTGTTTTTAATTTTTGAAAGGACCGCTAATAATGGGGAGCAATAATCATCTCTACTAAACTACATAACATCAGTGGATAATTATTGTTAGTTCACAGTTTTTAAGAGTGAAATAATATGAAAAAAAATATTTTAAATAAATCGGTTCAGTAGAAAATGATATTTCATGCACACTAGCTTAAAAAAATTAGTTTCGGAAAAAATGCGTTAAAAGTTTTGAGACCGGTCGGAATGAGGTGTTATAAGATGATGTACAAAATTTTTTTTTTGAAACCGTTGAAGTCAAGCAGAGGAATATCACTTACAACTATGAGGAGGTGCCACGTCCTCTCGCCCATTTTTGGTTTAGTTTAATTCTTTTAAAAATGTTTACTTATTTATATAATTTTCATATTTGTTAAATTTATTGTAAAAATGCCTGATTGTGTAGCGTTCCATCATATTTAATTGAAAAATTTTACATTTTTATTCAATTCTAAGGGTCTTTGGTTAAAAACTTTTTAATTTTTTTTTTTTACATATATATATATATATATATACTTTTAGGAAGTCTTATTCCATATTGATTATATATATTCGCCTTTGCACTCTTGGTGGCAATGCTAGTATCGGATGATGTACTAGTCGACATCATCCGATACTAGCATTAACACCAAGTGTGCAGAGGGGAACAGATTTAATCATTGCAGTACTTAGGGTTATTCCGTTCAACTTCGGTCGACAAAGTCTCGTCTGTTATTGGTAAGGATAATAATATTAAGAGATCTAAAATGAGTCCATTTGTACTGTCGAATCCAGTTCTGTTACCCTTAGGAATATGCGTTTATTGGGTTGCCTGTTCCTTAAATTTATTAATCTTAGAAATATTTTATTTCAAAAGCATTGTATGATGTTTTTCGTTCTAAATTTACGGAACCGGTATTCTTATTTACGCCAGTCCCAAAGGGGCGCAAATTGGAGTTCAAATGCACTTGGTAATTCGTCTAACCCGGGGGTTACACGTTCAATTTCTTGAATTAAATTTCTCTCAATTTGCAATACACTAACAGTTTTTTACTAACACAATCACACTTTTTGAAATTGAAAACTGGATGGTATTCAATTTCTCATTCAATCCGTAAGGCAATCTGAGAAGCAATTTTAACAGCTGATCACAATTCTTGTAAATAAATTTTCATGTTTCGTTCTACAAATACTCTGCCACAATATAACGATGCCACAGTAAAACAATTTGTACTTTCTTCCTTGATAAAGGCGTTTTGAAAATGAAATTGTATTCAAATTGCGTGCAATCTACGTCACAGCTTTCAGTTCGAGAGATTTTGACATACAGTATATGAGAAAATTTGAAAGCAATAATCTTGTACGTGTAACCGCAGATCAAGAATAAATAAACATATATGGATTTAAGGTTCTCTTGTAAAGTTCTCAAATATTATTTTTTTTTCATTCAGTAGTACTCTTACAAATTTGTTTTATGCTTATAATACAAAGGTGACTTGGTGTTATCTTTACTTTAATGCCTTGATGACATTTCGAGCTAGAAATTGGTAAAATAAGAAAACAAAAATCTTTTTTAATTGTAAATTTCTGTATAAACGACTTAAATTGATGCGGAATTTTTTAACGATGCTACGATATTTGTATACATGCAAATTCATAGAGAAATGTGCATACATACCCAATAGACCAAAAAATAAGTAAAGTATTATAGTTCGTTAGAAGAAGCTTTTTGAAAAAAATTTACTAAAGTATCATGTTTGAAAAACTATTATCCTATATAAAAAGATTAATAATTGTAAAAATTTTAAGAGTTTCTCAATCTTGTTGGAGAAACTATTCGCCTTATTAATATTTTATTAACATGCTTGTAAAAAGATTACTATTAGCAAAAATCATAACAGTTTCTCAAGTATGTTTGATAAACTATTCTCCTTCACAATATTTTTTTACACTTTATTATTTTGTTTCAAGTACGTTAATATTTCTTAGCCACTTCTCCGTTTTGCATTTATTTATATTTAAAAAACTGTTATTCACTATAAATATATATTAAGTAAGTCATATTTTTCATTTTCTCAACAGCATTGTAAGTATGATAATAAAAGACTTATTGCAAACAACAATTTCTAAACTCTTTGAAGATTTGTTCCAGTAAAGTCCCATTAATTTCACCGTAAGTCTATCGTTGAATATTTTGTATCGCGTACATTATTATTCTTAATTTTGCTTCAAGGGAGTACATATATGTTTTTGATGTTTTTTTCAGTTTTGTATTTTTTAAGTAATTTTTAATTTTTTATATTTTTTTTTTAAATTTAATGTTAAAAGTTTTTTGTGAATTAAAAAAAAACAAACAGAGCAATTCCATATGAAAGCGATCACCTTTTGGACGACCCCTCTCCGATTTTAAAATAAATAGTCTCAATGGATTGCCCAGCAAAAAATAATGTACCTACATATTTTTTTTTCTTTTTTATAGTGACTGATTTAGTGGTGGTGTACAAAACTGTCATGTGACAAAATTGAAGAATTCTTCATAAGGGACCTCATTGAAAGTTGTTTTAAAAAAAACTACTAAAGCCGGCTAATTTTATTTTTTTTTTGGATTCCTCATAATTTTTGCTTTAAGAATCAGCAATAAAAATGGGCCCCGACTCCTTGTTTGGACAGGAGAAGAGCATTTAAGAGACCACCTTGTTCTCATTGTTTTTATATTTTTTATAATTGAATTATTTTTAATTATTTAACATTATTTTATTTTATTATTAAAAATACATTTTAAATAAATTTTTTAAATTTTTTAAATTACCAGGTAATAAATATTTCGCCTAAAATGACACGTGCAGAAACAAGTCATAAAACACGGATTTTCCATAAATATGGCGAAATATTTATTACCTGGTAATTTAAAAAATTTACAAAACATTTTATGACCTGTGGTCGGCTTATTGGCAGTAACCAATTAAGTCCCTCTTTAAAAAACATTTTATGACCAGTAGTTCACGCAAATTTTCCTATTAAAGAAAAGCAAATATCGCTTATTTTTTTTTACCTATTTTTTACCAAAAAATAAATATAAATACTTCACACACTCTGAGTCAAATTTCAGTTGAATACTAAACGTGAAAGTGTTAAAGTGTTTTTTTTTTGTAAAGTAAAGAGTGAAGCTGTAAAGACAATTTAAAGTAAAATGAATAAATTTTGCTGCAATCCGTTTAACAAGAGTGGACATCGTTCGAAAAAGATAAAAGTATTAAAATTAACTGGTGTTTCGAAGCGATACATGAATGAATTAAATATACAATACGGTGAAGAAGCACAATTCATTTGCCCCAAGTGTAAAATCGATTTGTCTCAACAAGCAAATGCATTGAAACAAATGCAACCACAATCCGAGAGTGAAATGACAATTGAACAAAATGTTTCATCTGATAGTGAGGCAGACATTCCGATGGTCAATATGTCTTTGAGTCCTTTGAATGAGGCTATTACCACTTTAGGTGAAACGCCTATTAGAAAAAGAAAGTTGCGAAGTGAAAAATACAGGAAAGATAAAAAAGGCAAGGTTATGAGTGCAATCGCGACAATATTTGATGAAGGCTCTGATAACGAATGCAGTCAAGCAGATGACGTTGATGACGGCAAAGAAATGATTGAGCAGTTGAAAAGGAAATTAAATTTAGCGACCACTTTTCCGGAGAAATATCTCATTTTATCTGTGCTGCCTCAATCATGGTCTATACGCAAGATTTCTGAACAGTTTCAAACATCTTTTTACATCGCGAGAAGAAGCAAAGAATTAGTTCGACAGAAGGGCATATTGGCGACTCCCACCAAGAAATTTGGCTCAAGGACCCTCAGCGAAGCAACGGAGAAATTGATTCAAGATTTTTACTGCAATGATGATAACATCCGCGCCTGCCCAGGTACACGTGACTATGTTATCACACGTGAAGATGGAGAAAAAGTACACAAGCAGCGCAGATTATTATTATATAATCTATCCGAAGCATAACATCAGTTCAAAGAGAAATACCCAGCAGAAAAAGTGGGATTTTCTAAGTTTGCCATCCTACGACCAAAAGAATGCGTGCTGGCATTAGACAGGCACAAGGTGGTCTCTTAAATGCTCTTCTCCTGTCCAAACAAGGAGTCGGGGCCCATTTTTTTTTATTGCTGATTCTTAAAGCAAAAATTATGAGGAATCCAAAAAAAATAAAATGAGCCGGAAAATTTAGGAGCTTCTGTGGAAAATCGGAAAATTTAATTTTCATGGGAAAATTTAATTTTCATGGGAAAAAAGGTAAATTTCTGAGAAAAATTAGGAAAATTTTATTTTTCAATTAAAGCCTGATTCAATACCTTTCCAACGAGCTATCACTCGTTGCGATCGCTTTTCAATGAGGTCCCTTATGAAGAATTCTTCAATTTTGTCACATGATAGTGGTGTACACCACCACTAAACCAGTCACTATAAAAAAAAAAAATGTGTAGGTACATTATTTTTTGCTGGGCAATCGATTGAGACTATTTATTTTAAAATCGGAGAGGGGTCGTCCACAAATTTGCCAATTTTGATCGTTTTCATATGGAATTGCTCAACAATAAAATGTGAATTTTTTATTTGCAAACATAAGCTAATTGTACAATTGTAGGCATAAGGTTATTTTACAATTGCAAGCATAAGCTTAATTTACAATTGCAAGCATAAGCTTATTCTACAATTATAGGTATAAGCTTATAAAAATCAAAAAGGAACCCTCGTGAAAAGTAATATTTTCCCTCGTCCTTTTTGATTTTTTTACAATAATTTTAAAGCGTTTTCCTTTTTTAAGGTTAAGGCTTATGCTCGCAAGCTTATTAAAAATTATTTCTAAAGGGTTTTGGTCTATTGGGAATGTTCACATACATGTTTGTGTGTGTAAAACTACAAGTGTTGAAGTAATTTTGGTACATGACGATACATGTAAATTTAATGACTTTTGCAAAAAGTGGCAAAAACTTGACACAAATGACAAAAAAAAAATTGTGCATAAAGTTTACGTGAATATTTAATTCACATTTAACCGATGTCAATAAAGTAAATATACTAATTTTTCAATCAATTTGAATATAAATCAGCAAATTTATTGTCAATACAGTGTTATACAATTAGCACCGAAAGTTAATAAAAGGGACAATTTAACAAAACGTAATTAAAAATTATAATCAAAAATCGATCAAAATAATATATCGAAAGAACTTATAAATTCTTTATTTCAATTGCAAAACACTGCTGTTTGTAGTTCTCATTCAGTTTGGATTTTTATTTACTTCAATAATTAAAAAAGAACAAATTGAAATTTATTATATTGATGACATTTTTGTTTAAATTCAAATTCGATTTCAAACATTTTTTATTTATGTTTATAAATTGTTATTGTTTATATTAAAATTCTTAAAAATATAAAATGAAGCTGCAAATATATAACAAAAAGTTTTTTGTATTTGAAAATTCTATTGATGACTTTTTTAAAAATTTATTTTTTTTATAAATTTTAATAAAAAATTGTTAAATAATACAAAGAGAATTTTTTAAAATTTTTCGGTGTACAAACATTATTTTAAAAGGGTTCTCAATCGAAAAGAATTGTCAAAAAAATCACAATCTCTTACATTTGAATATTTTTATTAAATATTTTACTTTTAGAAGAGCAGTTTCATTAGTTTACTGAAAAAAATATTATTTTTCATATAATTAAATATTCTCTGTGAGCCATGTGAAATATATCAAGAAAAATATTTGGGCAAATTTTGCGTGACGAACGCTACGAGTACATGTTTTTGGATAAAAATATATTAATTTCTTGGTCTTTCAAAAGAGATACATACCTTCAACTTAAACATATTGCTTGGTGGAATTTAAGTGTACTTTCTAATGGCATAAAAATTAATTTTTTAACAGATATTTGTTGCGAAATAATTAATTCACAAAGTTTTGTGACACACGCTACAAAAAATAGAAGTAACTAAATGTTTTAATAATTTTTAGCGAATATAAGGGAATTCTAAAATTACTCATTTGCAGCCAACAATTTTAATAGTTTTTAATTAAAAACCGTAGTATATAAACACATTTGAATTTTGTTTAACAAAAAAATTAATTAAATTTTTTAATAACATTTCTGAATACAAATTTTTAACATTTTTAGTCAACCAACTCAAAGTAAGTGCTGTGTAGACTTTAAGAAATACAATAGACAATTTAATCTTTCGGAATTCTGCTAATAAATTTTTTGGAAATCGATTACCAACAAAAATCATACACGCTGAGAAAAAAACATGGTTGCAATATGATCACTGCTACTAAGGTGTAGTTGCTGCAATCGGGTATGGTTGTCAAAAGCCAGCTAGCATCATTATTTAGAAATTTTTTTTACTATTTTATGATTGGCACCTTCTATTTTATATCATGATTGGCTATAACCATACTGTGGCAACAAAATTTATGACTAAGCGAAAATATGATAAATAAGCAACGATAAAATGTTGGCAGCAATCAATAAATAATTATACATCAAATAAAACATGACTTTAACATTAACACTCATAACATTGTCTTCTTTTCATAAAAACCAAAATTTTATCAGTTCAGTAAGTTTGTTTTACTACAAAAGTCTTAAAAAAAATTACATATTGTTTACTAAAACTGGATTTAATATTATTAAAATATTTTATCAATTAAGATCCAGTTAATTTTTTTTAGCTTTAGAAGATTTTTTTAAAGGGGTTTTTGGAAAATTCCTTATACATATAATAAGCAGTTCATTGTCAAAAAGATTCTATTGAAAGATTTTATACACTTAAAAAAGTTTGTAAGTTAAAATAACTGAAAATATCCTTTACAATAAATGATATTTCATTTAAAAACCGGTCTACTTAATTTTCATTTAAATTAAATGCCATTTGTTATTTATTTTTAAATGTTGATTAATTAACAGACACATCCGTAAGAAACAAATGATGTAATCAGTTAAAATAAATGTCAAAATTTTACATACCAATCGTTAAAAAATAAATGTTTTTTTCATTTATTTGAAATTATTTCCGTTTTTGTATTTTTTGTTTTTTTTTAATATACTCGTACAATACAAAATGTATGTATGCATATGAAGCTATAAACACTTTTTGTGTGAATGTTTTTGTGTATGTATGTGTGTTTATGAAGTTCTTGTAATTTGTATTAAAAAATTTTGTATATATACAACCAATTTAAATAAAAAAACAAATTGAAATTTTTTGAATATTTTTTTTTAAACAGACAGAAAACAAAATTTAAATTTGTAATAACTGTTACGGACACAAACAAACCACAAGTTTCCGTTATGTGGGTAAATTTTTATTAAATTTCAAACAAATGAAAAAAATAAATGAAACTGAAAAAAATCGGTAAATGATAGTAAATTATTTCGAATAAATGTATAAAAAAGTTAATATAGACATTTCTTTGAAAAATAAAAGTATGTTCCTTTATTTTTAAATGTAACGGAAAACTTTTTTATTAAACTACAAACAGTTAACTACATAATATTCTGAGTGTATTTTTTAATTCTTTTCAATAAAAACAATTCGATTTTTTTTAAATACACTAAAAAAAAATTAACTAGAATTTAGAAAAATTAAATTAATTTAGAAGAAAAATTGAAATGAAAACAACGCCAAAGACACTTTTTACCAATATTTAATAAAATTTTCCTTGAAATTAAGAAACAAATTTTACTTAAAATTTGGTAAAAATTTCTAAATTATAAAAAAATTTAACTACTGAGAATTAAATCTTAATTAGAAAACAGTAAAATTCCTTCTTATTAGTTCATATATCATCTTAAATTGTACTGTTAGTTAGGAAATGTTTCCTTGGTTTTAAGAAAAATTTTATTTTATTTAAGTTCATTAGATAGTTTTTTTTTTACTAAAAACTAGGACTTTACTCCCTTAAAATGAGAAAATATTTTTTAACAAGCTAAATAGCACATCTTTTAAGAGAAAATTATCCTTATTCTGCTTCTATGGTAAAGGAAATATTTTTTACCATATATTTTAAAGTACTTTACACTCATTGAGTAGCTATTTTCCCACTTTCGGAGGACTTCCGCTTTGTGAGGACACTACTCTTAACACGCTTTTTGATATACATTTTTGTCTTAAAATTAAATAGAATTATATTAAATTCATGCATTTAAATTATAAATTAAATTTCATTAGCAAAAAGGTAAACAAATTAAAAAAATGTACTGCAGGATATCCTGAAAAGTAATATATTGTGACAAAGTCAGATCCTTTTCGTAGTTAATTAACGGTTCTGCTTGAGAGAACTACAAAAAGCGACACACGGCATCTATTGCTAAGGAACACTGGGGGTCCCTTGTCTTCTTAAATTAACTTATTTAAGGAAATTGTTGCAAAAATACACAATATCACAGTTACATTTCTTGTTATTATTAGAAAATGGAAAAGTCATAAGTTTATTTTATGGGATTTTTAGCTTAAACTTTATTTGACATATACAAAATTTATATTTTTTCTGGAAAATTAGGAAAACTAACCGGTTTGTTTTTAATTGATTGTTTTTTTTTTTTTTGAATAGAATATTAAAAATAATTTAAACGTTTTCTAACAAAAAAAAAATCCTATACCAAATTATTATTATTTTTTAAAAATTAGAAAACTTTTACTTGAAGAAAAGAATATTTTATTAAAATTTTAATAAACTAAGTTAAATGAAAATTTTTCTTAGAAATAGTTCATCAGTTACTAAAATCAAGTAAATGTTTATTATTAAATAGGAAAAAATATTATTACTTTTTGTTTTTAATTGTCTGAACTAATTTTTAGAAAACAATTCTTCAAAATTAGAAAGTGGTATACTTAAAAAGTGAATTTGGAAATGGCTTTCTAAAATTTAGTTAATTTTACTACTCGCGAACAAAATATAAACATACATTAAGTTCAAGTACTTTCTCGATTTAAGTTCGACACATTTTTTGAACTAAATGGGAGTAAATTATGTTCTATTTTTTTTTTAACTAAACTTAATTGTATTACATTGGAGTATGCAATTTTCTTAAAACTAAGATGTTTTTTCTTAAACTACTAAATTTTTATTTATTTTTCTAAAATCCAGAAATATTACTTAGGAAAAATATGAACTATTTCTGAGTATATAAACTATTTCGTTTTTTCTCAAACTTAACAATTTTTATTCTTTTTAAGAAAATTTTTCTAAGTTTTAATAAAATTTTACTTAAATTGTGGACAAATTATAAACTATTTTGAAGGAAATTTTTGATTACATTTTAGTTCATGTCTTTTTTTTTATTATTTAAAGATATTTGAACATCCCGACTTAGCAAAAATAATTGGAAGTGATTTTTAAGGAATAAATTTTTCATTTATTCCAAAGTATCGTTTTAGTTCTGATTTTCCTCTTCCAAGGCAGTTCTTTTTCACAACTTCTAAAAATTTGATTTTTAATGAAATTTTAAACTTTTCGAATGGATGACGGGTAACTTATTTTAAAAACAATCAAAGTTAAACATTAATCATAGATGTTTCTATAAAAAATGTACACTTTTAACTATGGTTTAAGTTAAAGCAATTTGTTTCAATCTTTAACGTACAATTTAGCAGGTTTAAAATTCTTAAAATCGTAGATATTATTGCTACAAAAAGCAAAAAATTATTGTAGTGAAAATTGCAAGAATGTTGAATAAATTCCTGGTAGAAGCTAACGGAAGATTGTAAAAATAAGGCTAATGCCGGATTACTGATGTCCTGTTAAAATCTAAATTTCACACTCAAAATTTGTTTGGGAACATCAAAGGATATAAATTTTCACTAAACCATAAGAAGGACTTTAGATCATAAAAGAAAACTTCCACCCTATGACACCCCTATGTAAAAATCATTGGTCCCAATCCAAATTTTCACAACACCAGAATCAAAATCTCTGCTTCCCTTTCTCTTCTTTTGCTACTTTTTTTTGCTGGGTAGTTATAGTTAATAGGAAATTGTCCATTTACTATTTTGACACAGGTTATGTACGGGAATATTGGTGTTTCCACCATTTAAAAAAATATAAAAAATCATTAATTTTTATAACTACAAGACAAAGCCGTAATCATTACAGCAAAAGAATAAAAAAATTAAAAAGATTACAGTTTACATAAGACAAAAAACTTAAAAACTACTGTATGCATAATTAACAACTCATAAACACTGATAGCATAAAAACTGTTGGCTTTTTTAACCGAAAGAAAAACATAAATTTGGCAATAAAAACATAAAAATTGCAACTACAAATTGTTACTGCTAAATTGGAACATTATCTTAACAGGAAAAAGTGTTAAAAAGGGCAGTCGATGTTAAGAGTGAGTTAATACAGTTGATAGTTAAAACAAAACCAAAAAGAATCGTTTAGAATGCAATTCTGCATGACCATTAATGTGATGATTTAAAAAAAACAAGTATCAAATTATGTTGATCATAATTTTGACATTAAACTGAGAAAAACTCATTAAAGTGGCACACACACACTTAGAGACTACACGCAAAGAAATAACATGGTTGGGGCAATCATATTCGAAGAGCATCATATATTTTTGGGTTTATAGTTGTGCCAATTATAGTCGTACTATAATATGGTTATCATATTATGATAATAAAATAACCATATTCTTACCATAATATAGTCCCTACAGTTATATTATGATTCGCACGTAATCATAGTATGCTCCAAATATTATCATATTATAGTCCCTCATAACTATATTATGATTCCTGGATTATCATTATATGATCCATAATCTAAGAAAATTTCTTAGAAAAAACCTTTTAAATTTAAAAAATATTTCCTTTACAAATGTTTTTTTCTAAAAAAAATTGATATTAAGGACTTTTTGAAAAAAAAAAAATTGTTAAGAAAAAAAATCTTAGATTCTAACAACTTTTCTTTCAAGAAAACTTTGATTGTGTGAACTTTTTTTTAAAGAAAAATACTTAAAACTTTTTTTTTTAATTCTAATGACTTTTTTAATAAAAAAAAATCTAAGAAATTTTCAAGATTTTTTTTAGAAAGTTTTTAGAAATTTTTCTTTAGAATCTAAGAATATTTCTACTAGAAAAAGTCCTTAGAATCTAAGTATTTTCTGCAGAATCTATGAAAGGCCCTATAATCTGAGTTTGTTTGGAAAATATGAACTCTTTTATCTATGAAACAGTTTGGAGAATCTGAAAATTTTCGTTTAAGGAAAAGTCCATATAATCTTAAAATGTTTTTATCGGATAAATTTATAAATATTTATTATTTTATGTAAGAAACCTTTTCGTACAAAAAAAAAAAAAAAAATCATGGGTTCTACACACTTTTTGTTGAGAACTTTTTAAACATATTTTTTTTTTTAAATTCTAATTGTTTTATTGAAAAGATTTAAAAAATATAAAATCTTTCAATAGAATCTTTTTGACAATGAATTGATTAGTATAAATAATATTATATGTAAAAGGAATTTTCGAAAAACCCCTTAAAAAAAATCTTCTTGAGCTAAAAAAAATGAATTTGATCTTAATGGGTCAATTGATGAAATGTTTTAATGACATGTGAAAGGTATTTTCTACCTATCTAATTTTTGTCCAGTTTTAGTAAACAATGTATTATTGTTTTTTAAAACATTTTCTAGTAAAAACAAACTGACTGAACTGATAAAATTTTGGTTTTTATGAAAACAAGACAATATTATGACTGTAAATGTCCAAGTCATGTTTTATTTGATGTATAATTATTTATTGATTGTTGCCAGCATTTTATCGTTGCTTAATTATCATATTTTTGCATAGTCATAATTTTTGTTACCACAGTATGGTTACAGCCAATCATGATATAAAATAGAAGGTGACAATCATAAAATAATAAAATATTTACTTAATAATGATGGTAGCGACCATATTGATGGTTAGAAAACCATTAATTTAGTTGTGACAACCATACCCGATTGCAGCAAGCACAATATAATAGCAGTGATCATATTGCAACCATGTTTTTTTCTCTGCGTGTACGTGCTTGCAATTAAATGCTGGACAGATACCCAGCAAAACTAAAAATAAGGTATACAGTAATATATTACCAATTGGATTCCATCCATTACTTTTCACACTACACCACTACACTCAGAAAAAAAGGTTAGTAGAAAAATTTGTAAACGGTTTTCAATCCCACTTTACTATTTTTGTACTGATTTTTAGTAAAAAAAAATATTATTTAGCAAATCTTTTTGCTATTTACATTTTCCAAATTACAGAATATTTACAAATTTTTGTTGCTAATTTCAAAAATCATTTTACAAATTTTTGAAAACCGATTTGCTAAAATTAGCAATCGGTTTTCAAAATTTTAAAGAAGTGGATATTGAGGGAAATGTTATTTCTAATTAAAACTTACACCTACAAATGTTACATGTATTAAAAAAAGGATCGGAAGTGAATATACCGACATCCATTTAAAATAGCACTGAAAAGTTTTTTTAGTTCTAAAAATCAGCCCTAAAAACAATTAAAATTTGATCTTAAAAGTAAAAAAAAATTTACTTAAATATTTTTCAAAAAAGAAATTACCAAATTAAAACAAAATAATAAATTCGTTTATGTTTTAACAACTTTTAAGATTTTTAAGCCTTTGATATTTTTTTTAATTTTGTCTAAATAATTTTTTGAAAAAAAAAATAAATAAAATAAAAAAAAATTTTAGTAATTCTTTTTGCTAATTTTAGCAAACAGGTTTTAAATTCCACTTTGCAAAAAGTTTACTTAAATTTAGTAGCGGCTACTAATTTTTCTACTAAGTTTATTATACTACACGTCAGCAGACATGTGTTGCTAAGATTAGCAAAAAAAAAAAAATACCGCTGGGCTCAAATTAGCAAAATTTCCCGCAATAACAGCAAAATTTTCAGTTGCCATTACAGACTTTTTTTGGTGAGTGTAATTACTTTTACACACAATGAGTCCCAGCGTGAAAAATTAAGTGATTGATAAAATTTCAATTTCAACTATTGTTTATTTTTTGCAATATAAAAAGAACTCGATTTATTTAAAAGGAAATAAATTGATACATCTTATTTAAATTGTAACAATATAGACCATCGACTCTCTCGTCTAGAAAACAAAATTTCTAATTAAACCGCCGAAAAATATTAATGTTCAAAAAAGTATTAATCAATGTCTTATTTTTTAAGCTCTTTTAAAATTCTAACTCAGCGGTCGGCAAAAAGAGAGAATATGAATGTATTGGTGTTTTACAGCGTAAGAAATTATTTTATCTTTCTAGATAGAATAATTAATTAATAAATTAATAAATGAATTAATCGATAAGAAAATATCCGTATTCACTGAATTAAAATAGTTCATGTTTTTGTTTTCTCTAGTATAAAAAATAAAAATAATACATAATAATGATAATAATAATTTTTTGATTGCATACAATGCATTCTGCCTCATTAAAAATATTTCAAGAAAATAAAAAAAAGTCTTCCCACTCAACGTTGCACATTTTTATTTTAAAATGTAAAAGAAAAACAAAATAAATACCTACAATAAAAGGAATACCTATAATAAAAAAAAAATAAATTTTTGGAGTGTACTTTATTTCTTCAACAAAGCGGCATATACTTGCTCTGTTGGAAGTAAGCGTACTACCAAAAAGTATGTAATTCTCAAGAGTATGTTTCTCTCTCACGAACTTTTTAGTACTCTTTTAGAACACGAACATAGTTTGGCGGCAACAAAGGTGAGTTTTGGTTGGCAACTTTTAGTAGTGTTGCCATATAACCAATTTTAACTATTTTTTTGCCGTTTTTTGGGATGCTAGAGATTTTTCAGATTATTTCGTAAAAAAATATGTTTCTTTTTTTATTTTATTCATGTTTTTTTTCAAATTTTTTATATAAAAATATAATATTTGTTCAATATACTATTTATTTTTAATAAAATTAGACATGTCTAATAAAGTAAAAAAATACAACAAAAATTTGCAATTGTGTTAAAAAATAGTTACGAATTCAAACATAACATTGTGACATGAAGAGTATTAAAGTGTGTACACACACATTGACCAACTATGTCTATTCATACCCAACATACCAAATGACTTGAGAAAAATATTATTATAAACTTACAAACACAAGCCTTAAGCTTGAAAAAGACTTGAGAATATATTGAAAAAGGCTATCGTAACAATTGTAGAAAAATCAAAACGGAACCCTCGTGAAAATATTATGTGTGTATGATTACAAAAATAATATATTATTAATAGTTGAAAAAGAGAAATCATAATTATTTTCTTTGATTTAATTAATTTTTTATTTTAATTTTAAAAATAAATTATAATAACTCATTTTAAATACAAAAAATAATAATTAATTTTAAATATAAATAATAATAATTTTAACCATAAATAAAAATAATTAAATTTAATATGCAATTGCAAATTTACAACTAAATGTACACGCAAAACACGTTTGACAAATTTAAAGAAAAAGTAATGGCACTTGTTGTATGCATTATAAGCGTAGAATAAAGACAACATGACTAGAATGTATTGAAAAATATTTCTATTTCAATCGTCATATTGCGTTGTTGTTGTATGTTGTTTATAAGCATACTTGAGAAAAAGTTATGTATAATAATCTTTTCTCTAGCATTCTTAAATACTGCTTGTGAATTCACATTTTAAAAACATTATAATAAGCGAAATTATGAAAAGCTTAAAACACACTATTATTATAAGCTTATTCTCAAGTTGTATTGCAGTGTGATTGCTATATGGTATATTGGGTATCCATTATTTCCCATTTCTATGGTAAAAATATATAATAAAAAGAATAAATATGCTATTAATTGTTGCAACATATAACTAAAAAACCTATAAAAAATGCAATAATTTGAACAAAAAAATGTCAACCCAAAATTTTGTATGAATTTCATGCATTTCAAAATTTCAATAGTTTGAAGTTTATTAGATACACAAACCGACTGTCTGTAAAGAAGCACAAAGGATTTGGAATTTCTATAATTTTAAAATATTATTAAGCTACAAATTTTTAAAACAAAAAACTAATATGTGTACATTTTTCCTTGAATTAAGCCCACAGTTAATAGTTTAAATATTTTTATTTTTTATTTTGCAATTTCCTTTTTAGTTATACACGTAATTAATGTCCAGTCAGAATATCAATTAATCTCGTGTATCTTAACCGGAAGTGTTTTGTTTTAAGTTAAGTCATATTAAACTTGATTTAGTATTTATTTTGCTTGATGTGATCTCAACTGAAGTATTTCTTTGCCTTTTCATTCATAAAAATTAGTATTGTGTTAACAAAAGTTTATTAAAAACAAAATATTTTGTCAACATTTTTGGCAATTAAATTATACATGTGTACATTTGTTTAACTCATACGAATAAATATGTGTATGTATTACTTAACAACAACAAATAAAGCAGCAAAAATATTCAGAGACTTGACAACCATTCATTTAATTTTGGTTCATTCATTCATATCTCTTTGAAACTATCTCGGTTGTTACAACACGTTCTACATACACTGTGTCCAAATTGTTTGCGAATATAAATTTAAGTATGTATGAAATTATTTATATGTATTTTTCATTTGTTGCTTTATTGACATTCGGTGTTAGTGCAACAAAAGTCACCGTATAAATAGACATAACTTTGGAAGCAACTTTGAAAAGGAAATTAAGAATATTGCATGCAATTAATTTCATTGTATAAATTCACGCAAAGAAAAAACATGGTTGGGTCAATCATATTCGAAGAGCATCATATATTTATGGGTTTATGGTTGTACCAACCATAATCGTACTATATTATAATTATCATATTATGATAATAAAATTACCATATTTTTACCATAATATGGTTCCTACAGTTATATTGTGATTCAAAAATTATCATATTATGGTCCTAAATAAACATGTTATAATTAATTTATCATAATATGATCGCACGTAATCATAGTATGCTGAAAATGTTATCATATTATGGTCCCCCATAACTAAATTATGATTCCTGTATTATCATTGTATAATCCATAATTTAAGAAAATTTCTTAAAGGAAAGTTCTTAGAAAATGCTCTTTAAATTTAAGAATATTTCTCTTAGAAATGTTTTTTCTAAAAAACAAAAATAATATTATGGACTTTTTGAAGGATACGTCACAGGATACGTCACCTGACCTGGCTACATCGGCACATAAGTAATGCAGAAGAACATGTAATAATAAAATGATTAATCGAAATCGTATTTTGTAAGCATTATAATTTTTCTGTCTCCTCTAATACACGCAGAGAAAAAACATGGTTGCATTAAAATCACTGCTACAATAATATGCTTGCTGCATTCGGTTATGGTTGTGACAATCAAATTATTGGTTTATAAATAGGTTCTAACCATCAATATGGTATTATAGTAAATATTTTTTCATTTCAAGATTGCCACTTTCTATTTTATAACATGATTGGCTATAACCATACTGTGCTAACAAAAATACTGACTATGAAAAAATATGATAATTATGGAACTATTAAATACTTACAACAATCAATAAATAATTATAAATCAAATAAACCATAAGTTTGACATTAAGAGTCGTATTACTGTCTTGTTTTCAAAAAAAAAAAAAAAAAAAAAAAATATCAGTTCAGTTACCCATGTAATATATGATCATTTTCACCTGGGGGGTTTATTTTCGAAAATGCTTAATACATATAATATTATAATTTCATTGTCAAATATATTCTATACAAATTCTTTTAGTTTTCTTTGATCTTCTTGATTTTTATATTAAATTTTAAATTGAGCTTAAGATCTCTTTTTATTTATAAAAATTAATTATAAATATTTATTTATCCCAATATTTCGTCACCACATTGGGTGACTTCTTCAGGGGAATTTTTTTGTATATAATTAACCCTTTAACCACTAAGACCGTCTACAGAAGGTCATCACTAAAGTCCAATTATATCCAATGCAATATTTTTGGTGCACTAATCGCCAACGACATTTTTGTCTGTTTGAATTTACCTATCGAACAGTGCCGGTTTGAACACGCTCAGATGAATAGTTTGATAGATACACCCATTTCTGTCAAGATTTTTGTCAAAACAGACACGAAAATTATTTATGATTTTGGTGCAAAATTAAAACTAAAAAAAACATACTTTGCAACAGCTCAATCGACTCGAAATTTTTTTTGGAAAGTAGCTTCAAGCTGTATTTTGATAATTTGTTGCGTGTTTGATTTGTGAAACATATATTTTTGTTCTAGTTTTTTGTCTTCAGGTTGTCTTTCATTTTTTCCACCTGGCGCTTTCAGGTAAAATTTTTTTAACAAATGGACTTCACATTCGTGCTTTTTAGTCTAAAATGATACTAGAGCCAAAATTTCATAACAAAATACCTCGTATTTGGACTCCAGTGGTTAAAGGGTTAAAAAATGAAAATTATAAATTGAAAACTTATATAGCTTATATAAAGGATGGTTAAATTTTAAGGGCCGATGTTGATTTTGAATAAAACACAAATTATTTAGGAAATTATTGTAATTTCTCTTTATTATGATAACATGGTATGGTTCAATTATGTATGAAACAAAATATCGGCCAAATGGCCGCCGCGACTTCGGCGTCACACCTCCATCCGATGAATTTGTCGCGCAAAAGAGCCATTGTTTTGTTAACTGTGTGGCAAGTGACACCGTCCTGTTGAACCACATATCGTTCAGGGCCACATCCTTATTTCCTGGCCACAATAAGTTCGTTATCATCTCGCGATTGCGAACACCATTCACGGTAAATGCTTGGCCGACCTCATGACACACTATCGCAAAAAACAGCAATGTTTTCCGCAGAACGAACTGGGCGAGCATGCACAGGTGTTTTCAAAGACCCGGTTTGCTGAAATTTGCCCACAATTCTCCCGATTGTGGACACATTTGGTCGATTATGCTGTCAAAAAAAAATCACGAAGGGCACGAATTGCATTTTGATTTGAACGCCCATTTTCATAATAAGCCTGAATAACTTTAACGCGTTGCTCGATTGTGTATCTATTTATGGTTCAAATTAAGTTAGTCTGAAATTGAGAAATGTCAAATGAAATGCAAAAAAAACTTGACGTTTAGGTGTGGTTCACATTTAACATCGTCCCTTAAAATTTAACCACCCTTTATAAGATATATATGTGGGTTCATGTGAAGATCATGTGGTATAATACCATCGGGTAATTTATTTGGGTCAAAGCAAAAAGTATTTCCAAAACTTTCGATTCTTAGAATGTTTTAGGAAACTGCGGAAACTAATACCAAGTTTCTTTATACTTTTTACGTATAGTACAGGTATAATTTGATATTTTACAATAAAAAAAAACATTAAAAGTTATAACCCGGCGTCCTCTATAAACACCTTTTTGTCCATAATTGGTGAAACACCTGAAGACGGTATTACAAAGCATGGCCCAGTTTGTTCTCCTTCCATATTATACAGAGAAGTTAATATATTGTTGATCTTAGAAGGAAATACCCCGCGTCAAATAAGTAGTGGTTAACGTGAATTATTAGGACACAAAAGAAATAATATTGTTAGTTTTTATTTGAGATACGATTACTCGTTATGACCGGAACAACTAAGTACTGATTTTCACAGCTAAATTCGAATTTATTCGTTTTAGCCACCAAACAGAAATTCAGAATGTTATTGGTACTTTATTTTTCTGTATGTTAAAACTACATGTAATAATATATGGAATATATATTTTAAATAACATGTATACTATAGCGTTAAACTTTTTGATAGCTCCAATATATATTTGCTCGCTCTTTTCGGTAGTTTTCCTAGAAAAACGTTGCTAAGCGGTTGGGCTTACTTATAACTTTTGTTTTTTTAAACATCGTCCTCATATTAAAAACATATATAGTGCAAAACGTATAACAATTGTGTGTTGATAATAAAATGAGGGCGGGTGCCTGGAGTGAACCATATAGTTCAACGAAATACCATAAAGTTTTCATTATATTTATGAGGATTTTATTAATATTATGAAGCTTATCCTTTGAGGTCAGTTTAAAGATATTTGTAAAAATTTTTACGTACAGAGTATGTGGTGATTATTTGTTGTTTGGGCAATGTTGACGTTATTAGTATAATGTTGCTCTGTTTAAGTTGATTCCATAAACTTGTGTGTATATGTGAATATTTTCTTGTTTGTGTATAACATATTTGTATGAATTGCAATCCGAATATAAAGGGTGTCCCAAGAAGAACGCAATTTTTAAATCTGGCAACATTCGAAGTGTCATTATTTGACATTTGAACAATTGTTATTGTTTGCTAGTAGAAGGTACGAGGTTAGTAAAAATGGAGCGCTACACGAATGAACAACGCATTCTCATTGTGAAATTGTTTTACCAAAATGGTGAAAGTTTTGCGGCTACAGTTCGCAAATTGCGATCAATTTGGGGTCACAATAATGCTCCAAAAGAGTCAACTGTAAAGAGATTAATGGATAAATTTGCCGAAACTGGGTCTGTTAGTGATGTAAAGACAACAACGCGCCATCGACCAGGTCGATCGACCGAAAATGTCGCAGCTGTACGTGATGATGTCGCTCAAACTCCATCCACCTCAATTCAACACCGAGCTCAGCAAATTGGTGTCTCCAAATCCACTTTGCAGCGAATTTTGACGAAAGATTTGCATCTTCATGCATACAAAGTTCAATTGACTCAGGAACTGAAGCCAGCTGACCATGGACAGCGAAGGGAGTTCGTTAATTGGGTATTGGAGAGACAACATGAAAATGCTGGTTTTGCCGATAAAATCATCTTCAGTGACGAGGCCCATTTTCATCTTGATGGCTTCGTCAATAGGCAGAATTGTCGCATTTGGGGTGAGGAAAATCCTCGAGTGATTCACGAGAAGCAAATGCATCCTCAACGTGTCACCCTGTGGTGTGGTTTTTGGGCTGGAGGAATCATTGGACCTTTTTTTATGAAAATGAGGCAGGTCAAGCGCAAACAGTCAATGGCCAGTTTTTTCTTGCCTAGAATTGAAGAAATGAATGTGGAGGGCATGTGGTTCCAACAAGACGGCGCCAAATGTCATACAGCAAGAGAAACAATTCAATTGCTGCATCAGTCATTTCCCGGTCGTGTTATTTCGCGTTTTGGAGATCAGAATTGGCCGCCTAGATCGTGCGATTTAACACCATTAGATTTTTTTCTTTGGGGTTTTTTGAAGTCGATGATTTACGCGAATAAGCCGACGACGACTCAAGCCTTAAAAGAGGAAATTGGACGCTGCATTAATGAAATACCCCAGCATTAATGCAAAACGGTCATTGAAAATTTCATTAAAAGATCGCGTGCATGCCAGCAAAGCCGCGGCGGCCATCTGCACGATATATTGTTCCATACATAACCTCATTCTGTCTACTTTACGATATAATAAAGTTTCACGATTTTTTTTTAAATATCTGTGTTTTATTTTAAATTTAAAAATTGCGTTCTTCTTGGGACACCCTTTATATGAATGCATCCAAGCATGCATTTCATACTATGGCTGTGATGTGACTCTGACACTCAAAAAACTACAAGGAATTATTATGTTGTTCCATGTTTTGTTGAATTTACCAACATTTGTGAATGAATGGTTGTCATAATTACAATGGGCTGATAACTATAAGAACTACCGCATGTGACAATTTATTTTATGAACTAACAAGCTTGAAAGATCAACCAAAAGAGGTTAAAAAAAATACTTGAAAAAAATGTTGAGAAACAACTGAAGATGTGATGTTTTTCTTTCCAGGAAGGAGAATAATACAATGATGCCGTTACTACGCAGCAAAACCACAAATTACCAAATAATGTGCAAAGTAATGTGTAGGCAAAGGGGCTCACTTTACACCTTACTTCACTGATGTCTTTTACAGGCGATTAGCCTCAAAGTAGTGTATATACCCATTACTTTAAAGGTGATAATAATGTAAGGGGTTGCTTATATTGTTACGAGAATGGAAAAAGTAATGTGTCTAAAAATAGATTTTTAAAAAAGAGGAATTTTTATTTAAACAAATTATTACAAATATTTTAAACGTTATTAAAAATAATGTGGTAATGATGGGAATCGAACCAGGGAACTCTGGTTCCCACCCAACAACTCTACCCACTGAGCTATCGATGCATATAGTATTTGATTGCTTTAAACTAAAATGAATTGTTGGGTTTCGTTTTTTCGCTAGTGTTATCAAAACAAAAACATACATTACCCTTTTACTTACAAAAAAACACAAAGTAATGTATCTAAAAATAGATTATCACAAATATTTCAATTATAACTTTACATTCATAAATCATATATTACGTACTCAATAATCAGTAACTTATTACTTTATGCTTTCAAATAATAAAAAAGGTAACGAGCTATCATTACAAGGTAACGCATGCGACTATCGCAACCATTACCAAAGTTTTGCTGAGTAGTTTAGAAATTATGATCAATATTTTCTCAATAACTTTAAAATTATTCTGAAAACGTATTTGAATAATTTTATTGTGAATAGTTTTTAATATTCGCAGATATATCGGAGAGCTTGTCGCTCTTCTGAATTTTAAAACAACTTGAAAAAATTAAATATGGCAATTTAGTTACCCGCAAATTGTTAACTACTATTATTCTGAGTAAGTTGGAACGCATGTTCTTGGTATCAGTTCTATTAGTTCTACAACCTAGACTCTAGTTTGAATTATTTTTGAGGAACCAAATATTTAAAATGTTTATATGACGTGTCGGCCACAGTTTTAATTATTTTACATTTTTTTGACAAGGAAGCATCCCAACCGTTACAGGCATTTTTAATGAAAATAAAATAAGCGATATGTGCGTAAAGCAGAGCTACTGCTTTTGGTAGCATATTGAAAAATTCAAAATATACGAGGTGATCTTATAACAAGGTAATACCTTTGGGAACATGTCGTAATATTCAAAATATAATCCGCATATTATAAATAGTTTGAGCGACCCGGTAGGCTAGTTGGTAGCGTGCTAGCTTATCAGTGCGGGGGTCGTGGGTTCAATTCCCACCAGAGGCTCTGGTCTGTTTTCGCTACAACGAGCCGAAGGCCTTTGTTGCTAGTGCTTGGTTAGGGTATTAACATATAATTTGTAATTATATGATTAATAAATAAATATATATAAATAGTTTCCCAGCAGAAAAAAAGTAGCAATAGAAAAGAAGAAGAGCAGTGATTTTGATTCCTGTGTTGTGAAAATTTGGATCGGAACCAATAATTTTTACATAGGGGTGTCATAGGGTGGAAGTTTTCTTTTATTATCCTTTTTAATTGCATCTAAAGCAGATGGTAAGGTTTAGTGGAAAATGAGATCTTTTGATGTTTCCCAATAGATTTCCAATTTTGAATTTAAATTTTAACAGGACATTAACACAGTAATCGGCCCCATTTTCAGAATGACCCGGAATTTAATTGACACATTTTTTGTTGCTGTTGTTTGAATTTTATTGTTGGTTTAAATATAACGGGACATTGAGTAGTCGCGCCTAACTTTCTTCGAAGCTCTTGTAATTTTTATTATAATAAATATTTTACCTTTTGTATTGAAAGTGCGCGGATGACCTCTACGTGTTTAATATTCCGCTTAAGGCTAATTAGCAAATTTTCTCTATAGTACGTTGTCCTATTTACTGGATCATCGATCACAAATGAAGAAGATAGACCGACACTGAATTACATTACACTCAACATACGGAACGGACGAAAGGTGCGTTGGAGAGGAACCTGCCGTTGGCACTTCTATCTCAGCAGTACGTGGAAAACAACATGGCCAAGATATCTGTGATAGGAATTTTACTCCAGGTGCTAAGAACAGAAGAACTTGACTGTGGGCCCTATTGTAGACACTCCTCTCTGTACGGTATGGGAAGAAAGTGGTGAAGTACATACGGTAGACACTCTTATCTGGGCGAAAGCGCTTGGCAAAATGATCTGAGGTAGCTACTACTCTCTGATCAGTACGAGAAAAAGAACGTAGAAGAGGCAATGTGGTAGGAGGAGGAAGCGTGGTAGTGGGATATTAAATGGACACTCCACTCTTCGAAGTGTGGACTAAAGAACATGACAGAGGGGCCTGCTACATATTAATGTAGGTGACGGAGGGACTTTAGATGGACCTGAACTTTACTGCCACTTGAACGCCAATGGCCAACTAAACAATTTTTCGTCTGACATTGCTACCAATTTGTGTCTACGTATTTGGTAAGGACATGCCACATAATCAAACGCCTTGGAAATATATCTAGCAACGACCTAGCTATTTCGTAGTCCATAAGTAGACGGACTTAAATGTTACGAAAGAACGCCAACACATCCGCTGCATAACGAGTTTTTTCGAAGAACTAATAGTCTATTATCCGTATTATTAGTATTATTATTAGCACCCTTTTTGGGATTCACTGAACATTGGCAATCGGCTAACATAAGGAAAATACACCCGTACAGTACGAAACGCTAAGGAGTTAGTCAATGCATAAACAAATGACGAAAAGCACTGCTTCACTTCATAAGCCGGTATAACGTCGAGATTCGAAATTTTATAAAAATCGGTGTGAAACAATATATCGACAATACATCTTGTGAATTAATGAATTACTTGCTTTAGAAAGACAACGAGAGGTGAAATATTCTAAAAACAATACGGGGAAACAAATTAAGATTTGCGTATATCTAGTGAAAATTTTATTAATCAAGCAATTGCCTTGGTGACATTAAATTGCAACAAAATTCCAATTAAGAATACCTGAGATGTTTTTCAAAATGTTAACTTTATTAAAAAAAAATAAGCTTCCTTAATACTACCAACTACAACGCAAAAAATATTGGTTTTAATGATTGCAAGCAACTGATATTTTATTTTTTGGCGCCATTTGCATAAATCTCTAAGAAGAATAACATGATTAACATTCATAAATCTTATTCAATCAGATTTAAACATAATTCATAATGCTGAAAAAACAAAGAATAAAAAATAAACAAGTAAGAGCGGCTTAATTCGAATCTTATATACCCTTCACCAAGGTTGGGAAAAAACTGAAGTTTATATATGGACATATATGGAATGGACAGATTTATATACGGACGCCTTTAAGAGGAAATTAACCATTTAGTTTGGTGATAAAACTTGGACTCGGGAAGATTTATAGTTCCAGAAAATAGGTATTTAAAAAAAATTATGTTTTGGGTATAACTTTTTTGTATCTGAACCGATATTTCCGAGTTTTTCAGCAAATATGTTATACTAAAGATTTTAGATCTTTTGCTATATAAGACGAATCCATAGGTCATATTACAGCTCTAGAATAGTGTTTGTTGTTTGTGTATAAAAGGTGAAGAGGGGAAAGAAAAGAATTTCAACAAATCGTTAAAAGAAACCACTAGAACTGTATGTGTTTTATTTCTACAAAAACGTTTGATTTAGCTGGCAAATTTTTTTTATAAATGATTATAAGTTATGACATAAAATAGTTGCACTCAAAGGGAAATTATGTATAAAATATTCTTAATATATGAGAAAAAAAATGGTTTAAAAATCTTTTTATAAATTCTTTTAAATCGTAGCAAAAAATAGAAATAAAACCGTTTGTATTTTGTTTGTATCAGAGGGTTTTTATAAAAATGTTTTTAGCCTATTTATAGATTATTTAATTATTAATATAAAATTTTATTTAAATTAATTATTAAATGTTAAAAAAAAACAAAAAATAAACAAAAAAAAATTTAAGAAAATAAAAAAAAGGTACAAAAAAAAAGCGAATTGACCGGGATTCGAACCCGCGACCCTTCCACCTGTGGTGAAGGGTATAAAAACGTTTGTATTTTGTTTGTATCAGAGGGTTTTTATAAAAATTTTGATGTTTTTAGCCTATTTATGGATTATTTAATTATTAATATAAAATTTTATATAAATTAATTATTAAATGTTAAAAAAAAAACCAAAAATAAACAAAAAAAAAAAGTCTTAAGAAAATAAAAAAAAAAAATGTACAAAAAAAGTGAATTGACGGGGATTCGAACCCGTGGCCTTAGAAAAAAAAAGTATTTGTGACATAGCGTCTAGACAACTGAGCTGTTGAAGCTCACACAAAATCGTCGTCAATAGAATAACATATATAAAAGTCTTCGTTCATTAGAGATTTGTTTAGTTTTTATTTAAATGACAAATCTTTGTATGTGTGTTGTTTGTGTATAAAAGGTGGAGATGAAAGAAAAGAATTTTAACACATGGATGTGTTTGTTATGCGTAACATACATATTAAACAAAGGGATTTTACGGAAAAAATTAGAGGTAGTCCTGGTTTTTTGCTAATATCTCAGCCATTTATTTACCGATTTGTCTGATTTTTAATAGCAAACAGAAATGGATCACATGTAACAGAAATAAAAAACAATCAAGTCTGGGTTCTTCGGAAAACCCATTTCAACACACAGACGGACATCGTTAAATCAACTTCGCTCTTCATAAGGACCCAGAATATATATACTTTATAGGGTCTAAGATCAATATTGTAGATATTACAAACGGAATGACAAACTTATATATACCCTTCCACCTGTGGTGAAGGGTATAAAAATATGACAAAATAATGTGTTAAGCAGACGTCAACACCTTATATAACTCAGCCACATGCAGCAACCAACATTTAAAAACCCAAAACAACACATCAACAATGAAATATTTATGCAACTGTTTAGTAAGATTCTCCCCAGTTTCTACTGCTACAACCTACTGTCTAGAGTTATCCTGATTATGTTAGACTATAGGAAGAATACAACTAACTAATGCACCATACGTACTATGGATAAGGGTTTTAAATAAAGTAACAGCAACAACCTTTGGCTTAGCTTTTTTGCTTTCTTTGTACAAATATTTTTGTTCATAAGGTTGATTTTGTTTTTTGATCTCGATCGAACATCAAAATAAATCAACTTAAAATTAACCTGACTTATGCTCAGTCATATTCATAGCGGGATATTGAATCTGAAACTGAAGATGTTCATGAAGATGTGTGGTGGTGGTAGTGGTGAAAATGCGACCTAAGATCACGAGGAGGTAAAGTTAAACAAGGTATACTCAACATGATTTTAAAAGACTTACTTGTTTGTGTTTAGACAAGCCTATGGTAAGTATAAGATGATCTTGTCAGAGCTATGGAGGTATTCATTCCCTAATTGCAGAACTAATTATTCTTTTCAATCTGGAGATTTTTACACAAATTTCAGCAATTGACTTTACCGGCAGGGAAAATATTAGCTAAGAATGTGATAATATTTTAGTTGATTTGTTAAAGTGGCGGGTTAGTTCAACAAAAACTTAGAGCTAGGAAAAAAACCTTTATAGAAAATAGAACAAATAACAATAAATTTTTCACTAACCCCGAAACAAGTTTTGCGAACGTAGTTAGAGGAAATACTAATATAAGTACTAATGAGTTAAACGAAACATCTAATACCTCATTTTTGTTAGAATTAAAAAACATTATGATGAATCTTACTAATCAAATGGCAGATTTGCAAAAACAGTTACATCTACAAACAGCTCGTGTAGATAAAATCTTTTCCATGCTAGGTGTTTAAATATCGCTAATAATCCGATAAACACATTATCAAAAAATCTTAAAATTATACATATTAATGTAAATTCTTTAATATCCATGAGTAGAAGGTATGACCTTCAACAATTTCTTTACAAATACAATCCGGATATCGTTCTATTAAATGAAACGAAACTAAACCCGAAACATAAACTTGAATTTATTGGATATAATATTATTAGAAAAGATAGGAATGGCTCAAAACAAGGTGGTGGGACGGCCATATTGATCCAAAATAAGTTAAAATATAACAATTATTTTAACAACACAATTAATTTATTTACATATCTTGAAACTTGTGTAATCAAAATACCAATGCTTGCTAATAAGACAATGTTCATAATTTCTGCATATTATCCTTCGGGTAACAACGATTCCAATTTTAAAATCGAATTACATAAGCTTTTTGAGTCTTTAGATTTGCAAAATAATGATAACTATTATATATTGGCCGGTGATTTAAACTGTAGACACCCCGATTGGGGGAATCCTACAGGTAATACAAAGGGAAATAAGCTTAAGGAATGGTTATTAAATAATGAAATAAATTTCAGATGTAGACTCCTTGCCTCAAGCTGCCCTTCTTTTCCTAGAATGGGGTCATATTTAGATGTTTGTATCTCAGATTGTAGATTACATATTCTTACGGAAAATAATACTTTGAATTGTCTGCAAACTATTGATTATGATAGTGATCATAATGCTATACAGATTTATGCTTTTATGAACAATGAACAACAATTATTTACATTTTTAAAGGAAACACAAATATCTAAATATAACTTTAAAAGAACGAATTGGGTAAAATTTAAAAATAGGGTGGCTCAAAAAGTTAATTATGAACCACAAACTCCAAATAATCGAAATCTTACAAATTCTGAAATTGATTTTCATATAGACAGACTTAATAATGTCATTGTAAGTACAATAGAGGAAGTAACACCTAAACATAAAAACTTTGACTTATTTTCCAAAGCGACCAACCCTATTATAAGGAAGTTATATCAGGAGAAAAGTAAAATCCTTACGGTGATAAAGAGACACAACAGATTGGAACACACTCTTACTGATTCCGCACTTAATATGTTAAAGGTTAAGTTGAAGATGATAAAGAAACTCATTAGTGAAAATTTTAAAGTTGTTTATAATCAATATGTTCAAGAAAAGTTAACTTGGATAGACCCTAAAGATTCAAGGCATATGTTTGACGGATTAAGAAGAATTTTAAAAAATTTAAACCTCTTAATCTACACAATATAAAAATTCCAGAAAGTGATGAATTTTTGTTGAATAATGCAGGTATAGACGTAGGGAACTTGGAAAGGGATAGCCATAGTAATTACATAGTACAAGATAAGGAGCAAATTTTAGATACTATTGGCTCATTTTTGGAGTCAGTTCACTCCTATAAGAATATCGATTCTAACAACATTGTACATGTCCGAGTTAATAACTTCTTTAATAGATTCCTGGAATCTAAAACTTCTTTCGAGAGTAATAAAACCACTATTACTAATTTTAGTAATGATAAGAAATCAAATGAGCTTAATAAAAATCAGACTGAAAACTATTTCATAACAAAGGACGAAATTCTATATATTTTTTCTAATTTAAGAGGTAAACTATCTTCGGGTATAGACAAAATACCAAATATAATTTTGAAAAACATTCCCAATTTAATAATCTACGAATATTGTAATCTTTTTAATAATATGCTGAATAACTCCTATTTTCCTAATGAGTGGAAAAAATCTAAAATTGTTATTTTACCAAAGAAGGATAGAGATTTAAGTAATCCAAAGAACCTTAGAGCGATAAGTTTACTGCCTAATATAAGTAAAGTGTTTGAAATTTGTATAAATAAAATATAATAGAGTTCTGTAAAGACAAAAACTTAATAAACGAGAAACAATTTGGATTTAAATACAAGCATTCAATACTAACGCAATACAATTACTTACATCTAATATAAATTGGAATTGGAACAGGAAATTATGTACAGGGGCCTGTCTGATCGACATGGAAAAAGCTTTTGATAATGTTTGGATACCAGGTTGAATAACTAAATTAAAATAATATCAATTTTCATTGTGCCTAATTATACTTATATATAATATGATTAACGATAGAACGTTTAAAATTGTCCACCAGAATCATAAAAGTCGAAAAATATTCAGAATTATAAACGGATTACAGCAAGGCACTGTCAACTCACCTCTTCTTTTTAATATATTTATACTTGATCTACTAGGTAAAATAGATAACATAATCTCTTTTGCAGATGATATTATAATATATCATGCTGACAACACTATTGAAAAAATCAATCATAATCTACAAACAACTTTTGATATGGTGGAAAGTTTTACTATGGATTGGCATATGAAGATTAACCCACAAAAGTGTGAAACAATTCTATTTAGACCGCCGGTCGGTAAATGTAACAATAATATAAGGAAAAATTGGAAATCATTTAGGATTAAATCTAATTTGAATAATACTTACATACCGAATAAAGAGATAGTAAAATATTTAGGTATTTACTTAGACAAATTATTATATTTTAACAACCATGTTAATGAAATTTTACTGAAAGGCAGAAATGCATTTTTCATGTACAAATCATTATTTTACTCAAAATTTTTAAAATCTAAAGTCAAAATTATTATGTATCAGTCACTAATACGACCAATTATCACTTACGGATGCCCGATATGGTTTAATGTTTCACCATCCTACATGGAAAAGATACGTGTTTTTGAAAGAAAATGTTTAAGAGCTTGCATGTCAACATATAGATCACCAGAAAGTAATTATAGAAAATACATCTCGAATAAAAAGTTGTATAATTGCTCAAATATTATAAAAATTAGACAATTTTATAATACAATTAATAAGAAATTATATCTTAAGATGCACATCATGTAAAGAAAAATGGCCCCGTACTATTCAAATGAAGAGTATATAGCTGAAGCATTGCAAAAAGGCTTCGTACCACCTGAGGCCTTTTTATACCTCGATAGGATGAAAATGATCCAAAATGAACATTGAATTCCAGTCTTTTATCATAGGTATAGACGTGCAAACATTAAAGCAGTTAACTGCAACTCAATAACAAATAATGACTTTCGATATGAAACAAGCGCAAGTCTCAGGGCAAGTCTCAGTGGTGGTGGTGGGACTGACAGAGTCAAGAACGTATTTAAAGCAGTATCCATCCGGGACAACACGTCCATAGAAGCTTATATCAGATTAATAACGAACTCACAACATAGCCTAAGAGTTCTTCCTCACAATAACCGAGTTGAGTGCAGGACATAATAAACTTAAGATCGAACAGCATACAAGATCGCACAGGATTTCTTGATAGCAAGAATATCCACCTGCATGGCACTAGTATATTTTGCTAAGCAGTAGAAATTGACATATCGCACCAAACATCTTGAGAGAGGCGCAGAAAGTTGCGAGTTTGATCCCCGTCGACGACTACATTAATTTTGAAACATAATATTTAAGACTTGTCTATCCCTCATACATATCGCAACGTCTTTCCCATAACACTTAACCTCACCGATGTCAAGCAACATAACAGGACTGTGCAGTAAAAAGCTTCAACAATTTCGCCTACTTTCCATCAGATTAAAAGTAACTACTGTTTCAAAATTTATCGTCTCGCGCAGTTACAGACAGATTAGACAACCTTTCAAATCTCCTCTGTTTGTACATGTTTTTAAGAAAAGTGTAAACTTGACTTAAGTAAAAATTTCTTTGTAGTCAAATCATTTCCAAATTTCTTTATATTTAGTTAAATTACTTAATATTTTGTAAATATTTTTCTGAGTTTATGCTAAATTATGAAATTTTAATGCTTAATTCAATTATCGATAGTTGTAAATTATCTGAAATTAAATTTTATAAGCTGATCTTGTTTATACATAATTTTTACAACTGATCAATATTTTCCTATTCTCTTTTCAATGAAAGCAAGACATAATTTAGTAGGAAGAATTTCGTGTGTTGCGTCGCTTAACAAAAAAAGTTCCGCAGCCCTGAAGAAAAGTAGCAGTTCTATACGCAGAGAAAAAAACATGGTCGCAACATGATCACTGCTACTATATTTTGCTTGCTGCAATCGGGTATTGTTGTCACAACCATATTATTGGTTGTCTAACCATCAGCATGGTAGCTACCATCATTATTATAGTAAATATTTCACTATTTTATGATTTCCACCATCAATTTTATAACATGATTGGCTGCAACCATACTATGTTAACAAAAATTCTGACTATGAAAAAAATATGATAATTATGCAACCATCAAATGCTGGCAACAATCAATGAATAATTATACATCAAATAAAACATGACTTTGACATTTACAGTCCACATACGAGTATTGTCTTGTTTTCATGAAAACCAAAATGTCTTAAAAAAACAATCATATATTGTTTACTAAAACTGGACAAATATCAGATGGGTGGAAAGCACCTTTCATATGGCATTAAAACATTTCATCACTTGACCTATTAAGATCCAGTTTTTTTTTATTTTTTTTTTTAAAACTTTAGAAGATTTTTTTGGGGGGTTTTTTTCGAAAATTCCTTAAACAAGTAATATTATTTACAATAATCAATTCATTGTCAAAAAGAGTCTATATAAAAATTTTATATGGATCATATTATGATAATCCAGAAATCATAATATAGTTATGGGGACCATAATGTAATAACATTTTGAGCATACATTACATGCAATTATATTATGATAAATTCAACATCATAATATGTTTATTTATAATCATAATATGGTAATTTTTGGATCATAATGTAACTGTAGGGTATATATTATGTTAAATTTATGGATATTTTATTATCATAATATGATAACCATAATATAGTACGAGTATGGTTGGCACAATCATAAATCCAAAAATATATGATGTTCTTCGAATATGATTCTCCCAACCATGTTTTTTCTTTGCGTGTATATGGTAAAAATACCAATTCTTGAATTAACTCTTGTTCTCTTCCAAGTCCTTGATTTTATATTCATTCTTTTATAGCTCGAATTCGCCAAAGAAGACACCAGGGCCTGCACCACAATTCAGCTGATTGACATAATAAAATCAGAGAGTCCTGCTGTTATTTCATAAGTAACTCCAACCCTGCGGGAAAAAAGGGGTCAGTTGGGAATCGGGACCTGTCCAGGGATTGGTGAAAACTTGACCGGTTCCGAAAATACATATCACGAGATAAGTGAAAAGAGGACCGGTTCCTAAAGTACCTACCACGTGACCGGTTTAAAAGTCATGACATGTTCTTTTAGACCAGTCCTGTGATATGTCACAGAGGGCAATTGACCCCCTCCTAGGACAAGCCCATGTTAAAGTGACCGCTTCCGTGACCGGTCCCTATCACAATGAACCGGTCACGTGATGTGTGCTGGGATAGGTCCTTTTCCCGCAGGGAACATAATCATATTGGAATATGAGAAGAACGTCAAGAAGTCAGTCAGTAATTACCTGCTTAGTAGTTGACATCCATGAATTTTCTATCCCTCATTTATTTTCCAACCTCCGCCTTCTGTGTTCCCATAGCACTTAATCCCACCGATACAAAATAGCATAACAGGGCTTTGAACTAAAAAGGTTCATCAGATCGCGAGCAACAAATTTTCTATGATTTATCAACTCACGCAAAAAGAGTGTTCATCTATCCCCTTGATAAAAAAATACCAATTCTTAGATTCACTCTTGCTTTCTTCCTAGTTCTTGATTTTATACTCATTCTTTTAAAGCTCTGCAACCTTTGAGTATATACGAGAAGGAGATGTCTGTTAGAAAGTTGTCTGTATGTAGAATAAAGTTAACATTCAGTGGTTATACTCGTATTTACTTCTTGTCTCATCAAGTGCATGCAAATCACAAGCTGCGATCGCGATTAAAACATAGACCAGTATGTTCTACTATGTTGGTTATTGGCTGTTTAGTTAAATATATAAAAAAAATAAAATAAAACACTGGCCATGTTTAAATAAATGAATGGATTTATTTCAGTTGCTTAACAAAAACAGAAGGGGGCCTTAACTGCTGATGTTGTTCTTTTTTTTTCGTTGATGTTGTTGTTTGTTGATTCTGTAAATGCTGCTGCCATAGACGACAACTTCAATTGATTAAAATTTTTAATTATGGCTTATAAGCCATACTCTTCGACAGTCAAAGGAACAAAGGAGTTACAAAAATGTTTATTTTTAAGTTATGTGGAAAGTGTATTTTATTTGTAGCTCTTGGTTTCTGTTTGTTTTTCTTTATTGTTGGTGTATCTACGCCCACCTGAGGTATTGTTTTTTTGAAAATTAAGACAGCTAACATGATTTATGATTTTTAATATAAAATCCAACATACTTAACAAAAACTCTAAATGCAATATAAAAAATCTAAGTAATAGTTAATGTTAAGTTGATAAAACTTTCTAATTTTAACAAATTTGTCTGCCCATAAATCTTTTGCAGCTTATGAAACACTCAAACGTCAATCAAATTTACACAAATGCATTCATTTTAATATCCTATAAAACTGAATTTCAATTTCTAAAAATCTCACGCTTTTAGTTAATTTTAAAATGGGAAACTCTTAATTTAAAGTGTCTGAACAAAATCTCCTTTTCTGATACTTACACATGCATAAAGTATCTATCACCGACTAAACGTTTTCATTGTTGATCTTTGATGACAACTGTTCAAAAGTCATTAAAAAATCGATCAAAAATTGACAGTAATATGTCAAACAATTTACATGTTACTTCAAGTGTTCTTTCTTGTAATTGTCTCATAAAAAATAACATGTTGTTGCATGTTCTTCCCAGTAAAAAGGGGGAAAAACATTCTAAATTTAGTTAGCACATTATGAGTATTGTTGTTATTTTTCACATATTTTTTTGAATACCAGATGTCTTATTGATAACATATTTGTGGCATGAACCTCGACAGTCAGAGTGACAAGAAGGAAAAGCAGAAGTAGACTATAATTTTTGTAGGGAATGTGTGAAAAGATTTATTTTTGGGAACATTTTTAAGGGTTACACTGTGTTTTAAGAATCTTATAATTTAGAAAATTAAAGGTAAATTGTAATAGAACTCAATATTATAACAGTGGTTGACATATTTTATTTCGAATATTAATTGAATCTGCTATCTACAAATTTTTTAATGATTGACAGAATAACTGTCATAGAGTAGTAGTACTTTTGACCTGTAAGTATTGCTTTCCAATTGTAAGAGTGGGGTTATTCCCCGATTAGTAGTAGGTAGAGTGTGTGGCGTTGTTATTTCCAAAGCACATCGAACTTTTTTCAAAGATAACAACATAATATTGTTTTAAGTAGGGCCTTAATCAAAGAGTGTTAGCTAACCCAGTAAAACTTTGGTAATCGGTGCGATATTCTCATGCATTACCTTGTAATGATAGCTCGTTACCTTTTTCATTATTTGCAAGCATAAAGTAATAAGTTACTCATTATTGATTACGTAGCATATGATTTATAAATGTAAAGTAATAATTGAAATATTTTTGAAAATCTATTTTTAGATACATTACTTTGTGTTTTTTTGTAAGCAAAAGGGCAATGTATGTTTGTTTTAATAACACTAGCGAAAAAACGAAGCACCACAATTCATTTAAGTTTAAAGCAATAAAATACTTTATGCGTCGATAGCTCAGTGGGTAGAGTTCTTGGCTGGCAACCAGATTTTCCTGGTTCGATTCCCATCATGGCCACATTATTTTTAATTACAAATATTTAAAATAAAATAATTTTAATTTTTTTAATAAAAATTCCTCTTTTTTAAAAATCTATTTTTAGACACATTACTTTTTCCATTCTCGTAACCATATAAGTAACCCCTTACATTATCACCTCTAAAGTAATGGGTATATACATTACTTTGAGACTCATCGGCTGTAAAATTCATCAGTGAAGTAAGGTGTAAAGTAATCCATCGGCCCCTATGGCTATACATTACTTTACCCATTATTTGGTAAAGTGTGGTTTTGCTGGGAAATGCTAGAGAGCTTACTTGTAAGTCAATCTTTCGGACCTCTCTAGTATTTTGTACCCTGCGGGAAAATACCTATCCCAGGAAACATCACGTGACCGGTCACGGGATTGGTCTTTTTATATGAAATGGACCGGGCTCTTTAACAAGGGCTTGTCCTAGGAGGGGATCAATTGCTCTCTGTGAAATACCACAGGACTGGTCTAAAAGAACATGTCAAATAACTAACCCCAATGAACATATCACAGGACTAGTGCTTTCATACTGGTCACTTTTTTCGGATACCAAATGAAGTGAAGCGTATTCCAGTGAGAGGCGCAGTCGGATGGGGCAAGATCTGGACTATATTGTAGGTGAGGCAAGCACTATTTTCTAAATAGTTTTTAACCGGTCTTGCATGTGGCCGAAATTTGTAATCATGGAATATTCCGGGCGCTTTCGGCCAATGCTCACTCCAAATGAATCAGTTGGAATCAATATTGGTCGCTGTGATGGTCTGGTCCGATTTTAGCAGCTCATCATCGATGGGATTCTTCTGGTTTCACCCAATATAGAACATTTTCTTGGTGCAATGGATATTCGGCTCTGGCGTTGATTTCGCTGGTTCGCCGGGCTTTACTTACGATTTTTTGCGCTTTGGATTGTTGCAATGGATCCATTTTTTATCGCCAATAATTCGATGCAAGAATGGCTTCTTTTCATGGAAAATCGTCTTTCAAAATCGCTCGGCTTCAACACGTGTGGAACCCAATTTCCTTGCTTTTGGATGAATCCTGCTGCTTCCAAACGATTTGAAATTGCTGCTTTTCTGACTCCCAATAATTTTGCAAGATCTTCTTGAGCTTGACAACAATCTTCAACGAGTGATGCCTCCAATTCATCATCTTCAAACTTTTTTGGCTGACTTGGGCGGTCTTTGTTTTCCATGTCAAAAAAAAACGTTGTTGTTTACACTATTTGTTTCCATGACTACAAGAGAGAATAAGTGACAAATGTTTACCCTCCAAAATGTCATATAAGTTATTAAAGACACAAACCCCGTGAAAAAAGATGCGCCATGTTTAAGTTACACGCAATATTTTGGGTAAATAGGTACGACAATACAGGTTTGTTTTGGATCGAATATTCCTGCTTTCAACACATTCATCGATTAATGATTATATTTCATATCTCAGTCCCTTTTTAATATTTTACATCAAAGGCTAATTTTCTATCATGTAATTTTTTAATAATATATTTATTTACACACCATCTAAAGTTCCTTAAATAACAATCAACTATTTTAAGAACATACCAAAAAGAATTAGCTACAATTTACTAGTCGTACTAAAATCAAAATGACATCATAGACAATTTGTACTTATGTTCAATAAGTCAACATCATCCATCTGTGTAGAAATACATCCTTACAAATACATCTAACTTGGATATATTAAGTCTTTTTGTCTGGCTGACTGGCCGTTTATCATGGTTTTGCCTTCATCCCACAAACAATGTAATATCAACATCTTAAAGGAGTTTTTAACAACAACAACAACAACATTAGCTCATACAATTGTGTAGTTATGTACTTCCTTCAGTACATATAAATGTCTTACTGAATATGTATCATTTTGGTAGTATAAAGAAACCCAAAAATTGCAAGGATTGCAATAATACTTACAAACTATTGTACAAATACTTAATAGTTGTACTATAAATTATATCAACTCAAGTGCATTTCCCTGATTTAGTTTGGCTGTATAAAAGGACGATTTAATGAAAGAGAGGAGGTGTAGAGACAAAGTATTAATATGTTTTCATTTAGAAGTGGCAACATTTTCGGATATTGTATAGTGATTATGCTTTTGGTAGCTTTAAAAACAATGTTTTCTTTTTGAATGTAATTAATTTAATGTGAACTATTTGTTTTTGTTTTGTAATGAGCTTAGTGAGCAATCCAAGAGGGAAGGTATCCTTGGGGAAAGTTCAGCGATTTTTATGAAATTTATATACGATTTAAAATGATCTGGGTTAAGTGGTATTCTGATTCGTTTGTTAAATCTCAGATGTATAGAGGTCTTACGAGCGTATTATCTCTTTTACAGCCAATTTTGTTTATTCATCCTCCCACAATTCGGATCTGCCAATTGTATTCAATCTCATGCTGAAAAATGCAGGATATTTGGCAAGTATATGCTCCAGTGATTCATTATCTTCCATCAAAATTTATCATCAGCATTATACATACATACTATACAAGTGTTAGTTACATGTGAGTGCTACTCACTAAGGTCTATTTAATTGAAGTACATCTCGAAATATTTTATCGTTATAACATAAGAATCTTTCTGAATGTCTGAGTACCTCCTGTTCGTTCCAATATTTAATTGACTTGCTTTTCATCCAGTTGGCGATCATTATATTGAGATCTTTCTTGGTGAAGCCATACTGAGGGCTTGAGACAATAAATGACCTTTAGGAAACCAGTCTAGTTTGATCATCTGCTTCATCATAGTCATCATGTCCACTATATTCTTGCACCCATAAAAGTGTTACCTTGTTGTGTTCCCACTCTACATAAGGGTTTGAAATCATTAGTGTACCACTTATTGGCATGCTCATTTAATTATGCTGAGTTTGATTTCCATTCTACTTTTGTCGGGTTTGAAATCATTAGTGTACCACTTATTGGCATGCTCATTTAATTATGCTGAGTTTGATTTCCATTCTACTTTTGTCGGTTTGTTAACATTATAGTTTTCGTGAGTTTCATTAAAGTGTGTACCTGTGTACCTTGATAGCCTGTTTTATGGCTTCTCCATGAATTGCCAGGTTTAGGATAACCAGCATTAAAATTATTGAAGGTGTTCCTTCCCATTGCTTCGGCTATATTTAGGTAAGCAAATCTTTGGATATCTTCAGCTGGGTTGTCCTTTGTGTTGTCTTTTTCCAGATATGTTTTAAAGAGGACATGTATATTTATTCACAATGTTTAAATGCTTCGTTCCTCAATAGCTATTTTAATTTTCATTTTTGAAAAACTGGATTAGGATTCACAGCACTTCAAGCCATTTTAATAATATTCGGTCTTTATTTCTAAAAATGATCGTTGCGAAAACTTAAAAAATTGATAACATACTCCCAAAGGAAAAAATTACATTGGTGTTAAATCAAAAAATTTTGAATGCCCAGGCCTTAAAATCGGAAATTATGCTCTCACCAAACAATTCCTTTAATAAATCGATTGTGGTTCATGTCGTGTGATTTGTTCCACCATCTTGGTAAAATCACAGCTCACCCACATCTAAAACGAAACGAGTCATTGATCATTGTATCATTCACTTGTAACATAGTGTTCTGTTCAGGGTATCGCTTTTGAAGAAACAAAGATCAGTCACTTTTTTCGGATGTAACGGTGTCTCAGCAATGGCTTGAGGATTCTCTTCACTCCAAATGGTTCACTCTTGTGTAGCCATTCAACCACAACTGAGCTTTATCTTATTTCGGTGATCAGAAAAAGTGCGTCTGTGCAAGCAAAGCCGTGGAATCCATTTGTCTGATGTGCTATTCTACACATAACCAGTGGTTTGCCCAGAGGGTTTAAAAAAAAAAAAAAAGTTACACACAATATCGTTTAAAAATTTCAAGACATTTTTAAGAGTATATGAAGGGTGGTTAAATTTTAAAGGGCCGATGTTGATTTTAAATAAAACACAAATTATTTAGGAAATTATTTTCATTTCTTTTTATTATGATAATATGGTATGGTTCAATTATTTATGGAACAAAATATCGGAAAAATGGCGACACACCTCCATCCAATGGTCCAAACTTTCGATGACGCTGAGGCATAATTGAGGTTCTATGCCATTAACGGCCGAATTATCTCATCCTTTAGCTCTTGAATTATTGCATAACCCCAAAGAAAGAAGTCCAACGGTGTCAAATCACATGATCTTAGCGGCCAATTTATATCGCCACCACGTGAGATTACTCGTTCGTTAGCTGTGTGGCAAGTGGCACCGTCCTGTTGAAACCACATATCGTCTAGGGTCATATCCTCAATTCCTGGCCACAATAAGTTCGTTATCATCTCGCGATAGCGAACACCATTCACAGTAAATGCTTGGCCAACCTAATGACACACTATTGCGAACAACAGCATTGTTTTCCGCAAAACGAACTGGGCGAGCATGCACAGGTGTTTTTTCAGACCCGGTTTGCTGAAATTTGCCCACAATTCTCCCGTGTGTGGACACATTTGGTCAATTATGCTGACCAAAAAAAATCACGAACTGCATGAAATGCATTTTGATTTGAACGCCCATTTTCATAATAAGCCTGAATAACTTTAACGCTTTGCTCGATTGTGTATCTTTCCATGGTTAACATTGAGTTAGTCTGAAATTGAGAAATGTCTAATGAAATGCAGAAAAAAACTTGACATCGGCTCTTAAAATTTAACCACCCTTTATGACGCTATGATGAAAATATACTGATATTTTTACATTGGGGTCTATAAACTCCAAAATCTCTTAAGGGTTAATTTACTGAAATATAATAAGAATATTAGTTTAATATTAGAACAGTAGACCTAGGAAAATTATATCAAACAGCTTCATTAATATCTTTTCAAAAATATCTATTATATTACTATATTAAGAAAATAAAAATCTCCTAAAATTTGACTTTTAACCCTAAAAAGTGACAATTTAGTATGCCCCATTTTGTCACAATTTGAAAAACTAATGCATTTCATATTATTTTGAATTATTAAGGTCAAAAACCTAAGGAATTTGTAAAAACAAATGGAAAACTTGCCTAAAAGCTAAATAAGTGACAAAAAACGTTGTTTTCTGGAAATCCGCTGAAATAAAAACGCTGCCGTCGCTAAACGCAAGAAAAGAATATCCAAAATTTTTGACAATTTAATCCCACACATGTAAATATGTGCTTATTTAAAGCTTAAAGTCCAGTCGTTGATTTTTTGAAATTGCTTTAAATTTTTTTTTTTAAATTTAAAATTGAAACCATCCGAGTAAAAACGATTAGATATAATCACACTCAGAATATTATATAGTTTACTATTTGCAGTTTAATAAAAAAGTTTTCCGTTCCATTTAAAAATAAAGGAGCATACATTTATTTTTAGAAGAAATATCTATATTAACTTTCTTATACATTTATTCAAAATAATTTACTATCATTTACCGATTTTTTCAGTTTAATTAACTTTTTCATTTGTTTGGAATTTTAAAAAAAATAACCCACGAAAAAGAAATTTGTGGTTTATGTGCATCCGTGAAAGTTATTACAAATTTATATTTTGTTTGCTGCCTGTTTGCAAAAAAAATATTTAAAAAATTTCAATTAGTTTTTTTATTTAAATTGGTTGTATATATACAAAATTTTTCAATACAAATTACAAGAACTTCATAAACACACATACATACACAAACACATTCACACAAAAAGTTTCTATAGCTATGCATACATACATTTTGTATTGTACGAGTATATTAAAAAAAACAAAAAAATACAAAAACGGAAACAATTTCAAATAAATGAAAAAAAAAATATTTATTTTTTAAGGATTGGTTGGTAAAATTTGGACATTTAATTTAACTGATTATATTATTTGTTTCTTACGAATGTGCCAGTTGATTAATCAACATTTAAAAATAAATAACAAATGGCATTTAATTTAAATGAAAATTAAGTAGAACGGTTTTTAAATGAAATATCATTTCTTTTAAATGATATTTTCTGTTATGGCCTTATCTATATATTATATTATCATATATATTGTAATATATAATTATATATTACATTATTTTTTTTAAAATAAGGGACATAACTGATATATATAACCAATATATATCTAACCAATTTTCTGAAATAATAATTTATCACGAATTTTTAAAACCTGAGGGTCAATTCTCGTTCTGTGATAATGTGAAGTGAAAAAAAAAACTTTTCATTTTCGTTTTCATAAGCACTTTTCACTCGAACTTTTCACAAATACATAAATTGCGATTCTCGTATGTATTATGAAAAAAATGTTTCATTCGCACTGTACCCATGAAAATTGTTTAACTGTGTTATCCAAAATTTAAAGCAAATGTCAAAACAGAGAAAAACGTAAACAAAAGTGAATAAAGTTCGTAAAATTTTTTTAAATAATTATATAAAAATATCTGGATTAATTGTATTATTGGATATTACTCAAAGAATTCCGGATGAACAAAGGTAAGACAATGATGTTACAAGCATTTCATTGCAGTAAATAATTAAATAATTTATAGAAATTTTTTGAGAGTGCTGAGACGCATACTTCGTGCTGACCACAATCCATTCGAGATGACAACCGACAAGCACTTCATGGATTTATATCAACTTACTTTAAGTGAATTATATTTGGTGCGCGTATGAAGTCTAATATTACTTAAAGAAAAAAATTTTCATAAAGAATATAAATAAACTATAAATAAATATGCCATACTTTTGCCATTTTTCACTGTCCTTTTGGGTGCCACTAAAACTGTTAAGGCTCGCCGCTAATTCGTTACACTTTTCGTCTCTAAATTTGGCACCATCTGTAGTTACAAATCTGTAAATATGGGATTAATAAAAGTGTGATTATGGTTATTTAGCTACTTACTTATCGTTTGCAATGTCCACATGCTTTTCTTAATAATTAATTAAATACTCCTTTTGGCTTTCGCTGGCACGCTTTAATCTTACAATCTTCTCCATGTTTATTTCACTTATAAATAGTCTGTGTAAACAATTTTTTTCATATAAAAATATTTTGACAGTTGTTTGCACTGTTACACAAAACAAAAATCGCCAGTGCTGTGCAATCGTGAAAAAATCTTGTTTCGTTCCACTTTTTTTCATATGAAAACGTTTTGATGTTTCTTTACATTTTTTCACAGAACGCGAATCAAAAGTACTATGAAAACGTGAAAAAACTTTTCATTTCACCGTTTCACAGAACGAGAATTGACCCTCTGCTCTCTGAATAATTGTTATAAATAACCAATATTTTTTTGGTCGTTGATAACCATTATAGTTTGTTTATGTTTTTGGGCTTCCATAACCATTACAAAAGATTTGAAGTTTTTTTGGTCTTTCGTTACCATTACAAAAGACTTTTATTTTTTTTTTGGTCTTCTGTAACCATTATGTAAGATTTTTCATTTTCGGTCTTCCTGTATTCAAAGAAATTTTCATTATAAGTAACGATCTGTATAGTATATCGTATATTTTTTTAATCTTAAGCATTTATTCAAATTGAAAAAATAGTTCTGATAAACTTTTTTAATTTTATTTATTAAATCATTTTTCATATTTTAGTTTAAAATTTCATGAGGATTAGAATTTATGCAGTTTTGCAATTTTTATAAAAGTTTTAAAAAATCAAGAAAACCAGATTTTTTTTTACCTTTAATTGAAACTAGCTGGTCTGTCATTTGCATTTTTCCAGCTTTAAATATTTATGACGACACAATCTGTGCATTTTTGCATTATTATTATTTAACACTACACCATTTCCAGTTTTAGTTCAGCATTTATTAAAATAATTTTAAAATTGTGTAAAAATTATTCCAAATTGCCCAAAAAAGTTTTAAAATTGTGCAAAGATTATTTAAAATTGTTCAAAAATATTTTAAAATTGTCTAAAAATGTTTCAAAATTTGTACATCCAGTTTTTAAATTATCCAAAAATATTTTAAAATTTGTCTTAAAATTCATTAAAATTTTTGAAAAATGTTTCAAAAATGCTTTTTCACTAATGCAGAATAATTTATTTGTTTTAATAAAGAGTACTTGTATATCAATGCATACATTTCGCTTCTTTAAACTTATTTTTCTGCATTCTTATGAATTAAATTTTCATCAAAGCTTAAATACTACAAAGTATATGAACATTTTCCACTTATGCATCAGAATATCTAATCATTGAATTATCATTGCTTCCTTAGAGTAAAGTATGAGTAATGCTAGTAGCTACATTTGAATACTTCCATCCTATGACACGCTAATGTCAAATTCATCGATGAAACCATCAGAAAAGAAGTGATGCCTTTGCCATAGTAGTGATGCTTTTGTTGCTTCTTTGGCAGCTTCATTTTTGCTGGGATGTAGTTACCTTTCCTATGAATAGTTGAGCTAATTTTACACTGGATAGTCAATTGGTCTTTGAATTTGTGAATAAAAACTATGGCACTTTTCCCAAGATATTGAATTAAAAAGTGCATTGAAAATAGATTTTGGTGTTAAAACTACTAGAAATTAGCGTTTTCTTTTCCAGTTGTGAACTTTAACAAATTTTTCTATTAAAAAAAAAAATATTGTTATCATTAAAGACATAAACATTTTCATTTGGTTTAAACAAGCCTCATATATTCCAAAATAAATGGCTCATTTAGAGGTGAACTATAGAGACGAAAATAAATAATTATATTATAAAAACGCTCTAAATTTGAAAATTTGTCATAAATTTATAAAAAAAAAAATATGTAAAAGAAACTAAAAAAGGGATCTAAAAAACAAACAAAAAAAAAAAAAAATATACACGATCAGAGATAAACATCTAATTTTTCAAAAATACTACTACTTGTTAATGCATAAAAATTGCTACAAATATTTTAAATATGTTTTTCATAAAGACAAAAACAGAAGCCACAGCCATACTTAGTTTCTTCAACAGACAAAAATTACGATCTAATTTCAAAGAAACCACCCAAAATTGTTGTAAATATTTTGTATTTGAATAGAAATATTACCACACTATAAATACTTAGATATCAACATTTTTTGGTTGTTTTTTGTTTAAAGATTATTAATTAAGTTACACTTTATGTTTTATGAGTTTTATGATTTGACATTAATAACATAATGTCTGTATGTATGGGTGAATTTTTTAAAATTAAAGATTTTTTTTTTTAAATAAAATTTTATAAAGATAAAACATCTCTACTTTTTTATTTGGTTCTTCCACCCTACTGTCTGTTTAAATTAGTTTAGGTGCCACCTTTTGTTTTAAGGCGTTCAATCAATCTTCAAACAACAACAACAGCAACAGCAACAATAAAAAAGAAGGAACACAAATGGAATGAAGAATAATAATAACAAAAAAAAACAAAAATAATACAAAGCCCATGTCACATTTTTAAAATTTCACATTAATCTTCACACTAACATACACTACACTGACATGTCAGCGTGATTTAAATGTGTGTTATTTGAAAATAATTTGAACATATCAGAGCTGTACGTTAAGCGTGCTTCTTAAGTCACGATTTTAAATTTTGGAAGCGTTTCTTGGCATTTAACGCGAGAAGGAGCCATGCGCACACACACTCTTTGTTACACGCAGAAATTATAGAAAACGTCATTTGAAATTAGCTATGCCACGTTTAGATGATAAAAGGTAACAGACAACAAAAAAAAAAATACAGTTAACGATTTTAATGATCACAAAGTTATCAAAAAAAAAAAAAAATTGGACACCTTGATAGATTCCAATGGAAATAGAATATCAATTGAAGATTGACACACCATATATACTTATTTTACTGATTTGAAATTAAATAATAAAGCCAGTGATGCCATTTGTAGGGAAAAAATTCCCTTTTTCTAGGAATTTTTCCAGAAATTTTTAAGTGTATCCCCAAAAGAAACTTTGTAAAGTCAGCAAAAATGAAGCTGCCAAAGACGCAATAAAAGCATCACTACTACCCAGCAAAATAAAATGGATGTTATTATTTACGAATCTCTTTTTCAGAACATCCAAAGAAGTTAATAGTGCAAATTTTTTGATTTGTAAGAAGTCATTTTAAACAACTTCCAAAATGTTGATATTAACCCCTACTAGTAAAAAAACAATTATTTAGTTGGTCCATAATTTGTTAATTCCTGCAGCCATTAAATGGCTTATTGAAAACATATTTTGCATATCAGTGATATTCACTTTGTCCTGGTTGGAATAATAATTCTTGGCTTGTTCGAAATCAGATTTATAACTTTAAAACTAAGCCACTCCCTATATTTATTTTGTAGTCCCTATATTTAACAACTTCCGTAAACTAATGAAAAAGTCCATCTGCTAATCGATTTTTCATAGCACCGAAACAAACTACTTCCTCCCAATGACACGCCAATGTTAAAATCATTAATGATTCACCGAAATTTTCACAACTTCGTGTTCAGTAGATGTAGTGTTAAACTACTTCTTCCTCAGCTCTTATTTTGCTGGGTATGGCAAAGACATCACTTCTTTTCTAATGGTTTCATCGATGAATTTAACATTAGCGTGTCATAGGATGGAAGTATTCAAATGTAGCTACTAGCATTACTCATACTTTACTCTAAGGAAGCAATGATAATACAATGATTAGATATTCTGATGCATGAGTGGAAAAAGTTCATATACTTTGTAGTATTTAAGCTTTGATGAAAATTTAATTCATAAGAATGCAGAAAAATAAGTTTAAAGAAGCGAAATGTATGCATTGATATACAAATACTCTTTATTAAAACAAATAAATAATTCTGCAAATTTTAAAATATTTTTGAATAATTTTAAATATTTTTTGCACTATTTTAAAACATTTTTGGGTAATTTGAAATCATTTCTACACAATTTTAAAATTATTTTGGTAAATTCTGAATTAAAACTGGAAATGATGTAGTGGTAAATAAAGTACATAATGCAAAAATGCACAGATTACGTCGTCATTAATATTTAAGGCTGAAAAATGCAAATGACAGGCCAGCTTGTTTCAATTAAAGGTTAAAAAAATCTGTTTTTCTTCATATTTTAAAACTTTTATAAAAATTGCAAAACTGCATAAATTCTAACCCTCATGAAATTTTAAACTAAAATATAAAAAATGATTTAATAAAAAAATTAAAAAATTTCAGCAAAATTATTTTCTCAATTTGAATAAATGCTTTAGATTCAAAAAATATAACTTATGCTTTAGAAGTAATGAAGAGCGATATATTAATATATGCATCGGGTTTATATCCAGATCACTGCATTTCAAATATGAACACATGCATTTTTTGGAAGTGCCTTAGAATAACACCAAAAAATCATAAAAGAATGTCAACTGAAGCTTAGGAAGCAATGAAAGAAGTTAAAGTCACAGAATGACTACCATGTTTTTTTGCTGGGTATGTATAAAAGATACTTGCTGAAAGCAAAAAAAAAAAATCCTGAATATTAGTAGACTGAAAAATAATAAAAAAAATTGTAAGAAATTATATTTTAGTTAATTTATTTGTTGAAAATTTAGATCTAAAATTTGTTTTTTTTTGTGATTCTAAAAATAATTTACAAAACTTTGTGAAAAAAAGCCCCTGAGACTTCATGATTAAGTTGAAAATCTAGAAATAAAGTTTTATTATTACCCAGCAAAAGCTCACATTACCAAATAATGTGTAAAGTAATGTGTAGCCATATGGGCTCATGGATTACTTTACACCTTACTTCATTGATATATTTTACAGGCGATGAGCCTCAAAGTAATGTATATACCCATTAATTTAAAGGTGATAATAATGTAAGGGGTTACTTATACTGTTACGAGAATGGAAAAAGTAATATGTCTAAAAATAGATTTTTAATAAAGAGGAATTCTTATTAAAAATAATTATTACAAATATTTCAAACGTTATTAAAAATAATGTGGTCATGATGGGAATCAAACCAGGGAACTCTGGTTGCCAGCCAAGAACTCTACCCACTGAGCTATCGACGCATATAGTATTTGATTGCTTTAAACTTAAATGAATTGTGGCGCTTCGTTTTTTCGCTAGTGTTATTAAAACAAACATACATTGCCCTTTTGTTTACAAAAATACACAAAGTAATGTATCTAAAAATAGATTTTCAAAAATATTTCAATTATTACTTTACATTTATAAATCATATATTACGTAATAAATAATCAGTAACTTATTACTTTATGCTTGCAAATAATGAAAAAGGTAACGAGCTATCATTACAAGATAATGCATGAGAATATCACACCCATTACCAAAGTTTTGCAGGGTTGGATTGGTTTTCATATTTAAAGAAAAAAATATTTGACCAAAATTTTAAAATTATTTTAATAACAATTTATTACAGTTATACAATAAAAGCGTATCGTCCGCGCCATCCTTCTGAGACCACATGTCGTCTACGTCCATACCGTTTAATTTGGGTCATCGTTCAGCAGCGCTCGCCGTTGACGGTGATGGCCTCACCAACGTCATTCTCAAAAAAGTACGGACCAGTAATCCAATCCAATAAATCTCTAGCAAAAGGTAACTTTTTGTGGATGCATTTGCACCTGGTGAACCTTGTGTGGATCGTCGTCGCCCCATATACGGCAATTTTGCTTGTTAACATAACAATTCATCCAAATATGCACCTCGTCGATTAAGATGATTTTTCATTTAATTTTTCATATTTTTTTTTTTCATTTAGACGTGCTGCTCAATCGTGTAACTTGTCATGGTGCTTTGGCATCAGTAACTAAACAATAAACAACAGATTCAACATACGCCACCAAAACAACATAGCGTTTAGAGGCTGCCAACCCGCGCCAATTGCAAGACGCTATATAAGATATAAAGGGTGGTCCAAATACTCGTATATTTTAAAAGAAATTTATTCAATAGACGCATACAGGTTGGTTGAAAAGTTCCTGCGGTCACCAAGAGATAGCACTGCTAGCTCCAAACTTTTTTTTTCTCAAGTTGGTATAACTGTCCTGAGAACACATGCAAAGTTGCAAGTCATTCTGTCAATTCTTTCTTTGTTTACAAGCCATTTGAAGTTGACGTGTCATTGATTTTTTTAATATGGAAAAAATTGAATACCGTGCAGTCATTAGATTCTTTGTTTTGAAGGGTTTAAAAGCAAAGGAAATTTATGAACAATTGTTAGAAGTGTATAAGGAGTCCTCACCTTCAATACGAATCGTTGAATTTTGGGCTGGTGAATTTAAACGTGGTCGTACCAGCCATAAAGACGATCCACGCGAAGGACGACCAAAAACTGCAACCACAGCAGAAATCATTGAGCAGGTACATAATATGGTTAGTGAAGATCCAAGTTTGACTAAGCGTGAAATTGCTAATGCCATAGGCATCTCAGACGAATGAGTACTCCATATTTTACATGAAGAATAACGTATGAAAAAACTGTTTGGAAAGTTAGTGCCGCACACATTAACAATTCAACAAAAAACAAATTTCTCAGCGTAATTTGGAGCGTTTTAAGCCGAATAAAACCTTCTTGCGTCGTTTTATAACTATGGATGAGACTTGGATCTACCACCACGATCCTAAATTGAAACAAGAACGTTTACAGTGGACTTAAGCTGGTTGTTCAGCTCCAGAGCAGGTGAAGTCACAACGATCAGCAAAGAAGGTTATGGCATCAGTTTTTTGGGATGCAAAAGGAATTTTGTTGATTGATTATCATCAGAAAGGTAAAACAATCAACTCTGAATATTACTGCAGCCTTTTGGATCAGATGGATGAAAAAATTCGTGAGAAAAGACCTGGTTTAAAGAAGAAAAAAAATCATTTTTCATCAAGACAATGCACCTGCTCACAAAAGTGTTTTGACGATGGCTAAATTCAAAGAATTAAAGTACGAATTGCTTGAACATCCAACGTATTCACCAGATTTGGCTACCAGTGACTACTATCTCTTCAGAAATCTCAAACAATTCCTTCGTGGAAAGCCTTTTTCGTCGAATGAAGAGGCCATAGCAGCCGTAGACGGTTATTTTGCAGAGCTTCCGGAAAACTATTATAAGGATGGGATAAAATTATTGGAAGATCATTGGAACAAGTGTATTGAGCCTTTAGGAGATTATATTGAATAAAAAAATATATTTCGTAACAAAAACAATATTCTTTCATTTCGAGCGCCGGAACTTTTCAACCAACCTGTAGTTTAGGCATAGTTGGGCAACACATTTTAGAAATTTTGCAAAGTGTACATGTTTTTTTTTTTTTTTGACCTGAATAATTGTAGTATTTTTGAGAACATTTTAACAATTCACTAACGGCTAACTTTATGAGTTTAAAATAAAAAGCCAAAATTATTATTATTTTTATTATTATTATTTTTATTATTATTATTATTATCATTATTATTTTTTACTTTTTGCTAGCTTAACGAGTTACAATAAGTGTACAAGTTTTTCTTTTGATGACTGTACTTAAAAACACATATACTTGAACTTTTCAAATCTAGATATTTTATACTTATAAAGGGTGGTTAAATTTTAAGGCCGATGTTGATTTTGAATAAAACACAAATTATTTAGGGAAATATTGTCATTTCTTTTTATTATGCCGTTAATGTGCCGAACTATCTCATCCTTTAGCTCTTGACGTACACCTTTTCTTTGAAATAACCCCAAAGAAAGAAGTCCAAGGTGTAAAATCACATGATCTTTGCGGCCAATTAACATCGGCATCACGTGAGATAACTCGGTCGTTAGCTGTGTGGCAAGTGGAACCGTCCTGTTGAAACCACATATCGTGCACATCCATATCTTCCGATTCGGGCCATAAAAAGTTCATTTTGTAAAAAATACGGCCCAATGATGCCGCCAGCCCATAAACCGCACCAAACAGTCACTCTTTGTGGGTGCATTGGTTTTTCGACAATCACTCTTTGATTATCATTCGCCCAAATGCGGCAATTCTGCTTATTGACGAATACACTGAGGTGAAAATGTGCCTCATCACTGAAGATGATTTTCTTCAAAAATTGATCATCAACTGTTGCCATTTCTTGCCACCATTCTGACCATTGACTACATTTGGAATGGTCAAGAGGCTTTAGTTCTTGAATCAATTGCACCTTGTAAGTGTGTAAATTCAAGTTTTTATGCTTAATGTTCATCAACGACGAGCTTGAGAGGTGCAATTGTTAGGCTCGACGACGAGTTAAGATGTACGGCTCTTCAGCCACACTATCGCGGCGAACAGGAGCAATATTTTCTGCAATACATGCTGTACGAGCATGCACTGGAATTTTCACATCTCCTACAGAGCCTGTTTGCTCCAATTTTTGCACGATTTTTCCGATTGTACACACATTTGGACGATTAAATTGACCGAAAAAATCTCGAAGTGCACGATGTGCATTTTTATTGAACACCCTTTTTATAATAAGCCTGAATAACTTTAACGCGTTGCTCGATTGTGTATCTTTCCATGGTTCAAATTGAGTTAGTCTGAAATTGAGAAATGTCAAATGAAATGCAGAAAAAAACTTGCCGTTAAGGTGTGGTTCACATTCAACATCGGCCCTTAAAATTTAACTACCCTTTACTTGATAATTTCGTGTACACATACTTCTTTTTTATTTATTCGAAACTTTTTACAAAATGTTTTTATTTATAACTTTTAAGTAAAAATAATATTTTTCAATATTTCAAAATATTTGCACTTCCTTTCCAATCAATTATTTAATTTCGTTTTTGCCGACTTATTTTATTATTTGAAAGGACTAAGATTAATGCTGTGGGAAAGAAAAAAATGTTAAAAAGTTTTCAACCAATTTTCAAACAAAAATATCGAAATCTTAGGGCATTAAACAATTATTTCCTGTAAACACAAATAATGAATAATATAGAAACACAACAGCGATATTTTAAATAATAGAATAACAAATGCTGATGCCATTGATGAATTTATGTCACATGAATACATAACATTTAACAAATCAACATTGTACAGTGACACTTAAGTAAACAATTAACGACATTTTATTGTGTGTTAAAATGAAAAATGGTACAAATTACATGTGGTATTAATTGTAAAAACGTGAGTATTTTATATTCAAACACTTAGATATGAACTGTTTATTTGAAAAGTGGCGTAAAATAGTTTTATATACGGTGGTCTTTTTAAAAATTAAAAAAAAAATTAACTTTTTTTATTTTGTTAAATTGTTACTTTATTAGAAATTACAAACATTCCCATTATTTATGGAATAAGATAACATTCACTCACAATATTATTTCGTTAAAAAACAATTTAAAATACATATAAAATTAATCGAAAATACAATCATTATATTCAATCATCGTTAAAAAATAATAATGATCAGTTATTAACTGACAAAACGTTAGAAAAAATAATACGATTTTTGTAGATTGTTTTTCAAATTGAGTTTGTTTTGTATTTATATGTAATTACAAAACACAGCACACACAGTTGCATTTATTTTTTTTTTCTATGTCTGTATATATTTTTTAAACAATTTCTTGTAATTTGTATTGAAATAATTTTGTTTTTAAACAAACTATTTTGATAAAAAAAAAGGAATTATTTGCATTTATATTTTTAGAAATGGAAAACATAAAGTTTTATATTTAACTGAATATATCAACTCCTACTGAAAGTTTGTATTTTTTTATAGTTTGTTTTTTGAATGGCTGAGTCAAATAGTAACGATTTACGATGTAGTTGGGTTGAGTAGTCTGTATCTCCAGCACCGCGACCAAGTAGATCTATTGTGCACCCTCTAGTATTTTCTTCAGTTGATATTCTCCATGATATCAGAGGGTCAATTCTCGTTCTGTGATAATGTGAAGTGAAAAAAAACTTTTCATTTTCGTTTTCATAAGCACTTTTCACTCGAACTTTTCACAAATACATAAATTGCGATTCTCGTATGTATTATGAAAAAAAAGTTTCATTCGCACTGTACCCATGAAAATTTTGTAGCTGTGTTATCCAAAATTTAAAGCAAATGTCAAAACTGAGAAAAACGTAAACAAAAGTGAATTAAATTCGTAAAATTTATTTTAAATAATTATATAAAAATATGTGGATTAATTGTATTATTGGATATTACTCAAAGAATTCGGGATGAACAAAGGTAAGACAATGATGTTTCAAGCATTTCATTGCAGTAAATAATTTAATAATTTATAGGAATTTTTTGATAGTGCTGAGATGCATACTTCGTGCTGATCACAATCCATTCGAGATGACATCCGACAAGCACTTCATGGATTTATATCGGCTTACTTTAAGTGAACTATATTTTGTGCACGAATAAAGTCTAATATTACTTAAAGAAAAAAAATTTATAAAGAATATAAATAAACTATAAATAAATATGCCATACTGTTGCCATTTTTCACTGTCCTTTTGGGTCCCACTAAAACTGTTAAGGCTCGCCGCTAATTCGTTACACTTTTCGTCTCTAAATTTGGCACCATTTGCAGTTACAAATCTGTAAATATGGGATTAATAAAAGTGTAATTATGGTTATTAAGCTACTTACTTATCGTTTGCAATGTCCACATGCTTTTCTTAATAATTAATTAAATACTCCTTTTGGCTTTCGCTGGCACGCTTTCCTCTTACATAAATAGTCTGTGTAAACAATTTTTTCATATGAAAATATTTTGACAGTTGTTTGCACTGTTACACAAAACAAGAATCGCCAGTGCTGTGCAATCGTGAAAAAATCTTGTTTCGTTCCACTTTTTTTTCATATGAAAACGTTTTGATATTTCTTTACATTTTTTCGGAGAACGCGAATCAAAAGTACTATGAAAACGTGAAAAAACTTTTCATTTCATCTTTTCACAGAACGAGAATTGACCCTCAGGTCTGCCAAATGTGATAAATCGTAGGTATGCAAAGACAGAACATTTAGCTATTACACTCACCAAAAAAAAGTCTGTAATGGCAACTAAAAATTTTGATGTTATTACGGGATATTTTGCTAATTTAACACATGTCTGCTGACTTGTAGTACAATGAAATTTGAAGAAAAAATTAGATGCCGCTACTAAAGTTTAGTAAACATTTTGTAAAGTGGAATTTAAAATCTGTTTGCTAAAATCAGCAAAAATAATTACTAAATATTATTAATATTAGTACAAAGTTTCAAGTTTATTTTTTTTATCGAGCATCAAACTTTTTTATTTTATTTATTTTTTATGTTTTTTAAAATATTGTAGACAAAATTAAAAAAAAAGACTTAAAAATTGTATAAAACGAATTTGGTAATTTAAAAAATATTTGTCAAACAAATTCAAAAAAAAAAAAACTTTTAAGTGTTACTTTAAGTGTATGTCCTATTTTTAGACATGAGTCGGTATATTCACTTCCGATCCCTTTTTTCAACCTATGTTACATTTTAAAGCAACTTTAATTTGTATGTATAAGTTGTAATTATTAGAAATAATATTTCCTTCAATATCCACTTTTTTAACATTATTATTTTTTTTTTTGCTAATTTTAGCAAATCGGTTTTCAAAAATTTGTAAAATAATTTCTGAAATTAGCAACAAAATTTTGTTAATATTCTGTTAAAATTTTGTAATTTGTAAAATGTAAATAGCAAAACGGTTTGCTAACTAATAATTTTTTTTACTAAAATTCAGTATAAAAATAGTAAAGTGGAATTTAAAGCCATTACAAATTTTCTACTAACTTTTTTTTCTCAATGTACATCCTCCATGGTCTCCTTATCTTCCATACAATATCTGTATGTCGTATCTCGATCATGTCCCATTTTGTTTAGGATGTAATGAGTCTTAGATTTGGCCTGTTCATCTGAAGGGCTTCTCTGCCACTCTTTTCATTGTATGATAAGAACTTCTTTAAATGTTTCAGTGGTTTCTATTTGTTCCAATATTCAATGGATTTCGTCTTGATCTGATCCGATATCATATTTGTGATGTCCTTTTTCGTTAAACCAAATTGAGGAATCGGGCCTATAAATGGCAGTTCTGCACCTAGTGTCGCTTGTTCATCAGCTTTTTTGTTGCCTTCATGCCCACTGTGACCGAGTCGCCAGTTGGTTGAGGGCTTTATAATATTCCAGCACTGATCTCTGGTGATACATAGGGTTTTTCAGGGCCTTTATTACAGCCTGGCTGGCCGACATTAAGTTAATCTTTGTTCTCACAAGATTCCTTTCCAGAAGTTCGGTTGTTGCTGTATAGATAGCATATAATTCTGCAGTAAATATAGTTGAATCTTTGCCCAGAGGTATGTGAGTTCCGCACCTTGGTCCGTATACACCGGCTCCAACTGCGCTAGAAGTTTTGGATCCGTCTGTATACCATTTCTGTGCATCTTCCTTAAGCCATTGGGGATCAAGTTCCCATTCTTCTCTTGTTGGGATTGGAACTTTGTATTATCTTCCTAGTTTAATCACTGGATTTATTTGATCACTACATTCAAATAGTTAAAAAATATATTTCTATGAATTTCAATTGATTCTTTATTTAAAAACAAACTCTCCATATTCTTTTCAAATAAACTACAGTCGGTAACGGAAAATATATTGTGAGTGTTCGTGTGGCTGCCGCGGCTGGCTTCGCCTATACTCTCATACCAATTTTCCTAGGCTTTGTTAACGGTATCTAGTTCTATCCCTCAAATGGCTTGGGTGATATTAGCTTGAATTATTATAGATTATTCACATGTCATCGGTCTTTAACGGCACCTCATAAGAAAAAGTCTAAAGAGGTCAAATCGCAGCTCAGAGGCGACCAATTGACATCGCCAAGACGGTTGAAAACGCTATTACCGAACTTAGTGTGCAAAAGATCGATTGTTTTATGGATTGTTATATGGTGCGCCATCCTGCTGAAATTGCGTTTCCAGCAGCATTTTCAAAAAAATTGCGCCAAGGATGCCACCACCCCAAAATCCACATCAAACTGTCACTTTCTGTACATCCACATTGGCTTCTCGACATCGATCGAGATGTGGCAATTTTGTTTGTTGACATAGCCGCCGAAATAAAAATACGCCTCGTCTGAAGAAGATGACTTTTCTGCCAAATTCGATGTCCCATTGTAGGGCACAAACTGAGAAGCCGTAGCGAAGTGGATGATTATTTGTAATATTTACGTGTAACTTTTAAAATTATCATTTAATTGTATCGATAATTAGCAAAAATGCTCTCGACAAAACTATCTTTAATATGTTAGTTATTTATATTCTTACTTTTAAATGAGATTTTGCCACAGTAATTTTATAATTTTCTTTGAAAAAATTGAATTCTTTGCAAACTGACTTATGCCACTTTCAAAATTAACGGTTTATATACTTGAAAAATCCAAAGAAAAGAAACTCTTTAACATATTGAAAATAACATAAATTGAAAAACATTCAATAACAATTAATATGGATTGAGTGATTGAGGGCAATAAATGCGATAAGTGCATATAAAAATACAAATTTCTAATAAAAAATTTACAACTTCCTTCAATAAATTTTGACAAGGTGGTACATGTGTGTTATTTCTTGAAATTTCTTTTAACACATGTAGAATCATGTTTCAAACAAAAATTTTTACTTTTAAATATTTTCTTACTTTATTTTTCTACTCAACACCACCATACTTTTTTGAAAATATACTCTTCGACTGACAAGGAGGGTATTCCAATTGGTTCTCTCCGATATCTGATAATGTATATGTGGTAGTCGGAAGAAATATAATAGGCAAGTATATTTTTAGTGGCCCAATCTCTCGATTAGGGGTTAAGAAGTGAAACATATGTATATTAACCCAATAACGCCGAGGTGATCAGAGTTTTTACTAACTTTTCAACGTGTTAATTTATTATGTTATCGGACCAAAAAAATAATACAATATCTCTATCTCCACGCGAAATTTGATGCTCTTTCAGAATCTGAGCTCAAAATTTCAATTAGACAAAAAGGCACCCCGAAACGTGAGATGCAAGGGGACTCACGAAAAAAAAAAACACCCCAAATGAGACAAAGTTCTAACACGTCCACGCCGTTGTCTCTGGGTAATGCTAAGAGTAGAAGAAAACAATGTATATGCACAGAATCAGCAAGGTATTTTTGAAAAAATGGTTTTTTTGATATTTTCGAAAATCAAAAATTGTCTCGAAAATTCTGAAAAAATTTGAGAGTGTTCTTTGACAAATCTTAAGACATTTTTTTTTCTAAAGTTTATAGTTTTTGAAAAAACGATAGATTAAGATTTTTATAAAATTTTTTCATTCTCGCCGCCATTTTGAAAAACGCGTCGATGAAATTTTCTGCAAAAAATTCATCTTAATGTTCGAGTACCATGATCACCTCTGATCATAGTAAAAAGTTAAGACCATTGCGGTATCATTGTGAAAAAAATGCGAAAATTTTTACGTTTTTCTCATCATATTTCGCGTAGGAATAGAGATATTGCATTATTTTTTGGTCCGATAACATAATAAATAAACACGTTGAAAAGTTAGTAAAAATTCCGATCACCTCGACGTTAATGGGTTAAAATTATGAAATTTTGCACACCATCAAGATATCAAAAAGTTTGATAAACAGAATTGCATATGTTTTCGCCACAGAATTGCTACATATTTAAAATATTTGTAATGTGGATGAAAAAAGCTCTTCGGCAAAGGCCGTCTTAAAGTCTAACGGTTACGATATGTTATAAGATTTAAACTAAAAAAACTTATAATTTTTGATCTCACTTCACAATCCCAAATAGCATATTTTTACGCATCACTCTCTGAATCACTATTGCGAACCATGGTGTTCAAACGATTGATCTTGTTTCATTTTGACGTTTATATTTTTTGTGCAAATATTTAGCTCGGCTTTTTGTTTTTTATTGGTTTGCTTTAAAAAAATATTATTCTCTGCTTACTATTTTCCAGCAGCGCTTACTTTATTAAGAAGTTGCAGCTCCTTAAAAAGTTGTGTGGCCATCTCCTGATGATCTGCCAGCTTTTAGAACCAAATTTTTGACTTAAGCATTTTTCGATTTACACCAATCAATTCACTGCCGAAAAATTCATTGTCAAAGATTTTATGTTTTTAATGCGTGTACATAGAAACAATAATAAATTTAAAAAAAAATATGTTTTTAACTCATTTCTTATAAAATATCGACTTTTTTGTGAAAAAAGTACTCAGAATATTAATAAAATAATATTTTAAAAGAAAAATTTTTTTATGCAAAATACTAGATTTTTAGAAATTTTTCTGATAGAACCATTTTGAAGATTGTATGGACTATTTATTCCTTAAAGCAAAATTCTCAGATTCTGCTAACTGTTAGGTTCTTAAAAAATTTTAGATTCTGAGGACTTTTTATACCTAGATTCTAGGAACATATCTGGTAGAATAATTCTTAGATTCTAAATGAAAAATTCTAAGACTATCTAACAAAAATCTTAACAAGTAAATAAGGGCTAAATTCGGCTGTGCCGAATCTTTGAATACCCTCCACCAAAGGGGATGAAGATGATATACGTATATACTAAATTTTGCATGAACTGTAATATGAATATGTTTTGTCAATTTATGTAACGAACTTTTGTTATTTAGTTTTAGTAATGTTATTTATTTCGTTTTAGCAATGTTATTTACAGATGCCTGCTCTGTTAGCGACTTTAACATTGTTCATTTTTACGTTAACTTAGTTATCATAGTATGTAAGACAATAAATGTAATCGAACAATAAGAAGACTTAATAACATTTTTACTTACTTAACAGAAAAAAAAAATAGATACAGAAAAATTGTACAAATTTGTATGGAAAATTTAGAGGTACCTTCACATTTTCACTCATAACTTTTGAGCCGCTTGACCGATTTTGCTCATTTTAAATACCAAACTGCTCGGGAGGATGTTCAATAATCTGGGTAAAAATAGGCACCCCCGCTTGCGTCTTCGCGTCGTGATCGTGATTTCAACAGACAGACAGACGGACAGACAGACGGACATCGCTAAATCGACTTAAAATTGCATAAGGATCACGAATATATATACTTTATGGGGTCTTAAACCTATATTTCGACATATTACAAACGGAATGACAAACTGATATATATGGTGGAGGGTATAAAAATGTCCTTAGAATCTTAGAATTTTTCTTTAAGAAAATGTCAATAGAATCTTTTTAATAAAAAAAAAGCCTTTGGATTTAAAATTTTTTTTTAAGTATTTTTCTTTAAAGAAATCGAAAATGTTTTTTGAAAAACTTCTTAATAGCAAATTTTTTCATTATATATTTTTAAATTTTATCAGGCTCGAGATCATAATTTAATGTTACTAATGAATAGTAAACACTAATTTTTTTATTAAATCGAAAAAATTGTGAGGATCAGCGCTAGAGGGAGTAAACACTTTCGACTTCAGCGAGCAGGTCATAGTCAGCCTCCTTATCGACTAATATGTACAAACTGTTTCTTTAGGAAAAACATTTTTTAAAGAAATATCCTTAAATTTATAAAACTTTTTCATACACTCAGAAAAGTTTATGAACTAAAATTAAGTTCACACCTTACTAAAATAAAATCTATGAATTCGTCCTTGAAATTAATAAAAATGTTTCAAAATAATGCAAATTTATTTGATTTTAAAAATAGGGACCCATTTTCCTTAATTTTTCTTTCTTTATTTATGATAAATATTAATTTCTTGTTAGTAAAAAATCTTAAATGTTAAGAATTTATAAACTAAAAAATAAGGAAATTTAAAATTGTATGAGAATACAAAATATTAATATGAAACTTCTTTAGATTTAGTTCAAACATTTTAACTTATTGAAATCAAGTATGTAACTTCTTAGATTTAAGAAAATATTTTCTTTAGCATTCCTAAAATGGTTTAGAATATTTTTAACCTATAAAATTCTCATTTGGTTTATAGTTTATAATTGCATAAATAATTTAGTTTATACTTTCAACATTTAAGTAATAAATTTCAAATTGAAATTTGTATGTATTAACGAAAATAATGTTCTAATTATTTTCGTTAATATTCTATAAAAAAAAAATGAAATTGATTACTTAGATTTCATGATGCAGACTAAAATACTTATAAATCTGAAAGTTAGAACTTAATGAGAATTACAAGTTAATAAATATTAATAAGCGAAATTTGTGTGTGATTATTTTGAATGAACATAACATGAAAGTAATTTATAAACCAAAAATAAAGTTTATTCAGCATTACCACGAGTTCAAGAGAACTAAAATTTAAGTAAAATTTAAGAAAAAATTTACCTACTTTAAGAAAAAATTTACTTAATTTAAGTAAAGTATGTGTACTTGTTTTTTAAAAAAAGGTATATTTGACTTAAGTTAAAATTTCTTTAGAGCCAAATCATTCCCAAATTACTTAAAAGTTAGTTAAATTACTTAATATTTGGTAAATATTTTTCTGAGTGTAGCTTAGAATCAAAATATAATCGTAGAGACCATAATATGGTCAAATTATGAATGCCCTTCGAATATCATTGGCCCAATCATGTATTTTCTCTGCGTGTAGTTTAACATTGGTACGATTTATTAAAAATTCGTCGATATTCAAAAATGGTAACTACAAATACTGTAATCTAGCATTAAATTACGATTTCAATATAACCAACCGAATTGTGGTTGGTATTGGTAAAAAAAATTTTTGCTTTCTTAGCAAAATATTTAAATGAAAAATTAACAATTATAAATATATATTTAAATTCAAAATGTATAATGTTTGTGTTGAGCAGGGATGGAAAATATGTTTTCTGTTATTGTACCAACCAGACAAACAAATTGTACTTTTTCGATCCTCACGGTACCAAAATATGTTCCGCTTTTTTTAACAATTTTATCGTATTCAGTCAGATTTGCTTAGACACTAAAAAGACTTAAAAAAAATTCAAATTGACGGGGTGAAACAAAATTTTTCGTTAACCACAAAACTTTGTAAAATTTTACTCTAATTTTTATAAATGTCACACCTTTTTTTCTGTGTGTCGGCCTCCCTTGGAGAGCAATTTAACCTTTTCAGGATGTGCTATTAAAAAATTTAAATACACTTTTTTCTTATTTTTTTTTTTTTGTTTTGAGAGGTTATTTAAAATCAGCTGTTCAATGTTGCCACTTTCGAATATTTAAGTACAATGTGTATGCAAACATTTGGTACATTTGATGTGACACCAATTTAGAGCCGGTTCAACTTAAAACTGACTTTAGTTTTTACTATAGAAGCTGAATAAATAAAAACAGGTTTTTAATTTAAAGTCGACTTTATGTTATGTTGTTTTATCAAGTTTTAAATTGAAAATTTGAAAAAATTTCAAATGAGCCGCGGTAGTACCACGGTACCAACCAAGGTGAAAATGTACCAAAAAAAGTACAATTGTACCATGTTTTCCATCCCTGGTACGGAGGTAGCCTAGTAGGCCGAATTTACAAGTTTAAGTCCTGGAAAAGGCAAACATTTACATAAAAGTAGCAAAAGAAGAGAAAAAGAAGCAGTGATTTTGATTCCGGTGTGGTGGAAATTTAGATCAGAACCAATGATTTTTACATAGGGGTGTTATAGGGTGGAAGTTTTACTTTTTAATCCTTTTTCATTGCATCTACAGCAGTTCTTAGGGTTTAAAGAAAAATGAGATCTTTTGATCTTCCCAAATAAATTTGGAATTTAAATTTTAACAGGACATCAGTAATCAGGCCTTAGCCTCATTTTCACAATGTTTCTGTAGCTTCTAACTGGCAATTTAACTGACACATTTGTTGTTGTTTCCTATATAAAGTTTCAGTTTGACTGTTGGTTAAATTATAATCACTTTTTTTGAAATTCTTGCAATTTTTAATATAATAAAATAAATTTTTTACGTTTTTTGATAACTTCGATTTTAAGATTTTAAAATCTGGTAAATTGTAAGTGAAAAATTGATAGAAATCACTTATAAGGTTTTTACATAGTGAAACGAATGGAAGATGTTGAAAACGTGAAACATGTGTTTACATTGGCAACATCTTTCATCTGTTATTTATTCAGCTGTAAAAAAAATAAAAGAAAACGACGCATAATTTTTGTTAAAAATAAAAAATGGATTTAGAGAGAGCATTAATTATTGGAGTAGTTGTTGCTTTGCCAGAACAAACCCGAATTTTCATGCAGAACATTGAAATATTAAAGACCATTCTGGAAGATGATGATGATGATGATAAAGAATTTTTGGTAGACATAGGAATGAAATTCTTACATGTGCCGCTCATTTGCCTTTGTTGAATAATTTTTTTTTTTTGTTTATTTTCTGCAATAACAGTTTGCTAGCGATGGCACAAAGAAAATCGATTTTTTTTGTATATTTTTTTAGTGATGACACTTAAAATAACGAAAGATGTAAGATGGCACAAAATGAGAATGGTTAATCTTTTGTAGATGTAGAAAGATGTAGAATTTTTGGCCTGTATAATTCTTATGGGAAGATGTTAACATCTTTGCAAATTGATGAAAGCTGTAAGATGTAGCTCAGTGGAAAAAGGCTATTAAACCTGATAACTTGTTTTAAAATAACTAAAAGTTAGTACATAACCATAGTTATAAATGTTAAATTTATATATAAATATCTAAGATTAATGTCTAGCCTTAGCTGTTTTTAAAATAAGTTACCAGTCATAGATTTGAAAAGTGTTAATTTTATTCAAAATCACATTTTTGAAGTTGTGAAAAAGAACTGCTTTGGAAGAGGAAAATCAGTACTAAATGATACTTTGGAATCAATAAAAAATTGATTTCTAAAGAATTATTTCCATTTATTTTCGCTGGCTTAGTGCCAAAAAAGCAAAAAAAAAAAAATTAAAAGTAGATGAATGCCCCGGTTCGATATTGGAAAATTCAAAAAATACTTTGTTTTTTTCAAACACAATTTTGTGGAACTAGAGAATATTAAGGTTAAATAAAATATTTAATTAGACAACTGAATATTGGCTTTGACAACTAAAAATATGATTTATTATAAAGATAGTTGGAAAGGCCGCCAGAATTTGATTGACAACAAATTCGGTGGCCACAACTGATACAGTTTCTGAGTGTAGGATTGGGCTACTAGAAAGAATATATTTCTTATTTTTTCTCCTTTGTCACATATTCGAATTTTATATAAGAGAGAACCCATTGAAATACCTTCCTTGTAAGTAAAAACAAAAAACAACTTTAATGGCCTGAATGAGTTTCCGCTGTTTTGCCATATTTTTTTTCTCTCTCTTTTTCTTGACCATGTTTGTATAAATGTTGAAAGCATGTAAGAACATGCATTTTTTAATGCATGTTGTTTTTCCCGTTTGTGTTAAATGATGATTTAACACATGTTTTGCAACGCGATCCTTTCTGCAAAACAGGCCACTGTCCACTATTCATCCCAGGAGCATATTCAGAAAGCGGTTACACCTAAATTACTTAATAAAGTCATCTAGAAATAATTTCGGAATCTCTTTAATGGAATTATCAAAAATATGGAATTTGGTATATTCTTCAAGAAGTTTGGGTTAATGCATTGGAATTTTAACGATTGTTTATCAAAAAATTTTGTGGGGACACTGCATGTTGTACTATAGGCTCATCCATTATACAGCAAAAGAAGATGGAGGAAAAAATAGAAAGAGCATTAGAAACTAGTTTTGCATTTTAAAAATTATGTATTGGAAATTGTTTACCATTTTACCACGCCTTTGTACACCGTATGCAGAGAGACAGAGTAAGTGTTTCAACTTACATGATGTTGTACAAAAAAAAAAAAAAAACTAAAAACTTTGTCCATTTTCTTTTCGAAAAAGGACACTTTTCTTTAACAACAACCATTACACTGTATGCTTGTATTTCTACATGTTTGTTAACTACTACTAAATATTATGTATTTTATGTCCACTAACTATTATATGTAACTACAAATATTCATATTGTTTGCTAACAGGCATTTAAAAGAATTAAATTAATTAAAAGTTATAATTAAAATTTAAATGTCAAAAATAGTTCACTTAGACATCATTCATTATATATATATTTTAAACAACTAAAGGGTGTCCCAAGAAGAACGCAATTTTTAAATCTGGCAACATTCGAAGTGTCATTTTTTGACATTTGAACAATTGTTATTGTTTGCTAGTAGAAGGTACGAGGTTAGTAAAAATGGAGCGCTACACGAATGAACAACGCATTCTCATTGTGAAATGGTGAAAGTTTTGCGGCTACAGTTCGCAAATTGCGATCAATTTGGGGTCACAATAATGCTCCAAAAGAGTCAACTGTAAAGAGATTAATGGATAAATTTGCCGAAACTGGGTCTGTTAGTGATGTAAAGACAACAACGCGCCATCGACCAGGTCGATCGACCGAAAATGTCGCAGCTGTACGTGATGATGTCGCTCAAACTCCATCCACCTCAATTCGACACCGAGCTCAGCAAATTGGTGTCTCCAAATCCACTTTGCAGCGAATTTTGACGAAAGATTTACATCTTCATGCATACAAAGTTCAATTGACTCAGGAACTGAAGCCAGCTGACCATGGACAGCGAAGGGAGTTCGTGAAAATGCTGATTTTGCCGATAAAATCATCTTCAGTGACGAGGCCCATTTTCATCTTGATGGCTTCGTCAATAGGCAGAATTGTCGCATTTGGGGTGAGGAAAATCCTCGAGTGATTCACGAGAAGCAAATGCATCCTCAACGTGTCACTGTGTGGTGTGGTTTTTGGGCTGGAGGAATCATTGGACCTTTTTTTTATGAAAATGAGGCAGGTCAAGCGCAAACAGTCAATGGTGTTCGGTATCGTGAAATGATAACCAGTTTTTTCTTGCCTAGAATTGAAGAAATGAATGTGGAGGGCATGTGGTTCCAACAAGACGGCGCTACATGTCATACAGCCAGAGAAACAATTCAATTGCTGCATCAGTCATTTCCCGGTCGTGTTATTTCGCGTTTTGGAGATCAGAATTGGCCGCCTAGATCGTTCGATTTAACACCATTAGATTTTTTTCTTTGGGGTTTTTTGAAGTCGATGGTTTACGCGAATATGCCGACGACGACTCAAGCCTTAAAAGAGGAAATTGGACGCTGCATTAATGAAATACCGCAGCATTCATGCAAAACGGTCATTGAAAATTTCATTAAAAGATCGCGTGCATGCCAGCAAAGCCGCGGCGGCCATCTGCACGATATATTGTTCCATACATAACCTTATTCTGTCTACTTTACGATATAATAAAGTTTCACGATTTTTTTTTAAATATCTGTGTTTTATTTTAAATTTGAAAATTGCGTTCTTCTTGGGACACCCTTTATAAGAAAAAAATTAATGACATTTGATTAAATTGAAAAAAACATTAAAACTAACAACAATGAACATATTGATGGCTTGATGTAGAAAGGCTCTAACTACAAATTATATTTCTTTTGGGAAAATATTGGTTGCAATTCGATCAAAACCGTTAACAATTATTTGTGAGGATTTAATTTTATTTTGAATAACCTAAAATTCATATTAATAAAGTAAAAATGTTGTATTGGGAATTAAAAAAAGGGAAAAGAAAATAAAAATCAATGCTATTATTTACACGCAGAGAAAAACCATGGTTGCAATATGATCACTGCTACTATATTGTACTTGCTGCAATCGGGTATGGTTGTAACAACCAATTTATTGGTTTTCCAACCTTCAACATGGTCGCTATCATCATTATTTAATAAATATTTTACTATTTTATGATTTGCACCTTCTATTTTATAACAGGATTGGCTGTAATCATACTGTGGTAACAATAATTCTGACTATGAAAAAAATATGATAATTATGCAACTATAAAGTGCTGGCAACAATTAATAAATAATTATACATCAAATAAAACATGACTTTAACATTTACAGTCATAATATTGTTTTATCAGTTCAGTCAGTTTTTACAGCAAAATGTCCTAAAAAAGCATCATATATTGTTTACTAAAACTTTTTTTGTACGAAAAGGTTTCTTACACAAAATAATAGATATTTATAAATTTATCTGATAAAAAATATTTTTGGTCCATAGAATGACTTTTCCTTAAACTAAAATTATCAGATCCTCCAAACTGTTTCTTAGATAAAAATTCATATATTCCAAAAAAAAACTTAGATTCTAAGGCTTTCTTTGAAAGAAAAATTCATAGATTCTGAAGACTTTTCATTATAAAAAATACTTAGATTCTAAGGACTTTTTCTAGTAGAAATATTCTTAGGTTCTAAAGACTTTTTCTTAAAGAAAAATTTATAAAAAATATCTTAAAAATATCGTTAAAATTTAAGATTTTTTTTATTCAAAAAATTCATTAGATTTTTAAAAAAATTTAAGTATTTAAGTCCACAGAATTAAAGTTATCTTAAAAGAAAAGTTCTTAGAATCTATGATTTTTCCTTAAGAATTTTTCTTCAAAAAGTCCTTAATATCAATTTTTTTTAGAAGAAACATATCTAAAGTAATATATTTAAATTTAAAGAGCTTTTTCAAAGTTTCTTAGACCTTTTCCTTTAAGAAATTTTCTTAGATTAGGGATCATATAATGATTATACAGGAATCATAGTATCGTCATGAGGGACCATAATGATAATATTTATATAATATTATGATAAATTCAATATCATAATATGTTTATTTAGGACCATTTTATAGCAATTTTTTAATCATAATATAACTATAGGGACCATTTTATGGTAAAATATGGCTATTTTATTCCCATAATATCAAAACTATATTATAGTACGACTATGGTTGGCTCAACCATAAACCCAAAAATATATGATGCTCTTCGAATATAATTGCCCCAACCATGGTTTTTCTTTGCGTGCACTTATTGGTATTTCCAATCCTCTTTCAAAATAAAATTTGTTTAGTATTTGTGTGCGGTGGAAGCAAACATTTATTTAGTGAATATATTAGAAATTTGATACATTCTATTAAATTTATTAAAAACTTGTCAAATCCCGGAAAAGGCAAATATTTAAAAAATTATTTTTAATTATTTTAATTAAAATAAAGCATTCAAAGTTTAAATGACAAATTTGACAGTAGTCTATTTGATGGGGGCTGTGTTGCATTTCATGTAACTACGAGGGAAGTTCGAAAAGTCACGGACTTATTGATCCGCCCTCGTATTATAATAGAAAGGATCTATGCCAATTATGTGTCAAACAAAATATCGGAAAAATGCTCGACACGACCTGCATACATCTATCCGATGGTCCATAATTGAGGTTGAATGTCTTTAATGTGCCGAATTATCTCATGCTTTAGCTCTTAAATTGTTCTTGGCTTATTGGCGTACATTTTTTCTTTTAAATATCCCCAAAAAAAAAAAAAGGTGCAACAGTGTCAAATCACATGATGGCGGCCAATTAAAATCGCCGCGACGTGAGATAACACGGCCAATAAATTTCTCGCGCAAAAGAGCCGTTTTTTCGTTGGCTGTGTGGCAAGTGGCACCATGAAGTCTATTATCCTCTCGCAACAACAGCAATATTTTCCGCAGAACGAACTTTAGCGAGCATGCACAGGTGTTTTGACATTTCCCACAGACCCGAATTCTTAAAATTGCGCACAATTCTCCCGATTGTGGACACATGTGGTCAATAAAAAAATTACGAAGTGCACGAAATGCACTTTTTTTTGAAAGCCCATTTTCGTAAAAGGCTTCAACAATTTAAAAGCATTTGAAAAATACCCTGCCAAAAATTGTCGATGGTAAAAAAAAATAAATAAATTACTAGCACTGATTGCCTATGATACAACAAATAAAGTGCTAGCGGAGCACTTATTTAGAATGATCTACCGACGTTAGTAAAATTTTCAAATAGGCATCAACAAAGGAACTTTTAAATTCAAACAACTTCTTTGTAACATTTTGTTTTTCAAGTTTTTTTTTGATTATCATTCACAAATTGTTTCGCCAGTGATTTAAAAAAGGACTTTTTGGTTTTTAAGTTTTATTGTTTTAAAAATTACGAAAAACGTATTGGAAGTTGAATTTAAAAATTATTTTTTGTAGTTCCATACTTTTGGGAAAATTATAAAAAAAAATCCAAGCATTTATGTTATTATTCAAAAATTACTTTATTGGTTTTTTCGGCAGCCGAATTACCGAAGCTATAAAAAAGAAAGGGCCAAGCTCAGCCCGGTGTTTCATTTCGGGGTTGGCAAAGCAATATAATTTTCGAAATCTTTCGTTTTGACAACGCTGGCAATACCGGTAAAAGCACTGGGCCGAGGTTTTACTGTTCGTATTTTTCTAGCTGAGTACATTTAAAATCAGTGTACTATTTCGATTTGCAATGGAGGTGACTCATATGTAATAGTGTAATAAATGGGTTAGGAGCGTACCCGGCCACCGATTAATCGGTTGCACACTAATCGAAAAATATATTTTATGTTATGAATTTGTAATACTCACCATTATTTTTTTATATATTTAATTTGTAATGCACAGCTTCTTTTACCAAATTAATATATTTTACACGCACGAACCGATTACCGTTTAGAAATTGACACAACAATTTATTTCATTTAAATAAAATGAACTCCATTATTAATATTGTTTTAAATATCAATAATAAATGATAATTAAAAATAACACACACTTTTAAGAGATGGGTTAGGTTGGTTGTACAATCTATTCAGCGATGCCGAGCAGTTAAAGAGGGCTAAAAAGGGTTAAAGTTAAAACATTTACCAGTTTTTGTGTGTTTTCAGTTTATTTTATTTAAAATTTTGTACTTTTAAGAGATCGATCTAACGTATAAAATATATATTTGAAAAAAAAAAAATTTATATAAATTTTTAAATTAAAAATGAAGAATTTAAAAGAAATCGCTAAAATGTTCGTTTTCCAACAAAATTGAATTTTCTTCTTCATCTTCGGGCCATAAACTTTTCTTTATATAAACTTGGACTTTTCGTAAGTTTGGTTTGAATTAATTTTTGCAGAAATACTAAACTGTATTTTGTAATTGCTTCTTTGTAAGCCTATTTTATATGGATTAAACAATTTGATGTATTTAATGCAAGCCATACACGTTACAACAGTTGTTACAACTCGCTTGGTAATCGATTTGGGCGTTGGGCTCACAAACGATACAATTCTTTAAACAACTTCAATGTCTCGCCGAATTAGTTCTCCAAGCTTTTCTATATTTTTTTTTAAATAAAACATAAATTTAAAGGGGATTTTGGTAAAAATAGTTTTTTTACAAGTTGCTGTGAAAAAATGTTTTAGTTACACTAGAAATTTATGTGAAAAAAATTCAAACGATTGGCAAAAACATTATGTAAAGTACCAAAAAAAAGTTGACAAGTTATGGATAAAGTAGCAAATGACTCAAAAGGAGCTAAAAGGGCTAAAAAAACATAACAGAAGAACTATGTAAGCCCTAAAAAAAAAATTAAAAGGGTTAAGTTAAAAAAGTACGCGTTGAAAGCAATCAAAAAGGGCTGAATATAACCCGAAAAGGGCTAACTTGGCATCGCTGAATCTATTAGACAAAAGAGATCAAATTGCTAAAATATTATTTTTCATTCATAACAAATCTCTCTACAAAAGACAAATATGAAATGGTTTACATTTTTAGCAAAACACAAAAATATTATGAATATGAAAAAAAGAACTAAATAAACAACAACAACAACATTTTTCTCAGTTTGCTGCATCTACTAACTTTACTAATTATGAACTTTATCTGCCTCTTTACACTCATTATTATTTACACTCAATGCAAAAAGAAATATAAATAAATTTAACACAATTTTTGTTGTAGTTTTATTGAGTGTAAATAAAACAGAGCAAAGAAAGAAAATGAAGAACTTTAAAAATTCTAGCAACACTTTAGTGGTTCTTACAATTCACTTCTATTTATAACGCATATTGTTCTTATTTTGCAGTTCCTTTTATTTTAATTCTTATTTTGAATCACTTTTTAAAAAAAAAACACATATTATTAGTTCTTAAATACTTTCTGTATAAAATTTTAAAACACTTTCACTATTTTGTAAATCACTTACGGACGAACAATGCGTTTAAAGATCCGATTTCGTTGAGGGCTGAAATGCAACTAAATTTTTAGGGCGAATTCGGGAGTATATATAAAAATTTGGGAATAAGAATATTTGGTAATTTGTCACTTAAAATGCAAAACTACTTAATAACCAAACAAATCAAAGTCAATTATATTGATATAATATGATGTTTACTCCATATCAGGGACGCGAAATGAGAATTTCAATTTTTATTTTTTATTTTATTTTATTCAAATATTCAAGAACCAAGCCCTCTGGGCCAAATATGGTTCGTATACTACAAAAATCATTACCAAATTGTACTTTTTTGATCTCCATTGTACCATTTTTTTTAGTATAAAAAAAAAACACCAACTATAGAATTGTTTTTAATATTTTTATTTTTAATAAACATAACAAAAAAAAAAAACTGTACAGAAAATTCAGTTGTTCATTAAAAGTATATAATAAAAATATATAAAATAAGGTACAAAAATCCATGAGATCAATATCATATTTAAGTAGGTAACAAACTATTTGTTATTTTAAAATTATAGCAACAAGAATTCGATAAATGTAACAAATCTTTCGTTTGGACTAGACTGGAAACTGTTGGCAATTTATACGATGCAATTGATCGCGTGAAATTTTCTTAAATCCCTTTTCAAAGTTGCTTTGGAAATTGTACCAAATAAACCATGGGAGTACCATCGTACTTTTAAGACCCAAATAATACCAAAAATGATGCAATTGTACCAACTTTCGCATCCCTGCTCCATATGATGTTTGCTTTGAGAATTAGATTTGCCGTTCTCTTTAACGACATATAAGAACAAAAGGCTAAAAAAATATTTGAAATATCAATTATGTTTCAAAGTTTTCTCCAGCAAGAATTTGAAAAGTTTTATGTTACTTTGTTTTGTATTTAAGGTGACGATTGGTAATTAATTGGGTCATGTGGAATTTCGATTTTTAAGACTCTATTAAATTTTACTTTCCATTCTGTATCGTGTCGTTATCCATGGCTCTTTTGTGTAGTTGGTCTTTGTCGCAAAATAATTAGGCGTTATTTAATTGTTTGAATAAATGGTCATTTCCAGGAACTATGTTAAAACTATTGGATTATCATCATCCGTCAAAAATTATTTCTTTGTTTTATGTTAACTTTTATAGATGAAAAAAAAACAAGTTATGCATGTTTAGGCGCCCATACACTAAGCAATATACCACCTGTGCAACAACCAGTGTGTCTGCCATATTGGAGATTTTTGCAATATATTGAAGGAAAAAAGAAATTCAAAAGCATAAGATTCTTATTGCGCAAATATGAACGGTGCAAACTATTTTGTTTTGTGTTGGTAATATTATACAAATTTTAGATCCCTATAAAAATAGAAGAAAACAGTTCTGCCTTATCCTGTGGAAAGATATGTGGGGCAAAACAACGATAACATTTTTAATAATGTTTGGAAAGAGCAACACCCAGCATATTCTTCTTACAAATTAATATGTTGCTTTCATTGGAAAGGAGATAGAGAAAAGATGAAAGGTGGTGAAAAATGAAGGGCTTCAAATATGGAAATACCGTAACAGTCTATTGCTGCCCTATTAATCCCTCTTTTAGTTCAATAGTTCACAACTTTATTTATTTTAACATTTTTTTAGGGTTACTTGTTTCCTAGAGTATTCAAAAAACAGGCTTTTTTGAAAAACCGGTTTCGGTTTTCTTCGAAAAATAAAATTAAAAAAAACCGGTTTCGGTTTCGGTTTTTGCAGAAAAAACCGGTCAACCGGTTTTTTCGTTCTTTTTTTAATTTTAATAAAAAGCTTATATAATTTGTTAATTGTTTTAATAACAAACAAAAAAATAAATTTATAATATAAAGTAATAAAAAAAAAATACATTCTTTGAAAAAAAAAATATTTTATAATATTTTTTATTGTATTTCATTTCAACATTTTATTTATTGGTTTTAATATTTTTTTAATATAATATCTTAAAAATTAATATTATTAAACTATATTCATATCAAATGAATAGAGATCATTAAGTTTGTAAATTGATAAAATTAGGTACGTTAGTAATTTAAGCGTTTAAAACTTTTTGCATTAAATAAGTTTTTTTAAAATTACATTTTGAATATGTAAAAAGAAAATCTATTTTTCACTTCTAAAATAATACTTTAGAAATAATATGCAATTTAAATGTTTCGTTTTAAGACGATTTTTTTGTTTGCTTTTGATAAAGCTAGAAGTGGAAAATACTCTTTCACTAATAGTATATGTTGGACAAATATTCAAAAGACAATTATATAAATTGTCCAACTTTTCAGTTCTCTTGTCGCATTTATCAAGATATATGAAATCATCATATAATGATGAATGATTTTGTACAGTCTCTTTTTTAGGATTTTGAATACTGTTTATTGTGTTATTTAGATCAGAAATTAAACTATTTGAATTTGGAATATCCAAAGTAAAGTCTTCATCGGAATCTATCAGACTTACATCTATATCTTCATAACGAAACAAACGATTATGTGTGCGGAAAAAATAAAAGAGACCATGTAAACCAGTAGGTGATGTAATTAAAAAAACCGGTTAACCGAACAAAAAAGACCGGTTTTCGGTTTTCTTCGAATTTACAAAATATTCGAAACCGATCGGTTTTTAAAAATAAAAAAACCGGTTGACCGGTTTTCGGTTTTTGAATACTCTATTGTTTCCTTAAAAAAAACTTTAAGTTCAACGTTAAACAAATAAATTTTCTTTATTTAATAACATTTTTTCTTGAAAATTAGGAAAACTAATTGGTTCGTTTTTAATTGATTGTTTTTTTGGAATAGAATATTAAAAATAATTTTAACTTTTACTTGTCTGAACTAAGTTACATGAAAATTTTCCTTAGAAATAGTTTATCAGTTTCTAAAATCAAGTAAATTTTTATTATTACATAGGAAAAAATATTATTACTTTTTGTTTTTAATTGTCTGAACTAATTTTTGGAAAACAATTCTTCAAAATTAGAAAGTGGTATACTTAAAAACAGAATTTGGAAATCGCTTTCTTAAATTTAGTTAATTTTACTACTCGCGAACAAAAAATTATCACACATTAAGTTCAAGTACTTTCTTGATTTAAGTTAGACACATTTTTTGAACTAAGTGGGAGTAAATTATGTCCAAAATTTTTTTTGAACTAAACTTAATTTTATTACATTTGAGTATGCAATTTTTTTAAAACTAAGATGGTTTTTCTTAAAATTAATACATTTTTATTTAATTGACTTGTTTTTTTTCCTAAAATCAAGAAATATTATTTAGGAAAAATATGAACTATTTCTGAGTATATAAACTATTTCGTTTTTTTCTCAAAGTTAGAAATTTTTATTCTTTTTAAGAAAATTTTTCTAAGTTTTAATAAAATTTTACTTAAATTGAGGACAATTTATAAACTATTTTGAAGAAAATTTTTGATTACATTTTAGTTCATGTCTTTTTTTTGAGTGTAGCTTAAATATCGGTATCATTAAAATACCGTTACCGAAATAATAAAAAATACTGTTACCCTTAAAATAACTTTACCCAAACAATAGAAAATAGCGTTACCCTTACCGTATTTATTTCAGTTACATCTCTTATTTTCAATAAATTTAAAAAATATATTAAGAAAATATGGCACAACTGTTTTCTTCTACTTCGGTGGGTAAAAAAATTTGCACAGTATGACCAACACCTTGCCAAATTTGTTGCACTGTTCATGTTTTTGATTTTTATTTCCAATATTTTGAATAACATCCATACACTGCTGTTATTTTTAACAATAGTTTCGTTTCTTTACCCAATAATTTGTACAAATTTGTACCAATTTTAACTGGATGTCGTTCGTTTACACTCAGTTTACTCAGTAAACGTAAAGAACAAAAAGAGAGAATAAAGTGACAGTTTGATGTTGACAGTTCTTCTTCTTACTGTAAATTTTTACTGGACAAATTATTGCCAGCAAGAATTTACAAGCAGAAAAAACATATGATTGAAAAAAATGTGTTTAAATTTTTGTAAATACAAAAAAAATGTTTTACAACTACGTTGTTTTATGCAAAGCAACAAATAATGTTAAATGAATTATAGAAAAGATAAGAAACCCTTCTAAAATTTTTCTGCTTAAGATTTTACAACAAGAATACTTTTTTTTTATATCGACCAGTTATATTTATTTTTGCATTTGGTTTAACAATCAGCTGTTTAGCAAACTTGTAAATTATGGTAAATTTTCTGGTTTTTTTTCAGAAAATTTTCATTTTGAGAATAAGATGGTCTTACGCTCTTTAAGTTTGTTACTGAGTATATCTTACTGGACTTGACTGAGAAAAGTAAACTAATGAACCCAGGGATGCGAAAGTTGGTACAATTGCATCATTTTTGGTACGATTTGGGTCTTAAAAGTACGATGGTACTCCCATGGTTTATTTGGTACAATTTCCAAAGCAACTTTGAAAAGGGAATTAAGAAAATTGCATGCAATTAATTGTATCGTATAAATTGCCAACAGTTTCCAGTCTAGTCCAAACGAAAGATTTGTTACATTTATCGAATTTTTGTACCTTATTTATCGGATTTTTGTACCTTATTTTACATATTTTTATTATATACTTTTAATGAACAACTGAATTTTCTGTACAGTTTTTTTTTTTGTTATGTTTATTAAAAATAAAAATATTAAAAACAATTCTATAGTTGGTGTTTTTTTTTTACACTAAAAAAAATGGTACAATGGAGATCAAAAAAGTACAATTTGGTAATGATTTTTGTACGAAATTGAAATTCTCATTTCGCATCCCTGATATGGAGTAAACATCATATTATATCAATATAATTGACTTTGATTTGTTTGGTTATTAAGTAGTTTTGCATTTTAAGTGACAAATTACCAAATATTCTTATTCCCAAATTTTTATATATACTCCCGAATTCGCCCTAAAAATTTAGTTGCATTTCAGCCCTCAACGAAATCGGATCTTTAAACGCATTGTTCGTCCGTAAGTGATTTACAAAATAGTGAAAGTGTTTTAAAATTTTATACAGAAAGTATTTAAGAACTAATAATATGTGTTTTTTTTTAAAGTGATTCAAAATAAGAATTAAAATAAAAGGAACTGCAAAATAAGAACAATATGCGTTATAAATAGAAGTGAATTGTAAAAACTATTAGTGTTGCTAGAATTTTTGAAGTTCTACATTTTCTTTCATTGCTCTGTTTTATTTACACTCAATAAAACTACAACAAAAATTGTGTTAAATTTATTTCTATTTTTTTTTTTTGCATTGAGCGTAAATAATGAGTGTAGAGAGGCAGATAAAGTTCATAATTAGTAAAGTTAGTAGATGCAGCAAACTGAGAAAAATGTTGTTGTTTATTTAGTTCTTCTTTTCATATTCATAATATTTTTGTGTTTTGCTAAAAATGTAAACCATTTCATATTTGTCTTTTGTAGAGAGATTTGTTATGAATGAAAAATAATATTTTAGCAATTTGATCTCTTTTGTCCAATAGATTCAGCGATGCCAAGTTAGCCCTTTTCGGGTTATAATCAGCCCTTTTTGATTGCTTTCAACGCGTACTTTTTTCACTTAACTCTTTTAATTTTTTTAAGGGCTAACATAGTTCTTCTTGTTATGTTTTTAAGCCCTTTTAGCTATTTTGATCCATTTGCTACTTTTCTCCATAATCTGTCAACTTTTTTTTTTTTGGTACTTTCAATAATGTTTTTGCCAATCGTTTGAATTTTTTCCATAAATTTCTAGCGTAACTAATACATTTTTTTACAGCAACTTGTAAAAAAAAACTATTTTTACCGAAATCCCCTTTAAATTTATCTTTTAAAAGAAAATATAGAAAACCTTGGGAAACTTATCCGGCGAGACATTGAAGTTGTTTAAAGAATTGTATCGTTTGTGAGCACAACGCCCAAATCGATTACCAAGCGAGTTGTACCAACTGTTGTAACGTGTATGGCTTGCATTATACACATCAAATTGTTTAATCCAAATAAAATAGGCTTTTAAAGAAGCAGTACCCGTTGCTGAAATTTCAAAATACAGTTATGTATTTCTGCAAAAATTAATTCAAATCAAACTTACGAAATGTTCAAGTTTATATGAAGACAATTGTATGGCCTGAAGATGAAGAAGAAAATTCAATTTTGTTGGAAAACGAACATTTTAGCGATTTCTTTTAAATTCTTCATTTTCAATTTTAAAATTTCAATAATATATTTTTTTTAAATATGTATTTTATACGCAAGATCGATCTCTTAAAAGTACAAAATTTTAAATAAATTAAACTGAAAAATACAAAAACTGGTAAATTTTTAAATTTAACCCTTTCTCGGCATCGCTGAATAGATTGTACAACCAACATAACCATCTCTTAAAAGTGTGTGTTATTTTTAATAATCATTTGTTATTGATATTTAAAACAATATTAATAATGGAGTTCATTTTATTTAAATGAAATAAATTGTTGTGTCAATTTCTAAACGGTAATCGGTTCGTGCGTGTAAAATATATTAATTTGGTAAAAGAAGCTGTGCATTACAAATTAAATATATAAAAAATAATGGTGAGTATTACAAATTCATAACATAAAATATATTTTTCGATTAGTGTGCAACCGATTAATCGGTGGCCGGGTACGGTCCTAACCCATTTATTACACTATTACATATGAGTCACCTCCATTGCAAATCGAATATTGTTTTAAATATATTCACTGAATAAATTGTTGCTTCCACCGCACACAAATAATAAACTAATTTTATTTTTAAAGATGTTTGGAAATACCAATAATTGAATAATAGGATTGATTTTTAGTTTCTTTTCTCTTTTTTTATTTCCCAATACAACATCCTCACAAATAAATGTTTATGGTTTTTGATCGAATTGCAGCCAATCTTTTCTCTGGGTGTATCTTCGATACCGGAAATATATAAAAATAAAATTTTTTTAAATAAAATTTTGTGGAACGTAATAATATATCGCTGGCCAAATTCAATATTCAGTTGTACAATTTAATATTTATATTCCACAGAAATATTATTTCGTTCCACAAAATTCTGGGTGTATGAAGAATAATTTTGTAAGTCATATTAAATATTTTTATTTGTAATCTGTATAAAATTTTATACAAGAGAATTTTTCGGTTCGAGACTATTTAAAAAATTGTTCTTTATATTTAATAAAGTTTTTCATAAATACGATAATGAATCATCTCTGAAGGTAATCAAACGGAATTTGATCAACTACTACGTTGGAATGTATTCCTTGCATACTCTGCTTATAGAATGGGCGGAATTACTCTTAGAAATAAAACAATTTTTTTTATTGTGAAATGACATTAATATTTCAACAAAAACAACTCATCTCCAATTTTTTCAAGTTTCCAAATATTAAGTTTTGATTTTGATACATCATTCCAAATTGATTCTAACAAGCTAAATACGAATAAAATTAAATTAAAAAAGTTTAGAAATTCGCAAACTACACTCAAAAAAAAAAAAAAAAGACATGATCTAAAATGTAATCAAAAATTTCCTTCAAAATTGTTTATAAATTGTCCTCAATTTAAGTAAAATTTTATTAAAACTTAGAAAAATTTTCTTAAAAAGAATAAAAATTTCTAAGTTTGAGGAAAAACGAAATATTTTATATACTTAGAAATAGTTCATATTTTTCCTAAGTAATATTTTTCGATTTTAGGAAAAATAAATAATAAAAGTTTATTAATTTTAAGAAAAACCATCTTAGTTTTAAAAAAATTGCATACTCAAATGTAATAAAATTAAGTTTAGTTCAAAAAAAAAAAAAAAAAAATTAGGACATAAATTACTTCCATTTAGTTAAAAAAAGTGTTTAACTTAAATCGAGAAAGAACATGAACTTAATGTGTGTTCATTTTTTGTTCGCGAGTAGTAAAATTAACTAAATTTAAGAAAGCCATTTCCAAATTCTGTTTTTAAGTATACCACTTTCTAATTTTAAAGAATTGTTTTCTAAAAATTAGTTCGGACAATTAAAAACAAAAAGTAATAATATTTTTTCCTATGTAATAATAAAAATTTACTTGATTTTAGAAACTGATGAACTATTTCTAATGAAAATTTTCATGCAACTTAGTTCAGACAAATTTTAAAAATTTTAATAAAGTATTATTTTTTTCAAGTAATAGTTTTCTAATTTTTAAAAAATAATAAAATTTGGTATAGGATTTTTTTGTTGAAATATGTAAAAAAAACAATAAATTAAACACAAACTAGTTAGTTTTCCTAATTCCCAAGAAAAAATATTCACCCTTATTCTAGTTGTCGTTATCAATGTCGTCGTCATTTTTGAGTCAACATCACTTTGCTTCGACGTCTACATCACTTCGACACCAAATTGGTATTCTAAAACAGTGTTGTAACGACGTCGACAGTTTATCGATTTAAATAAAAACACATCTCTAAAAATTGAGTCGGCAGATTTATTTTGTTTATTATTTTTGCGAAAAAATGTTTTTATGTGTAATTTAAATTCTGATACCAGTGATGAAGAAAATAAAGAAAATCTAGAATTGGAAAGAAGGTTTCTCATACAGAAATCCAATATCTTTAATCTGCCGGATAACAAGTGAGTAGCAAAATCAAAGTCTGTTACTTTAAAGAATGTTAATCTTCTAATTTTTTTAAAAGGTGTGAAAGTTACTTTCGGCTGAATAAAACAGCCTTCAAAGATGTGCTGGAAACAATAGCACCTAATTTGAAAACCGGAATCATGTCCACATTTATTTCCAAAACAATAAAGTTGGCAGCTACATTAAGATTTTTAGCCCAGGGGTCGTACCAGCTCAGTGTTGGAAACGACTTTAACTTAGGGTTCAGCTGTTTCTGAAACTGTAGAAGATTTGCCACAGCTTCCTCCAGCGGGCTCAACATAAATTGCTTGAATCTTCCGCCACCTGTTGCATTACACTCGGCTTTGTTGGCTACCATTTTCTTTTTAACTTTAAATATTAAGTCTCGCCAAACCTATAAATAAATTTTGTTATATTTTTATAATCCACTTTATATGATCATGCTTTCTTTACCTTCTGCCATCCATCTCACATTATTCTCGGTGGGCCAAGTGCATTTAATAAATTTGATATTTCTTCCCATTTTTTCCGTTTTTTTTTTCAGTCATTACTTTTCCTCAAGTCGTTACTAAAAATTGTGTCGACAAAATCAGAGTCGTTTTAAGACAATATCGTTGTCACATTTTCTTACAGAATACCAAATACTTGTCGACAGTTATCAATTATTTTCGATAACGACAACGGGAATACCAATTTCAAAAAAAAAATCCCAAGACGACATTGTCTTGTGTCGACGACGACAACTAATAGAATAAGTAAGGGTGATTATTAAAGGAAACAAATTAAAGTAAAAATTTAAAAATTTTTTTTGCGTAATTCAAAAACGCCTCACATGCCCATCTCTAATCTTAACAGTATTTAACATTGGACTTAAAGTAGTTTAAAATATTTTTTTAAAATTTTGTTAGCAAAGGGTAAAAAATTTCAAATTTGCGCTTTTATGTAATAATTTTGTTTGCTGACTACAATACAAAATATCGCAGGCACATTTAATACATTACGGCATAATGGCTTTCCTATAATTGACGTAGCGCTTATTAAACTTTATATTTTTGGGATTATTTTTTCACTTAATAATAAAAAAGTTTAAATTTGTATATGTCAAATAAAGTTTAAGCTAAAACTCCCATAAAATAAACTTATGACTTTTCCATTTTCCAATAATAACAAGAAATGTAACTGTGAAATTTTGTATTTTTGCAACAATTTCCTTAAATTAGTTAATTTAAGAAGACAAAGGACCCCCAGTATTCCTTAGCCATAGATGTCGTGTGTCACGTGGGGTGTCCCTTTTTGTAGTTTTCTCAAGCAGAACCGTTAATTAACTACGAGAAGGATCTGACTTTGTCACAATTTATAACGTTTCAGGATATCCTGCAGTACATTTTTTTAATTTGTTTACCTTTTTGCTAATAAAATTTAATTTATAAAATACATGAATGTAGTATAATTCAATTTAGTTTTAAGACAAAAATGTAAAAGCTTGTTAAGAGCAGTGTCCTCACAAAGCGGAAGTCCTTCGAAAGTGATAAAATACCTACTCAATAAGTGAAAAGTACTTTAAAATATATGGTATAATAGGATAAGGATAATTTTTACTTAAAAGAAGTTCTATTTAACATGTTGGTAGAAAATATTTTCTTATTTTCAGGGAGTTTAGTCCTAGTTTTTGGTAAAAAAAATTATCTAATGAACTTAAATAAAATAAAATTTTTCTTAAAACCAAGGAAACATTTTCTAACTAACAGTACAATTTTAGATGATGTATGAACTAATTAGGAGGAAATTTTACTGTTTTCTAAAATAAATTCATTTCCTATAATTAAGAAATATTTACCAAATTTTATGTAAAATTTATTTCTTAATTTCAAGGGAAATTCTATTAAATATTGGTAAAAAGTGTCTTTGGCGCCGTTTTTATTTCAATTTTTCCTCTAAATAAGTTAGTTTTTCTAAATTCTAGTTAATTTTTTTTTCTTTTTTTGAGTGTTGATGTCGCAAATTTTATACATGGCTTTTTAAAAAATTTTACATTGCAGATTCTGTCAGTGTAAAAAAAATACATAATAAGAAACGACTAGAAACAAAATTTTCATTAAAAATAGAATTGGCTTATTTTTAACACATTTTCATTTTGAAAAGATTTGAAAAAAAAACAAGTAAGAGCGGCTAAATTCGGCTATGCCGAATCTTATATGCCCTTCACCATGGTTGGGAAAAAACTGAAGTTTATATATGGACATATATGGAATGGACAGATTTATATACTGACGCTTTTAAGAGGAAATTAACCATTTAGTTTGGTGATAAAACTTGGACTCGGGAAGATTTATGGTTCCAGAAAATAGGTATTTAAAAAAATTAATGTTTTAGGCATAACTTTTTTGTATCTGAACCGATATTTCCGAGCAAATATGTTATACTAAAGATTTTCGATCTTTTGCTATATAAGACGTATCCATAGGTCATATTACAGCTCTAGAATAGTGTTTGTTGTTTGTGTATAAATGGTGAAGAGGTGAAAGAAAAGAATTTCAACAAATCGTTAAAAGAAATCACTAGAACTGCATGTGTTTTATTTCTACAAAAACGTTTGATTTAGCTGGAAAATTTGCATTTGGGATTTTATTTCGTTTTTTTATTAAAAATATTTGTAATTTCTTTGGCTTAATTTTAAAAATTTGAAGAAAAATAGTTTATAATTTTTTTTTATAAATTATTATAATTTATGACCTAAAATAGTTGCACTCAAAGGGAAATTATGTATAAAATTTTCTTAATATATGAAAAATAAAATGGTTTAAGAATCTTTTTATAAATTCTTTTAAATCGGAGCAAAAAATAGAAATAAAACCGTTTGTATTTTGTTTGTATCAGAGGGTTTTTATAAAAATTTTGATGTTTTTAGCCTATTTATACATTATTTAATTATTAATATAAAATTTTATTTAAATTAATTATTAAATTATATATTTATAATTTTTTTTTATCAGGCTCAAGATCATAATTTTTAATGTTACCAACGAATAGTAAACACTAATTTTTTTTATTAAATGGAAAAAATTGTAAGGATCAGCGCTAGAGGGAGTGCACACTTTCGACCCGAACGACCAGGTCATCTTCAGCCTCCTTCTGAACCACCCAACACAAATAACTCATGGTTTTGAACAGGCATTTATATCACACACTCTAAGGAAAATGACAATGTGAAATTAAATTTTTCATTAGTGAATGATTACCCGTACAAATGAGCTTTTTTCCATCTATTTATAGAATACCCTTTGGCAATCATCCTCGATTCTCGAAGCACAAATTGACAGGGTTGCCATTCCAATTGTTAATGTTTCCATTTCTGGGAACGAATTGGGAATCTGGCATACTAATATTTTTCACGTCACAACATATTTAAGTGTTGTTTGTTATATTAGATTATAAATTACATCGTGCCCGGGATTCGAACCCGCGACCCTTCCACCTGTGGTGAAGGGTATAAAAACGTTTGTATTTTGTTTGTATCAGAGGGTTTTTATAAAAATTTTGATGTTTTTAGCCTATTTATGGATTATTTAATTATTAATATAAAATTTTATATAAATTAATTGTTAAATGTTAAAAAAAAACAAAAATAAACAAAAAAGTCTTAAGAAAATAATAAAAAAAAAATGTACAAAAAAAGTGAATTGACCGGGATTCGAACCTCGAACCCGCGGCCTTAGAGAAAATAAAAGTATTTGTGACATAGCGTCTAGACAACTGAGCTATTGAAGCTCACACAAAATCATCGTCAAAAGAGGTACATATATAAAAGTCTTCGTTCATTAGAGATTTGTTTAGTTTTTATTTAAATGACAAACCTTTGTATGTGTTTGTTGTTTGTGTATAAAAGGTGGAGATGAAAGAAAAGAATTTTAGCACATGGATGTGTTTGTTAAGCGTAATATTCTACATACATATTAAACAAAGGGATTTTACGGAAAAAATTAGAGGTAGTCCTGGTTTTTTGGTAATATCTCAGCCATTTATTAACCGATCTGTCTGATTTTAAATAGCAAACAGAAATGGACCACATGTAACAGAAATAAAAAACAGTCAAGTCCTCATCATGTCTGGATTCTGCGGAAAACCCCTTTCAACACACAGACGGACATCGTTAAATCAACTTTGCTCTTCATAAGGATCCAGAATATATATACTTTATAGGGTCTAAGATCAATATTGTAGAAATTACAAACGGAATGACAAACTTATATATACCCTTCCACCTGTGGTGAAGGGTATAAATAAATTACGTGTTAGGAATTAGGCGATTTTTTAAAAAATTCGGTAACTGAAATCACAGAAACCATTAACCAATTTAATAAAATAATGTATTTCGATTTGGAATATTATACCACAACGTATATATGAATTTAAAAATTCATACATTTGGCCCCCTCTACCGTTTATATGGCATGGTATATACAAAAATACATATGTTTTAAAGTTAAGGTGTTCAATGTATAATATATGTACGTAACTTGAAAAACTTCTTAAAACATGATTTCCTTAGCATACAGTAAGTAGATTCTACTCTAGTGATAATAGTTGTTTTTCCTTCTAGTAGTTATTATCTGTAGTTTTTAAATTACAAATTTGTACTTGTTTATAACTTTTATAGTTTAATAAATTATAACAAAGATTTTTAAAGATTTTATTATTAGTTTTTAATATTGTTTATGTATTTCATAGTTAGTTGTACTAAAGTTAAAATAACAAAATACACAAGTAATTTTACACAAATTCACACTTATTTACAAGATTTTCAAGAATTTATTAATTTATATTTTGTATGTTGTTTACATAAGTGTTGTTAACATACTTTTAATAACTTTGGAATTATAATAAATAGATTTTATGGTTGTTTTTTTTATACTAAAATAGATTACAACAAAATTTTTATTTTAATAAAATCATTATCGTTATTTAAATAAAGTGTTTGAATAGGGTTTTGTCAATTCAAAGAAAATCAAAGGATTTAGTTTACAAACATTCCAATGAATGATAAATGTATCATTAGGTTTTCATTTTTATTTTTTAAGGCTGAGTAGTTAGATTTGGTGATATCCGTAGTAATTGTATAAACTTCATTCAATTTCAATTTTAAATATAGGAAATTCAAATTATTAAGAATTTTATTTGAAATTTCGGAAACATCAGGAAAAATTGTGACTTTTATTAATATATTTTAAAAAATTTTTGAAATACACCCAGAGAACAAATTGCTTGCAATTCGATCAAAACCATTAACGTTTATTTATAAGGATTTTATTTATTTTTTTTTTTTTGAATAACATAATCCATTATCATACCAAAAATATGACATTGGGAATTAAAAAGAGGGGAATGGAACAAAAAAAAAAAAACGATACTATTATCCAATTATTGGTATTTCCAATCAACTTTACAAATAAGATTCGTTTAGAAATTTCGTACAGTAGAAGAAATCATTTATTTAGTGAATGTACTGGAAATTAGTACAATCTATCAAATTTATTAAAAAATTGTCGATATTCGAAATTGGTAACTACAAATACGGTTATCCTGATTAAATATATCATTAAATTAGGATTTCAGTTGAACCAACCGAATTGTGGATTGTATTGATTATGTATAGAAGCCACTAAAGATTGGTATTTGTAAGCGAATTTTCTGCCATATTTATTTTCCTAAAAAATTATTTAAATTCAAAATTAGTCATTAAAATTTATAAGTGTTTGTAGGCTAGTGGACAGAGAGCTAGCCTAGTAATCCTAATTTCCGAGCTTAAATCCCGGTAGAGGCAAACATTTTAAAAAAATATTTTTTTTTATTAAAAAAAAATTTCAAATGTTTAAATAACAAATAAAGGGTGGTTAAATTTTTTGGTTAATTTTTTTAATTTTAAATAAAACACAAATTATTTTGGAAATTATTGTAATTTTTTTGTATTATGATAAAACGGTATGGTTCAATTATGTATGGAACAGAATATCGGCCGCGACCCCGGCGGCACACCTCCATCCGATGGTCCAAATTTTCGATGACGCTGAGACATAATTGAGGTTCTATGCCGTTAATGTGCCGAATTATCTCATCCTTTAGCTCTTGAGTTGTTGACGTACACCTTTTCTTTCAAATAACCCCAAAGAAAGCAGTCCAACGGTGTCAAATCACATGATCCTGGCGGCCAATTGACATCGCCACCAAGTGAGATAACACAGCCATTGAATTTGTCGCGCAAAAGAGGCATTGTTTCGTTAGCTGTGTGGCAAGTGGCACCGTCCTGTTGAAACCACATATCGTCCAGGGTCATATCCTCAATTCCTGGTCACAATAATTTCGTTATCATCTCGCGATAGCAAACACCATTCACGGTTATTGCTTGGCCAACCTCATGACACACTATCGCGAACAACATTAATGTTTTCCGTAGAACGAACTGGGCGAGCATGCACAGGTATTTTCACAGACCCGGTTTGCTGAAATTTGCCCACAATTCTCCCGATTGTGGACACATTTAGTCGATTATGCTGACCAAAAAAAAAATCACGAAGTGCACGAAATGCATTTTGATTTGAACGCCCATTTTCATAATAAGCCTGAATAACTTAAACGCGTTGATCGATTGTGTTTCTTTCCATGGTTCAAATTGAGTTAGTCTGAAATTGAGAAATGTCAAATGAAATGCAGAAAAAACTTGACGCTTAGGTGTGGTTCGCAATCAACATCGGCCCTTAAAATTTAACCACCCTTTATATAAAAAAAACAATTAAATTGTGGTGCAGCACAGTGTCGTGATTTCATATAACAAGTGGCCATAAATAGAAGGAGTGGTTGTAAAGAGTTGAAATTTGGCACACGTATTTTATTTGATAAAAGAAAAAAAATATTAAAATTTCAAAAACTTTGGAGCAAGGATTCGTATCCTTCCCATATATCCTGAAATTAAAAAACGTCATAAAAGATAGAAAAAAAGTCCGAACTTTATGAAATTTTGTATAGTCATTTAGTTTGATACCCTAAATGATTTGATAAAATTTTATCCAAATCGGAGCAAGGACACGCCTATCTCAAAAATGTCATTTTTCAAAAAATTAAAAAAAAGTGAACAAAAATTTAAAATTTTAAATTAATTTCATACACGAAACACTTGTAACAAGAATAATGTGTGTGTCAAAATTTTATCCAATTTTAATAATTTTTACCAATTTTTTATATTAATTTTTTTTAATAAAATTTTTGGCGATTTTTTGTCTTAAATTTTTTTAAAAACGAAAAAAATTCAATGAAAAAAATTCAAATGGAAAGTAAAGTAAATGTTACTTTTTAATGTTTACACTTGTTTTATTATTTAAATAAATTATAAAAAATAATGTTTTGAACAATTTTTTTTTATTAAATACAATAAAAAAGAAAATGTTAGAATTTGTTTACTCTATTCATCCGAATCACTTTCTTCAAGCTGGTTTATTAAATTTTCTTGATTATCCGCATAAATATTATTTTCCTCAATAATGAAATCATTTATTTCTTCACAACTCCTTTTACTTATTTTATCTTCGTTTCTATGTATAGATAACTTTGGTTCAGACTGCAAAACCATTCTTTCTATTAGGCCTTTATTAGTATTTGTACGACTATTTTTTCGAGTATGGTTTAAACGAGTTTTTCTAAAAACTTTATGAGTGGCTTCTATAGCTTCCTCAGATAACATACCTACTGGAATCTTGGAGTTTTTTATAAATTCTGCTCCATGAACTAGTATTTTGTGGACAGTAACAGGCATACAATACCAAGAATATTTTTGAACATATAAATTCCATGTTTCTCTAAGCAGCTGTTGAAAATTTATAATATTTATTGTTTTACTGCTTGAAATAGTTTTTAAAATCAAAGAAAAATTTTTAATTAGTGATGGGTCAACCTGCGTTATGCTAGATGAGACATTAATGTTGCTGAAAAACCGTCTCGCAGTATTCCCATCATTTGTTGTACCAAAACCGGTTTTAACTTTATCTACATTTAATCCAAGCTCCTTTTTAAAATCATCCTGAATTTTAGATTTTCTTTGATTTAAAATTTGCTTATCATCATTTTTTGAAACTCTCCAAATTTTTAGAGGCAACCTATAAGCTATGTGTAATATACACTCAAAGAATTTTATCCATGCATGTAATGTTGATAATCCGTGTTTATGTAATTCTTCTCTTTTTTTAAGGTCCCTCTCAAATACTTGAATTAAATTCATTTTAGTGGGTTTTGCACCGCAAACAAAACATAAAGAACTGCTTTTGTTATCAGCTAACACATTAATAACAGCTCCATCTTCCATTGTTAATCTCATGTCAAAATGAACGGTAAGGTTTTTTTTATCAGAAACATAATCAAATGTTTGCAAATTATCTATTTCTTCCTGAATAATTGCCCTTGTAGTTTTAACCAAATCCGAATTTTCTTTTTCCATATAATAGCATATTGGACGACAATACCTTATTGAGGAATGTTTTAAATTATTCCATAAACTGTTTTCTGTAGCCCAGTCTAAAAATCTTAATGGAACAAATGAAGCAACAAATAAATATTCATCCCGCGAATTTGGATCATTAAACTTTTGTTTGTAATTGCTATGGCCTGAACTACCATCAAATCCCCATTTAATTTCCAAAACTACATCATTTTGGGTTTCAAAATCATTTAAATCTAATAAACTTTTGGCTGTCATATTTAGAAAATTTTGTAATGGTATTTTTACTGACGTTTCTGATATTGATATATTTTCCGGAATATATTTTTTCTTTGCTTTTTGTAGACTATAATATGATGGAAAACAGTTCTTGTGCACATCATTTACAACCGTTCGCATATTTTCATATAGTCTATACGATAGATCATTATCTATTAATAATGCTAAAGCCTTTTCTACGGAAATAGAAGTTTCTGAAGTTGGGCTAGATACTCTTTGAACAGCTCTTCGTAATTGCTCAGGGCATGTAGACCTCACAAGATCATCTACCTTTCTTCTTTTGGTTCGTTCAGAACTTTCATTAAAGCCTACTCTTGGTCTTAATTTACGACTTGTACTTGGTCCCTTAATAAATAAAAAAAACATGTTATTTATTATATTATAAAAAATAAATATTCACATAATGCTATTACAATGTATATATCTTCTTCTTCTTCCACTTCTTCTACTTCTTCCACTTCTTCATCAACTTCTTCCACATCAAAAAATGAATTTAGCCAGAAAAAGTTTTTGTTTTCAAACACAGATTTCTTTCTGTAGCATTTTTCCCAACTTTTTTTTATTCTAACTAGAATTGATTTAAGTCTTACAATACTTTTTTATTGCAATTGTGTCTTAAATTTATCTTCTAAATGATTTTTAATTTCCGTACGGGCTAGGGAGTGTGTTGTATGTTTGTGCCAAATATTGAAAATTTGCCTAATTTGCACTTGCCTTGACACTGAAAAAGTGAAAAAAATTGACTATTCTGCCAAGCTCTGCAAAAGAGACCCATTTTTTTTAATGTACATACTTGTATCAATATTTTATTAAAGTATCAAAAATAAACTCGAATAAACTTTTTTTTAGACCTTCTATAAACTTGTAAGTTGCAAACAATTAAAAAAATTCCTTTCTGTTTACATTCAGAATAACGGTACAAAACACATGATGAATTAAATGTAAAAAAAAATATGTTACCATATTTTAGTAATGTAATACTTTAATATTTATAAACAATTGAACTGCATTATCGACAATTTACGTTAAATTAACCCATTTGTATATACGCTATTTTTCACGTTTTTTGTGTGCATATTGCATACTTACCAAAAACTTTCAACTTTGATTGGCTATAACTTTGTCAAAAATATTTTTTTTTTCAAAAATTCTATTTGATTATTGTAATTTGAAATCTAGTTTATCAAACTTTTTTAACAGATTTTTAAAATTCCAAAAGTCGTTTTTTTTATTTTTGGCCGCTGACACCACACGGTGTGCAGTAGGCAAGGGTGAGAACTATAAATCTGAAATCCAAGGTTCAATACCAGAAAAATCTAAAAATATATATATTTTTTTTAATAAAATTTTGTGGAATGTAATAATATTTATGTGGAATATAAGTGTTACATTTAACAACTGAATATCGGTTTTCACAACTAAAACTATAATTTAATATAAAGATAGTTGTCGTAATCGCCAGAATTCGATTGGCAACAAATTCGGTGGCCACAACTGTTTTCTAGGTGTACAGCTACACTCAGAATATTATGTAGTTAACTGTTTGTAGTTTAATAAAAAAGTTTTCCGTTAAATTTAAAAATAAAGGAAGATACATTTATTTTTCAAAGAAATATCTATATTAACTTTTTTATACATTTATTCGAAATGATTAACTATCATTTACAGATTTTTTTCAGTTTCATTTATGTTTTTCATTTGTTTGAAATTTAATAAAAATTTACCCACAAAACGGAAACTTGTGGTTTATTTGAGTCCGTAACAGTTATTACAAACTTAAATTTTGTTGCTTGTCTGTTTCAAAAAAAAAATATTCAAAAAATTTCAATTTATTTTTTTATTTAAAATTTTTCAATACAATTTACAAGAACTTCATAAACACACATAAATATACAAATACATTCATACAAAATTGTTTATAGCTTCATATGCATACATACATGTTGTATTGTTCGAGTATATTTAAAAAAAAAAAAACAAAAAATACAAAAACGGAAATAATTTCCAATAAATGAAAAAAAACATTTATTTTTTAAGGATTGGTAGGTAAAATTTTGACATTTATTTTAACCGATTATATCATTTGCTTCTTACGGATGTGTCAGTTGATTAATCAACATTTAAAAATAAATAACAAATGGCATTTAATTTAAATGAAAATTAAGTAGACCGGTTTTTAAATGAAATATCATTTCTTTTAAATAACATTTTCTGTTATTTTAACTTAAAAACTTTTTTAAGTGTATATACGACAAAAACGATCATGTTAGTATGTAATTTTAATAACACAATACTAAAATAATAAATAAATTTTTGATTTGGTATTTCTTTGTGCTTGTTGAAAATGCATTAAAACTGATTTTTAAAGTTCAGCATCACTTCAGTCAACTCGTGTTCATATCCACTAAAATAAAATGTTTAAAATGCTTAATGTAAAATTGGCATTATGCTTAAAATCAAAAACTTATTTTTAACTGCACACTCACATTATTATTTCGTTAAAAACAACTTAAAATACATATTAATTTAATCGAAAATACAATAAAAAAGATGACTACTGATTTTTCATTATATTCAACCTATTTTGTTGTTTATTTTCAATCATTGTTTAATAATCAACAAAAGTAGTAAAAACAATAGAAAGTTGTTTAAAATAACCATCAAATTTTTACTGACAAAAAGTTAGAAAAAAACTACATTTGTGGTTTGTTTTTCAAATTGAAAGTTTTTTTTTATTTGTATGCAATTACCAATCACAACACACACAGATGCATATATTTTAATTGGCTTTGTGTGTATGTTATTTGAATAATTTCTTAAAATTTTTATTGAAATAATTTTGTATATATACAAACTATTTTGGTAAAAAAAAAAACAAAAAGGAATTATATGAATTTCTATTTTTTGAAGCAGAAAACATAAAATTTTATATTTAACTGAAAATATCAACTCCTACTGAATGTCTGTAAATTTTTATAGTTTGTTTTTTGAATAACTGATTCAAATAGTTAAAAAATATATTTTTATGAATTTCAATTAATTTTTCATTTAAAAACAAACTTTACGTAATACTTTTTAAATAAACTACAGTTGGTAACGGAAAATATATTGTGAGTGCAGGCATTGTTAAAAAGTTTTTGAAGCCGTTATCGTTGGAGATCCATACTACCAAAACCGCCAATAATTCTTTATTTTTAAGAGCTTCTAAGCGATTTTTCTTATTCTTTCATCCGAAAAATAATAAAGTAGGAAAATATGACGTTCGGCTTACTCGATTAATCAATGAAAATTATTCCAGTTATTCGTTACTCGAAATTGACATTTTCAAATAACACGAATAATTATTCGATCGGTTAACCGATTGAATGCCCTAGTTTGTAATATTGACAATTCTTGTCTGGGCTGTTACATATTAGTCATTTGTTAATAATTTTTCAAAATCAAATAAACAAACTTGATTAAATGCAATAATCACATTTGTCATTTTAAGCTGTACCTCACTCTATACCGCTTCACGAGGAAAACACATGGTGACAATGACACTTGTCAAATCTCATGCTGTTTATTTTAAGCTATTTCACCTACATGAATGAGTGCGTGCATCAGGGATGTAAATTTAGATTTTTAAAATGAAACTAAAGCTTATATAAAAAAGTATATTTTCTTACGATTAGTTTGTTATAAAAACTCAAAGAATAAAAGTAATTTAATAAGGACTTGTTTGTAAATCCATTTCACAATAAAAATTCTAAAATAAACAAAATTTTTTTGAGATGGAAAATTTTTTTTAAAAAATTCAATTACATTTAAACGAACACTGTGCCCTAAGGGGTTGAAAAATACTAATTCGATTAGACTGATATTTGTCTGCTTTGTATTTTACTTAAAAAAGTTGGGCAAAGGCAGCAAAAAATGATATTGAGTTAGCAAAATTTAAGTCAGGAGTGTGCCTGCAGAAAAATTGTTAATGTCAGCAAAAATGTGCTGGTAAAAATCACTGAGCCGACTTTTAGCAAAAAAAAAAAAAATAGTAAATTCAGCAAAAGTTGTAGTAGCACTACAGGTTGGTTGAAAAGTTCCTGCGCTCGAAATGAAAGAATACTGTTTTTGTTACGAAATATATTGTTTTATTCAATCCAATGATCCAATGATCTTCCAATAATTTTATCCCATCCTTATAATGGTTTTCCGGAAGCTCTGCAAAATAACAGTCTACGGCTGCTATGGCCTCTTCATTCGACGAAAAATGCTTTCCACGAAGGAATTGTTTGAGATTTCTGAAGAGATAGTAGTCACTGGGAGCCAAACCTGGTGAATACGGTGAATGTTCAAGCAATTCGTACTTTAATTCTTTGAATTTAGCCATCGTCAAAACACTTTTGTGAGGAGGTGCATTGTCTTGATGAAAAATGATTTTTTCTTCTTTAAACCAGGTCTTTTCTCACGAATTTTTTCATCAAGCTAATCCAAAAGGCTGCAATAATATTCAGAGTTGATTGTTTTACCTTTCTGAAGATAATCAATCAACAAAATTCCTTTTGCATCCCAAAAAACAGATGCCATAACCTTCTTTGCTGATCGTTGTGACTTCACCTGCTTTGGAGCTGAACAACCAGCTTCAGTCCACTGTTAGGATCATGGTGGTAGATCCAAGTCTCATCCATAATAATAAAACGATACAAGAAGTCGGTTTTATTCGGCTTAAAACGCTCCAAATTACGCTGAGAAATTTGTTTCAGAAATTTAATCCAGTTTTTGTTGAATTGTTAATGTATGCGGCACTAACTTTCCAAACAGGTTTTTCATACGTAATTCTTCATGTAAAATATGGAGTACTCGTTCGTCTGAGATGCCTATGGCATTAGCAATTTCACGCTTAGTCAAACTTGGATCTTTACTAACCATATTATGTACCTGCTCAATGATTTCTGCTGTGGTTGCAGTTTTTGGTCGTCCTTCACGTGGATCATCTTTAAGGCTGGTACGACCACGTTTAAATTCACCAGCCCAAAATTCAACGGTGCGTTTTGAAGGTGAGGACTCCTTATGCACTTCTAACAATTGTTCATAAATTTCCTTTGCTTTTAAACCCTTCAAAACAAAGAATCTAATGACTGCACGATATTCAATTTTTTCCATATTAAAAAAAATCAATGACCCGTCAACTTCAAATGGCTTGTAAACAAAGAAAGAATTGACAGAATGACTTGCAACTTTGCATGTGTTCTCAGGACAGTTATACCAACTTGAGAAAAAAAAAGTTTGGAGCTAGCAGTGTCATCTCTTGGTGAGCGCAGGAACTTTTCAACCAACCTGTAAGTCCATTGTAAATATAAAAATCCTTACTAAAACCTATATTTTTTTTTTGCAGTAGAAAACAAAAAAGTCTTCAAAAAATTTGTAGACTCTTAGACATAGTTTTTTTTTGTGTGATTCTCAAACAAATTTACAAAACCTTGTTAAATATAATAATATCCAGACTTTCACAATCATGACATGATTGTATTGAAAATCTGAAAATATATAAAGATTACACTGTGCTCGAATTTGACATTTCTTTTTTGAAAACTGTGGCACACTACTGACACAGCTAATTTCAAAACTCTGAATTCAATGGCGCTAGTCGTTTTTTGAAGTTAGCGTTCGTATTCGCGACTAAAAATTTCAGTACTAAAACATCATAGAACGATATTTGTTATACTTTTGGTCATTTTAACTTTGTTAAATACAAATTTTCACAGAAAAATTTTTTTCGCGATAATTTTTTTCGAAAGAAATTTTTTTTAACTCGTTTTAATATTTGTCTAAATGCTTAGTAACATAACATTGTAGGTTTTATTTGCAGAAAATATATATTTTTTTTTTTATTTTATAAAAATAAATTTTTTGTTTTATAAAATTGTGTTTAACAGAGTTGGATTGATTTAAATTCAAAAATGATTCTAAAAGTATAAAAAAATATCATTTGATGGTACTTTAGTAGTGAAATTTTAAATCGCGAATACGAGCGCTAACTTTGAAAATCGGCTATCAGCATTCAGCGTACTCGAATTAGCTTTAGTAGTAGGGTGTCCAGCTTGTTCTAATATGAGACTAGCACAGTGTTATTATAAATAAGCCTACATGTTGCATATGTGTTTAATTTTTGCTAAATTTTATAAAGGATCACCATTTATAAATATTTTGTTTGTAAATACACATTTGGACTTCATCTCAATAAAATTTAAATATTTTTTTTTGTTTATAATTTAAATCATAACAACCACTTGAACAAATCGGAGTGAACAAAATTTTTTATTTTCTTATATGTAACAGGTCAATTGAAAAGTCCCCGGCCTACCATAGTAAAACACATTTTGTTTGGCAAAATTCGTTTTTTTTTTATTCAACATTCAAGGGTAATACACTGATTATAGCGACCCTCCAACTTTTCGATACCATTTTTGTAGTACGATTTGTCCTTTGCTTCAAAATAGGCCTCACCTCGGCGATCACCCCTTCATTGGACGAAAATTTCTTCCCAGCGAGCATTCTGGATTTTCATGGATTTTCAGATCTGGATTTTTATTGATTTTCGCTATTGTTTTCAATGACTTGTGACACGGTGCATTGTCTTGGTGAAACAGCACTATCTTTTTCTTCAAATGCGGCCGTTTTCCGGCTATTTCGTCCTTTAGACAGTCCAATAACGCTATGTAATACCTTTTTCAAGGTAGTCAATGAAAATTATTCCATGCGCATACCAAAATACAGACGCCATTACCTTGCCAGCCGACTGTTGCGTCTTTCCACGCTTTGGAGCTGGTTAATCACGTGCAGTCCACTTGGATGACTGTCGATTGGACTTCGGAGTGAAATGATGGAGCCATGTTTCATCCATTGTCACATATCGACGCAAAAACTCGGATTTATTACACTTGAACATCTCCAAATACTGCACCGAATCATCAACTCGTCGTTGTTTTTGGTCAAAAGTGAGCTCGCGCGACACCCACTTTGCACAGAGCTTTCTCATACCCAAATATTCGTGAATGATATGATCTACACGTTCAGTTGATATCTTAAGAGTACCTGCTGTTTCATTCAATTTCAATTTACGCTCATTCGAAATCATTTTGTGGATTTTTTTGATGTTTTCGTCCGTAACAACCTCTTTTGGGCGTCCACTGCGTTCACCGTCTTCGGTGCTCATTTCACCACGTCTAAACTTAGCATACCAATCCTTGATGGTTGATTTTCCTGGGGAAATGTCCGGAAACTCGTCATTAAGCCAAGTTTTTGCTTCAACTGTATTTTTTCCCTTCAAAAAGCAATATTTTATCAGCACGCGAAATTCCTTTTTATCCATTTTTTTCACAAAAACAAAAGTTGCTTCACTCAAAATGCTATAATTCACAAACTAATGATCCGATAGCTGTCAAATTTATGCAAGTGTCTTTTGAAGGTTAGGGCTAACTAAAAATCATATCGATTTAAGTCTAATAGCGCCATCTATGTGTCAGGCCGGGGACTTCTCAATTGACCTCTTATGTATGTATGAGTGGTAGATACAATGATCTCTCACGGTTGTATTTTTTATGTTTTCGAAGAGTTGTATTTTTAGTGTTATTTTTTGTCTGCACTACATTAAGACAAGCTGCGACATCTACGTCTTGGCAATTAGTTCGAAGTTAGTTTATTGCAGAAAAATATAACTAAAGATTTTGCTGAAAACACAATTTTAGGTAAACAATCGAAAACTAGTTTTACTAATTCTTCTACTAACTTAATTCTTTGTGTGTAAAATCGGTATGTATTCAGACTTAGCTCCCATAGAAAGGTCATATATGAACTGGGCTAAAATAGTATTTATACAGCCCGGTAGGCTAGTTGGTAGCGTGCTAGCTTATCAGTGCGGGGGTCGTGGGTTCGATTACCACCAGAGGCTCTGGTTTGTTTTCGCTACAACGAGCAACAACTAGCCTTTGTTGCTAGTGCTCGGTTAGGGATTTAGGATATAATTTGTAATTATATGATTTATCTAGAAGTTTGTTATTAAGATAGTATAGATAGTGTTTAGGTAGCAAATGTTATGTAGAATCAAAAATCATGCCTCCAAATCTAAAGGAAATCGGACCACACTTAGACCTGGTCCACGTATACAATTTCCATCCAGAAATTTCCTTAAAGGAAATTTTTACTTCAGATCTGGAATTTGTTCCGCTTCCCGGAATATGGCCCAAATCGTATTGTGTTTTAGGGTATCTAATGATTGGGCTTGACCAATTTTAATATTTTTTTAATGGTTTTATTTAAAATGTATAAGTCGGGCATGCCGACTATATGATTCAAAGCATATTTTAAGTCCTATGCTGGAAAGTGATTTATATTCCGGGAAAGGACCTGACACTTTTTTTATGGTTAGGGCACATAATCTAAAGAAAAATGTACATGAAATTATAACATAAGGCGTTTTAGAAAAGCCCAAATATTTTACGATTTTCTTCAATTTTGGAGCAAGGATTTTCACTCATAACTAACATTCACAATCCCAATTTGAACCAGATATCGATAGTTTTTTGTGTCTAAAAACTATTTAAGCCCAATTCAGATAGGAGGTAGAGCTATCGGAGATAGGTCTTAATATGGACCGATCCTAACTAATATTAAGAGGATTAGTCTCTGGACCATTGGAAACTTATATACCCAATTGTATCCACATATTTGCGATATACAGTTTCATTACAGGCCTTACATGAACATATGAACGGACTCACATCGTTAAATCAACTCTACAGATGGTTCTGTTTCGATTGGTGCACCATAAGATATCTAAGTCTGGTGATTTTGGTAGTTATAAAAATCAGCACAAACTCATAACACCCTGTACATGTGTGTAATTAATAAAAGAACTATTCGGCAAGGAAATAGAATTCCTTATAATCAGAATACAGAAAAAACTCTCAGATTAGGGAAATTTTTCACATAGATTGTGAACTATTTTCTTTAGGTTCTTTAATTTTTAAAACATGCAGAATTTTCCATCCCTGTATTGCATGTAGATTCGTACAAATACTCTCAAACTACAAACAGATTAAAAATGTTATGGTTAATGCGGGCTTTAACAAAAATTTAACAAAACTAGTATTGATAGCCTGCAGGTCTAATAAACAAACAACGGAACTTGCATAAAAATCCACACCAAAATTTAAAAAAAAATAAAAATAAAAAACTAAAATAAAAAAGTTAACAAGATATAAATTGATTTTGAAATAAATGTGAGTGACCAGCAAGCCATTGCTGGTGGCTGTCTGTCTCACATGCCACACCTTAAGATGACGACTTAAGCTACATTACAATTTGTCAGTGTTATATGTCAAATTGTGGTCCTTAAATAATCAGTCAAAGAAATTTCAAGAATTTCTTTGAAATGAATATGAAATTAAAAAACTGTAAAAGAAAAAATGTTTAAAGTGTAAAAAATTAAACACTTTGTTTGGAATTTATATTCAACTTTTAAAGATCAATAATTTGTTCGACAGTTGTATATATGTACGCCCCTAACTTTAGGTTTTGGTATTTTTTCCAACCGCTTTTCTCATTACACATAAGTAGTAGAGTTTACATCCCATTTAACTGTAGAAAGTTAAACTTATATATATCTGTAAGCACGTAAGAAGTTAACTCTCAAATATAAAATATAATTAAGGGCTTTTAAAGAAATTTTTCAAGTTTTGCCACCAAACAGAAAAGGGAATTCATTCCGTTGACCAGCATAATAATGACTGTCTATTTATAGACCACCTAAGTAGCGACTAAGGTTTCCACCTTTTAACCTATTTATAGTCATATAGCAAAATATATCTATTGCATACATGTTGTTTTTAACGCACTTTTTTACTTACAAGGAAGGTATCTCTGGCGTCACCCATAGAGCAGAGAAAATAATAGAACACTAAGAATACTTAATATTTACACCATTAAAATAAGTTCAGCAGTAAGAACTACAAACGAATTTTGTTTGCTTTCCATTTGCTTTGATTACAGTCAGTGTTGTCAGTTTTGTTAAAGGCTTAACCCCCAAATATTGATTTTTCATCCCTTGAATTCTCCAAATTGTAATTTTCTGGTCCCCAAAATATTTTTAACCAAAATTCATGTCGTTTTAATTAATTTAAAATAAAACACGTAGTCGAAACTATTCACAGCTACAAACTTCAAATAGTGTTAATCAATCTTAAAAAAAATTCAATCAATACATCCAGAGTTGTATTTTTCTGTATATAAGTGTAATTTGGTCTGAAAAACATTATTAAAATATAACCCTGTTTTTGCAATGAAAATAAAACATAGTTTTTTATTAAATGTGAAAAGTATTGAGAACACTCAAAAAAAAAGTTAGTAGAAAAATTTGTAAACGGCCTTCAATCCCACTTTATTATTTTTGTACTGATTTTTAGTAAAAAAAATATTATTTAGCAAATCCTTTTGCTATTTACATTTTACATATTACAGAGTGCTTACAGAATATTTACAAATTTATATTGCTAATTTCAGAAATCATTTTACAAATTTTTGAAAACCGATTTGCTAAAATTTGCAAAGAAAATTACTAATTTTAAAAAAGTGGTTATTGAAGGAAATGTTATTTCTTATTAAAATATACACCTCCTAACTTAAATTGCCTTAAAATGTTACATAGATTAAAAAAAAGGGATCGGAAGTAAATATACCTACTCACGTCTACACTCAAAAAAAAAAATGAACTAGAATTTAGAAAAATTAACTTATGTAGAGGAAAAATTGAAATGAAAACCGCTCCAAAGACACTTTTTACCAATATTTAATACAATTTGTTCTTGAAATTAAGAAACAAATTTTACTTAAAATTTGGTAAAAATTTCTGAATTATAGAAAAATTTTACTACTGAGAATTAAATTTTTATTAAAAAACAGTCAAATTACCTCCTAATTAGTTCAAACATCATCTAAAATTTTACTGTTAGTTAGGAAATGTTTCCTTGGTTTTAAGAAAATGTTTATTTTATTTAAGTTCATTAGATAATTTTTTTTACTAAAAACTAGGACTTAACTTCCTAAAAATAAGAAAATATTTTCTAACATCAAGTTAAATAGCACTTCTTTTAAGTGAAAATAATCCTTATCCTGCTTCTTTGGTAAAGGTAATATTTTTTACTATATATTTTTTTTACACTCATTGAGTAAATATTTTCCCACTTACGGAGGTTTTTATATTTTCCCACTTTTCGGAGCTTTTTGCTATACATTTTTGTCCTAAAATTAAATTGAATTATACTAAATTCATGCATTTAAAATATAAATTAAATTTCATTAGCAAAAAGGTAAACAAATTACAGTTACATTTCTTGTTACTATTGGAAAATGAAAATATGTCATAACCTTATTTTATGACATTTTTATCTTAAACTTTATTTGACTTATACAAATTTAAACTTTTTTATTATTAAGTGAAACAAATAGTTCGATAAATATAAAGTTTAATAAGCGCTACGTCAATTATAGGAAAGCCATCATGACGTAATGCATAACATGTGCTTGCGATATTTTGTATTGTAGTCAGCAAACAAAATTATTACATAAAAGCAAACAAAATTATTACATAAAATATATTTTTAGCTACTTTAAGTTCAATATTTAAGACTGTTAAGATTAGAGATGGGCACATGAGAGATTTTTGACTCACGTTTACGTACAATCATGTACGATAGCTTTTTTTTAGTTGGTTTCTTTAATTTGTTTCCTTTAATAATATTTTTCTTGAAAATTAGGAAAACTAACTGGTTTTTTTTAATTGATTGTTTTTTTTTTTTTGGAATAGAATATTAAAAATAATTTAAACGTTTTCTAACAAAAAAAATCCTATACCAAATTTTATTATTTTTTAAAAATTAGAAAACTTTTAATTGAAAAATAAAAATATTATATTAAAATTTTAAAAAATTTATCTGAACTAAGTTGCATGAAAATTTACCCTAGAAACAGTACATCAGTTTCTAAAATCAAGTAAATTTTTACATAGGAAAAAATTTATTAATTTTTGTTTTTAATTGTCTGAACTAATTTTTAGAAAACAAATTTTCAAAATTAGAAAGTGGTATACTTTAAAACTGAATTTGGAAATGGCTTTCTAAAATTTAGTTAATTTTACTTCTCGCGAACAAAAAATGAACACACATTAAATTCAAGTACTTTCTCGATTTAAGTTAGGCACATTTTTTGAACTTAATGGGAGTAAATTATGTCGTAAATTGTTTTTGAACTAAACTGAATTTTATTACATTTGAGTACGCAATTTTCTTAAAACTAAGATGTTCTTTTAATTAATAATTTTTGATCTAATTAACTTGTTTTTTCCTAAAATCAAAAAATATTACTTAGGAAAAATATGAACTATTTCTGAGTATGTAAACTATTTTGTTTTTCCTCAAATTTAGGAATTTTTATTCTTTTTAAGAAAAGTTTACTTAAATTGAGGACAATTTATAAACTATTTTGACGGAAATTTTTGATTTAATTTTATTTCATGTCTTTTTTTTTGAGTTTAAAAATAGAACATCCAATAAAAATAGCACTAAAAGGTTTTTTTGTAGTTCGAAAAATCAGCCCTAAAGACAATTAAAATTTGACCTTATAGTAAAAAAAAAAATAATAAAAATAACTAAAATATTTTTCAAAACAGAAATTAACAAATTACAATAAAATGATAAATTCGTTTGTTTGAACAATTTTTAAGCTTTTTTTTTTTTTTTTTTATTTTGTAAAAAATATTTTTTGAAAAAAAAAATAAATAAAATAAAAAATTTTGATGCTCGATAAAAGAAATAAATTTATAATTTTGTACTAATATTAATAATATTTAGTAATTTTCTGATTTAAGCAAACCGATTTGAAATTCTACTTTACAAAAATTTTACTAAAATTTAGTAGCATCTACTTATTTCATTGTACTACACATGAGCAGACAGGTGTTGCTTAGATTAGAAAAAAATACCGCTGGGTTTAAATTAGCAAAATTTTCAGATACAGACTTTTTTGGTGAGTGTAGTATTAAATTAATACTTAAAATTATTGAACAGTATCGAAAATTCAAAAGTATGCACATTTTCCTACTCTGCACTGTGACCACCAATTCTAAAATATTATCAGGGTTTAAAAAAATAATAAAAATTAAAAGAGAAGAAAATATCGATCATATTTTATCGCCCATAATCCCCTTAAATTTTGCTGCCATCCCTAGCAAATACCCGAATCCCCAATTTGGAGATAAATCCCCTAAACTGACAGCACTGATTACCATTTATTTCTCTGTTATAACTGATTTGTGAGAGCACTTGCTAGTAATTGATCTTCTCCTTTTTTATCGGTTCCCACAAATGTGCAATTGGGTTAAGGTCGGGAGTGTGGGAAATAATCCAGCTGTGTGTGTGTGTAGTGAAGCAGCCATTCTTTACCTTTTCCTTTCTTATTGAAGCGCCAAATCCCAATTTTACGATACTTTTTGGTAAATTATCTTTTAAAATGGTTAGGTTATCTGCTGTATTGATAGTGCTCTCTATGAATACCAAGTTATATAAACCACTGGTCGCCATTCACCCCCATACCATGACCGAACCACAAACGTGCGGACTGTGGATATTACATGTGGCTGGTAAAATTCTAAATTTTTGCATCTCAAAATTTTAAATGGTGCACTTGGTATAACAGAAAATGCCATTTACAAGAAATTATATTTCATTTAAAATCCGGTCTACTTATTTTTCATTTAAATTAAATGGTTTTTGTTATTTATTTGAAATGTTGCCTAAACAACTGACACGTCCGTAAAAACCAGTAATAAATTAAGTTAAAAATAAATGTTAAAATTTTACTTACCAATTCCGAAAAAAATTACTGATTTATTCATTTATTTTTAATTGTTGCCGTTTTTTTTGTATTTTTGCTTGTTTTTTAATCTATAGACACATTTTGTGTGTATGTGTATTTATGAAGTTCTTGCAAATTGAATTGAAATAATTATAAACAATTTATATAAAAAACAAATTGGAATTTTTTAAATATCTTTTTTTGAAACAGACAACAAACAAATTTGTAATAACTGTAACATACACAAATATACCACAAATTTCCACTATGGTGGTAAATATTTATTAAATTTCAAACAAATGAAACTAATAAATAAAACTGAAAAAAATCAGTAAATGACAGTAAATCATTTCGAACAAATGTTGAAAAAATTTAAAATAGATATTTCTTTGAAAAATAAATGTATGTTTCTTTATTTTTAAATGGGACGGAAAACCTTTTTATTAAACTATAAACAGTAAACTACATAATATTCTGAGTGTATTCTCTATTCCTAGGGTTTCAACTTCTTCAAATTTTGTCGGCCTGTGTAATTATTATAATTACTTCATCTAATCTAGAATGTGATAATAAGACAAATCACTAAAAATAACGTAAATTTTTACCGTTAAATTTTTTTATTATAATTGGTGCACAGGTTGTACAGGTGCCTTTGACGCTGAGAAAATAAACATTTTTGTTGTATGATTTTTGTTATTGTAATATTGTAGTTGTTTTTTTTTATAAATTAAGGAAGGAGAAAATATAGAAACAAAAAAATGTGAAATGTTAAATAAAGTATAGTTGCAAAAGAGTGAAATGAAACTTTGCATATCATAAACCAACATGTCCAGTTTATTTTGACGCTCAGAGTACAGCCACCCTATTAAATTTGAGCGAACGGCTGTTTCGGCCTTTTTCGACATTCCTGCTGACTTTCCCCGAATATTTGCAACAACAGTTATTTTATTTGAATCAGATGGCAACCTTGGAACTAAACCATAGTCAATATGCGAATCGAAATGTTTCCTTTTTGGAGTACTCAAAATTTATAAACAGATAAATTTCATAAATTCCAAACATCTTTTCACAGAAATTAAACTGAGCTTTTAAGCGTTCATTAATTTTCCCTCCTCTCTCACATATCCCGATTTCAACAAAATCGCTGGGTGACACCGGGAATACCTTCCTTGTTAGAATGGTTTCTTTTGCAGCCTTATCTGTGTTTGGTTTGGTTTGTTTTTTATTATGTTTATTTTAACTAAAAAACAACCTTAGAGTCACCTTGCATTAACATGCTCATGCTAGCCATGTTAAAGACGAAGAATAAACATCATTTCCATAATGGCGTCATTTTATTTAATTCATTACACAGTCATGGGCTCCACAAACACATTTACATGCGTGAATACAACGTCTGCACTATGTAAAACTGAGAGGAAGTTCATTGAAATATAAGACCACAAATGCAAAACTCATTTGTGCACAAATCTTAGTTTTGAATTGCATTAAATGACCATCATTCAGTTGGTTTTAAACTGTTTTTTTCGTCATACTTAATATAAACACTTGCAGAATTATAAAAACCAAATTTCAAGATTTGTAAATATCTTTGCAAGATCTAGATGTGGCACATGCTTTATACAGAGAACGAAATTTTTGTAGGAGGTTTTGTGAAGTTCTGTTAACATCGTCGAAACGGCTATTTTTAAGGGTCTTTTAAAAATGGTTGTAGCTCCTATTGGCGAGCATAGTTCTTAAAAATTCCAACATAGTTACTATTTTTTATTAAAAACGTAACAAATAGATTTTGTGAAAAACTGTTTAAATACCGGCATTAAGGGATGAAAGGGATTTAAAACGGTTTTTTAAAAGAGTTCATTGACATATCATATTTGAGTTCTGTGACATATGTCAGATTAAGTTACATATCCGAGAATAATTCTATGATATGTCACTAAGGATTTAACCAACGTCATCTAAAAATGGCAAAACGCTTCCGGAGTATCTTAGTTTGAATTTATTTCCGGTTGAGGATTCATATAAGTTAGATTTCGTTTACTTATGGAAGATATCATCAAACATTTCTTTTATCCTAAAACTAAATTTTGTAATTTATATTTTCCTGTGTTGTTTTTAAAGTGTATTAATTTAAAACCTATTTTTGTTTTTTGTCAGAAGCTATTTTATTCCGGATGCAGATAAATCTTAAAGTTGAATATTTTTATAAACACTTCAAAAAAAAAAAACCTTAGCAAGTGCGGTCAGGCATCATCAGATTTAGTTTTTTTTTATTTATTCATTCATTCATTCATTCATTCATTCATTCAACAAAACAACATTTTCACAAGTTGACAACAACGATGCTCGATCAAAAAATCAAGATAAGACGCAATGAAGGAGTTAAACTTTAATAAAAAAAAAACACAAAACATAAACTTAATTGACCAACTTAAAAGTAAAAAGAAAATGGTTTTAAATTGCAGCAAACACGCGCTTAAAGCTCAAAACAAACTTAAGAAATTGTAAAACGTTTTAGAAGTAAAAAATTTAAGAATTGATTATGGAAATTTAAGGGGAGGGAAAAAAGTATTGTGATCTTTAAACCGTTTGCGTGCTGCAAACAAGAGTTATAAACGACAAACAGGAGCCATGCATTTATGCTTTAAATAATGTCCTGTATTTTGTACTATAAATATTGGAATTAGGGTTAAATTTATTCAGAAGTTGTTTGAATTGTGTGAAGGCTATTGTATGGAGGTCTTGTCAACAGCTAACGTAAACAAGTCGTGTCCAGGATCCGTTTAAGGTCCTCCAACTTTAAGTGTTAAAAGCACAGAAAAATTCATTCTTTCTAGGAGTTAATAAATATTTTATTATTGTAATTAAAACATAATTTCAAAAAAAATTACACGATGAGCATTAAGCAATCGGATTCGTTCGGCTATGTTGTCCGCACAGAAGACCTCACAATCCCAAGTGGCAACTAAAATTTTTGCCAACCGAGTGGTTTGGATAGAGACACCGATATATTTGTTTGGGGTACACTCAAAAAAAAAAAAAATTAACTAGAATTTAGAAAAATTAACTAATTTAGAGGAAAAATTTAAATGAAAACGGCGCCAGACACTTTTTACCAACATTTAATAAAATTTTCCTTGAAATTAAGAAACAAATTTTACTTAAAGTTTGGTCAAAATTTCTAAGTTATAGAAAAATTTTACTACAGAGAAATTAATTTTTATTAAAAAACAGTAAAATTTCCTCCTAATTAGTTTAAACATAATCTAAAATTTTACTGTTAGTTAGGAAATGTTTCCTTGACATTGCTACCAATTTGTGTCTACGTATTTGGTAAGGACATGCCACATAATCAAACGCCTTGGAAATATATCTAGCAACGACCTAGCTATTTCGTAGTCCATAAGTAGACGGACTTAAATGTTACGAAAGAACGCCAACACATCCGCTGCATAACGAGTTTTTTCGAAGAACTAATAGTCTATTATCCGTATTATTAGTATTATTATTAGCACCCTTTTTGGGATTCACTGAACATTGGCAATCGGCTAACATAAGGAAAATACACCCGTACAGTACGAAACGCTAAGGAGTTAGTCAATGCATAAACAAATGACGAAAAGCACTGCTTCACTTCATAAGCCGGTATAACGTCGAGATTCGAAATTTTATAAAAATCGGTGTGAAACAATATATCGACAATACATCTTGTGAATTAATGAATTACTTGCTTTAGAAAGACAACGAGAGGTGAAATATTCTAAAAACAATACGGGGAAACAAATTAAGATTTGCGTATATCTAGTGAAAATTTTATTAATCAAGCAATTGCCTTGGTGACATTAAATTGCAACAAAATTCCAATTAAGAATACCTGAGATGTTTTTCAAAATGTTAACTTTATTAAAAAAAAATAAGCTTCCTTAATACTACCAACTACAACGCAAAAAATATTGGTTTTAATGATTGCAAGCAACTGATATTTTATTTTTTGGCGCCATTTGCATAAATCTCTAAGAAGAATAACATGATTAACATTCATAAATCTTATTCAATCAGATTTAAACATAATTCATAATGCTGAAAAAACAAAGAATAAAAAATAAACAAGTAAGAGCGGCTTAATTCGAATCTTATATACCCTTCACCAAGGTTGGGAAAAAACTGAAGTTTATATATGGACATATATGGAATGGACAGATTTATATACGGACGCCTTTAAGAGGAAATTAACCATTTAGTTTGGTGATAAAACTTGGACTCGGGAAGATTTATAGTTCCAGAAAATAGGTATTTAAAAAAAATTATGTTTTGGGTATAACTTTTTTGTATCTGAACCGATATTTCCGAGTTTTTCAGCAAATATGTTATACTAAAGATTTTAGATCTTTTGCTATATAAGACGAATCCATAGGTCATATTACAGCTCTAGAATAGTGTTTGTTGTTTGTGTATAAAAGGTGAAGAGGGGAAAGAAAAGAATTTCAACAAATCGTTAAAAGAAACCACTAGAACTGTATGTGTTTTATTTCTACAAAAACGTTTGATTTAGCTGGCAAATTTTTTTTATAAATGATTATAAGTTATGACATAAAATAGTTGCACTCAAAGGGAAATTATGTATAAAATATTCTTAATATATGAGAAAAAAAATGGTTTAAAAATCTTTTTATAAATTCTTTTAAATCGTAGCAAAAAATAGAAATAAAACCGTTTGTATTTTGTTTGTATCAGAGGGTTTTTATAAAAATGTTTTTAGCCTATTTATAGATTATTTAATTATTAATATAAAATTTTATTTAAATTAATTATTAAATGTTAAAAAAAAACAAAAAATAAACAAAAAAAAATTTAAGAAAATAAAAAAAAGGTACAAAAAAAAAGCGAATTGACCGGGATTCGAACCCGCGACCCTTCCACCTGTGGTGAAGGGTATAAAAACGTTTGTATTTTGTTTGTATCAGAGGGTTTTTATAAAAATTTTGATGTTTTTAGCCTATTTATGGATTATTTAATTATTAATATAAAATTTTATATAAATTAATTATTAAATGTTAAAAAAAAACCAAAAATAAACAAAAAAAAAAAAAGTCTTAAGAAAATAAAAAAAAAAAACCCGTGGCCTTAGAAAAAAAAAGTATTTGTGACATAGCGTCTAGACAACTGAGCTGTTGAAGCTCACACAAAATCGTCGTCAATAGAATAACATATATAAAAGTCTTCGTTCATTAGAGATTTGTTTAGTTTTTATTTAAATGACAAATCTTTGTATGTGTGTTGTTTGTGTATAAAAGGTGGAGATGAAAGAAAAGAATTTTAACACATGGATGTGTTTGTTATGCGTAACATTCTACATACATATTAAACAAAGGGATTTTACGGAAAAAATTAGAGGTAGTCCTGGTTTTTTGCTAATATCTCAGCCATTTATTTACCGATCTGTCTGATTTTTAATAGCAAACAGAAATGGATCACATGTAACAGAAATAAAAAACAATCAAGTCTGGGTTCTTCGGAAAACCCATTTCAACACACAGACGGACATCTTTAAATCAACTTCGCTCTTCATAAGGACCCAGAATATATATACTTTATAGGGTCTAAGATCAATATTGTAGATATTACAAACGGAATGACAAACTTATATATACCCTTCCACCTGTGGTGAAGGGTATAAAAATATGACAAAATAATGTGTTAAGCAGACGTCAACACCTTATATAACTCAGCCACATGCAGCAACCAACATTTAAAAACCCAAAACAACACATCAACAATGAAATATTTATGCAACTGTTTAGTAAGATTCTCCCCAGTTTCTACTGCTACAACCTACTGTCTAGAGTTATCCTGATTATGTTAGACTATAGGAAGAATACAACTAACTAATGCACCATACGTACTATGGATAAGGGTTTTAAATAAAGTAACAGCAACAACCTTTGGCTTAGCTTTTTTGCTTTCTTTGTACAAATATTTTTGTTCATAAGGTTGATTTTGTTTTTTGATCTCGATCGAACATCAAAATAAATCAACTTAAAATTAACCTGACTTATGCTCAGTCATATTCATAGCGGGATATTGAATCTGAAACTGAAGATGTTCATGAAGATGTGTGGTGGTGGTAGTGGTGAAAATGCGACCTAAGATCACGAGGAGGTAAAGTTAAACAAGGTATACTCAACATGATTTTAAAAGACTTACTTGTTTGTGTTTAGACAAGCCTATGGTAAGTATAAGATGATCTTGTCAGAGCTATGGAGGTATTCATTCCCTAATTGCAGAACTAATTATTCTTTTCAATCTGGAGATTTTTACACAAATTTCAGCAATTGACTTTACCGGCAGGGAAAATATTAGCTAAGAATGTGATAATATTTTAGTTGATTTGTTAAAGTGGCGGGTTAGTTCAACAAAAACTTAGAGCTAGGAAAAAAACCTTTATAGAAAATAGAACAAATAACAATAAATTTTTCACTAACCCCGAAACAAGTTTTGCGAACGTAGTTAGAGGAAATACTAATATAAGTACTAATGAGTTAAACGAAACATCTAATACCTCATTTTTGTTAGAATTAAAAAACATTATGATGAATCTTACTAATCAAATGGCAGATTTGCAAAAACAGTTACATCTACAAACAGCTCGTGTAGATAAAATCTTTTCCATGCTAGGTGTTTAAATATCGCTAATAATCCGATAAACACATTATCAAAAAATCTTAAAATTATATATATATATAAGTTCATTAGATAATTTTTTTACTAAAAGCTAGGACTTAATTCCCTAAAAATAAGAAAATATTTTCTAACATCAAGGAAAATAGCACTTATTTTAAGTGAAAGTTATCCTTATCCTGCTTCTATGGTAAAGGTAATTTACACTCATTGAGTAGGTATTTTCCCACTTTCCGCTTTGTGAGGACACTGCTCTTAACAAAATCTTTGCTATACATTTTTGTCTTAAAATTTAATTGAATTATACTAAATGAATGTATTTAAAATATAAATTGAATTTCATTAGCAAAAATGTAAACAAATTAAAAAAATGTACTGCAGGATATCCTGAAACGTAATAAATTGTAACACTCAGATCCTTTTCGTATTTAATTAACGGTTCTGCTTGAGAGAACTACAAAAAGGGACGCCCTAAGTGACACACGGCGGCATCTATGGCTAAGCAACACTGGGGGTCCTTTGTCTTCTTAAATTAACTTATTTAAGGAAATTGTTGCAAAAATACAAAATTTCACATTTACATTTCTTGTTATTATTGGCAAATGGAAAAATGTCATAAGTTCATTTTATGGGATTTTTAGTTTAAACTTTATTTGACATATACAAATTTAAGCTTTTTATGTTATTAAGTGAAAAAAATAGTTCGAAAAATATAAAGTTTAATAAGCGCTACGTCAATTATAGGAAAGCCATTATGCCGTAGTGTATAAAATGTGCCTGCGATATTTTGTATTGTAGTCAACAAACAAATTTATTACATAAAATTTTTTACCCTTTGCTAACAAAATTTTAAAATATATTTTAAGCTTCTTTAAGTTCAATATTTAAGACTGTTAAGATTAGAGATGGGCACGTAAGAGATTTTTGACTCACGCACGATCACGAACCAAAAATTACAATCATGCACTATAATTTTATTAAATGATTACTTTAATTTATTTAACAATATTTTTTCTTGAAAATTAGGAAAACTAACTGGTTTGTTTTTAATTGATTGTTTTTTTGAAATAGAATATTAAAAATACTTTAAACGTTTTCCAACAAAAAAAAAATCCTATACCAAATTTTATTATTTTTTTAAAAATTAGAAAATTTTTACTTGAAAAAAAGAATATTTTATTAAAAATTATCTGAACTAAGTTTCATGAAAATTTTCCTTAGAAATAGTTCATCGGTTTCTAAAATCAAGTAAATTTTTATTATTACATAGGAAAAAATTTATTACTTTTTGTTTTTAATTATCTGAACTAATTTTTAGAAAACAATTCTTCAATATTAGAAAGTGGTATACTTAAACACTGAATTTGGAAATGGCTTTCTAAAATTTAGTTAATTTTACTACTCGCGAACAAAAAATGAACACACATTAAGTTCAAGTACTTTCTCAATTTAAGTTAAACACATTTTTTTAACTAAATGGAAGTAATTTATGTCCTAAATTTTTTTTCAACTAAACTTAATTTTATTACATTTGAGTATGCAATTTTCTTAAAACTAAGATGTTTTTTCTTAAAATTAATAAATTTTTATTTAATTGACTTGTTTTTTCCCTAAAAAATTACTTAGGAAATATATGAACTATTTCTGAGTATATAAACTATTTCGTTTTTCCTTAAACTTAGGAATTTTTATTCTTTTTAAGAAAATTTTTCTAAAATTTAATAAAATTTTACTTAAATTGAGGACAATTTATAAACTATTTTGAAGGAAATTTTTAATTACATTTTAGTTCATGTCTTTTTTTTAAGTGTATCAGAAATTTATTTAATACAACAGAAATTCAGTTAATACAGCAGAATTTTGGTTGAAGCAAAATATTTAAGTTGTGTTAGAAATACATTAATTGCCACAACCAAATCATTCAGTTGGCAAGAAAAAAATTACGCCATTTACCGTCAAAAACAACATACAAATTTTCATCATATTTTAAATCTGCGAGAAATTCTAAAAAGTTTCGCCAATAAACCGTGGTCGAAAAGTCAAATCGAGCCTCCGGTTTTTTTACGTGAACATTGTGATTCCAAAAAAATAAGATAAGCTCACAGTCTTATTTTTCTTTTAATTATTATTTTATGTTCAATTTTAATCCACCCATGAAAATATTTAAAAAATATTTTTATAATCCAAAAAGCAAAATATATTAGATTTTGAATATGGCGAAATGTTAGATATAATGTCTTTTTTTGCTATCCATTCATGGTATTCGGCTGTGTCGAATCTTTTAATACCCTTCACCAATATCCTTAAAAGATGTTCTCTACTCTTTTTGATACAAATAATATAAAAAAAACTTTTGAAGCAAAATTTTGTAGGTGAAACAATTTTTTGAGATGAAAAACTTTTTAGATTCGTAAACAACTTTTTTGGTGTAAAAAATTAATTTAAAGGTGTAAAAAATTTTTTGAGGTAAAAAAATGTTTGTGGTGAAAAATACAAAATATTTACTGCTAAGCGTCTGGTGAATAAAATATGAAAATTAAAGAGTGTTTGTCTAATGAAGAGAATATAGCAAAGAAATTAATTTGTTAAAGAAAGAACATGAGTTGTAACTATTTGTCAATAGATGGCTCATCAGAAGGTGCATTCTCTCCATTAGGCATATTTTGCTGCAGAGCTAGTCTCCATTTGCCATATTGTGCTACAATATGCAGTAGAGTATTATTGATTTTCTATTTTCTTTGTAACATAAATGAATATTTGCCAAAAACTATGAAAAATATATGTTTTATGTGCATATTATACCATAATTTTTTAAATCAATATTCATTTAGATGTTTCAGAGCACAATATTGCACTTTATTCATGTGTATTTTTTATAAAAGAAAAAATTACCATAAATATACATTTGCCAATCCCTCAATTCTCAAAAATACAAATACAAATGAAATAAAAATAAAAATACTATTTTTCTCTATGAAAATTTCTTTTTTGACATAAAAATCTACTTCAAACATTTGAAAAATTAGTTTTAGAATTATGTAATAAGTCTACTAGTAACATCGGAATGCATTAGAATTTGAAGTATGTTGTTAATTTAATATTTTTGGTAAATAAATTAATTGAAAGCCTAATCCAAGGCTATGTCTACCTCGCCGTGGGGCAGGGTATTGTTTATTGTGATTCTGCGCCACCTATTCAAAAGTAGCGGCACTAAAGCAATTATGTATTTTGCTCTTTCTATAGATATTAATGTCTTTGGTTTCAGAACCAAAAAAAAATATTTTATGGAATGAAACGAAAAATCAACAAAGATTAACAGAAAAAAATAGATACAGAAAAATTTTACCAATTTGTATGGAAAATTTAGAGGTACCTTCACATTTTCACTCATAACTTTTGAACCGCTGGACGGATTTTGCTCATTTTCAATACCAAACTGATCGGAAGGATGTTTAATAGTCTGGGTAAAAATATGCACCCCGCTGGCGTCTTCGCGTCGTGATCGCCATTTCAACAGACAGACAGACGGACATCGCTAGATCGACTTAAAATTGCATAACGATCACGAATATATACAGGTTGTTTGAAATGTTCCTGCGCTCACCAAGAGATGGCACTGCTAGCTAAAAACTTTTTTTTTCTCAAGTTGGTATAACTGTCCTGAGTACACATGCAAAGTTGCAAGTCATTCTGTCAATTCTTTCTTTGTTTACAAGCCATTTGAAGTTGACGTGTCATTGATTTTTTTTAATATGGAAAAAATTGAATATCGTGCAGTCATTAGATTCTTTGTTTTGAAGGGTTTAAAAGCAAGTGAAATTTATGAACAATTGTTAGAAGTGTATAAGGAGTCCTCACCTTCAAAACGCACCGTTTAATTTTGGCCTGGTGAATTTAAACATGGTCGTACCAGCCTTAAAGACGATCCACGCGAAGGACGACCAAAAACTGCAACCACAGCAGAAAACATTGAGCAGGTACATAAAATGGTTAGTGAAGATCCAAGTTTGACTAAGCGTGAAATTGCTAATGCCATAGGCATCTCAGACGAACGAGTATTTTACATGAAGAATTGCGTATGAAAAAACTGTTTGGAAAGTTAGTGCCGCACACATTAACAATTCAACAAAAACTGTATCGAAAACAAATTTCTCAGCGTAATTTGGAGCGTTTTAAGCCGAATAAAACCGACTTCTTGCGTCAGTTTATAACTATGGAGGAGACTTGGATCTACCACCATGATCCTAGATTGAATCAAGAACGTTTACAGTGGACTGAAGCTGGTTGTTCAGCTCCAAAGCAGGTGAAGTTACAACGATCAGCAAAGAAGGTTATGGCATCAGTTTTTTGGGATGCAAAAGGAATTTTGTTGATTGATTATCTTCAGAAAGGTAAAACAATCAACTCTGAATATTATTGCAGCCTTTTGGATCAGCTGGATGAAAAAGTTCGTGAGAAAAGACCTGGTTTAAAGAAGAAAAAAAAGCATTTTTCATCAAGAAAAGTGTTTTGACGATGGCTAAATTCAAAGAATTAAAGTACGAATTGCTTGAACATCCACTGTATTCACCAGATTTGGCTGCGAGTGACTACTATCTCTTCAGAAATCTCAAACAATTCCTTCGTGGAAAGCATTTTTCGTCGAATGAAGAGGCCATAGCAGCCGTAGACGGTTATTTTGCAGAGCTTCCGGAAAACCATTTTAAGGATGGGATAAAATTATTGGAAGATCATTGGAACAAGTGTATTGAGCTTCTAGGAGATTATATTGAATAAAAAAATATATTTCGTAACAAAAACAGTATTATTTCATATCGAGCGCAGGAACTTTTCAACCAACCTGTATATACTTTATTGGGTATTAAACCTATATTTCGACATGTTACAAACGGAATGACAAACTGATATATACCCTCACCATATATGGTGGAGGGTATAAAAACAAAGCCATCTATATATAAGATTGATAGCGGCTACACCAAATTGGAACATTTGTAAAGCAATTGTCCTATAAATTAGCAGACAAGTTTTTAAAATTGAGATCACAATTCAATTAAAGTGCAAAATAAATTAAAATACTGACAGCGGTATTCATGAAAAATCTTAATTCAAGTTTCAAATGCATTTTAGTTAAAAAACATTTTAAGCCTAAAAAGGTTTATTAAAAATTCGTATTCATAATCAGTATTTTAACTAATAAACGATTTAATGGTTTTTTAACTTGAAGATGGCAACACTTAATTTTTTTGTTTGTCATATTAATCGTAATGATGCAAATCAATGACTACTAAACCATACGGTACTCGTTTCTATGTATTTTTTTTGTCGTTTTTCAGAAAAATATTGTTTTTATAAAACAAAAAATTTATGAAAACTTGTTTATTAACTAAAAAAAGAAAAAGAGTCAAAACAAAATGCCCAATAAAAGTGTTACATAGATAATGATTTTATTGTAGAAAAAAAAAAAGTATTCAAATAACCGGTTTTATTTTCTTTGTTTTGATTAAACAACACACCACTATAAAACACAATGAATAATATCCAAAAATATTATTATTTTTGCTAAAATTTTTTATCCAAAATTGAAAACGGGTCACTCCTCTTTTTGTAAATTTTCTTCTGACGATTGTTTGAAATTTGGGCAATAGTTTCTATTATAAACAAAATACAACTAAAAATATCACAATTTCCATATAAAAATGGTTCTTACTAATTCTTTTCATCAAATATAGAGGGTCCATTATTTATTAAACAAAAACAAATAACTTCTTTTGTTTAAATGCCAATTTTTTGCAAAAATGTTTAAAATGAAAATAAACACAAAGCAAGAATGTCATCTTAAAATAGGTTTAAAATAGGGTCGAACCAATTTTAAAATTCGTTTATTTGAACAAGGTTTAAAAAAGGTATTTTAAGCTAAAATTCGTTTATGAATACAATTTTAGCAAATTTTGCTTAAAATTGGTTTGAAACACTGTTTAAAATTTTTATGAATACCGTTGTGAATATTGTAGTTTTGAGCTTTAATACCACTAAAATAAGCGGCCACCTTATATAGATTCATCTCGGGAGGATAGTTTATAGATGGATGGCTGGATGGATGCGTTTACGTTCAATATTTTTTTGCTTTTGTCTAGACAGTTTTTGTGGTTACAGAAACACGCGTCCTTATTTTTTTATTTTTGCATTATTTTTTTTTTTTAACATTAAATGTTTATGTTAAATGTATGATGGCGTTTTTTCTGTTTATTTTTGTGGTCATAGGCCTGTTTTACATATTTAAATTAATACAAAAAATGGCGTACTTCATTGACCATTAATATGATGTTGAACCTTGCCCAGTTTATACCGCAAAATCGATTTAATTCAATTTTTTTTGCATTCTCTTTAGTTTGTACCCGTTAAAAGCCATAATTTATTTTTTTTTTATTTTGCATTTGTGGCATACATCTCTCTGTGGACTTAATGGATGTGTTTGTGGTACGAGTATGCGCCATCCTATCCCAGAAATGAAGACCACTTTTGTGTCATTTTGTGGTAACATTTGAATAAATAATTTAATTAGTTTTGCACGCACTGCAGCATGCTGTCTCTTTGTGTATGTATGCAAAATGGTAAATTATGCAGTATAAAATCAAATGTATTTGTGTGTGTGTGTGTGTAATGCCTGAATGGTTTCAATTTAAGGCTACAGCAAATATATACAAGCCAACAAACAATAAACTTGTTCATTATATAGACTAACACACATGCAGATATATAAAAAAAAATAACTGAACGGAATTCAGAAGAGTAACAAAAACCAAATTAAGTATATTGAAAATTACGCAATGCTGGAGAATTGTAGTACGTAATGTCCCTTTTTAATACAGACTGTAGGTCTAAAAATCACTGAATTGTTTTATTGAACACTAGGCCCTTGCAAAACGGCACTATTGAAAGTGCAAGTTTTTCGAATATTATTATTAGGGTGGCAGCAATTTGACAAAATGTTGAATTTTAAGATGTATCGCACTACAATATCATCTACACCCAATACAAAAAAAATGAACTAGAATTTAGAAAAATGATCTTATTTGTAGGAGAAATTGATTTAAAACGGCACCAAAGACACATTTTACCAATATTTAATACAAATTTTCCTTGAAATTAAGAAACAAATTTTACTTAAAATTTGGTTAAAATTTCTAAATTATAGAAAAATTTTACTACTAAGAACAATTTTTTTTTAGAAAATAGTAAAATTTCTTCCTAAATTGTTAGGGAATGTTTCCTTGGTTTTAAGAAAAATTTAATTTTATTTAAGTTCATTAAATAATATTTTTTTTACTAAAAACTGGGACTTAACTGCCTAAAAATAAGAAAATATTTTCTAACATCAAGTTAAATAGCACTTCTTTTAAGTGAAAATTATTCTTATCCTGCTTCTATGGTAAATGTACTTTACTTTAGATATTTTCCCACTTTCAGAGGACTTCCGCTTTGTGAGGGACACTGCTATACATTTTTGTCTTTAAATTAAATTGAATTATACAAAACTCATGTATTTAAAATATAAATTAAATTATATTGGAAAAAGGTAAACAAATTACATTAAAAAAAATGTACTGCAGGTTATCCTAAAAAGTAATAAAATGTGACAAAGTCAGTCGTAGTTAATTAATGGTTCTCCTTGAGAAAACTATAGGGTCCGCCAAATAACTTTTTTTTTTTTGAAAATGCTATAAAAAAAAACTACTGAATATTTTCTCAAATTTCTTTTTTTATTTGAAAGTACAATCCTTCCGGTTAATAATGGAAAATAATTTCATTCAAATGGCTGCCTCGGCTGGCCGTTACAGTCAATGGCGATCGTTATGGGCCATGTTGAACGAATTTTTGTTCACGTTTGACCACCTCGGAGCTACGATTTGACACCGTTGGACTATTATTTGTGGGAAGATAAGTGTTACGCCGACAAGCCAGAGACAATTGACCCTTTAAAGGACAATATTTGTGAAGCCATTGGTGAAATACAGTTGCACACAATCGATAACACAGTACAACAGCCAATCTGGGGGTGAGAAATTCCAAGTCAGGGTGAAGGTACTAGGTCAGTATAGCAAAACCCTCAAAGGGTTTGGCGTTCGTATGTGTCAGTTTTTTTTTATGACCTTTTAAATTTTTTTCTTATCTTGATGTTTTTTCGCTTAGTTGTAACATTTTGGCAAAAACGTAGTTTAACATAACTCGAGAACCACTTGTCCGATTTTGATGAAACAAATTAAGAAATATTAAGAAATACAATTTCTCTAATCTGTTTCTATACCGTTTTCCTATATGTGCAACACTTTCGAAGTTAAAAATGAATGTATGAAGGGAAAAAAGTATTTTTTGCCTAAAAATTTAAATTTTTTTTTTTTTTTAAATTCATAAAAAATCCAAAATGGAAAAAAGTGCCAAAACTAATTACTTTCGCGTAAAGTCACATAACTCATGAGCAAAAAAAGGCATAGATCATGAAAATCGATGCACGCGTTTCTCATTTATTCACAATTAGGTAAATGTATGAATTTCAAAAATTTGCTCCAGATATGCACAACATTATTTGGAGAAAACATTGACACTCACAAGCCGAACTCTCTCATATTTTTCTACTGTACTAAAAGAGAAATATTGATGTGGCAACACTGGTTCTGTAATGTTCACATAAAACATGCATTGTCATTAAACTTCTTCTCTTTCTCACACTCGTTCTGTGATTTTTGTCATTCAACAAGTGCCGACGAACGCGAACAGTAAAAGTGATTTTTCTCCAGTTTTTTAAAAGTGAACAAAACTGAACAGAATATGGAACTGTGCAAGCCAGATATAAATAGCTTTTGCTACTGCTGTGGTCAATATGTCTCAACACATAAAAAAAGGGGAAATTTCAGTACTGATTTTGTTCAAACATACGAGATGTACTTCAAGCAAAATTATAATTTGCTTAAAAACCGACCGATCGTGTAGGCTACTGCATGGCCAGCCGAGGCAGCCATTTGAATGAAATTTTTCCATTATTTACCGGAAGGATTGTACTTGAGAAAATATTCAGTAGTTTTTTTTTTATAGCATTTTCAAAAAAAAAAAAAAATTATTTAGCGGACCCTATTCAAAAAAAGGACGCCCTGAGTGACACACGGCGGCATCTTTGGCTAAGCAACACTGTGGGTCATTTATCTTCTTAAATTAACTATTTTAAGGAAATTGTTGCAAAAATACAAAATATCACAGTTACATTTCTTGTTATTATTGGAAAATGGAAAAATGTCATAAGTTCATTTTATGACATTTTAAGCTGAACAATTCTTGTTAATGGATACTTTAATTGGTTTCCTTTAATAATATTTTTGCTTTAGAATTAGGAAAACTAAATAGTTTAATTAGTTTTTTTTTAAATATTAACGTTTTCCAACAAAAACTAAATTTTTCCTCGATTTAAGAAAAATTTATTCAAGTTTTTTTTATGGAAAAAATCACATATCTAATGTTTTTATTTCTATATTTTATTATAATGTTTATCTGAACTAAGTTGATTTAAAATTTTACTTGAAATAGTTTATCAGTTTCTAAAATAAAATAAATTTATATTATTATATAAGAAATAAATTAATAACTTTTTGTTTTTAATTCCCTGAACGAATTTTTGTAAACAATTCTTAAAAATTAAAAAGTGGTACACTTTAAACTCAATTTAGAAATGTCTTTCTAAAATTAAGTTAATTTTACTATTCGTGAAAAAAAAACACACACATTAAGTTCAAATACTTTCTCATTTTAAGTTACACATTTTTAAACTAAATGGGAGTAAATTATGTTCTATTTTTTTGAACTAAACTAAGTTTTATTATATTTTAGTATGCAATTTTCTTGGTACTAAGATGTCTTTCTTTAAAATTGATAAATTTTAACTTAATAAACTTGTTTTTTTTTTTCCTTAAATCATGAAATATTACTTAGGAAAGGTATGAACTATTTCTTAAATTGAGGACAATTTTTAAACTAATTTAAAGGCAATTTTCGATTAATTTTTAGTATATTTTTTTTTTTAGAGTGTTGAAACAAAAATAATAGAGAAATTTTGAAACAAATGAGTTAAATTATTCACAAAACGTTTAAATTTTTCTAATATCCCTTTTTCTAAGAATTTAGTGGTCTCTGCTGACGTGTAGTACAATGAACTGTTCCCAGGAGAGCAACAGAGGCAATACTAGAATGTATACCCGACATAAATGCTTTTTTTCTATTTAAAGGATCCCTTAATAAATAGCTACATGTATTAGGTCTCCTCGCGAGCTATAATCTGTTGTACTCTAGGATTTTTGGGTATTACAGTACGAACAGGTAGCGCTGTCATATTTTGGTAGCGTAAAAAAATGTATGCTTCCTACACTTAAAATAGTTAAAATAACTGAAAACAGCATTTAAAAGAAATGTTATTTCATTTAAAAACCGGTCTACTTAATTTTCATTTAAACTAAATGCCATTTGTTATTTATTTTTAAGTGTTGATTAATCAACTGACACATCCGTGAGAAACAAATGATATAATCAGTTAAAATAAATGTCAAAATTTTACCTACCGTTTTTGTATTTTTTTTAATATACTCGTATAATACAAAATGTATGTATGCATATGAAGCTATAAACACTTTTTGTATGAATGTGTTTGTATATGTATGTGTGCTTATGAACTTATTGTAATTTGTATTGAAAAATTTTATATATATACAACCAATTTAAATAAAAAAACAAATTGAAATTTTTTGAATATTTTTTTTGAAACAGACGGCAAGCAAAATTTAAATTTGTAATAAATGTTACGGACACAAATAAAGCACAAGTTTCCGTTTCGTGGGTAAATTTTTTTTAAATATCAAACAAATGAAAAAAATAAATGAAACTGAAAAAAAATGGTGAATGATAATAAATTATTTCGAATAAATGTATAAAAGAGTTAATTTAGATATTTCTTTGAAAAATAAATGTATGTTCCTTTATTTTTAAATGGAACGGAAAACTTTTTTATTAAACTATTAACAGTTAACATCATAATATTCTGAATGTACTACCCAGCAAAACTTTGGTAATGGGTGCGATATTCTCATGCGTTACCTTGTAATGATAGCCCGTTACCTTTTTTATTATTTGCAAGCATAAAGTAATAAGTTACTGATTATTGATTACGTAATATATGATTTATAAATGTAAAGTAATAATTGAAATATTTTTGAAAATCTATTTTTGGAAAAAGAGTAATGTATGTTTGTTTTGATAACACTAGCGAAAAAACGCAACAGTTCATTTAAGTTTAAAGCAATCGAATACTATATGCGTTGATAGCTTAGTGGGTAGAGTTCTTGGCTGGCAACCAGATTTCCCTGGTTTGATTCCCACCTTGACCACATTATTATACCCTCCACCATATATGGTGAGGGTATATATCAGTTTGTCATTCCGTTTGTAACATGTCGAAATATAGGTTTAAGACCCCATAAAGTATATATATTCGTGATCCTTATGCAATTTTAAGTCGATTTAGCGATGTCCGTCTGTCTGTTGAAATGGCGATCACGACGCGAAGACGCAAGCGGGGGTGCCTATTTTTACTCAGATTATTGTACATCCTCCCGAGCAGTTTGCAATTGAAAATTAGGAAAATCGGTCCAGCGGTTAAAAAGTTATGGGTGAAAATGTGACGATACCTCTAAATTTTTCATACAAATTGGTGTATTTTAGTACAATTTCATAGTAGCGACTGGTATATAATATATTTTCTCATATTTTTTTCACCAATCGCTAAGAAATTAATAATATTTTGTACACGTCAAATATTTTTGACCTCAAAAAATTTTTTTCACCACTAAAATTTTTTTTGCCTAAAAAAATTTTTTCACCTCAAAATGTTTTTCACGTAAAAAAATTCGTTTTCGCATCCAAAAAAGTTTTTCACCTCAAAAAATTTTTTTCACCTCCATAATTTTACTTAAAGAGTTTTTTACATTGTTTGTATCAAAAACAATAGAGAACATTGGTGGAGGGTATTCAAAGATTCGGCACAGCCGAACTTAAGCCTTTTTTACTTGTTTTTAATTACAAATAATTTAAATAAAATATTTGTAATTATTTTTTTTAATCAAAATTTCTCTTTTTTAAAAATCTATTTTTAGACACATTACTTTTTCCATTCTTGTAACCATATAAGTAACCCCTTACATTATCCCCTCCAAAGTAATGGGTATATATAGGCTCATCGCCTATAAAATTCATCAATGAAGTAAGGTGTAAAGTAATCCATCGGCCCCTATGGCTATACATTACTTTACCCGTTATTTGGTAATGTGTGGTTTTGCTGGGTACCTACCAGTGCTTAGATACCTACCGTGTAGTCTATTGCTTGAAATTATGGGCATAAATTCTACAAAACATCTTTTTTATTTTAATATTTTTTTTAATAATATTAAGACAATTTAAGTTTGTAAGCATAAGTTTTAATTATTAGAAATAAAATTTCCTTCAAATTTATATTTTTTTTCAAAAAATTTTTAATTTTTTTTTTTATTAATTTCAGAAAATCGGTTTTCACACAAAAATTTCTAAATATTCTGTAAAAATTCTGTAAAGTGGGACTGAAAACCATTTTAAAATTTTTTCTACTAACGTTTTTTTCTGAGTGTAATACCAATATGTAGTTCTGGATGTGTTATAGTCGTAACACAAACCAATGTTTCCTAATGAGTCAATACTGAGGGACTACACACATAAAATTTTGTCTGTGACAACTAAATTTTTGCCATTAGGGAGTTGTGGCAACCGAATTTACAATGTTCTGGTAATCGACTGAATTTCTTAGGATAAAATAAGTTAAGTTTTTACGATAGTAAGGTTTGGGCCAAAAACCGTAAAGCATCTTCAACCTGGTGGTGGAGAAGATGCTGAAGTTTGTACGAGCTTAGACACACGGGAATTAAATATTTATTAACAAATGAAGGCCTTTCAATGGGTTTCTAGACATAGCTCCCCCTGACAAAGTCCTATTTTGGTTGTGGCAAATATGTATGAAAAGTATTCAGTCAAATTCCCCATTGGGGATTATGTTCGTGGGACAATGTCCTATAAAATCTTATTAGAAGAACTCAATCGATTCACCAAAAATTCCACGCTTAATTTTTGTTTTGATCAATTTTATGCTGGGGAAATACTAAGTTATTTATGTGTTGCGCATATGATTGGCAACAAAAGATGAATGAAGCCTTGTTAGCAGAGTTCGATATTATAAGTATATCTTTACGAAATTGTAAAACAAAAACTGTGCAAAGAGCTTTATTTGTTTGAAAAATCGTACAGTGAGCATAAATCAAGTACGATGAGTGCAAAAACCTAAAGTCGAGTGCCATTATCTGCCAAAGCTACACTTACCAAAAAAAGTATGTAATGGCAACTGAAAATTTTGCTGTTATTACGGGAAATTTTGCTAATTTGAGCCCAGCGGTATTTTTTGCTAATCTTAGCAACACATGTCTGCTGACGTGTAGTACAATGTAATTAGTAGAAAAATTAGTAGCCGCTACTTAATTTTAGTAAACTTTTTGTAAAGCGGAATTAAAAACCGGTTTGCTAAAATCAGCAAAAAAGTTTATTAAATATTGTAAGTATAAGTACAAAATTTTAAATTTATTTTTTTTTATCGAGCATCAAATTTTTTATATTTTATTTATTTTTTAAAAAAATATTTTATACAAAATTAAAAACAAAATCAAAGGCTTTAAAATCTTAAAAATTGTTAAAACATAAATGAATTAATAATTTTGTTTTTATTTGGTAATTTATGTTTTCAAAAATATTTAATATTTTTTTGAGGTCAAATTTTAATTGATTTTTAGAACAAAAAAACTTTTCAGTGCTATTTTAAGTGAATGTCCTATTTTCAGACATGAGTCGGTATATTCACTTCCGATCCCTTTTTTATTCTATGTAACATTTTAAGGCAATTTAAGTTTGTAAGTATAAGTTTTAATTAAAAAAAAAACATTTCCTTAAATATTCACTTTTTTAAAATTAGTAATTTTTTTTTTTTTTAATTTTAGCAAATCGGTTTTCAAAAATTTGTAAAATGATTTCTAAAGTTAGGAACAAAAATTTGTAAATATTCTGTAAAAACTCTGTAATTTGTAAAATGTAAATAGCAAAAAGATTTGCTAAATAATAATTTTTTTACAAAAAATCTGTACAAAAATAGTAAAGTGGAATTGAAAACCGTTTACAAATTTTTCTACTAACTTTTTTTCTGAGTGTAAGCCCATTGTAGTTGATAATGGTTTTGCCGTATCAAAAATTAGCAGTGTATATCCGATAGATACTTATGCATTTTCAAGATACAAATATTTGCTGCTCATATAGCTGAGCTGGTGTATCAAGTTACAAATTACTCCCGCTAAACTAGTGCCTACATATAGGCTTTGTTTTGTTTTCATTATTTTTCGTTTTTTTTTTTGTTTTATTTTACATGTTTATGCTAGTTTTGTTGTTGCTGTTTCGGTTACCGCGTTTTACCATTGCCAGCGCATTGCAGTCAGTACGTAAATACATACGTTCGCTCGTCCGTATGCTAAATGCCATTATTAAAACTTATGCTTGTGCCAGTGTCCGTGTGTGCTGCATGCACATGGCCAAATGAATTATAGCTGTTGTTGGCGATTTTATTGCCACAACGCGGTCATAAACTATGGTAAATTATAGAGGTTTGTTGTTTTGGCCATTTTGTTGTCATGTTACGCATCCAAATAAAATTCCAACCAATTTTATTTGTTTTATATACTATTCTGCATACATATTAAAGTCCCCATTCTGCCACAGTGCCATGGCACTCCCTCCCACACCCCCTCCTAAAACAAACGAGCGTAACACAAAAAACGTTTAACCAAAAATAAACGAATCACAATGCAGTTCATTGCATTTCATTTCATTTTTAGAGTACACTCAGAATATTATGTAGTTAACTGTTTGTAGTTTAATAAAAAAGTTTTCCGTTCCATTTAAAAATAAAGGAAGATACATTTATTTTTCAAAGAAACATCTATATTAACTTTTTTATACATTTATTTGAAATAATTTACTATCATTTACCGATTTTTTTCAGTTTCATTTATTTTTTTCATTTGTTTGAAATTTAATAAAAATTTACCCACAAAACGGAAACTTGTGGTTTATTTGTGTCCGTAACAGTTATTACAAATTTAAATTTTGTTTGCTGTCTGTTTTAAAAAAAATATTCAAAAAATTTCAATTTGTTTTTTTATTTAAATTGGTTGTATATATACAAAATTTTTTCAATACAAATTACAAGAACTTCATAAACACACATACATATACAAATACATTCTCACAAAAAGTGTTTATAGCTTCATATGTATACATACATTTTGTATTGTACGAGTATATTAAAAAAAAAAACAAAAAATACAAAAACGGAAATAATTTCAAATAAATGAAAAAAACATTTATTTTTTAAGGATTGGTGGGTAAAATTTTGACATTTATTTTAACTGAATATATCAGTTGTTTCTTACGGATGTGTCAGTTGATTAATCAACATTTAAAAATAAATAACAAATGGCATTTAATTTAAATGAAAATTAAGTAGACCGGTTTTTAAATGAAATATCATTTCTTTTAAATGATATTTTCAGTTATTTTAACTTACAAACTTTTTTAAGTGTAGTTTTTGTTTTTTTTTTTTTATTATTTCGTTACGTTTTGTTTCAAATGCATTACATTCCAACTACAATTGGTTTGTTTTAAAGACCACCAAAACACTGGTAAAACAAAACTCACATACATAATAGAAAGAAAAAAAAAAAAAATAAAGCATAAACTATCGTATGTAAAGTATGTATAGAAAATACTTGGATCTATTTAAATTTCCAAATTTCCAAAAGAATGTAGAAGATCTGAGGGTCAATTCTTGTTCTGTGAAACGGTGAAATGAAAAGTTTTTTCACGTTTTCATGGTACTTTTGACTCGCGTTCTGTGAAAAAATGTAAAGAAATATCAAAACGTTTTCATATGAAAAAAACAGTGGAACGAAACAAGATTTTTTCACGATTGCACAGCACTGGCGATTCTTGTTTTGTGTAACAGTGCAAACAACTGTCAAAATATTTTCATATGAAAAAATTGTTTACACAGAATATTTATAAGTGAAATAAACATGGAGAAGACTGTAAGAGGAAAGCGTGCAAGCGAAAGCCAAAAGGAGTATTTAATTAATTATTAAGAAAAGCATGTGGACATTGCAAACCATAAGTAAGTAGCTTAATAACCATAATCACACTTTTATTAATCCCATATTTACAGATTTGTAACTGCAGATGATGCCAAATTTAGAGACGAAAAGTGTAACGAATTAGCGGCGAGCCTTGACAGTTTTAGTGGCACCCAAAAGGACAGTGAAAAATGGCAAAAGTATGGCATATTTATTTATAGTTTATTTATATTCTTTATGAATTTTTTTTTCTTTAAATAATATTAGACTTCATACGCGCACCAAATATACATAGTTCACTTAAAGTAAGTCGATATAAATCCATGAAGTGCTTGTCGGTTGTCATCTCGAATGGATTGTGGTCAGCACGAAGTATGCGTCTCAGCACTCTCAAAAAATTCCTATAAATTATTAAATTATTTACTGCAATGAAATGCTTGTAACATCATTGTCTTACCTTTGTTCATCCGGAATTCTTTGAGTAATATCCAATAATACAATTAATCCAGATATTTTTATATAATTATTTAAAATAAATTTTACGAACTTTATTCACTTTTGTTTACGTTTTTCTCTGTTTTGACATTTGCTTTAAATTTTGGATAACACAGTTACACAGTTTTCATGGGTTTCGGTTTTCTTCGAAAAATCGAATTTTAAAAAAACCGGTTTCGGTTTCGGTTTTTGCAGAAAAAACCAGTCAACCGGTTTTTTCGGTTTTTTTTTTTCAATTTGATTAAAAAGCTTATATAATTTGTTAATTATTCATTTAACTTTAATTTTTTTATTGTATTTCATTTCAACAAAAAATTAACTTAAAACCAAATATTTTTTAAATATGTAAAAAGAAGATCTATTTTTCACTTCTAAAATAATATTTTAGAAATAATATGCAATTTAAATGTTTCGTTTTAAGACGATTTTTTTGTTTGCTTTCGATAAAGCTAGAAGTGGAAAATACTCTCACTAATAGTAGATGTTGGACAAATAGTCAAAAGATAATTATATAAATTGTCCAACTTTTCAGTTCTTTTGTCGCATTTATCAAGATATATGAAATCATCATATGTGACCTCCTCCGAGAAAAGGGACCTAGTGTGTCAAAAAACGTGTTTGAACTTAAAGAGTGGATTCTGGTACCTAAAAGGGTGTAGAATAAGATAAAATGAGTTAGATTTCTGATAAAAATTTATTTACCCCATAAAAACGTACAATACGAACTTGGGAAAATCGATAAAAAATGAGAAAAACACTAAAATTTTACTTTTTTGGTTTTTATTTGTCACTCTAGAAGCTAAAAAATACGTCACCACATAGGCATGACGTCACCAAAGTCATAATTAACCATACCAAATCGCATCCCCCAACTAAAGGTGTGTTCACAGCGATAAACTTTAAATGCGTTTTTCTCAAAACTTAATTTTCACACACTAGATTCTCGGAGAAGGTCACATATTATGATGAATGATTTTGTACATTCTCTTTTTTAGGATTTTGAATATGTTTATTGTGTTATTTAGATCAGAAATTAAACTATTTGAATTTGGAATATCCAAAGTTAAGTCTTCATCGGAATCTATCAGACTTACATCTAAATCTTCATAATCAACAAACGATTATAAAAGTGTTCGGAAAAAATAAAAGAGACCAAGTAACCCAGTTGGTTATGTAATTAAAAAAACCGGTTAACCGAACAAAAAAGACCGGTTTTCGGTTTTCTTCGAATTTACAAAATATTCGAAACCGATCGGTTTTTTAAAAAAAAGAAACGGGTTGACCGGTTTTCGGTTTCGGTTTTTGAATACTCTAGTACAGTGCGAATGAAACATTTTTTTCATAATACATACGAGAATCGCAATTTATGTATTTGTGAAAAGATCGAGTGAAAAGTGCTTATGAAAACGAAAATGAAAAGTTTTTTTTCACTTCACATTATCACAGAACAAGAATTGACCCTCTGGTCTAGAAGGGCACATATTAGCAGAGGCACAGGCTGTCAATACACAACATTATACAGAATATCAATCAATTTCGTCAGTGATTTTTTATGTAATAAATCAAAATGTTAAATGTAATATAAATTATATAAAGTATGTTATGTAAATAATGTAATAAATCAATTTTTTTCCTTAAATATTTAATCATTCGAATATTTTCTGAGGGATAAAAAGGAACAGTTGAAGTTCTAGCAATGACCCTATAAACCAGGATGAAGAAACTACCAAATTTTTAGCCACCCATGTTGCCAAATGGTGCAACTACAAAAAAATTCTTAGTCGAGACCACGAAATTCTTAGCCGATTTACAGAAACACTTAGCCTCTAAATTCAAACATGTATACATTCACATCACAATCACTGTACTTGCGCTACAACCCTTGGTCTCGACTAAGAATTTTTTTGTAGTCGCACCATTTGGCATCATGGGTGGCTAAAAATTTGGTAGTTTGTTTATCCTGGTTTATAGGGTCCTTGGTTCTAACACCAGTACCGTGACCGATTTTCCGTTTAAGCGCTGTTTTAATTTTTCCTAAGCGCCCCGGAAGGCTAGTTGGTAGTGTGCTAAGTTTTCAGCGCTGGGGTCGTGGGTTCAATTCCCACCACAGGCCAATAGCCTTCGTCGCCAGTACTCGGTTAGGGTATTAGGACATAATTTGTAATTATATGATTAATATAAATAACAAAAACTAAAATTTCATCTTTAAATTTGTGTATATCTTTGATTTAAAATTTTTTTATTGCTTAAGCGTTTTTATTTGCAACAATTAGAATTTTATTGAAATTTGTATTATCTGTGGTTTCTGATTTGAATAATATTTTCTTAATATAAAAACAATTTTACACTTCAATTTACATTTTTTTTCTTCATTTTTAGTAACCCTACAGGAAATGATAATTGACTTCAAAGGGCCTATCCAGGGACTGGTCACCAGAGTGAATAAATTCTTCTTTTTTTGGAGTTTTAATATTTTGTGAGTAGAATCTTGTGTAGTCTAGCTCTACTGACGCACAGTCAGTTTTTTTCAAATTCTTATTTTTTTAAATAATTGAGTGAACAATTATTTCAAAAACACATCACTAGGTAAGTGCTTTGCGTTGATTTTGTGACAGGTTCTTTAACATCAGTCATATGACATATCACAAAGCGTAATTCACCCCCACATGTAACATGCGCATAATGAAGTGGCCCCTTTCATGTGAAATAACTAGTCCGAGAACCGGTCCGGTCCCAATGGGCCGGTTACATGATATGACCTGTGACATGTCCTTTTCTCAGAGGTTTTTAACCCGGATAATCGACCTTGACTTCAATATTTTTTTGTTTGATGTGTTTAAAAGCTTCTAGTACTCATCAGAGAACTGCATTTGCTGATTGCAAAACGTTCATACGCAATCAACACAAGAATAAATTGTGTTTGCGTTCAAACGCTGAATATACTCCACCACACATATTTGTTGATGATTTTAAATCAATCAAACGATGTGCAAATTGTTTTGTCACTGGTTTATAATCATCGGTCGTTGTTAAACCATTGTTTTATTCTGTTCATTCGAGCGAACAATAATTATTTTAATGTAGAATAAATCGTAAAAAACAACAAACAACGTGTATGAGTGTAATCATAATTAAAACAAAATAGTTTCTTATCTATAAAAAGGGGGTGGTTTTGTAGAAACACATTTCATAAATGTTATATGTATATTAGGGTGGGTCTAAAATACGTTTTTTTAGAATTTTTATTAGGAATACCAAAAATATTGTTCTTTGTGAATATTTTTTTTTTTTTTTTTTAATTTAGGACATCTTAGCCTCGCCCATTCCGGTTAAAGTTAAATATTGCCTAATTTTCCAATCAAAATAGATGAAAAAAAATTTTGACAATATTTAAATTTTTCCGGATTAGGCAAGCCTGAGATATCGACCTAAATTTTTTTTCCAAAAATTTATATTTTATTACTAATAAAAATTCGAAAAAAGCGGATTTAAGTCCCACCCTAATGTAAGCAAAATCATTTATAAAATGTGTTTCTATTTCGTTTTAATTATGAATACGCGTTGTTTGTTGGTTTTTCTGATTTATTCAACGCTGACTTTTTGTTGAGTGATTACATTTGCATAAAACATAATCGACAGATGATTCACACTGATCCCAATTACGCGTTCAGTAAAATGATGCTGATTTTATTCTACAGTGAATTTCGTTGAATTATTAAATGTGAACAAGAATTTTTGTGTATGATTAAATCAAGAAAAAAGTTGATTTTGCAGTTCTCTGGTACTCATATTATACACCCAGAGAAAAGATTGGTTGCAATTCGATCAAAACCATAAACATTTATTTGTGAGGATTTAATTTTATTTCGAATAACCTATAAAAGCAAAAATGTTGTATTGGGAAATACAAAAAGAGAAAATAAACTATAAATCAATCATATTATTCAATTATTGATATTTTTAATCATCTTTTAAAATAAAATTTGTTTAGAAGCAACCGAATTGTGGATTGTATTGATAATAGACGTCACTAATGATTGGTATTGATAAACAAATTTTATAATAATATGTGTTTTCCTTACAAATTGTTTAAATTCAAAATTAGCCATCAAAATTTATAAGTGTTTGTGGTGGGTAGAGAGGTAGTTCAGTACTCCAAATTTCCAAAAAAAAAATATTTTTTTAATTAAAATAAAATATTCAAAAGTTTAAATGGCAAATATATCAAAGAAAATTAAAAATAAGTTGTGGTGCAGTAAGCAAGAGTTTGAACTATGAAACTGATTGCCCAAGTTCGATACCGGAAAAATCTAAAAATATTTTTTTTTTTTTTTAATACAATTTTGTGGAACGTAATAATATTTTGTGGAATATAAATATTTAATTATACAACTAAATATTGGTTTTCCCAACTAAAAATATAATTTAAATTCGGTGGCCACAACTGATACTCCTTTCTGGGTGTAAAAAAATAAAAATCAATTGTCGCGATCAATCAAAAAACAAGAAGTTTGGTCTAGCAATTACAAAAACCATCAGATAAACCAGACTAGCAATTTCAAATCCCAAAATTTTCTTTATTTACTATCTCGAATCTGTTGACTTCATAATCCAAGTCATTTCGAATACTTTTCCAGCAAAGTATTCAAACATATTGTATATATACGTAGTATGTAAGTTTAACTCTCAATTTAACAATTTGTGCGGTTTGTATTTATTGCCAAAAATTCGTTGCAATTTAACTGTTAAATAAATTTTTTATTTATTTCGCATGCATCTTTTTGCTGCCATTGTTTATTTGCGTATAATTAATTTTTATTGCCTGAATTTATTAAAATTAAATTTATAGTTCATGTTTTAATAACAGACGATAAAAGGAATTATTTCATTTGAAAACTAAAGAAAATAAAACAAAACCAGAACAAACATACATTACCCTTTTGCTTACAAAAAAACACAGAGTAATGTATCTAAAAATAGATTTTCAAAAATATTTCAATTATTACTTTACATTTATAAATCATATATTACGTAATCAATAATCAGTAGCTTATTACTTTATGCTTGCAAATAATGAAAAAGGTAACGAGCTATCATTACAAGGTAACGCATGAGAATATCGCACCCATTACCAAAGTAAAATTGTTCAGAATTATTTCCATTAATGGAGTTACCGGCAGACTTATACGTAAATAATTATAAACCGAAAGATATGTGAATAAAATTTAACGCATAGGCTTTTATTGGCAAAAGAAATAAAAGAACGAAAATTGGTAAAGATTTATTAAAAGATAATAAGAAATTTTTATTCGGCATCAATACCGTAAATTTATACCATTACAAATTATTTTGTAGTCTAAAGATTTTTTTTATATTAAAAAACCCAGGAATTGGAGCAGAGCTGCAAATAACGTTGTAAGCGACAAAATTGAAATTGTTGAGAAATCGAAAAAAAAAATCGTTTAAGAACTTGTAGGTGTATCCCACTGACTGACTTCTGCATTTTGATAACGAAATTCTGCATAATTTTGCCTAATTTAATTTTTATGTCATAAAAGAGAGTTTTTCTAACGATAATCTGGAAAAAACAGGTTTTGTAAAAATTGTCGCTTAAAACGTTATTCGCAGCTCCGCTTCAATTAGCAATTGCAACAACAGTGGCATTTACCAATTTTTATAAGGTTTTAACAACCCAGCAAAAAAAATGGTAGTCATTCTGTGACTATAACTTCTTTCATTGCTTCCTAAACTTCAGTTGACATTCTTTTATGATTTTTTGGTGTTATTCTAAGTCACTTCCAAAAGCATTCATGTGTTCATATTTCAAATGCTGATCTGGATATAAACCCGATGCATATCTTAAAATATCACTCTTCATTACTTCTGAAGCATAAGTTATAGTATATCGTATATTTTTTTGATCTTAAGCATTTATCCAAATTGAGAAAATAGTTCTGATGAACTTTTTTGATTTTTTTATTAAATAATTTTTTATATATTAGTTTGAAATTTCATGAGGGTTACAATTTATGCAGTTTTGCAATTTTTATAAAAGTTCTGAAAAATCAAGAAAAAGAAATTTTTTTTTTGATCTTTAATTGAAAATAGCTGGCCAGTCATTTTAATTTTTCAGCCTCAAATATTTATGAAGACGCAATATCTGTATTTTTGCATTATGTATTTTATTTAACACTACATCATTTCCAGTTTTAATTCAGAATTTGCCAAAATAATTTTAAAATTGTGTAAAAATTATTTCAAATTGCCTAAACATGTTTTAAAATTGTGCAAAAATTATTTAAAATTGTTCAAAAATATTTTAAAATTGTCTAAAAATGTTTCAAAATTGTACAACCAGTTTTTAAATTATCCAAAAATATTTTAAAATTTGAAAATTATATAACTTTATTCGATCTTATTTTAATATTAATATTCAATTTTTTTTTAAGCTAAAGATCTTTTTCTTTTTTTTTTTTTATATAAAATTTCTTATTTTATTTTCGATATTTCGCTAACAATTTGTTAGCATCTTCAGGAAAACAAAATTTTAATAATTATAAAAAAGTCGAAAAAAAAAATATTTAACATTTAAATATTTATTTAAATGTTAAATATTTTTTTGTTTGTCAACTTTTTTTAATTATTAAAATTTTGTTTTCCTGAAGATTCTAACAAATTGTTAGCAAAATATCGAAAATAAAATAAGAAATTTTATAAAAAAAAAAAGAAAAAAAAAGAAAAAGATCTTTAGCTTAAAAAAAAAAAAAAGAATTGAATATTAATTTTAAAATTTGTCTAAAAATTCATTAAAATTTTTGAAAAATGTTTCAAAAATTCTTTTTCACTAATGCAGAATTATTTATTTGTTTTAATAAAGAGTATTTGTATATAAATGCATAAATTTCGCTTCTATCTAATCATTATATTATCATTGCTTCCTTAGAGTAAAGTATGAGTAATGCTAGTAGCTACATTTGAATACTTCCATCCTATGACACGCTAATGTTAAATTCATCGATGAAACCATCAGAAAAGAAGCGATGCCTTTGCCATAGTAGTGATGCTTTTATTGCTTCTTTGGCAGCTTCATTTTTGCTGGGAAATTTTTTAAGTAAAGAATTCGTTTGTAATTGTTTTTAATAGTCAAAAATAACAAATTTAATTATTTTAAAGATAAATACCTGTGTCGCCTTTTAACTGTATATACCTTTATTTTAAAAGTCGTTTTAAGTGAAAAAAGTTTTTAAGGTAAAAAACTTTTTTGGACGTGAAAACAAATTTTTTGGTGAAAAAAAATTTTCTGGTGAAAAAAATTTTTTGATGTGAAAAATATTTGAGGTTAATACAAGATATTATTCATTTATAAGCGACTGATGAAAAAATATACTCTGAAATTGTACTAAAATACACCTATTTGTATGGAAAATTTAGAGGTATCTTCACATTTTCACTCATAACTTTTTAACCGCTGGACCGATTTTGCTCATTTTAAATACCAAACTGCTCGGGAGGATGTCCAATAAACTGAGTAAAAATAGGCACCCCCGCTTGCGTCTTCGCGTCGTGATCGCCATTTTAACAGACAGACGGGCATCGCTAAATCAACCTTAAATTGCATATGGATCACGAATATATATACTTTATACAAAAGGAATGACAAGCTGATATATACCCTTACCATATATGGTGAAGGGTATAAAAAACTAGAAAAAGTGCCTTCTGTTGAACAATAACATAAGCTAATGAATGTTTTGCTTAAAAGCATGTGGTTATTTCGTCATTAAACAAAAAAAAAACATTTGGCTGATAACTGAGATATTTTCCAATAACTTTCCAGTCGTACATGTTGTTTAACTTTAATAAATATGATTTCTCTGATAGAAACAAAATGTCATTAGTGTTTTCCAATTATTCGACCCTGCCGGTTAATTGGTTAGGTCATTCATTATTTGAAAACTAAAGAAAATTGATTAATCGGTTATTCGGGTCGATTAATTGGAAAAATTGGCGATTATTCGTTTAATGCTTTTAGATTTTTGCCAAAATATTAAGTTAAGTCTATTGCGCTGGTTTCTAATTTAGAAACTTTATAAATTCTAAAGTGTTTGTTTAGGACAATGCAAAGCAACCTGAGATTGTTTAAAGAATCATGCCTTATAATATTGGATGTTTTTAGAGGAATCTGACGACATTTTAAAAAGAAAATGTCAGACGTGTTCCGTGAAAGTAATCCCTTAAAAACGCAGTGTAGATAGTTGATAAAATTGGTTTTTATTTTATTTATATGACACTGTCCAGATTAAAAAAAAATGCCTAAACAAGAGCTGCCTTCAAAAAAATTTAATAACAATAACAAAAATATGATATGAATAGTTTTTGAGAAATTCACAAACAAAGTTTGCTAAAACTTTTACTGTTGACTGACTCTTTCACTAACTGGTTTAAGCTTTAGAGTCAAAAAGTTTGTCTATTAGAAAATATATAAAAATTACGCATATTCCTGTCAAGTCCTCACCGATTTGTCTGTATTTGTAATTAAGAATTTAAATAAGCCAATTCTTACATATTTTTTACTAAACAAATTAATTCTACTGAAGTTCCTACTTCATCAAAAATTGTTGATGAATCAAATAAGAAACAAAATTTCATGTTATTTTTTAGTTTTTATAATTTTTTTCATAGAATTTTAAATGAAACTGTTGTTTAGAAAATACAGTTTTCGAATTTAAAGCAATTTTGTTTTATTATTGTATAACATAAGTAACGTCATAGTGCTTGTTAGGCATATACCAACTCACGTGTTTCATTGCCTAGGAGAAAAATATATATATATAAAGGGTGGGTTAATTTTAAGGGCCGATGTTGAATGTGAATCACACCTAAAGGTCAAGTTTTTGTCTGCATCTCATTTGACATTTCTTAATTTTAGACTAACTCAATTTGAACCATGGAAAGATACACAATCGAGCAACGCGTTTAAGTTATTCAGGCTTATTATGAAAATGGGCGTTCAAATCAAAATGCATATCGTGTCTTTCCTGATTTTTTCGGTCAATTTAATCATCCAAATGTGCGTACAATCGGAAAAATCGTGCAAAAATTTGAGCAATCCGGCTCTGTAGGAGATGTAAAAACATCAGTGCATGCTCGTACCGCTCGTACTGCTGAAAATATTGCTGCTGTTCGCGATAGTGTGGCTGAAGAGCCGTCCATCTCAACTCGTCGTCGTGCACAAAAATTGCACCTCTCACGCTCGTCGTTGATGAACATTATGCATAAAGACTTGCATTTACGCGCTAACAAGTTGCAATTGACCCAAGAACTAAAGCCTCTTGACGATTCCAAACGTCGTCAATCGTCAGAATGGTGGCAAGAGATTGCAACAGTGGATGATCAATTTTCGAAGAAAATCAGTGATGAGGCACATTTTCACCTCAGTGTAGTCGTCAATAAGCAGAATTGCCGCATTTGGGCGAATGATAATCCAAGAGCGATTGTCGAAAAACCAATGCACCCACAAAGAGTGACTGGTGCGGTTTTTAGGCTGGCGGCATCATCGGGCCATATTTTTTCCAAAACGAGGCCGGTCAGGCAATTACTGTGAATGGTGTTCGCTATCGTGAGATGATAACGAACTTTTTATGGCGCGAATTGGAAGATATGTGGTTTCAACAGGACGGTGCCACTTGCCATACAGCTAACGAAACAATGGCTCTTTTGTGCGAAAAATTCAATGGCCGCGTTATCTCACGTGGTGGCGATGTCAATTGGACGCCATGATCATGTGATTTGACACCGTTGTACTGCTTTCGTTGGGTTTATTTAAAAGAAAAGGCGTACGTCGACAAGCCAGCAACAATTCAAGAGCTAAAGGATAAGATAATTCGGCACATTAACGGCATGGAACCTCAATTATGCTTCAGCGTCATCGAAAATTTGGACCATCGGATTTGGATACATAATTGAACCATACCATATTATCATAATAAAAATAAATGACAATAATTTCCTAAATAATTTGTGTTTTATTCAAAATCAACATAGGCCCTTAAAATGTAACCACCCTTACATACTAAATTTGTTCACATCTCTTAAGGCTGAATTAGTCAGACGTAAACGTATCTCTGTTTATCCAATTCATTCAGGTAAATAAGAATACGTCTGACTAATTCAGTCTTAATTTTTCAAAGTGTTTAAAAAAAATATAATCAATTTTTTTTTATTTATTTAAAATTTATATCTTTTTCAATAACATTTAAAGTATACAAATTTAAAGCTTAAAACCAGGGTACGTATTTGGTGTTCTTTATTATTTCATTTTCACGAAAGAAAATATTTGTGGTCAGTTATCTTGTATCACTGTACATGAATGAAATATAATCAATGTGTTTCATTTTTCATTTATGGTAATTTCTTCTTACGCACACATTTCATTTTCTCATTGTGGTATATTGTGTCTCATGTTTTTATTCTCATTCATGTTATGAAAATTGAAATTTATTTTCATATATCACAAAATGAGAATGTGAGTGAGACAGCTTTTGAAAATTTTCATGTTATGCTTCGTGGTACTTTTTTCATGATACACTTCGTGATACTCTTTTCATGATACACTTCGTGATACACACTTATTTTCATTTTTTTCAATTTTTTCTTTGTAGCTAAATTATGCACTTGTAAAATTTAATGTAAAACACAAAATTAAGGTCTAAATTAAAATAATTTAAAATTAATTTGTTTTTAAATTGATATTTCTAAAACTAAATCATAGATATTCAATGTTAAAATACTAGATAATCGGTGCAATTTATTACAATTATTAAAAAAATATGTCAATATTCAAAAGTGGCTACTAATCAAATGTGCCATTAAATTAGGGTATCAGGGTAGAAAAAATTTCTTCTTTTAAAAATTATTTTTTTTTTAATTTGATATAGATTTTTTGAAAAAACACGATTTTTTTTTTTTATTTTTTTTGCATAGCGGCGTGCAAAATTAAAGTTTTTAATAAAAATATAAAGGAAGGTGAATTTAAAAGATAATGTACATATAAAATACAAAATTTTGCAAATTTTGTTATTTTAACTGTCATTTACAGTTTATTCTACCTACATAATTTCCTGAGCGTTTATTATAGTCGAGCGCTAATTTGTGTAAGTTTTATTTGTGTCATGTATAAACCATACAAAATTCAAAATAAAAAACAATAATAAAGAATTATAAATATTTTAAACTAAAATGAACTCAAAATTTTTATAACAAAAAATTAAAATAAATAAATAAAATATAATTTTGCAACAAAATAATAACTTATAATATCAAAATCTTAACTAAAATCTTGTTCGTAAGAATAATCAAGTTTAACGTTATTGGGATTTATTTCGGAAATATTTAATTTTGTTATTAATAGATTATTCAAGGTAGTGTTGTTTAATTTATTCCTTAATTTAGTTAATGTTAAAGCAAGGGCACTAAAAGCCCGTTCAGCCGAAACTTGGCTTGCTGGAACTGCGAGAGCAACATTCATCACATTTAAAATATCTTTATCCAAAGGAGTGGTCTTCCAATATTCAAGAATATCGGTATTAAGTGAAACCATCTTTGTGTTGGACAACAACATTAATTTTTGCTTAAAAGTGCGCTGAGTTTCTGCACTTCTGGGTGTATTGGCTGCCGAACTTATTATGCGCTGAGCAAGTTTGGGATAAGCTGCGTTGGAAGTAGTGGGCTGCTCTTCATTTTCTTCTGGAGTATTATTAGACTCAAATAAATTTTCTGTCTGTTGCAAATGTATTCTTGAGTTCACCAGATTTTGTATGACATCAAATGTTTTCACTAAATGTGTCTACATTAAAAACAAATATGTTAAAATTAAAACCAAATACTCAATCTAATGATTAGGACTATTAAAATCTTACCAAAGCTTGGGATTTTTGCTCTTCTGACATCATTACTGAATTAATAAAATTAAACCTTGGATCTAAGTACAAAGCTGAAACAAAAGCATCATTTTCCAGAAGCATCTTTTTTCGGTTTTGCATTGCTAGATGTAACTGTAATGCAGTACTGCTTGTTAGGTCTTCTAACTCTATTTCACACGTTAGCCAGTCTCTGTAGAAATCACCTAATACATACTGTTCTTTTTGTAACTGTTTTGTGCACTTGGCCAAAGGAGCAAATGAAATAACAATATCTGAAACAAAATCCCAATTTATTTCGTTCTGAATGTCAGTTGAGTCAAAAAATTCAGAATTGAATGAATTCTGTAAAGATCTCATCATTTCATATACTGAATTCCACCGTGTTGTGTTGTCAAGGACTGGCATTTGCTTATCCACACCACCTGCACGGACTAGATTACGTATTTTTTTAACAACTTTCCTGCAATCTCCAATTTCGGTTTCAAAATTCTTAATAACGTCATAAGCCGCAAGCTGAATAGTATGGGCTGCACATCTTACAACAGATAGTAATGCCGACAAAGAATTGTGTACATTTTCATCAATTGTGTCATTTTCATCAGCTGTATCATCGTCCTCCACAGTTTCTTCTACCTGCAGTTCTTGTAGTATTTTTCCTACTTTTATGACGTTGGCGCCATTATCCGTTGTAGTAGAATAAATTTGATTTATATCAATATCATAACTTTTAAGACACTTTAAAATTTCATCTTTTAAATACGACGCCTTATGTCTTTTTTGTAAATGGACCATGCCTATAACATTATTAAAAAATTTATTTGATAAATTTCATAGAAAATTCGGTTATAAAAAATAAGCAAAATTTTTAAAGACAAATTTTTTTTAAATTTTACTTGTATAGTGTACTTACCTTATGTGTTGATGCATATTTTAGAATTATGTATATACTGCGATCCATTCTTGTCGCAATGTCAAGTTTTAGTGAAATCATTTGATTTTTTATCTTATGTTTTATAATCTCTTGTATGTTAACACTGGATGACTCCAGTAACTTCACAATGTTCCGTGAGTTTAAATTTGTATTAAATGCATTTTCGTATGGGGAGATTAAAGTTTTAAAAAACTCTCGATCATCAAATATCCGAAATGGGATATTTTTAACAGTAACTAAACCCACACAACATTTTAAAAAATCATTTTTGTCAATATTTATTTGAACAGATATTTTAGATTTTTTTGGAGATGCACCAGTGCAATCTTCATTATTCCGTTTGTTTGTAGGCGAAATTTCTTTTTTATGAACTAATTTATAATGGCGGACAATGTTATATTTGTTAGCATTGCTAAGTTTTTTTTTGCACTCAATGAACTCAATTTTATTTTCACTTTCTAAAACTTTATAATGCATAATGATTTAAATTTTATTAAACGTGGTATTCGCGTAAAGGGTCAACTACAGAATGAACTCTTTCATGAGTATCACGCATTTATATATGAAAATAAGAATTCATTCCATGTTTACCTGCCATAAGCATAAACATTTTATTGATTTTCATAACACGCTTATAAATCAAATTAGCATGTAAAATAACAAAAAAATTTCCTTATAAGGCTGTTATGCATATGGCTATGTCTATGCATATGGCTGTAATAGCCTTTTTCCACTGACCTACATCTTTCATCAATTTGCAAAGATGTTAAAATCTTCCCAAAGGATTATAAAAATAATGATCCTTTCTCATTTTCTTCCATGTTACATCTTTCGTTATTTTTGTGCCATCACTAGAAATGCAGAAAATAAACAAAAAAAAAAAAAAGAAAACAGAAGCGGCACATGTAATAATTTAATTCTTTTGTCTACCAAAACATCTTCTTCACCATCATCTTCTTCCAGAATGGTATTTAATATTTCAATGTACTGCATTAAAAATGGTGTTTGTTCTTGCAAAGCAAGAAAATATTCGTCTTTTTCTTTTATTTTTTTGACAGTTGAATAAATGACAGATGAAAGATGTTGACAATGTAAATACATTTTTACGTTTTCAACATTTTCAATCCGTTTCACAAAGATGTTGTTCAGATTAAAAAGCCTATAAGGCTTTATGATGTTGGCTTTTTTAAGAAATAAATGTATAAAATGGACAACGGTATGCCAATACGTTTTACAATGATGAATAAGAACAGACAGTTATAGAAACAAAAAAAAATATTTAAACAAAAGCACGTGGTTTTTAAAAATGAAAACAAATAACTCCAAATTATAAATCTAACAAAATCGCAAAAATATATTTTAGTTTATAAAAAATATATCATTCCACAATATATTGCAATGAGTTAAATAAAATTGTTTGATCTGAAAGTTTTTACATCTGTTTTCTAGTACAATTGCCAAGATCCAAAAATATCTCACATGGTATAACCCAACAAGATTTGGTTTACTGGGTTAGCATGCAACCAAAAAAATTTAAAAAAATCGTTGATGTTAATCGAATTGTGTGTTGTTTTCGAGTTTGTTAATTTGTTTCCAAAATAACAGATCAACATTCATAAAACTCCATTAAAATCGTGTTTTTCAAAAAAAAAAAAAATATCAATTAAAAAAAACAAATTTTAAGAATAAGGAATTTTTTCCTACCCTAAACCCTGATACCCTAATTTAATGGTACATTTGATTAGGATAACCGTATTTGTAGTAGCCACTTTTGAATATTGACATATTTTTTTAATAATTGTAATGAATTGCACCGATTATCTAGTATTTTAACTAAATAAATGGTTCCTACTACTGTACGCAATTAATAAATTTTAAATCAATTTTTTTTTTAAGTTGATTGGAAATACCAATAATTGGATATGACAGTTTTTAGTTCCTTTTCCCTCTTTTTATTTCTTAATGCAATATTTAAGCATTATTAATTGATTATAGGTAATTCTAAATAAAATTTTTTCCTAAGAAATATATTTTAATGGTCTTAATCTAATTCCAACCAATCTTTTCTCCGGGTGTTTAATTTAATTTGACATTGAATATCTATGATTTAGTTTTAGAAATATCAATTTAAAAACAAATTAATTTTAAATTATTTTAATTTAGACCTTAATTTTGTGTTTTGCATTAAATTTTACAAGTGCATAATTTAGCTACAAAGAAAAAATTGAAAAAAATGAAAATAAGTGTGTATCACGAAATGTATCATGAGAAGAGTATCACGAAGTGTATCATGAAAAAAGTATCACAAAGCATAACATGAAAATTTTCAAAAGCTGTCTCACTCACATTCTCATTTTGTGATATATGAAAATAAAATGTGTTATTTCATGTTTCACACAAGAACATGTTGTGTAAATTTCAATTTTCATAACATGAATGAGAATAAAAACATGAGACACAATATACCACAATGAGAAAATGAAATGTGTGCGTAAGAAGAAATTACCATAAATGAAAAATAAAACACATTGATTATATTTCATTCATGTACAGTGATACATGAAAGAAGTAAAATGAGCACTTCGTGGTGTGCAAATACGAACTCTGCTTAAAACACTCTAAAATAGCTACAAATATCATAAAAGTATGGATCAAGTAATAAAATGTCAAACATATTTTAAAGTAATTTTGCATTTTGAATAGCTAAGATTTTAGTTTGTGCTGAATGGTAGAGTCACTCCATAATTGTGAACGCGGGGTGCCCATATACAACACTATGGGCGTTGTGGTGTAATGGTTAACACATTGGATTGTTACAGAGAAGGTTGCAAGTTCGATCCCCAGCCTCCTTCGGTGTTTCCATAGAAAGCACTTAACCCCATCGAAGTAAAATAACAAAAACAGGGCTATGAACTGACAAAGTAGCTAAAATGTTTTTTACGAAAAACACCAACTACACAAAAGAACCATGGATAAAACGGCACGATACAGAAACGTTACGGAACGGAAGGTAAAATTTCAAAGAGTCTTAAAAATCAAAATTCCACATGACCCAATTAATTACCAATCGTCACCTTAAACCCAAAACAAAATAACATAAAACATTTCAAATTCTTGCTAGTGAAGTAAAAACCTCGAAACATAATTGATATTTCAAATATTTCTTTAGCCTTTTGTTCTTATTTGTCGTTTAAGAGAACGGCAAATCTAAATTTCTCAAAGCAAACATCATATTATATCAATAGCTGTGTTCCCTTACTTTCTGGGTAAAGTTTGGTAAAATGAGAGTAAGCACAAAATACTCTCATAAAATTACAAAATAACCCAAAAGTACGGGAACCACTTTTCTAGCCCAAAAAAAAAAAGTCAAAATGCATCAGAGATGCCACATTTTTAGGTGCAATAAGTGTAACACGACAAGTGAAAACGCGCTAATGGAGAAATGCAAAAATTGAAATAAAACACTCAAAAATATATGTATATTAAAATTGCCCACCGTTTACAGTGGCACGAAATTCGAGATTTTGATATTTTCCTCTTTGAAAAACACACATAGTTATTTCTAATAAATATATTTTTCTCATAATTTAATTTCTATGATTTTTTTTTATTGTTTTTTCAAAGTGGTGTATATAAAAATCTCGAGATTTCGTGCAAATGTAAAAGAGGGGGGTTACAATTTCCAAAAAAAAAGCGGCAAAAAAAATTAAAAGGTGCCGATCTGTCCCTTTTTTATAAACAGAAAATATTTGCAGTTTTTAGAAAGTAAAAAACAGCTTATTGTAACACGAAAAGGGCTAAATTAGCATCGCTGATGTTCCTTAGTTTTATTATTACAATTATAAAACAGCTGTTTTTGTTTATCAACTGTTCTTTTGACAATTTACCCAATTTCCAAAAAGAAAAAGTCTGGGTAACTTTCGGTAAAAAGAGAAACACTCATTTACCCAATTTTTGAGTACGGGAACGCTTTTGGGTAAATTTGGGTAAGTTTGGGAATCTGCGGTAACGTACAGGAACACACTTAATATAATTGACTTTGATTTATTAGGTTATTAAGTAGTTTTGCATTTTAAGTGACAAATTACCAAATACTCTTATTCCCAAATTTGTATATACTCCCGAATTTGCCCTAAAGTTTAGTTGCATTTCAGCTCTCAACGAAATCGGATCTTTAAACGCATTGTCCGTCTGAAAGTGATTTACAAAATACATAGTGGAAGTGTCTTACAATTTTATACAGAAAGTATTTAAGAACTAATAATATGTGTTTTTTTTAAAGTGATTCAAAATAAGAATTAAAATAAAAGGAAGTGCAAAATAAGAACAATATGCGTTATAAATAGAAGTGAATTGTAAAAACCATTTAAGTGGTGCTAGAATTTTTGAAGTTCTTCATTTTCTTTCTGTGCTCTGTTTTATTTACACTCAATTAAACTACAACAAAAAACGTGTTAAATTTATTTATATTTCTTTTTGCATTGAGCGTAAATAATAATGAGTGTAAAGAGGCAGATAAAGTTCATAATTAGTAAAGTTAGTAGATGCAGCAAACTGAGAAAAATGTTGTTGTTGTTGTTTATTTAGTTCTTCTTTTCATATTCATAATATTTTTGTGTTTTGCAAAAAATTTAAATCATTTCATATTTTCTTTCAATGGGCATATTTATTTCTCTTTTGTTGAGAGATTTGTTATGAATGAAAAATAATATTTTAGCAATTTGATCTCTTTTGTCCAATAGATTCAGCGATGCCAAGTTAGCCCTTTTCGGGCTTTATTCAGCCCTTTTTGATTGCTTTCAACGCGTACTTCTTTCACTTAACCCTTTTAATGTTTTTAAGGGCTAACATAGTTCTTCTGTTATGTTTTTTTTAGCCCTTTTGGCTCTTTTCGAGTCATTTGCTACTTTTGTCCATAATCTGTCAACTTTTTTTTTTTTGGTACTTTACATAATGTTTTTGCCAATCGTTTGAATTTTTTTCCATAAATTTCTAGTGTAATTTATACATTTTTTCACAGCAACTTGTAAAAAAAAACTATTTTTACCAAAATCCCCTTTAAATTTATGTTTTATTTAAAAAAAAAATATAGAAAAGCTTGGGGAACTAATCCGCGTGACATTGAAGTTGTTTAAAGAATTGTATCGTTTGTGAGCACAACGCCCAAATCGATTACCAAGCGAGTTGTACCAACTGTTGTAACGTGTATGGCTTGCATTATACACATCAAATTGTTTAATCCAAATAAAATAGGCTTTTAAAGAGCAGTACCCGTTGCTGAAATTTCAAAATACAGTTATGTATTTCTGCAAAAATTAATTCAAACTAAACTTACGAAATGTTCAAGTTTATATGAAGACAATTGTATGGCCTGAAGATGAAGAAGAAAATTCAATTTTGTTGGAAAACGAACATTTTAGCGATTTCTTTTAAATTCTTCATTTTTAATTTAAAAATTTCAATAATATATATTTTTTAAATATGTATTTTATACGCAAGATCGATCTCTTAAAAGTACAAAATTTTAAATAAATTAAACTGAAAAATACAAAAACTGGTAAATTTTTAAATTTAACCCTTTTTAGCCCTTTTTAACTGCTCGGCATCGCTGAATAGATTGTACAACTAACCTAACCATCTCTTAAAAGTGTGTGTTATTTTTAATTATTATTTATTATTGATATTTAAAACAATATTAATAATGGAGTTCATTTTATTTAAATAAAATAAATTGTTGTGTCAATTTATAAACGGTAATCGGTTCGTGCGTGTAAAATATATTAATTTGCTAAAAGAAGCAGTGCATTACAAATTAAATATATAAAAAATAATAGTAAGTATTACAAATTCATAACATAAAATATATTTTTCGATTAGTATGCAACCGATTAATCGGTCGCCTTGTACGGTCCTAACCCATTTATTACACTATTACATATGAGTCACCTCCATTGCAAATCGAATATTGTTTTAAATCATGATTTTTGTTTTCTTAGAAACTTGGCAGAGATATTTCGTTCCCAAAAATATTGTACACTTGTTTTTGAAAAAAAAAATTAGGATGCTAATATTAAAATTAAAAAAAATTATAAATTTTGCTGTTAATAATTAAATTGATGTATTTAAAAATCTTAAATGTACTCAGCTAGAAAAATACGAACAGAAAAGCCTCGGTCCAGTGCTTTTACCGGTATTGCCAGATTTTGAAAATTATATTGCTTCGCCAACTCCAAAATGATGGCTGACCTTGGCCGTTACTTTTTTAAAACTTCGGTAATTCGGCTGCCGAAAAAATCAATAAAGTGATTTTTGAATAATAACATAAATGCTTTGCCAGCTATAATTTTGGAATTTTCCTAAAAGTTTGGAACTAATAAAAATAATTTTTAAATTCCGTTTCCAATACTTTTTTTTTTGTAATTTTAAAACCAAAAAATCGTGAAAAATAAAAAAAATATTTTTAATTTACAAATTCCGTTGTTGATGCCTATTTGATAGTTTTAGTTTTGTATTTACAAAGCAGGCGTTTCCATTATGACCAAAATAACATGTTTTCATTTCAAACTTTTTCCTCTAGCAAAAATGTGTTTTGAGTGTTCGAATTTTAAGAATAAATTTGACGTTTCATATTTGTACCAAAAAAATAAAGAAAATTGAACTTTTTGAAGCCAGTTTTTCTTTCGATTTATAAAATTTTCTTTATTACATATACACTCATAATATTATGTAGTTAACTGTTTGTAGTTTAATAAAAAAGTTTTCCGTTCCATTTAAAAATAAAGGAACATACATTTATTTTTCAAATAAATATCTATATTAACTTTTTTATGCATTTATTCGAAATGATTTACTATCATTTACCGATTTTTTTTCAGTTTCATTTATTTTTTTCATTTGTTTGAAATTTAATAAAAATTTATCCACAAAACGGAAATTTATCGTTTATATGTGTCCGTAACAGTTATTGCAAATTTAAATTTTGTTTGCTGTCTATTTCAAAAAAATATTCAAAAAATTTCAATTTGTTTTTTTATTTAAATTGGTTGTATATATTCAAAATTATTTTAATTCAAATTACAAGAACTTCATAAACACACATACATACACCATCACATTCACCAAAAAGTGTCTATAGCTACCCTACCGTGGTGTGGGGGGGGGGGGGGGCAAAATATATTTTCTAAAATATGTTTTTTTAAAAGCTTGTTATTCCTTAACATATTTTTTTTTACCTATTTGAAGCATTTGAAAAAAAATTTACAGCTTTGAATTCATATAAAAGTTTAACTGAGATATAATATATACATACAAACATTTAATATTGAACTTAAAAATTACGTTAAGAAATTTTGTTTTTCATACATTAAGAACAACTATAATTCTTGTCCTTTCGCTCTATAATTTTATAAGAATGTCGAATGCTGCAAAAACCGCATATTGGAAATTGATTGCTCTTTCGTGTTACCAACAAATTTATTAAGAACTGGCTGGACACAACTCATGGAAGGAGAGTATAAATTTACTTAATTTTTGAACTATTTTTAAAGGCAGTGGTTACGCATCACTAAATTATTTATTTATAAAAAATGATTTTTATTATAATTCTTTAAAATATTTCAATTTAGGTTGGCCCAAGTGACTTTAATAAGGAGTAGATTCTTATTGATTCCACAATCAGAAAACGGTATCAGTCGTGGCCACCGGATTTGTTGCCAATCGAATTCTGGCGGTTACGACAAATGTTTTCATATTAAATTATATTTTTAGTTGTCAAAGCCAATATTCAGTTGTACAATTTATAAATATTCAGTTGAATATTCAGTTGTACAATTTATAAATATTCCACAGAAATATTATAACGTTCCACAAAATTCTATTTACAAAAAAAATAATAATATATAGATTTTTCCGGGGTATCGAACCTGGGCAATCAGATTCATAGTTGAACAACTATTTTTAATTTTTTTTTTTTGATATATTTGCCATATAAGCTTTTAAATACTTTATTTTAATTAAAAAAATTATTTTTCAAATGATTGCCTCTTTTCCGGGATTTGAACTCGGAAATTCTGAGTGCTGAGCTACCTCTCTACCTACTACACCACAAGCACTTAAAAATTTTGATGGTTAATTTTAAATTAAAACAATTTGTAATGAAAAGAAATATTAGTATAAAATTTCTTTATCAATACAAATCATTAGTGACATCTATTATCAATACAATCCACAATTCGGTTGTTTCTACTGAAACCCTAATTAAATGATATATTTTATCAGAATAACCGTACTTGTAGTTACCACTTTTGAATATCGACAATTTATTAATAAATTTGATAGATTGTAACAAATTTCTATTATATTCACTAAATAAATGGTTGCTTTCACCGCACACAAATACTAAACGAATTTTATTTTTAAAGATGAATGGAAATACCAATAATTAAATAATAGGATTGATTTTCAGTTTCTTTCCCTTTATATTTCTAAAGCCCTTGTAATTTCTTCACTATTTGAAAGGCATATAGACTATATTTGATATGTGAAGAATTGAACACGAAAGGAGTATAAGAATCGAATCTATCAAAAGGTTGACAATCATTATTTCACCCAATATTTTAACATAAACACTATCCATTTACTATTTCGAACTCTTCATCTGAACGATATCAACATTTCACTTTTTCCAGTAACCTTATGAATTAAATCCGATTCACGTTTAATACAAATTTTAGTAATATCAGTGGCGTAGCTAAGGGCCCTTGTGCAAAACATCAAATTGTGCCCCTGACAAAAAAAAAAGAAAAATAAAAATAACTAACAAGTACAAAAAACCCTGAAAACTGAATTGAAAAATATCCAAAAATATCATTAGAAATGGTACAATGGTGGAATTGTTTACATGCTTTTAGATTTGCAAAATTTTCTATTCATTTTGCTACACCAGGTTGGATATTCTAGGTTGGCCTCTCTTGTTTCTCAAATAATTTTTAATTTCCCATCTAAAAATCGAAATATATATGAGCATACATGATCATACATGGGCCTGTATATGGTCATACATGGGCATACATGGTCATATACGTCCATACATTGTTCAATATATGACCATACATGATCTCATATATGATCATATATCTTCGGATCCGAAATTTGAGGGTATATGGACGTATATGATCATATACGAGCATACATGAATAATATACGAGCATGTATGGTAATATATGCACATATATCACCATATACCCTCAAATTTCGGATCCGAAAATATATGGTTATATATGAGATCATGTATGGACGTATATGACCATGTATGCCCATGTATGATCATATACAGGCCCATGTATGATCATGTATGCTCATATATATTTCGATTTTTTGATGGGTTACTAAATGACCTTTCAGCACTTGCAGAGGTGCCTGGAATTGTGTAAAATAATGGCATTGCTGTGTAGACTTTCGTCATGTCACTTTCAATTGCGCTAAAATTTGTTATAATTTTTTTTGATAAACTTGATGCAAATTATAATCTATTACTATTTCCGATAAAAGAAGATTGTAAAATGTAAACACTAAGGAACTGATGATTAAAGTTTTGGTTTATTATTTCAAAATATTTTCTTTAAAGGTATCGCATTTCTGTTCAAAGTCTGCCTCGTTAATTTGTTGTAAACCTTTATGATTAAAAATATCAAATATTCTACAAATTGAATTCAGACTAAAACTACAGATTAAGGTCGTTAAACGTTACCCTTCGATTCGGTTTTTTAAAACAGCCAGAAGGTGATTATTTTGTTATCATTCAATATGATAATATACATTAACACACTCCGAATATGATAATATAAATTAACACACTCCTGTGGCTGTTTCATAAAAATAGATTCCTCGGGATGTCTTCCGGAACTGGCCTATCTTTATTATCGTAGTATATTAATACTCTGTTAGAGCAAACATTTTGTCAGTTTTGTCTTAATTCGCTTATCTAAAAAAATAAGCGAGATTTCCAAGTCAGTTTAAATGTTTTCTATTTTGCTTCAATTCGCAAGTCAAATTAATGTTATTTAATTTCCGAATTAAAAAAAGAATTATGTTTGAAATGTTTTGATTCAATTGAATCTAAAAATATTCAAATGAAATTGATTTATCAATTATAATTTTAAATCTGATTTAATGAATTGATTTATAAAATATTGAATCAACTTGCTGATATACAAAGAGAACTATTTTTTTCGCGAATTAATTCAATAAAGATTTGCCTTTTTCAAGGTCTGAATGACAGTGCTGTAATTATTATTTGGTTACTTATGTATTGAACTACTAAAAAAATTGCATGCAAGCAATTTTCTTATTTTGGCATTTTTATACATATAAAAAGTACACAAATAAGTAAATTCATAAAAAAACTATTAACTACTCTCAACAAAAGGCCCCTGTCGGCCATGGGCCCTTGTGCAGTGCACCACCCAGCGATCATGAACTTACGCCACATTACTTAATATTATGGCATTTACTCCTCTTGGAAGAAACATTATATGCCACTACAGGCCTTCGCCACTAGGTTTTCGACTTGTCTCAGCATTTTTTAAAAATAATAGTATTAATGGTGTAGATATATTCATAAAATCTAATCTTACGCAATCTTCATACTTTAAGTATTCAAATGTTTTTTTTTTAACCATTCCGATTCCTTGCATTCGAAAAAATCCTTATTAAAATTGCACTTTTGCCACTTCCTGTAGTAATAAAACCTAGGATTTTTGATTTTATCAAGTTTTTTTTTTATCTTTGTTGAGGTTGAATAATTATATTTACTATTTCATCATTATGTTGATGTGTTTTCCTGACATCAAAAAGCTCTCCATTTGTAATTATAGACGTCGATAAAAAAGGCTCTAGTTATTAGAATTGTTAAACTAGTTCATAGTAATGAGTCTTAACCTCATAAAAAAAATTTGCCGCTTATTAAACTTTTTATTATACCCTCCACCATATATGGTGAGGGTATATATCAGTTTGTCATTCCGTTTGTAACATGTCGAAATATAGGTTTAAGACCCCATAAAGTATATATATATTCGTGATCCTTATGCAATTTTAAATCGATTTAGCGATGTCCGTCTGTCTGTTGAAATGGCGACCACGACGCGAAGACGCAAGCGGGGGTCCCTATTTTTACCCAGATTATTGAACATCCTCCCGAGCAGTTTGCTATTTAAAATGAGCAAAATCGGTTAAGCGGTTCAAAAGTTATGAGTGAAAATGTAAAGGTACCTCTAAATTTTCCATACAAATTTGTACAAGGTGGCGCAAAAGTAATCCTCCTATCAGAAAATGCTATAAATTTTGCGATTGGCCCCTAATGTCAGTTCTGTTTTGACATTTGTGTAGTAAACACATGCGAAATACACGTTAATAAACAATGTTACGCTACACTGCTCCAGAACGCGGAATATTGGTGACTATTTATTTGAGCAATAATGAAGATGATTTTTCATCAAAAATAATCATGTGTGATGAGGCCCATTTCCATCTTAGCGGGTGCGTAAATAAGAAACATTTACGCTTCTGGGGCACTGAAAATCCGCGTGTAACCCACGAAGAGCCATTACACCCCCTCAAAGTCACTGTATGGTGTGCTGTTTTCGCTGGAGGAGTCATCGGACCTTTTTTCTTCGAAGACGTCGCGGGCCAAACGGTTACTGTGAATGGTGAGCGGTACAGAGCAATGATCGACGAGTTCTTTTTGCCGCAACTTGATGAATTGGGATTAGAAAACATGTGGTTCCAACAGGACGGTGCAACGCCACACACTGCACGTGCCACAACCGATATGCTGAAGCATGCATTTCCCGGGCGCCTAATCTCCGGTTTTGGTGATTTGCACTGGCCAGCAAGATCGCCTGATTTGACCGCTCCAGACTTCTTTTTTTGGGGCTTTTTGAAGTCGCGGGTTTATGTCAACAAGCCTCAGACTCTTGCAGCTCTTAAAGACAATATCCGTCAAGAATGTGAGGACCTATCGCCGGAAGTTTTGGCCAAAGTGATGGAAAATGCCATAAAAAGGGCTCAAATGACAATCAACTGTGGCGGCGGCGGCTATTTACATGGCATCATATTCTCGACTTGATGTAAAAAAAATTAAAAGACCAAATAAAAATAATCCACAAGAAGAATCAAAGTTTTAATTTTTTTTTATATTACAGCCAAAAAACATCGGAAGGTTATTTTTGCGCCACCCTGTACAATTTTTCTGTATCTATTTTTTTTTTTCTGTTAAGTAAGTAAAAATGTTATTAAGTCTTCTTATTGTTCGATTACATTTATTGTCTTACATACTATGGGAATAATAACATTCTTAGAGCTATATGTGTGTTACTCTAATAACTAAGTTAACGTAAAAATCAATAATGTTAAAGTCGCTAACAGAGCAGACCTCTGTAAATAACATTGCTAAAACTAAATAAATAACATTACTAAAACTAAATAACAAAAGTTCGTAACATAAATTGACAAAACATATTCATATTACAGTCGAAAAATACATGAAATTTTAAAATTAAAAAATTTAAATCTCAATTTTGATGTATTATAAAAGTCAATCTACTAAATGCATTGACATGAAAGTTTTTAAAAGCTCACAAATTTTTCAAAAAAGTCGAAAATTTCTTTTTTTGTTTTCGCCGTTTTCTACAAGTGTGCATTGGTTTTAGAAAGTTTTTCTCTATTTGTTGTTAAATTATTTATAATTTTGTTTGGAATTCCATTTAGTTTGAAATTTCTAAAATTATGATCTTAACCGTCATTTAATTTAGTTCATTGTTCCATTTCGTTCCCCTTGTTTTCTATTCTATTAAAAGAGGGCAGTGTTGCATAAAGTTTCAATCCCATCCATTTCATATCCATACTTTATTGTTTTAATACCACTCGTCCTTTGAATTTCATGTTGCTAGCCAAGCGGTTCGTGCAGACTATAAAGGGGGCACTTTTTTCGTTTTGAATTCCATATGATCCCCCACTCTCCTGGTGAGAATTCAAAAAAGCAAATTAGCACATACTCTAGGGAACACATGTTTTGAATTTCAGTTATCTAGCTAAAACGGTGTGAGCATGCAGGCCGTTAAAGGGGAACCTTTTCCGGAACCCGCATACCACTTTCCAGACGGAAACTACAGGGAACAAAATATTTAATTAACAGGTCTTCAACCAAAGCTGGTTAGGCATACAGTTAGTGGGAGACTTTAAGCTTTTAAACCCCTATTTTTATCACGTTTGTGCTGAAAATTTCATCGGAGAACACATATTTTATATATCAGGGTTCTAGACAAATCGGTTTGAGTAGGACATTTTTACAAAATTGATTGCCACATCAGTGAATTAAAACAATTATTTTAAATTCAAAATTTCTAGTTAAAGAGGTTTGGCAAATTTTAAGACGCTTGAACTGTTGCTAATTCAGAATAAACTTTATTTTTAATTAATAAATTATACTTGTATTATGTATATTCAGAATACACACACACATACAAATTTTGTAATTCTCATTAGGTGCAAACTTTTAAATATACACTTTAAATAGTTTGTAAGTTAAAATAACAGAAAATATCATTTACAAGTAATGATATTTCATTTAAAAACCGGTCTACTTAATTTTCATTAAAATTAAATGCCTTTTGTTATTTCTTTTTAAATGTTGATTAAACAATCTAACACATTCGTTAGAAACAAATAATATAATCAGTTAAAATAAATGTTAAAATTTTACCTACCAATTTTTTAAAAAATAAATGATTTAATCATTTAGTTGAAATTGTTTCCCTTTTTGTATTTTTTGTTTTTTTTTTTGTAATCTACAATAGAAAATGTATGTATGCATAGCTACAGACACTTTTTGTGTGAATGTGTTTGTGTATGTATGTGTGTTTATGAAGTTATTGTAATTTTATTTGAAAAATTTTGTATATATACAACCAATTTAAATAAAAAACAAATTGAAATTTCTTGAATAAATATATTTTTATACCATTCACCACAGGTCATTCCGTTTATAAATTGTATACCCTTCACCACAGGTGAACAAACAACAAACACATGCAAAGATTTGTCATTTAAATAAAAACCAAACAAATCTCTAATGAACGAAAACTTTTTATATACCTCTAAAAACGATGATTTTTTATGAGCTTCAATGGTTCAGTTGTCTAAACGCTATGTCACAAAAACATTTTTTTCTCTAAGGCGCGTGTTCGATACCTAACTCCATTTTTTTGTACAATTTTTTTTTATATATTCTTAAGACTTTTTTTTTTGTTTTTTTTTTTTTAACATTAAATAATTAATTTAAATAAAATTATAAATTAACAATACAATAATCCATTAAAAGGCTAAAGACGTCAAAATTTTTATAAAAACCCTCTGATACAAATGGTTTAATTCTATTTTTGCTCCGATTTACAAGAATTTATAAAAAGATTTTTAAACCAATTTATTTCTCATATATTAAGAAAATTTTATACTTAATTCCCCTTTGAGTGCAACTATTTTAGGTCATAACTTATAATAATTTATAAAAAAAATTTATAAACTATTTTCCTTTAAATTTTTAAAATTAATTAATTAAAGAAATTAAACATATTTTTTATTAAAAAAGCGAAATAAAATCCCATATGCAAATTTGCCAGCTAAATCAAACGTTTTTGTAGAAATAAAACACATGCAGTTCTAGTGATTTCTTATAACGATTTGTAAAAAAATATTTTTTTGGTCGAAAATTGTTTTTGTTACAACTAAAAAGATTTTTGAAAAAAATAATACAACAACAATGATTGGCATTATTTTTGTGGTTGTTGTTCTTTTTTTATTTTATTTGTTGAGCTTCTTTTTTCACCTCTTCACCTTTTATACACAAACAACGAACGCATACATAGATTTCTATTAAAGATAATTGCGTATGTGCTTCAATGGCTCAGTGGTATAAGCGCTTTGTCATAAATAGTTTTTTTCTTTTAGTCGCGCGATCGATCCCCGTCTATTCAACTTTTTTTGGTACAATTTTTTTTTTACATTTTGTTAAGACTTTTTTATTTGTTTTTTTTTTTATTTTTTAACAACAAATACGTACAGAACAGTTGACTTAACGATTTCGGTCAGTTTTTTTGTATATTTGGAGAACGGAAAGAGGAAAAGTTCCGAAATAAGGTACGAGCATCTTGGTTATCAATACACAACATCTGACAAATGGGGACGGGATCCGTTAATTGGGCGTTGCACAAAATAGATTAATTTATATCTTAAGAACGGTAAGACCGTAATTAAGTACTCCATAAATGGGCTAAAAACATCAAAATATTTATAAAAACTAAAATTTTAGAGCTGTATGGGTCATTCCATGTCAAACCGCACAGAAAACTGTCATTTTCGGATTTGTCATCTCCGATTTTAATGAAATTCGCCAAAAATATTGTAAATGGGTAGTGTTTATCAAATCATTAACCTTTCGACCCCAAAGACACATTACTTTTTCCATTCTCGTAACCATATTAGTAACCCCTTACATTATCACCTCTAAAGTAATGGGTATATACAAGGTGGCGCAAAAGTAATCCTCCTATCAGAAAATGCTATAAATTTTGCGATTGGCCCCTAATGTCAGTTCTGTTTTGACATTTGTGTAGTAAGCACATGCAAAATACACGTTAATTAACAATGTTACGCTACACTGCTCCAGAACGCGGAATATTGGTGACTATTTATTTGAGCAATAATGAAGATGATTTGTTATCAAAAATAATCATCTTAGCGGGTACGTAAATAAGCAAAATTTAAGCTTCTGGGGCACTGAAAATCCGCGTGTAACCCACGAAGAGCCATTACACCCCCTCAAAGTCACTGTATGGTGTGCTGTTTTCGCTGGAGGAGTCATCGGACCTTTTTTCTTCGAAGACGTCGCGGGCCAAACGGTTACTGTGAATGGTGAGCGCTACAGAGCAATGATCAACGAGTTCTTTTTGCCGCAACTTGATGAATTGGGATTGGAAAACATGTGGTTCCAACAGGACGGTGCAACGCCACACACTGCACGTGCCACAACCGATATGCTGAAGCATGCATTTCCCGGGCGCCTAATCTCCCGTTTTGGCGATTTGCACTGGCCAGCAAGATCGCCTGATTTGACCGCTCCAGACTTTTTTTGTGGGGCTTTTTGAAGTCGCGGGTTTATGTCAACAAGCCTCAGACTCTTGCAGTCAAGAATGTGAGGACCTATCGCCGGAAGTTTTGGCCAAAGTAATGGAAAATGCCATAAAAAGGGCTCAAATGACAATCAACTGTGGCGGCGGCGGCTATTTACATGACATCATATTCTCGACTTGATGCAAAAAAAAATTAAAAGACCAAATAAAAATAATCCACAAGACGAATCAAAGTTTTTCATTTTTTTTTTAATTACAGCCAAAAAACATCGGAAGTTTATTTTTGCGCCACCCTGTACATTACTTGTAAAATTCATCAATGAAGTATGGTGTAAAGTAATCCATCGCCTCCTATGGCTATATATTACTTTACCCATTATTTGGTAATGTGTGGTTTTGCTGGGAATGAAATATTACCATTAAACTTACACAGTATAATTAGTATTAGAACATGCATTTTTACATTAAAAAAAACTGTTGGAAATAAAACATTATTTAAAACAAATTGTCACTTTTAGCTTGTGATTATGAAACCCATAATTATGCGAGCACCAACTGATATAAAATAACCCACCCAACAAATGTTCTCAAACATATTTGGAATTCAGTATTTTCCTTCAAACTTTGGTGCCTTTTCTGATTTCCTCTAAAAAGTTAAAAAAAAAAATATGTGTCGACAAAAAGTTTGACTCGTTTTCGACTTCGAAATAAGAACCGTCTAAAAACGCCATATTTTAGAATCAGTTATAGCTTAAAGGCTAACAAAAATGGCCCGTAATCATAGACCCGCACTAAACTCGGCTTTTTTTAACGAATTTAAATTAAAACCCGGCTTTATCATATCATGCATCAAAAAATTAAAAGTTGGCATCTGGTTTTATATGAGCTGAAAAAAAGAAAAGTGTGTTAATAAAAAAAGAAAAGTGTTTTTTTTATTAATAAAAATTTATTAATTTTATAAAAATAATGTCAATTCAAACATTTTTTTTTACAAAAATTTTCTTGGCGGAAAAAAGCTGTTGTAAATCTTGTTAAATTGTAGAAAACCAAAACCAAATTTTAAAGCAGACTTTAATGATTAAAGTAGACTCTGAATATTATATATCTTACTGTTTGTAGTTTAATTAAAAAGTTTTCCGTTTAGTTTGAAAATAAAGGAACAAACATTTATTTTTCAAAGAAATATCTGTTTTGATTTTTGTATACATTTGTTCAAAATGATTTACTGTCATTTACTGATTTTTTCAAATTCATTTATTATTTTCATTTGTTTGAAATTTAATAAAAATGTATCAAAAAAAAAAACGAAATTTGTGTCCATAACAGTTATTACAAATTAAAATTTTGTTTGCTGTCAGTATCAAAAAAAAATATTCAAAAAATTCCAATTTGTTTTTTGTTTAAATTGTTTGTTTATATACAAAATTATTTCAATTTGAAATCCCAGGATTTCATAAACACACACACACATATACAACACATTCACACAAAATGTGTCTATCGACATATAATCTACAATAAAAGTACATTTTGTAGATTAAAAAACAAGCAAGAAAATTCAAAAACGTAAACAATTTCAAATAAATGATTAAATCATTTATTTTTTAAGGAATTTGTAGGTAAAATTTTAACATTTATTTTAACTGATTATATTATTTATTTCTTATGGATGTGTTAGTTATTTAAACAACATTTAAAAATAAATAATAAAAAGCCATTTGATTTAAATAAAAAGTAAGGAGACCGGGATTTAATTGAATTATCATTTCTTGTAAATAACATTTTATGTTACTTTAACTTACAAACTATTTTAAGTGTATACTTTTGCTTGTCTATAGTAGGCCTAAAGTATTTTTTAAATAAAAGTAGACTTTAGAATTGCTAAAGTATACTTTTTTTGAACTATAATTACGCACCGATGGCTTTAAGTGATTTAATCTTTGTGTTGGCTTAAAGCGAAAATAAAGAAATTCGATTATTAAAATAATCTTCTCTTTTCGTTTTATGTTATACCCGCTCTTACCTTAAAGGGTTTTATTTGTATATGTAGTTAAGATTATCCAAAAATAACACAAACAAGTTCTTGTCAATCCGGTGAATTTTCTTGAAGTTACGCGCACATTTGTAATGTTGTGCAATGCAATTTTAAACGCGTCTTTTCTCAAAACACGCCGAACAAGATTTCTCTGTTTTTAAGTATATTTTTTTGTTACACTCAGAATATTATGTAGTTAACTGTTTGTAGTTTAATAAAAAAGTTTTCCGTTCCATTTAAAAATAAAGGAACATACATATATTCTTCAAAGAAATATCTATATTAACTTTTTTGTACATTTATTCAAAATAATTTACTATCATTTAGCGATTTTTTTCAGTTTCATTAATTTTTTTCATTTGTTTCAAATTTAATAAAAATTTACCCACAAAACGGAAACTTGTAATTTATTTGTGTCCGTAACAGTTATTACAAACTTAAATTTTGTTTGCTGTCTGTTGCAAAAAAAAATATTCAAAAACTTTCAAATTGTTTTTTTTATTTAAATTGGTTGTATATATACAAAATTTTTCACTACAAATTACAAGAACTTCATAAGCACACATACATATACAAACACATTCATACAAAAAGTGTCTATAGCTATGCATACATACATTTTGTATTGTACGAGTATATTAAAAAAAAGAAAACAAAAAATATAAAAACGGAAATAATTTCAAATAAATGAAAAAAAAAACATTTATTTTTTAAGGATTGGTAGGTAAAATTTTGACATTTATTTTAACTGATTATATGATTTGTTTCTTAAGGATGTGTCAGTTGATTAATCAACATTTAAAAATAAATAACAAATGGCATTTAATTTAAATGAAAATTAAGTAGACCGGTTTTTAAATGAAATATCATTTATTTTAAATGATATTTTCAGTTATTTTATCTCAAACATTTTCACACCAAAAAAATTCACCACCACAAAAATTTTTTTCACCACAAGGAATTTTTTCATCACAAAAATTTTTTTAATATCTAATTTTTTTTTCCAACAAAAAAGTTCTTTTCACATCTAAAAAAATTTTTTCACCTCAAAAATTTGTTTCACCTACATAATTTTGATCCAAAAGTTTTTTTATATTATTTGTATCAAAAAGAGTAGAGAACATCTTTTTAAGATATTCAAGGATTCGGCACAGTCGAATTTAGCCTTTTTTACTTGTTTTTTTTTTTTTAAATCATATTGTGAATATTGAATATGTTAATTTATTTTTTTATCTCATGTATTTTATAGGTTTATTCCATTCATAATAGTGTTTACTTGGTATTGCACTGTATAAAGAAATTATATGAAAGTTTGCGTTAATTTGTGCAATTAATAATTCATTTTAAAACATTGCATGTGACATTAAAACAACACATGTGCATTATAAAAATCAGTACAGAAGATTTTAATCGATTATAATCAACTATATTTGTAAAAGTTGTAACATCATATAGACTTTTTTTAAAACCACACTCCAAGCTTAAATTGGGAGATATTAAATTTGTAATATGTATAAATTTAATTCTTCAGTTCCCAAGGCCAAATCTTAAGTAACAGGTCAATTTAAAAGTCCCCGGCCTACCATACTAAAACACATTTTTTTTTTTTTTTGGCAAAATTCGTTTCTTTTTTATTCAACATAGTTCCCTTCAAGGGTGATACACTGATTATAGGGACCCTCCAACTTTTCGATACCATTTTTGTAGTACGATTTGCCCTTTGCTTCAAAATAGGCCTAAGTTTCAGCGATCACCTCTTCATTCGACGAAAATTTCTTTCCAGCGAGCATTCTTTTGAGATCTGAGAACAGGAAATAGTCGCTGGGGGCCAGATGCGGAGAAAACGGTGGATGCGGGGGTAATTCGAAGCCCAATTCATGGATTTTCGCCTTCGTTTTCACTGACTTGTTTTTGGTTAAAAGTAAGCTCGCGCGGCACCCACTTTGCACAGAGCTTTCTCATGCCCAAATATTCGTGAATAATATGATGTACACGTTCAGTTGATAACTTTAGAGTACCTGCTGTTTCATTCAATTTCAATTTACGGTCATTCGAAATCATTTTGTGAATTTTTTTTGATGTTTTCGTCCGTAACAACCTCTTTTGGGCGTCCACTGCGTTAACCGTATTCGGTGCTCATTTCACCACGTCTAAACTTAGCATAGCAATCTTTGATGGTTGATTTTCCTGGCGCTGTGTCCGGAAACTCGTCATCAAGCCAAGTTTTTGCTTCAACTGTATTTTTTCCCTTCAAAAAGCAATATTTTATCAACACGCGAAATTCCTTTTAATCCATTTTTTATACATTTGTCTTTTGAAGGTTAGGGCTTACTAAAAATCATATCGATTTAAGTCTAGTAGCGCCATCTATGTGTCAGGCCGGGGACTTCTCAATTGACCTGTTAGTTTTGGTTAAATAGCAAATTTTTATTACAGCAATTGTGATAAATCGAGAAAAAACATAAGTTTTTTTTGCAGTCCAACTAATCAAAATTTCGTAAATTTTAAAAAATTCAATTTTTAAATATAAAAATCATGAATATGTATTTTCGCTTTGGCATAAATAATGGATAAAGCTATTTTGATGCTTCAATTAATACCACATAGCGTAAATACTTTTTAATGCATTTTTAATTTTATTTTTCATTTTAGTAAATTTTTTTTTATTTTTTTTTTTTAGTTTTCACTTTTTTTAGTTTTATTGCCTACTATAAGGATATAATTGTGTCAGAGACAATATTTTGTGTCAAATATCAGCAAATTCGGAAGGGATGAGTTTGGCTGAAATTGTACAATTTTTTTATAATGGAAAATTTATATAGGTATTGGAATTCTAATGACAACCGATTTCAAACCATTTATTTATATTTTTATTTATTAAATATTTGGAAACAAAATGGCCGCCATTTTCCTTCAAGCACGGCTGAAGTTTTCCAGTGAACGGATAATAGCACATTTCATATAATAAAGTTAGGTCACGAGTAGTAATACAAGCGATGTCGTCTTAAATGGACAACAATTTAAAAAGGATTCGAATCTGGACTAACAGATGTCCAATAGAGTGTCCCGAAAAATTAATTTTTGCTTTTTCTTACAATAACGCAAAACCTCTCAAAATTTGTGTAATTGATCACCAAGATAATTTTAAAAATAAAACTATATCTTTGGGGTTCTACAGATCTTTAAAGTTTAAAAAAACTGTCCTTTTTGTTATAAAGGGTGTCCCAAGAAGAACGCAATTTTTAAATCTGGCAACATTCGAAGTGTCATTGTTTGACATTTGAACAATTGTTATTGTTTGCTAGTAGAAGGTACGAGGTTAGTAAAAATGGAGCGCTACACGAATGAACAACGCATTCTCATTGTGAAATTGTTTTACCAAAATGGTGAAAGTTTTGCGGCTACAGTTCGCAAATTGACGAAAGATTTGCATCTTCATGCATACAAAGTTCAATTGACTCAGGAACTGAAGCCAGCTGACCATGGACAGCGAAGGGAGTTCGTTAATTGGGTATTGGAGAGACAACATGAAAATGCCGATAAAATCATCTTCAGTGACGAGGCCCATTTTCATCTTGATGGCTTCGTCAATAGGCAGAATTGTCGCATTTGGGGTGAGGAAAATCCTCGAGTGATTCACGAGAAGCAAATGCATCCTCAACGTGTCGCTGTGTGGTGTGGTTTTTGGGCTGGAGGAATCATTGGACCTTTTTTTATGAAAATGAGGCAGGTCAAGCGCAAACAGTCAATGGTGTTCGGTATCGTGAAATGATTACCAGTTTTTTCTTGCCTAGAATTGAAGAAATGAATGTGGAGGGCATGTGGTTCCAACAAGACGGCGCCACATGTCATACAGCCAGAGAAACAATTCAATTGCTGCATCAGTCATTTCCCGGTCGTGTTATTTCGCGTTTTGGAGATCAGAATTGGCCGCCTAGATCCTGCGATTTAACACCATTAGATTTTTTTCTTTGGGGTTTTTTGAAGTCGATGGTTTACGCGAATAAGCCGACGACGACTCAAGCCTTAAAAGAGGAAATTGGACGCTGCATTAATGAAATACCGCAGCATTCATGCAAAACGGTCATTGAAAATTTCATTAAAAGATCGCGTGCATGCCAGCAAAGCCGCGGCGGCCATCTGCACGATATATTGTTCCATACATAACCTCATTCTGTCTACTTTACGATATAATAAAGTTTCACGATTTTTTTTTAAATATCTGTGTTTTATTTAAAATTTAAAAATTGCGTTCTTCTTGGGACACCCTTTATTTGCAAGCAACAACACAAATCATGTGACTTCAAATTTCTTAGCTTTCAATCTGCAAATTACTTCAATTTGTTATTTGTTTCGAAGACTTTCTTAACTTTACTCGCGATTGTTGAAGTCTTAAGAGCGGATATTGTGAATTTTTAATTATGAGTTATACACTCAAAAAAAAAAAAGACATGAACTAAAATGTAATCAAAAATTTCCTTCTAAATAGTTTATAAATTGTCCTCAATTTAAGTAAAATTTTATTAAAACTTAGAAAAATTTTCTTAAAAAGCATAAAAATTCCTAAATTTGAGGAAAAACTAAATAGTTTATTTACTCAGAAGTAGTTCATATTTTTCCTAAGTAATATTTTTTGATTTTAGAAAAAAAAAACAAGTCAATTAAATAAAAATTTATTAATTTTAAGAAAAACATCTTAGTTTTAAGAAATTTGCATGTTCAAATGTAATAAAATTACGTTTAGTTCAAAAAAAATTTAGGACATAGTTTACTCCCATTTAGTTCAAAAAATGTGTGTAAGACACATTAAATCAAGAACGTACTTTGACTTAATGTGTGTTAATTTTTTGTTCGCGAGTAGTAAAATAAACTAAATTTTAGAAAACCATTTCCGCATTCAGTTTTTAAGTATTCCACTTTCTAATTTTGAAGAATTGTTTTCTAAAAATTAGTTCAGACAATTAAATACAAAAAGTAATAAATTTTTTCCTATGTAATAATAAAAATTTATTTGATCTAGAAACTGATGAACTATTTCCAAGGAAAATTTTTATGCAACTTAGTTCAGATAAATTTTAAAAATTTTAATAAAATATTCTTTTTTATGTAATAAATTTGTTTGCTGAATACAATACAAAATATCGCAGGCACATTTTATATATTACGGCATAATGGCTGTCCTATAATTGACGTAGCGCCCATTAAACTTTATATTTATCGAACTTTTTTTTCACTTAATAATAAAAAAGTTTAAATTTGTATATGTCAAATAAAGTTTAAGCTAAACATCCCATAAAATAAACTTTGGACATTTTCCATTTTCCAATAAAACCAGGAAATGTAACAGTGAAATTTTGTATTTTTGCAACAATTTCCTTAAATTAGTTAATTTAAGAATACAAAGGACCCCCAGTGTTGCTTAGGTATAGATGCCGTGTGTCACTTAGGGCGTCCCTTTTTGTAGTTCTCTCAAGCAGAACCGTTAATTTACTACGAAAAGGATCTGACTTTTTCACAATTCATTACGTTTCAGGATATCCTGCAGTATATTTTTTTAATTTGTTGACCTTTTTGCTAATGAAATATAATTTAAATTTTAAATACATGCATTTAGTATAATTCAATTCAATTTTAAGACAAAATTGTATAGCAAAAAGCTTGTTAAGAGCAGTGTCCTCACAAAGCGGAAGTCATCCGAAAGTGGCAGGAGTGTAAAGTACTTTTAAATTTATGGTAAAATATGTCACCTTTACCATAGAAGCAGGATAAGGATAATTCTCACTTAAAAGAAGTGCTATTCAACTTGTTGTTAGAAAATATTTTCTATTTTTTAGGGAGTTAAGTCCTAGTTTTTAATAAAAAAAATTATCTAATGAACTTAAATAAACTAAATTTTTTCTTAAAACCAAGGAAACATTTCCTAACTAACAGTACAATTTTAGATGATGTATGAACTAATTAGGAGGAAATTTTACTGTTTTCTAATAAAAATTTAGTTGTCAGTAGTAAAATTTTTCTATAATTTAGAAATTTTGACCAAATTTTATGTAAAATTTGTTTCTTAATTTCAAGGAAAATTTTATTAAACATAGGTAAAAAGTATCTTTGGCGACGTTTTCATTGCAATTTTTCCTCTAAATAAGTTAATTTTTCTAAATTCTACACTCATTTTTTTTGAGTGTATTGGGACCCTGTAAAAACTTAACGATCGGCAGCTACCATCTATAATAGGCACCATTTAATTTATTTCATTTGTCAAGAACGACTTGAAATTGAAGTAAATATAATGAAAAGAATCCATTCAATTCACATATACAGTGACGCACAGCTTATTTCGTTTGAGGAACCATTTTGACAAAGCAAGCATAAAAGTGATCTATTTTATTCTGAACTCTTCAATAAATGATGCAGTTTAGTCTTCAATATAAAACACCAAAAAAATTTACACAAATATCAATATTAAACGATTTATTGAAAAAAAAAACTAAAGAAACATTTAATTCTCACAGCTGATTTCGTGTGCTGATTTTTATCTGTTTGAAATAACGAATTCTAAAATATATAAACAATAATCAATATATAAACAATAATGGTACCAGAAAGTATACTCCTATTCAAAAGTATTGAGATTGAGATTGAAAGCACGCAATTAGTTATTAAACACTTCCAAAGTGGGAAAACACAAAAACAAATTGCTGAAATTGTTGACTTCAGTCCATCTAAAAAATTGTGAGAACAACAAAGAAAGAAAGGTGCCAAAAATTTTTTACTGAAAATGATGAGATGACAGTTTAAAGAAGTTTCCATGTTAAGTATTTTTATACCCTCCACCATATATGGTGAGGGTATATATCAGTTTGTCATTCCGTTTGTAATATGTCGAAATATAGGTTTAAGACCCCATAAAGTATATATATTCGTGATCCTTATGCAATTTTAAGTCGATTTAGCGATGTCCGTCTGTCTGTCTGTTGAAATGGCGATCACGACGCGAAGACGCAAGCGGGGGTGCCTATTTTTACCCAGATTATTAAACATCCTCCCGAGCAGTTTGGTATTTAAAATGAGCAAAATCGGTTAAGCGGTTCAAAAGTTATGAGTGAAAATGTGAAGGTACCTCTAAAATTTCCATACAAATTTGTACAATTTTTCTGTATCTATTTTTATTTTCTGTTAAGTAAGTAAAAATGTTATTAAGTCTTCTTATTGTTCGATTACATTTATTGTCTTACATACTATGGGAATAATAACATTCTTAGAGCTATATGTGTGTTACTCTAATAACTAAGTTAACGTAAAAATCAACAATGTTAAAGTCGCTAACAGAGCAGACCTCTGTAAATAACATTGCTAAAACTAAATAAATAACATTACTAAAACTCAACAACAAAAGTTCGTTACATAAATTGACAAAACATATTCATATTACAGTTCATGCAAAATTTAGTATATACGTATATCATCTTCAGCCCCTACGGTGGAGGGTATTCAAAGATTCGGCACAGCCGAATTTAACCCTTTTTTACTTGTTTGGGTGTTGAAACGTTCCTTAGCAACAATTGTCATCCAGAAAGTGTACGCAGAGTACTTAGAGATGCTAATTTTCATAGGCGAACAGCAAGAAACAATCCGTTTATTAACAAACAAAATAAAAAAGTCCGCATACACTTCGCAATAGACGCGAAATTTACACCAAAGTCCTGAAGACTTGGGCACATGTGCCCAAGTCTCCGCTACAACCGAGATAAGGATCCCAAGCACAAATCCGGTATAATGTAAACTTGGCTTATTTGGAATTGTCCACACGTCATCCAAACATCTGCCCAATCCCCAGATTCAAATGTGATGGAAAATTTGTGGCACATTCAAAAACATCATATTTCGAAATTTTCAATGTTGATATTTGTGTAATTTTTTTAGTGTTTTATTCTGAAGACTTATCTACAAAACTGCATCATTTATTTGTAGAGTTCAAAATAAAATATACCACTTTTGTTTTTAAAAAATGTTCCTCACACGAAATAAGCTGTGCGTCACTGCATATGCAATTGTTTTTTAAGAGATTAATAAAAGCATGGACTTCAATCATAACCAAGGAGTTAGTTATTAAATTACTGAAATATTATACCTAAAAGTATCTTAATTTGAAAAAGTTTACCCAAAAGCCAACTGAAATGTTGCTGCTTGTAAATGCACTTCAATTAAATATTTTTAAAACCTACAAAAGTTGATGGGAAGGAGAAAATTTTTCGACAGCAGAGACAAATTAAATAGTTAATAAGAGGCATACCTGACAAAGATTTCGAAGATATAACTCTGATTATTGATAAAGACGAAATCCACAGAGGTGTTTCTAAAGTTCGAAAAGAAACTTTGAAGATATTGTGGCTATTGTTAGAAAAACATTTACTTTCATAGATGAAAACACTCGGCTAAAAGAGAAAATAAGGGATCGTTACCATCAAAAAGTAGTTTCAGAAGAGCACATCTCAGATTTAACAGAACATGGCTCAATTTATTTGTCAAGCTGTATAAACTGGTTCCTATGGTCCAGAGCTGGCAAGCGTCGACCTGAAAAGATGGCGCACTCACTACGAGGGCGGTCCCAAAATTAGGCGACCTGACGTATAGATGGCGGCAGTAGTTTGAAAAAATTACTTTGGTGCCACGTTGTTAAGTATACATATAAACGATGACAGTGAATTTAAAAATATGGAAAAAATTGATCACATGGAAAAAAATTTACCAAAATCAATGAATTAAAGTTCAAACTGCTTCATCCCGCACTTTATTCGTCAGATTTAGCTCATTCGGATTATTTTCTAATTTCAAACTTGAAAAAATGGTTGGGTGATAAATGTTTTGCGGTTGATTTGCAAGAGCTAGACAGTTCTTACTATAAACAGGATATCGAGCTATTGAATATCGCTGGAAAAAGTGAATCGAGCTAAATAAAGAAAAATTTTCCACACCCAGAGAACAGTATGAGTTGTGGCCACCGAATTTGTTGCCAATCAAATTCTAGCGGTTACGACAACTATCTTCATATTAAATTATTGTTTTTAGTTGTGAAAGCCAATATTTATATGTTAAATTTAATATTTATATTCCACAGAAATATTATTACGTTTCACAAAATTTTATTTTTACATTTTTCCGGTATCGAACCTGCGCATTCAGATTCTTAGTTTACACCCCTGCTTACTGCACCACAACTAATTTTAATTTTCTTTGATATATTTGCCATTTAAACATTTAAATATTTTATTTGAACTCGAATATTCGTAGTACTGAGCAACCTCTCTACCCACTGCACCACAAACACTTATAAATTTTGATGGCTAATTTTGAATTTAAATGACTTTTTTTTGGAAAACAAATATACGAGTAGTATAAAAATTTGGTTATCAATACCAATCATTAGGAACGTCTATTATGAACTTCATCCACAATTCGGTTGCTTTTACTGAAAGATCATACGAAACGGAGTTTGCATAATTAAGGAAAGTGAAAAGTGTAGTATATTTATTTAACCATGCTTGAGTCATTTTTACCAAATGGACTGGGCCAGAGTCCTGTTGGAAAATCCACGGACATTTTTCAGTCAGAAAAAATTACCTTACCAAATAATGGGTTCTATAACGAACAGTAATTGGTTGAAGTTTGTCTGATAAGCTCATTACTTTCACAAGAGGGATGTCATTGGAGGTAGCTAGTTGCCTTCAAGCTTACAATTAAAGATCAAAACCAAAAATGGATTTTAAGTATGCAAGGAGCTGTATAACACATTATTAGTAACTCATTATTTTCATTTATTGGTAATGCATAAAATCAATAAACTCTTATTACTTAATTTTCCAGAGAAGTTTATAAAGGGTGGTTAAAATTTAAGGGCCGATGTTGATTTTGAATAAAACACAAATTATTTAGGAAATTATTGTCATTTCTTTTTATTATGATTATATAGTATGATTCAATTATTTATGGAACAAAATATTGGCCAAATGGCCGCCGCGACCTCGGCGGCATACCTCCATCCGATGGTCCAAATTTTCGATGACGCTGAGACATAATTGAGGTTCTATGCCGTTAATGTGCCGAATTATCTCATACTTTAGCTCTTGAATTGTTGCTGGCTTATTGACGTACACCTTTTTTTTCAAATAACCCCAAAGAAAGAAGTCCAACGGTGTCAAATCACATGATCTTGGCGGCCAATTGACATCGCCACCACGTAAATTAACACGGCCATTGAATTTGTCGCGCAAAAGAGCAATTGTTTCGTTAGCTGTGTGGCAAGTGGCACCGTCCTGTTGAAACCACATATCGTGTACATCCGTATCCTGAATTTCTGGCTTCAAGAATTCCGTTATGATCTCGCGATAGCGAACACCGACGACGAGTCGAGGTTGACGGCTTTTCTGCCACACTGTCGCGAACAACAGCAATGTTTTTCGCAGAACGAACTTGGCGAGCATGTACTGGTGTTTTCTCATTTCCTACAGACCCGATTTGCAGAAATGTGTGCACAATTATTCCGATTGTATACACATTTGGTCGATTATGCTGACAAAAAAAATAACAAAGTACACTCACCAAAAAAAGTCTGTAATGGCAACTGAAAATTTTGCTGTTATTACGGGAAATTCTGCTAATTTGAGCCCAGCGGTATTTTTTGCTAATCTTAGCAACACATGTCTGTCTGCTGACGTGTATTACATTGAAATTAGTAGAAAAATTAGTAGCCGCTACTAAATCTTAGTAGACTTTTTGAAAAGTGGAATTTAAAATCTGTTTGCTAAAATCAGCAAAAAAAATTACTAAATATTATTAATATTAGTAAAATGCTTTGAATTTATTTTTCTTATCGAGCATCAAAAATTTTGATTATATTTTTTAAAAAACGAATTAATCATTTTGTTTTATTTTGGTAATTTCTGTTTTGAAAAATATTTTGGTAAATTTTTTTTTTTACTTTTAAGGTTAAATTTTAATTGGTTTTAGGGCGGATTTTTAGAACTAAAAACCCTTTTTAGTGCTATTTTAAGTGAATGTCCTCTTTTTAGACATCAGTCGGTATCTTCACTTCCGATCCCTTTTTTAATATATGTAACATTTTAAGGAAATTTAAGTTTGTAGGTGTAAGTTTTAATTAGAAATAACATTTCCTTCAATAACCACTTTTTTAAAATTAGTAATATTTTTTGCTAATTTTAGCAAATCGGTTTTCAAAAATTTGTAAAATGATTTCTGAAATTAGCAACAAAATTTTTAAATATTCTGTAAAAATTCTGTAATTTGTAAAATGTAAATAGCAAAAAGATTTGCTAAATAATAATTTTTTACTAAAAATCAGTACAAAAATAGTAGAGTGCGATTGAAAACCGTTTACAAATTATTCTACTAACTTTTTTTCTGAGTGTAGTATATTGTTTACTTAAATTTTGTATAAATTTGTTCTTAAATTCATGAACTCGTGGGAATGCTGAATAAACTTTATTTTTAGTTTATAAATTATTTTTATGTTATGTACATTTAAAATACACACACACACAAATTTCGCTTATTAATATTTATTAATTTGTAATTCTCATTAAGTTCTAACTTTTAGATAAATAAGTATTTTTGTCTGCATCATGAAATCTAAGTAATCAATTTCATTTTTTTTTTGTATATGAATATTAACAAAAATAATTAGAATATTATGTTCATTAATACATACAAATATTTTCAATTTGAAATTTATTACTTAAATGTTGAAAGTATAAACTAAATTATTTATGCAATATAAACTATAAACCAAATGAGAATTTTATAGGTTAAAAATAAACCAAATGAGAATTTTATAGGTTAAAAATATTCTAAACCTTTTTTAGGAATGCTAAAGAAAATATTTTCTTAAATCTAAGAAGTTACATACTTGATTTCAATAAGTTAAAATGTTTGAACTAAATCTAAAGAATTTTCATATTTATATTTTGTATTCTTACACAATTTTAAATTTCCTTATTTTTTAGTTTATAAATTCTTAACATTTAAGATTTTTTACTAACAAGAAATTAATATTTATCATAAATAAAGAAAGAAAAATGGGTCCCTATTTTTAAGTCGATGAAAGTTTTTCGAAACTAAAATCAAATAAATTTACATTATTTTGAAACATTTTTATTAATTTCAAGGAAAAATTTATAGCTTTTATTTTAGTAAGGTGTGAACTTAATTTTAGTTCATAAATTTTTCTGAGTGAAAGACAATGTAAGTAGGCATTTGGTATGGCTTTTATAAGCCAGAAGTACTAAGTTCTCTTCGGCTTTGCCACAGCACGGACGGCTCTCTACTCCACCAGTATCCACACAGTGCGTGTAATCGCGATCTATAACAGCGTTCAAAACATGATAACTACAATATGACAATAAAGTTTAATATCTCCCCAAACTGGTGACTAAAGATGTTAAAATGTAAATGCTGCCAAGATGGCGATTGTACTTTCAGTGAATCGCTGACAGTGAGGGCGTTCTATACTGTACCAAAACTTATGTTGGTACTAGTATAATGACTCAAATCCATTTTTGTCTACATCTTTTTTTCTGCTTTTATTTTTTTTTTGTGTTAAACATATAACATACATAATATACATATTTGGTTAATAGTAATTAGCAAATTTTAAACATTAAAACTCTTGATTTTTTTATATTTACACATACAGTCATAAAAAATATGCGTACTCAAGTACTCGTTTTATATACATGTACTTTTGGTGGGGTGGTGTTAAATAAGATATTTTTTGTGTTGCTGTTTAGAATCCATGTTCCATAACAAGTTTTTTTTTTTTTTAAATGACATCAAGTCTCTTATGAAACAGCTAATGATACCGTTTATGCCCATAAAAGTCATTTGAATATTGTATGTGTACACTTAAAAAAGTTTGTAAGTTAAAATAACTGAAAATATCATTTAAAAAAATGATATTTTATTTAAAAACCGGTCTACTTTATTTTCATTTAAATTAAATGCCTTTTGTTATTTATTTGAAATGTTGATTAATCAACTGACACATCCGTAAAAAATAAATGATATAATCAGTTAAAATAAATGTCAAAATTTTACCTACCAATCCTTAAAAAATAAATGTTTTTTTTTCATTTATTTGAAATTATTTCCGTTTTTGTATTTTTTGTTTTTTTTTTTAATATACTCGTACAATACAAAATGTATGTATGCATATGAAGCTTTAAACACTTTTTGTATGAATGTGTTTGTATATGTATGTGTGTTTTTGAAGTTCTTGTAATTTGTATTGAAAAATTTTGTATATATACAACCAATTTAAATAAAAAAATAAATTTAAATTTTTTGAATATTTTTTTTTTTGAAACAGACAAGCAACAAAATTTAAATTTGTAATAACTGTTACGGACACAAATAAATCACAAGTTTCCGTTTTGTGGGTTAATTTTTATTAAATTTCAAACAAATGAAAAAAATAAATGAAACTGAAAAAAATGGTAAATGATAGTAAATTATTTCGAATAAATGTATAAAAAAGTTAATATAGATATTTCTTTGAAAAATAAATGTATGTTTCTTTATTTTTAAATGGAACGGAAAACTTTTTTATTAAACTACAAACAGTTTACTACATAATATTCTGAGTGTATGAATGGGTGTATGGATTTGTTATACTTCTGAGAAGAAAAAAAAAATTAAAATAATGAAAATGATTAGCATGTATGTAAGAATGAGTGCAAAAGTTAATTATGAAAATTAATAAATTTTATAACTAATGGTTTTAATATGCTAAAAAGATTCATTAATTCGTGTATGGAAAAAATGTATGGTTTTAATTACCCAAAGAAAAAAAAAACATTTTTATAGTTAAGTTTTTGTTTTGAAATTAACCCATCTCACCTGTTTGGCCACGCCTATGGCGTCAATTCAAATGGTTTTATTTCTATTATCAGATCTTGTTCCTGAAGACTATTTCAATAACAACTAATATGAGTAGATCACTTTTTATTAAAAGAAAAAATTATTTAAGTCTTAACAAGCTAATGATTAATGATCCATCCATGCTGTTGTTTATATAGAGTCTGTCAATAGTTTAAATTTCATTGCAAGGTTTTCATTTGTTATTATGTTCATACCAAGGTTGGCAATTTAAACACACTGTCATCGATAAGGATAATTCATAATTAGCTCTTAAGACTATTCCTCAGGATGTTTTAAAGATAACAGTATTTCATTATATTATTTCGTTAGCATATTTTACGGCTGACTTTAATTCAAGTTATTGTGTTAGCATATATATTTTAAGAGTAACGGAATTTGAAGTAATTTCGTATTTTCTTGAAAAGATTAAAATTGTTTCCGATATTTTAGCGCTATTACTTACCAACCTTGGTGAATATATTCATATTGGATTTTTTATGTTATATTTTATTTTTAGTAGTTTGACCCTTAGTTTCTGTAAATGATTGTGCAGTTTTTTTTTATAGCTATTTTGTAACTTTCACCAAAGTTTTAATAAGTTTTAATAATGTAATACTCTCAAACTACAGTGAGGAGCAAAGGTGTAACAGCATTAACCTCATTCAGATATATTGCTTTAATAATTTAAATTCAACAACAATATTAAAACTATTTGAATTTCCCAGCGGAGATGCAGAGGGAATGTTGAGGCGCATAAAACTTCTTAACCTAACATAACCTTCTTCATTGATGAATTTTATAGGCGATGAGCCTCAAAGTAATGTATATACCCATTACTTTAGAGGTGATAATGTAAGGGGTTACTTATATGGTTACGAGAATGGAAAAAGTAATGTGTCTAAAAATAGATTTTTAAAAAAGAGGAATTTTTATTAAAAAAAATTATTACAAATATTTTATTTAAAATTTTTGTAATTAATAATAATGTGGTCAAGATGGGAATCGAACCAGGGCACTCTGGTTGCTAGCCAAGAACTCTACCCACTGAGCTATCGACGCATATAGTATTTGATTGCTTTAGACTTAAATGAATTGTTGCGCTTCGCTATTTCGCTAGTGTTGTCAAAACAAAAATACATTACCCTTTTGCTTACAAAAAAACACAAAGTAATGTATCTAAAAATAGATTTTCAAAAATATTTCAATTATTACTTTACATTTATAAATCATATATTACGTAATCAATAATCAATAACTTATTACTTAATGCTTGCAAATAATGAAAAAGGTAACGAGCTATCATTACAAGGTAACGCATGAGAATATCGCACCCATTACCAAAGTATTGCTGGGTATTTAAAAGTGATAACCACGAGTAGGGTTATCCTTATCAAATATGCCAATAAATGAGGATTTAAATAGATCCAATGATTGTTAGTGGTAAACGAATTTGAAACTATATTTATTTTCCTAACAAATTACCCAGCAAAAACATGGTAATGACATATCATTACTTTATAAATTAGTTTGTAATGAGTTCTCCTTACATTCTGCATTATTATCAAAATAAAAAATAATGTATTACCTATAATATGTTACTCATTTTATTATTTTGAATTAAATAATAATAAGTTAACTGTAATTGCTTACCTTTTTAATTATTTTAATGTAAATAATAATGAGTCATAGTAAATAATTTAAATAACTTTATTTTTTAGTGTGTATTTTATTAATTTATAAATTAAAAGCGTTTAATAAAACAAACTATCATGTAAGTGAAAAGGAACTAGTGAAAACTAGTTTAAAATAGTGTCGAATTAATTTATTTTAATATATTTGTGTTATTATGTGTTAATTTTAGTATTAAGATCACGAATAAGACACATTTTAAAATATCTTGGGGCAAAAATAGAGTTTTAACTGTAGTTCCGAAATATATTTTTATAAAATTTTTCAAAATTGTAAAGAGATTGAAAATTTTGGAGACCAAATTTGGAATCAGGAGAAAAAATCTATAAAAATCAAATCAAATGAAAACTACTTGAATTTCAATGCGAATAAAAAATGGTCGATACTGAGAAAAAACTTCCTCTTTTTGTCCTTTGACTCCTTTTGGGATACATATGTCCCAAATTGTATCAGTATCCTGTCATGAATAAAGTGAACCAATTCCAAATATCTCGATGTTTCTAAAAGTTAAAGGAATGGAACATGTACCGAAATTTTGATCCCCTGTGTTGTCCAATAGGATTCGAAAAAAGTGTTTCAAAAATTATGTAAATATATATATATTTTATGAATTTGTGGTGATCCTATTGACTCTGAGATCATATTGATCCAAATAGTATTGTGTGAAGGCAACAACTATCATCTGTCGATACAAATCGGTTAAAATATGGGCCAAATACGACAAAAACTAAAAATGGGACCGTCAAAGGGTTAATTTATATATTTCCTTTTGGAAGAAAAGCGAATAAAAAAATTGGGATTCACAACACTGCACCGCATTACCTTGTCTCTTACTCAAAGTTAAATTTTAATTGGTTACCAGGAGTTAAAAAATAATGTGTTGCTCTTACTCAAAGTTTAATTTTAATTTGTTGACAGCAGCTAAAAAATAATGTGTTACTCAATTTCTTACAGAAAAATATAATAAGAATTGGTTATTAGTAACCAGTTATTAATATGCATACGCGTAACCCATTATTCTTTTATTTTTCATAAGTTTGCACGTAAGCAGAACACCTTGCCTTTTGGGACATCACATATAAAAAAAGTTAGAATTATAATAAAAAGTTAAGTTAAAGGGTTATACGTGTAAACCTTGGAGTTTAGACTACTAAACTCATTATTTGGTAAGGTGTGTTTTTGCTGGGTAATTAAATTTAAATTTCACCATTAACATTTATAAGAGTTTGTGGTGTAGTGGATAGTACTCCGAATTTCCGAGTTCAAATCACGAAAAAGGAAAACATTTAATACATATATATTTTTTGTTTTATTAAAATTAAATATAATAATGTTTAAATAACAAATAAAGCAAATAAAAATAAAAGAAGTTGTGGTGCAGTAAGCAATAGTGTGAACTATCAATCTGAATGTCCAAGTTCGATACCGGAAAAATTAAAAAAAAAAAATAATTTTTTCTTTACATTAAATTTTTCTGAAGGTTTAGATTTTATTTAGCCACCTTACACATTTAATATGGAGATAGTTGTCGTAACCGCTATAATTCGATTGGCAATAAATTCGGTAGCCACAACTGATACTGTTTTCTGGGTGAACTAACGGGTTTTGTTAGCTGTAAAGTGATTAGCCATTTATTATTCTTGATTTTACTGGTGTTCAGTCTAATGAATATTTCTTTATATATTTTATTTATATTAATCATATAATTAAAAATTGTATGTTAGTACCCTAACCGAGCACTAGCAACAAAGGCTATCGGCTCGTTGTAGCGAAAACAGACCAGAGCCTCTGGTGGGAATTGAACCCACGATTCTCGCACTGATAAGCTAGCACACTACCAACTAGCCTACCGGGGCGCTCATTTCTTTATATACAAGATGTGCTGTGATTTAAAAAAAATATACCCGGATCTACCCTAGAAACTTTTTACTTAGTCAAATATTGACAAATAACAACAATATTTACAGTGGATTTAGAAAACCATCTAAATAGTTATCGCACCATAGAGGAAGAATAGTATAGAGGATGCAACGCCGTCAGCAGCCAAATAAAATTTTAAACAGAATACAAAGGTTCGGAAACTTTGAGAAAACAGGGGAAAATTTAGCAAATTTCCCTGATTTCTGCAAAAATTTGAGTAAATTTCCCTGTTTTTAAACCTTTTTTCCAAATCCAATTGGGAAAGCTGCTAAAAACTAATTGGATTTGCAAAGAAATTCAATTGGAATCGCAAAAAATCCAATTTAAAAAGATGCTGAACCTTTGAAATCTGCACATACAAAACTAAGAGAACGTTTTTTACGACGTGAGAGACATCGTCATGGTGTGATCGCACACTGTTTCGACAATCCACAAAAATTATAATAATATTCTCTAGACAACCAACTTTGAACTGCCCATCCATCTATAACCACCCCAAGCACTGTTAGTCCAGAGAGTACACATATTAGAGAGAGATTATGCTTATCACGGTTCTCACGATGCGTAAGCAATCTTGGTTTAAGAGAAAAGCCCTTAAGAGAACTTATTTTTAAAAAGCTTGACCAAAAATAAAGAGTACGGTTTGAGTTCCTAAGAGAAACATAGAAACAGTTTGGTAAATCAATCGATTTTGTAAATGTGTGTATTTTTCGAATACGTTTATTTTAACACCTATTTAGTTTTATTTTACACTCAGAAAAAAAAAGTAGTAAAATTTGTAAACGGTTTTCAATCCCACTTTACTAATTTTGTACTGATTTTTAGTAAAAAAAATTATTGTTTTGCAAATCGGTTTGCTATTTACATTTTACAAATTATAGAGTTTTTAAAGAATGTTTACAAATTTTTGTTGCTAATTTCAGAAATCATTTTACACATATTTGAAAACCGATTTGCTAAAATTAGTAAAAAAAAATTACTAATTTTAAAAGAGTGGATATTGAAGGAAATGATATTTCTAATTAAAACTTAAACATACACAGTTAAATTACCTTTAAATGTTACATAGATTAAAATAAAAGGCCGGAAGTGAAGATACCGACTCATATCCAAAAATAGGACATCTAATTAGCTCTAAAAATCAGCCCTAAAAACAATTAAAATATAAACTTAAAAGTAAAAAAAAAAAAAAATACTTAAAATATATTTTAAAACAGAAATTTCCAAATTAAAACAAAATTATAAATTTGTTTATGTTTTTTACAATTTTTAAGTCTATGATTTTATTACTTTTGTCTAAAATATTTTTGGAAAAAAATTATAAAAAAAAATAAATTTGATATTTTGTACTTATATTAATAATATTTAGTATTACTTTTTTTTCTGATTTAAGCAAACCGGTTTTAAATTCCGCTTTACAAAAAATTTACTAAAATTTTGTAGCTGCTACTAATTTTTCTACTAATTTCATTGTACTACACGTCAGCAGACATGTGTTGCTAAGATTAGCAAAAAATACCGCTGGTCTCAAATAAGCAAAATTTCCCGTAATAACAGCAAAATTTTCAGTTGCGATTATAGACTTTTTTTGGTGAGTGTATCTTTTTGAAAACAAATGACTTGTTCTTTCCAGACAATTTTGAAAATATCAAAACTCACCTCACTTTATATACTGATGAAATTATTAAATTCAAAGCATAGAAGTAATAATTAAGTAAACTTATTTAAGTTTTTGACTATTCATTTTAAATTGTTTGTAACTTATTAGAAATTTTCTATTATAAAATTTAGTTCTTATACAAAACTATCGTTCAGCACAATGTGGGGCGTATTCGAAACTCCCAGTTTTCTCACTTTTTTTTGTATTTCCTAAACAAAATATATCATTGAAGAGATTGTTTGTTTCATCAATGAAACAAAACATCAAAAGACATTAAATCCATTTTGTAAACAATAAAAAAAAAAACTAAATCAAACAAATTTTATTAGCTAACGATGAAGACAAAAACTATTTACAAATAGTTACAACCTTCTCTTTTTTTTAGTCAACATATTTAGTGTTTTAACTTTACGGCATTCCTTTTGTAAATTCGCCCTCTGCAAACAAAAACTATCTTGATGAAACTAAAATATAAAAACTCCAAAAGATTCCACCGATGTTTGTAGGCGTCAATGATTTTGTGTATTTAAGGCACCTGTGTCTACAGTCGACAAACAAAACCAGCAACGTATTGAACAATATATTTCGCAACTATCAAAGTCCTTAAAACTAAAATAAAAACAAAAACCAAACTAAACTAAACTAAACATAAAAAATAAAAGAATAAAAACTCAACGGGATATTTTAATACACATTTCCGACAAATAGTTACATTCGATCCGAACCGTTTGTTTCTTTTTTCTTTTCTTTTTTTAAATGTCAATACGCTTACTCAGGGTTGAAACATTTAATTTAAAGATTATCTTCATAGACTGTCTTCTATATTTACGTTAGAGGAAATTTTTTATTTATGTTAACTGCGTTGCCATATAAATCTTTCCATTCAAATTTTCTAAATACCCATGAAAGTCCAGAAAACCTTTATGTCAGTCTAGTCTGAAACATAAATTCTTCTCATTTACTTTTATTTAAAATAATGTTACACATGTTTCAACAATAAAATTTGGTTAACACAACTGAATTTTGGTGGGAACACAAAAAAATAAATACACAGAAATCACGATTTAAAATGGTTGTGCCAATGGAAGAGACTCGTAAAAGGGACTTTAAAGCTTCACACATCATAGCTATATAAATTTGTCAAACAGTTTGACATTCAACTCGTATGGATCCTAGGATACAAATACATACCGGGGAACTTTTGGTACACTCACAATATATTTTCCGTTACCGACTGTAGTTTATTTAAGAAGTAATACGTAAAGTTTATTTTTAAATGAAGAATCAATTGAAATTCATAGAAATATATTTTTTAACTATTTGAATCAGTCATTCAAAAAAACAAACTATAATAATTTACAGACATTCAGTAGGAGTTGATATTTTCAGTTAAATGTAAAATTTTATGTTTTCTACTTGAAAATAGAAATTTATATAATTCCTTTTTGTTTTTTTTACCAAAATAGTTTGTATATATACAAAATTATTTCAATAAAAATTACAAGAAATTATTCAAATATACATACACGCAAAGCAAATAAAAATATATACACCTGCATGTGTTGTGTTCTGTTTTGTAATTACACACAAATAAAAAAAACTTTCAATTTGAAAAACAAACCACAAAAGTACTTTTTTCTAACTTTTTGTCAGTAAAAAATTGATGGTTATTTTAAACGACTTTCTATTGTTTTTACTACATTTGTCGATTATTAAACAATGATTGAAAATAAACAACAAAATGGGTTGAATATAATGAAAAATCAGTAGTCCTCTTTTTGATTGTATTATCGATTAATTTAATATGTATTTTAAGTTGTTTTTAACGAAATAATATTGTGAGTGTAAATACAATTACAATTGATGCAAAATTCCATCGATTAAAAAGTTGATAGTTGATGGGGTAAAAGCTAATTAAAAAGTTGTACAAAATATTTTTTTTTTAATATTTTGATCATCTTACTTAGAACTACATTGCATAGATCAGGGAGGAGCAAACATTTAGTGCCAAGGCCACATTGAGGTTTGCCATATAACAGGTCAATTGAAAAGTCCCCGGCCTACCATACTAAAACACATTTTTTTTGGCAAAATTCATTTTTTTATTCAACATAGTTCCCTTCAAGGGTGATACACTGATTACAGTGACCCTCCAACTTTTCGATACCATTTTTGTAGTACGATTTGTCCTTTGCTTCAAAATAGGCCTCAACTCGGCGATCACCTCTTCATTCGACGAAAATTCTTCCCAGCGAGCATTCTTTTGAGATCTGACAACAGGGGGCCAGATCTGGAGAATACGGTGGATGCGGAAACAATTCGAAGCCCAATTAATGGATTTTTGCTATCGTTTTCAATGACTTGTGACACGATGCATTGTCTTGGTGAAACAGCACTTTTTTTTCTTCAAATGCGGCCGTTTTCCGGCGATTTCGTCCTTCAGACGGTCCAATAACGCTATCTAATAGTCGCTGTTGATGGTCCTAACTTTTTCAAGATAGTCAATGAAAATTATTCCATGCGCATCCTAAAATACAGACGCCATAACCTTGCCAGCCGACTGTTGCGTCTTTCCACGCTTTGGAGTTGGTTCACCACGTGCAGTCCACTCGGATGGCTGTCGATTGAACTTCGGAGTGAAATGATGGAGCCATGTTTCATCCATTGTCACATATCGACGCAAAAACTCGGATTTATTACACTCCAAATACTGCACCGAATCATCAACTCGTCGTTGTTTTTGGTCAAAAGTGAGCTCGCGCGATACCCACATTGCATAGAGCTTTCTCATACCCAAATATTCGTGAATGATATGATGTACAGGTTGGTTGAAAAGTTCCTGCGCTCGAAATGAAAGAATACTGTTTTTGTTACGATATATATTTTTTTATTCAATATAATCTCCTAGAAGCTCAATACACTTGTTCCAATGATCTTCCAATAATTTTATCCCATCCTTATAAAGGTTTTCCGGAAGCTCTGCAAAATAACCGTCTACGGCTGCTATGGCCTCTTCATTCGACGAAAAATGCTTTCCACGAAGGAATTGTTTGAGATTTCTGAAGAGATAGTAGTCACTGGTAGCCAAATCTGGTGAATACGGTGGATGTTCAAGCAATTCGTACTTTAATTCTTTGAATGTAGCCATCGTCAACACACTTTTGTGAGCAGGAACATTGTCTTGATGATAAATGATTTTTTTCTTCTTTAAACCAGGTCTTTTCTCACGAATTTTTTTATCCAGCTGATCCAAAAGGCTGCAATAATATTCAGAGTTGATTGTTTTACCTTTCTGAAGATAATCAATCAACAAAATTCCTTTTGCATCCCAAAAAACTGATGCCATAACCTTCTTTGCTGATCGATGTGACTTCACCTGCTTTGGAGCTGAACAACCAGCTTCAGTCCACTGTAAACGTTCTTGTTTTAATTTAGGATCATGGTGGTAGATCCAAGTCTCATCCATAGTTATAAAACGACGCAAGAAGTCTGTTTTATTCGGCTCAAAACCCTCCAAATTACGCTGAGAAATTTCGATCCTGTTTTTGTTGAATTTGTTAATGTGTGCGGCACTAACTTTCCAAACAGTTTTTTCATACGTAATTCTTCATGTTAAATATAGAGTACTCGTTCGTCTGAGATGCCCATGGCATTAGCAATTTCACGCTTAGTCAAACTTAGATCTTCACTAACCATATTATGTACCTGCTCAATAATTTCTGCTGTGGTTGCAGTTTTTGGTCGTCCTTCGCGTGGATCGTATTTAAGGCTGGTACGACCACGTTTAAATTCACCAGCCCAAAATTCAACGGTGCGTTTTGAAGGTGAGGACTCCTTATGTATACACTTCTAACAATTGTTCATAAATTTCCTTTGCTTTTAAACCCTTCAAAACAAAGAATCTAATGACTGCACGATATTCAATTTTTTCCATATTAAAAAAATCAATGACACGTCAACGAATGGCTTGTAAAAAAGAAAGAATTGACAGAATGACTTGGAACTTTACATGTGTTCTCAGGACAGTTATACCAACTTGAGAAAAAAAAGTTTGGAGCTAGCAGTGCCATCTCTTGGTGAGCGCAGGAACTTTTCAAGCAGAATATTATGTAGTTAACTGTTTGTAGTTTAATAAAAAAGTTTTCCGTTTCATTTAAAAATAAAGGAACATACATTTATTTTTCAAAGAAATATCTATATTAACTTTTTTATACATTTATTCGAAATAATTTACTATCATTTACCATTTTTTTTCAGTTTCATTTATTTTTTTCATTTGTTTGAAATTTAATAAAAATTTACCCACAAAACGGAAACTTGTGGTTTATTTGTGTCCGTAACAGTTATTACAAATTTAAATTTTGTTTGCTGTCTGTTTCAAAAAAAAATGTTCAAATAATTTCAATTTGTTTTTTTATTTAAATTGGTTGTATATATACAAAATTTTTCAATACAAATTACAAGAACTTCATAAACACACATACATACACAAAAACATTCACACAAAAAGTGATAATAGCTTCATATGCATACATACATTTTGTATTATACGAGTATATTAAAAAAAAAACAAAAAATACAAAAACGGAAATAATTTCAAATAAATGAAAAAAACAGTTATTTTTTAAGGATTGGTAGGTTAAATTTTGACATTTATTTTAACTGATTATATCATTTGTTTCTTACGGATGTGTCAGTTGATTAATCAACATTTAAAAATAAATAACAAATGGCATTTAATTTAAATGAAAATTAAGTAGACCGGTTTTTAAATGAAATATCATTTCTTTTAAAGGATATTTTCAGTTATTTTAACTTACAAACTTTTTTAAGTGTATCTTTAGAGTACCTGATGTTTCATTCAATTGCAATTTACGGTCATTTGAAATCATTTTGTGGATGTTTTTGATGTTTTCGTCCGTAACAACCTCTTTTACTGCATTCACCGTCTTCGGTGCTCATTTCACCACGTCTAAACTTAGCATACCAATCCTTGATGGTTGATTTTCTTGGGGCAGTGTCCGGAAACTCGTCATCAAAACAAGTTTTTGCTTCAACTGTATTTTTTCGCTTCAAAAAGCAATATTTTATCAACACTCGAAATTCCTTTTTATCCATTTTTTTCACAATATCAAAAGTTGCTTCACAAACTAATGATCCGACAGCTGTCAAATTTATACACGTGTCTTTGAAGGTTTGGGCTAACTAACTAAAAATCATATAGATTTAAGTCGAGTAGCGCCATCTATGTGTCACGCCGGGGACTTCTCAATCGACCTGTTATCATTAAGGGTCCCATCATATTTAGAAAAGTCAAGATATATATCGTCAGCTACAATGAAAGCTGACTTAAGTTTTTTAATTTTTGTTTAAAGTTAATGAAAATTTTTTGCATTCAACAACTGCATATTAAATTTCAGAACAAAATGCTGTAAATACAACTGAGACTTTTAGTTGCAACACCCAAAATTATAAGGAATCACATATGAATTTATTTGTACTAACAGAATTTGTTTGTGGCAGCATCTAAAAAAAATTTTATTTCACTGTCATAACTAGAATTTTTTTTAATATAACTATGATTTTTGAAATTTTAAATAAAACTATCTTCTCGTCAAATCCAGCGAATTTTAAACACTATGATTTTTAAAAACATTTTAATTGGTCTGTATTCGGTAGTTTGATGCATTATGGACAAATTATGCTAACAAAAATGAAAAAGTGTAAAATTGAAGACAAAGTCCGAGGAAAAGCAAAAAATGTCTCTAAAGTATCTCCAAGAAAGCCGAACTCTGTTTCGTTGGACACATTCTGCATTATAAAATATGATTTAGGCCCGATTTAACCTTCAGTTAAATTTAAATTTCATATGGGAAATAACATCAAATATGTCTGTTAAAGTTCCAATTAGTGGCAAATGGGGCGAATAGTAAATTTTTCTTCCCGTGATAAAATTATTCTATAACTGACATGACTTGAAATTCTGAAAATTATTATTTAATAAGTCACAATTACCCCAAAATGTCACTTTTTCACTAGAAAAATAATAGTGTTGCATATTAAATTTGCTTTTAAACAAATTCTACTAAATTTTAACTAAAATTCATTATCGTGAAAAACAATGTTTTATTTTACCGGAAAATCTAGCTATATTTTATAAAGTGGTCTTCTTGTTTTAAATTTTTAAGCATTTATAATTCATTTATTTCTTGGCAATATTTTACATTATTATTATCCTAAAATTTACAAATTTTTCGCAATATATTAAATATATTTTTGTAATTTTTTACAGAAATTAAAATATTTATAAGAGTAATTTCGCTATTTTAGCAATTTTAGATTTAGCCACATTTTTGGTGTAAGATTTGTCCCAAATTAATTTTAAGCAGCCAAAATATTAAAAATAAAAGCAACTCATTTTACGTCAGGAGAAAGTTTTTGTTTCAACTGCATTAAAAATATTAAAATTTCACGTCGAAACTAATTTAAGAGAAAAAAAAAATATTCAAAACTAACATGCATGCAAACAAACAAAAATGAATAATATTGTGAATAATAAATTTTGATTGTAAAAATTTTATAAAAAAATATTTGGAAAATCGAAGGAAAACACGAAATTCACATTTCTTCGAGGGCCGCTTTAAAATTAAAGTAGGGGAGCACTTGCCCACCTTTTTCATCGATCTTCTAAATACACTTCATTTGGTACACGGTTTTCACATAGTTGCTTTGAAAAGATATCAAAATACCCAAAAAAGAAAATCTCGGTCATTTCACTGAAAAAAATACATGCACAAAAATGTGTTATACAGTTACGTATATTCCATGCCAGCATTACTTTAAAAATGCAAATAATGAGTTACCAGTAATGCATTTTAGCTGTTTTTTTTTTGGGAGTTAAAAACAATTTTTTTTTTGTTTGTTATTTAATATTTTTATTTAATCATTTTTCATTTAATGAATTGTAACTAGTTATTTTTGCCTTACCTATAACTAGTTATTTTAAAGTTACCATTAACTAGTTATTTTACACCTTTCTCGTAAGCTTAGAGGCAACTAGCTTCCTGCAATGACATCCCTGACACCCCTGTTAAAATAAAGAGCTTATCAGACAAACTTCAACCAGTAACTGTTCATTCTTAAACCCATTATTTCGTAAGGTCTTTTTCCAGGTTTGTGATATCCAGACTTTCTAGTAGTTTCACGTTTAATGATTTTTGACTTCGTGTTCATCGTTCTCTTTACAGAGAAATCTGATTCGTGCTGACAACCGAATTTGTAGCCAACCGAATAGTCCGGTTGGGGCAATCGAATTTTTTGGTTGCGACAATAAAAAACCAATCAAAAGAAGTGTAATTTGATTGTGACAACCGAGTTTCAGTTGCTGTAATAACAATTTGGCAGACTTAATCAACAAATTCGGTTGCTGCAGCTGAACCATTCAATTAGGTCCTTATAACGAATCTGATTCCTGGGTATCTAGTATAGATGCAATTATTAACATGTAGTGTACCCAAAGAATGGTATGCGGATCCATTTTATAAATATTTTTCTAGTAGGTAAAACAAAAACATTTCATCTCTTTGCCATCCTCTTCTTAATAATACTTTGCCAGGAACATAGAGTCTAGAATCACATTCACACTTTTCGCCCTCTTTAAAAGTGAAAAAATTGCTTCTTCCAACTTAAGTTCAATATTTACGAAAAGGACTCCTAGAACATTCGTCTTAAGAACTTACATCAGAATTAAGAAGTTACTCATTTTTGTCATCACAAAATATTTATAAATTATATCCGTAAATATTAGAAAATTTAAAATAATATTTGGTATTATAAATTGAATCACGGTGGTTTTGATAGTTAAAATACTTCCAATTACTTGGAAAATATCTTAATTGTGTGTACTCTAACGGCAACGTTCTATTAAGGAGATATTAAATTCAAAGAATTAACTCTCAGAATTCGCGGTTTGCTACTTCATTTATTTTATACGGAGGTCAACACCATCAAAAAAATATGTCCATAATCTGGCAACACTGTGTATAATTTCACTTGTTTGCTAAACCAACTATCAATACAACTTTTGTAAAGTCAACATTTATCTTTATTTGTATTGTCGACCGCACGCACGTGATATTTATGTGTGTGTTTTGTATCCTTTTATTTTAGTCTTTATTCTTCTCAAGTGAATTACATTTATTTGTCATCATTATTGTCTATTTAAGTCTAAATAGTATTTAACCGTTTTTTCATATTGGTCTATTGAATATCAAAAGAAAAGGTATCATTAGAAACATATTGTAGACTTTGTTATCTCAGTACTCTATTCAATAACAATCGTATTTATACCTGTTACCGTTATTAACTACAACGTATGAGTAAACTACAATATGTTATGGGGAAGCATAGCTATAGTTAGTATGATTGTGATGATTGGGAATGGTGATGGTAATTTCTTATCTACTTTAATTGTTTTTGATAGTATTTTATTATCTAAAATACTGACATTTAAACGTTATTTTAAGATTATTTATTGTATGATGGGAATTATTTTTGTGATTTTATGAATCATTTAATGTTCATTTGACATGCATGTTATGGTTAAAAGTATCTGTGAAAAGGTAAATAATAGATACAGTAATATACCTCGGAAAAGGGATCGCGAATAAGGGTATATATACCACATTTTGGGAATTGTGTTTTAATACATAATATGTGCTATGGTTCCAGCCTACATAATTCTGGCTGGCAAGAAAATTGGTTAAATATACAATGTATATAAAGGCTGGTTAAATTTTAGGGGCCGATGTTGGTTTTAAATAAAACGCAAATTATTTAGGAAATTATTGTCATTTCTTTGTATTATGATAATATGGTATGGTTCAATTATGTATGGAACAAAATATCGGCCAAATGGCCGCCGCGACCTCGGCGGCACACCTTCATCCGATGGTTCAAATTTTCAATGACGCTGAGGCATAATTGAGGTTTTATGTCGTTAATGTGCCGAATTATCTCATCCTTTAGCTCTTGAATTGTTGATGGCTTATCGACGTACACTTTTTCTTTCAAATAACCCCCAAAGAAAGAAGTCCAACGGTGTCAAATGACATGATCTTGGCGGCTAATTGACATCGCCACCACGTGAGATAACACGGCCAATGGCAAAAGAGCCATTGTTTCGTTAGCTGTGTCGCAAGTGGCACCATGCTGTTGAAATCACATATCGTGCATATCGATATCTTCCAATTCGAGCCATAAAAAGTAAGTTATCATCTCACGATAGCGAACACCATTCACAGTAACTGCCTGAACGGCCTCATTTTGAAAAAATTCGGCCCGATGATGCCGCCAGCCTATAAACCGCATCAAACAGTCACTCTTTAAGGGTGCATTGATTTTTCGACAATCACTCTTGGATTATCATTCGCCCAAATGCGGCAATTCTGCTTATTGACGAATCTACTGAGGTGAAAATATTCTCATCACTTAAGATGATTTTCTTAATTTTTTGTTGCCATTTCTTGCCAACATTCTGACTATTAACGTCGTTTGGAATGGTCAAGAGGCTTTAGTTCGTGAGTCAATTGCACCTTGTAAGCGTGTAAATGCAAGTCTTTATGCATAATTAACGCTCGTATATTTTTTTGGACCAAAAACAGAAATTTTTTAAAAAAGCAGTAAATCGATTTGGAAAAACAGTACTTTTCGCAGTACATATTTTATTCAATGTATAAAAATATTAACAATTATTCCATCAAAATCAGCTTTTGTGGTTGTTTTGTATTTGTCGTTTGAAGCAATTTGAATAAGCTATGCCGGCTTTGTTTTGAGGTAATTATAGAAATCAACGCATTTGTACTTCAAATTACATTTGACGGCCAGAATCGCCTTCAATGTTTGCACATCTAATCGGGTTTTGTCTGACATCCAAGTTTTGTTTACTGCAGAGAAGATTCGTTCCACTGATGTTTGAATTCCTAGCAAACATAAAATATATTTAACGGTCGTGGCCATTTCTTGGAATTCGCAATCGGCGTTATTGAGATGAATAAATATCTCCACCCACCGATCCACAATTGAAACATTGCCTTTTCTCCATTGCATAATTTTGTCGCTCGTACAATAGTTTTTGATATATCGAAATTGGGTGTGCAAATTTACACCATTTTCATTGGCATTGTACAAATTGTATTCGCTCAACTTGTCCATAACGGCTTCGACTTCATTCCATGTTGGTGTTTCTTGCAATACTGCCCACGCAAAAAGTTTCAGTGGCTCGAACGGTGCTGTCCATAAATGTAAGTAGGAGCCATCTAAATCGAATTGTATCTATTGTCAATAAGTTTTTGCTTTTCTGCTACTACAGCTGGCGATAAAAAATTATCCTCTTGACGCATTTTAAGTATTTCTTCGAGCTCATTAAAACAGTGTGCAACTTCGATTGCAGTGATATCATCACCTTCAATTTTCAGCACATATTTCCCGAATAATTTAGCCTGATGAAAGAAAAATAAATTAGAAAGAGAAGAGGAATATTCTATATAATTAGAGAAATTGAATTGGCACCCCCAATGAAATTTTTTACCTGCTCTTGAACGAATAGCAACCAAAATTGTGATGATTCTTCACTGAAAAAATCCTTCAACTTTTTTTCTCCTCTTTCAAGTCCAAGAAAATACATTTGAAGAGCATCATAGAGTTTTAAAATACGCTTGATAGCTGGTCCGAGAGCCAAAAATCGTGTTTTTGAATATCCGAGCAGCCTGTTATGTTCCACTTCTGCTTCTTCACAAAAAGCTTTCACTGCTGTCATGCGTACAGTGTTAAGGTAGAAGTGAGAATATGTTTTAACAACAACCTACTCTACGTTGAATGGTATTTCATCACATGCGAATTTCAATGCATTGTGTGTTATGTGAGCGGCACAGCCGATGCCGACCAAATGTAGAAGCCACTGTTTCAATCGGTGATAAACATTATTCGTTCCGCCACGAGTTTCTCCACCAAAATTAACTTTTGCATTATCGCCACAGAAGCAGACGATTTTCTTCCTCAGATCGTAGTCACTGGCAGTAGACGTTATTAGATCGGATGTTAAGGTGGAATTTTCACCAGCTTCTTCGGTTAAATTCAAAACTTTAAAGCGTACTCCGACAGTAGGGATAAAATATCGAACGAGCACAGGAAAAAGTTTGATATTCCCATGGTTTGAGGCCTCTGTGTAGATTGACACATTACTACAGTCTTTTAAATCTTCTTTAAGCAATTGTTGGGCGTGCGGCGCGAAAACATTGGTGACTATTGCTTGACATGATTATTTTTGAAGTAAACAATATTATTGTATGAATTCGCTGTTCGCCGTTTTTATTTCTATTATGTATCGAAAAACAGTATTTTGAGGGAGAAAAGCAGTACGCAGTTTTTGATGTCGAAAAACAGTATAATACTGCGAAAAACAGTACAGATATGAGCATTATGCATAATGTTCATCAATTGTTGCAATTGTTGGGCACGACAACGAGTTGAGGTGGACGGCTGTTCAGCCGCACTATCGCGAACAGCAGCAATATTTTCAGCAGTACGAGCTGTACGAGCATGCACTGGTGTTTTCACATCTCCTACAGACTCGGTTTGCTAAAATTTTTTTCTGATTGTACGCAAATTCGGATGATTAAATTGACCGAAAATATCACGAAGTGCACGATATGCATTTTGATTTGAACACCCATTTTCATAATAGGCCTGAATAACTTTAACGCGTTGGTCGATTATATATCTTTCCATGGTTCAAGTTGAGTTAGTCTGAAATTAAGAAATGTCAAATGAAATTGAGAAAAAAACTTGACGTTTAGGTGTGGTTCACATACAACATCGGCCCTTAAAATATAACCACCCCTTACAAAGTAAATTTTAGTCATAAGTCATACTATCACTCATACAAAGAGCTTCCCAATTTAAAAAATATATGTTTATCAGTTAATTTATCATTTATTGATAATTTTATCAGTTTTTTAAAGTGAAAAATTTCTTGTACCAAATTGATTGTTAAAATTTAATGATAATTTAGCAATGAAACCAAAAAAGAAGAACTTCTTCAATTAACTTTTGTTTTATTAATTTAAGCTTCAGGTACTAACAAGAAAAAGCTAAAAGGAAGATACCACTGTTATCGATTTTTATATGAAAATATTTATTTAAGATCTTTTTAATTATTGATATTTTTTTCAAGAGTTTATTTTAGTAAAATGTTTTAATTTATTTTTTGGATCTTCACAAATTCAAAGGCATTAAGAAAAGGGTTCCCTTAAAAATAGAATATTGATGAGCTCTTGGTTTTTCATTGACATATTTTATGTAGGTTGTTGAAGAGTTGATTTTAGTTTTTGTATTCATTATATTTTGGCGGTTGGAAAAAAAAAGAAGAAAGAAAACCTTATTTACTTATGGTATCCCATAATGTTTGTTAAAGTGTATATTTTGGGTGTTAAGATAGTATTTGTTTTTTTTTTTTTTTTTTTGATTTTTACAAAATGAAGGTGTGTGTACACGCAGATATCAATTTACTTAAAGAATTTTTAGCCGCCGTTTGCCGCCAAGCTGGCTGGTTGAATGGAGTTGAAAAAAATATATAACTTTAGTGATAAATTAAATAAAATGACATCGAAATAAATAAAATGAATAAAGATCGCCTAAAGAAGAAGACTGAATGAAAATACTTTTAAAACATAATTGTGGTTTTTGGACTCATTTTATTATATATTTTATTATTTAGGGTTTTTAAACAACAACAAAAAATAAAACGGATGGAGCAGTTGGGCCCCTTCCGTTCATTTAATACAAATTAAAAAAAGCCGACAAATGCTTTCTTAACATTTAATTCAAAAAGTCTTCATTCATTTTTCATCATTCGATTTGTCAATCACTGAATTCAGTCTTTGGGAATTCAATCGAATTTCACTCAATTGATTTACAAATTTAGGAATTCCATCAATTTATTGTTCACTCAATTTTGTTTTATTCGATTAAGTAATTTGGGAATGACATTCAAAATTTCTTTATTCGATTTTAAAATTTAGAAAATAAATAACCACACGTTACCAAATAATGTGTAAAATAATGCATTGCTTGAGAACCGTTGGATATACTGCGAGGTCGGTGGAACGAGGCTCAGGGACAGTGTGTGTCGTAGCACTGTACAGGGAGAAATTTAATGTTAACTTTTATTGGTTACCGCCAATTACAATCTTTTAAGGGCTTTAGCCAATAAAGGATTCAAGACCGTCTGATACGCAGATGATGTGGCGACACCACTGAGGAGAATTACCTATGTAGGAGGGCCGCTAGGACACTTAAATTATGTTATGAGTGGGCAACATCTAGGGAACTGAATGTTAATCTGGTTACGACTAAAGTAGGTCTGTTTAATGGTCAAAAAGGCGGGTAATAATTACCCCTCCTGTTTTCCTTAATTGGAAATACTATAGCTTACTGCAGTAAGCACATGTGTGTGGCAGTGTGTAGAGGAGCAGTGGGCTATAAATGGGACTTGAACGCACGACCCATTAGAGATTCAAAAGTGCGGTGAGACTGATAATGACATATGCCGCTATTGTGTGGTGGAGTTCGATCCTGAGGAAATTTTATAAAGGCAAACTTTAAAGAGTTAAATGGCTTTGTGCATTAGCGGCACCATTAGGTCGACATCTACAAAGGAAATGAAAAGATACTCCTCATCAGACCGAAAGATGTTCATGTAAAGTATAAGGCTGCACTTGTGACTTATAGACTGATGGTGGCCGGGATTTTAGATATGAAATGTGATAGGGTGGTGGAGCAATGTGTAATCCTGACAGAGAGCTGTGGAGGGGTGAACGGGAGAACTGGTTTAGGTTTCTTTTGTGGGAATCTAGGAATAGGAATATGCTTCTGAGTCTGGATAATAGCACGTTAGCAATTACAGAGTGCATTCGGATCTTAACTGCGGTTGATTATTGTGGGGATGCAGTCATCTTCACTGAGAGTCAGGATGCGATTAAGGTTCTGTTAGTGAAGTCTGTGATATCGAAGACGGTGATGAACACTTATTCTGACAGAGGACGTGTGAGGTTGATAGGTTCATTGTAGAGTTGAGGGGAATGAGAGGGCTGTAATTGAGGCCAAGGATTGATTCAACCTGGCTTCTGTTAACCTTCGGATGACGATAGCGGAGCTTGGTTAATGGGCCACCAACATGCACAAGGAGATTTGAAATGGGGATAATATTGGTGCGATCACAAAGGTCTTGGCGGGTGACCCAAATGTGAGCATGACAAAGAGAATCTTAAGAATGGGAAAAAGGGAAGTGGCCAATAAGATGGGAGTTCTCATATTTAGGCCACTCTACACTGCGATCACCACTTTCGACATTGAGAAGGTACGACTGGTGTGTAGGACCTATTGGGCGGACGATGACACTCTGGAACCCTTCCTTTCTTTTTGCACGGCTTTCGCATTGGGGTGCTTGCGGGGGTTAATTTGTGAAATCTGAACGGATACTGAGTTCTTCAGGTAGACCGGAATATTTTTAATGGTGTAGCTTTTGGAGAGCACACAACATATAGATCTTTGACATAGGTGTATGTCATCCTTTTTTGGATGATCATGCACGCAAAGAAAAAACATAATTGGAGCAATCATATTCGAAGAGCATCATATATTTTTGGGTTTATGGTTGTGCCAACCATAGTCGTACTATATAATGGTTATCATATTATGATAATAAAATCACCATATTTTTACCATAATATAGTCCCTAGAGTTATATTATGATTAAAAAATTACCATATTATTGTCCTAAATAAACTTGTTATAATGAATTTATCATAATGTGATCGCACGTAATCATAGTATAGTCAAAATGTTATCATATTATGGTCCCTCATAACTATATTATGACTCCTGGATTATCATCCATGATCTAAGAAAATTCCTTAAAGAAAAGTTCTTAGAAACTATGAAAAAGCTCTTTAAATTTAGGAATATTTTCTTTAGACAGTTTGAAGAAAATTTGTAAAGGAAAAAACTATAGACTTTAAGAACTTTTCTTTCAAGAAAACATTGATTCTGTGGACTTTTTTTAAGAAAAATACTTAATACTTTTTTTTAAATTCTAATGACTTTTTTTAATAAAAAAATCTTAGGACATTTTTAAGATTTTTTTAGAAAGTTTTTAGAAATTTTTCTTAAACAAAATTTTTTTGAATCTAAAAATATTTTTACTAGAAAAAGTCCTTAGAATCTAAGTATTTTCTTCAGAAAATACATTAGAATCTAAGTTTGTTTAGAATATATTAACCTTTTTTCTATTTTTACAAGAAAAAGTCCTTAGAATCTAAGTTTTTTCTTCAGAAAATACATTAGAATCTAAGTTTGTTTAGAATATATTAACCTTTTTTCTAAGAAACAGTTTGGAGAATCTGAGAATTTTAGTTTAAGGAAAAGTCCAAAGAATCTAAAAATGTTTATCACATAATTTAAAAATATCTATTATTTTGTGGAAGAAACCTTTTCGTACAAAATCATAGGTTCTTCAGACTTTTTCTTAGCATTTTATCGTTGCATAATTATCATATTTTTTCATAGTCAGAATTTTTGTTACCACAGTATGTTTACAGCCAATTATATTATAAAATATAAGTTGGCAATAATAAAATAGTAAAATATTTACATGCTAAATAATGATGGTAGCGACCGTGTTTATGATTAGAAAACCAGTAACTTGGTTGTGACAACCATACCCGATTGCAGTAAGAACAATATAGTAGCAGTGATCATATTGCAACCATGTTTTTTCTCTGCGGGTGAAGAGCGAATGGAAGGGCCCTTCCTCATTTCAATCTAATCTAATGCATAGCCATAGGAGTCCATGCATTATTTTATACCTTAATTTTCTAGTGAATTTTATAAGCTATGAGCCGTAAAATAAGGCATGAACCCATTACTTAGGAGCTCATAAAAAAAGTGGTTACTAATGTGTATAAATATATATTTTTATAAAAAAATGATTAAAATAAATTTATTGCTGTGATGGGATTCGAATATGGAGACTCTGGTTACCAGAAGATAACTCTGCCCACTGAGCTATCGACGCATAAAATATTTCATTGCTTTAAATTGTTTGTTTGTTCACAAAATAAAGAAAAACACAAAGTAATGGATATAAATATTGTTTTTCGGAAATATTTTAATTATTACTTTACGTTTATATAACATGCAATGATCGGCAACTCTTTTCTTAGGGTTTGCAAATAATGCAAAAGGTACAAAGCTTTGTTTTTCTGTGGCATTATATTTATAAAATTTAATAATTTTTTTTTTATTGGTATATCACCAAAGAACGACTTCATTGAGTTAGTTAGATGTTCATTGAATTTATAAAACGTTTTCGTGAAATACAAAATTATGAAAAACCTATTATTTACTTTACTTTGTCCCAGCAAAGCCTTCTGTCACACGGTAATGAGTTTTGTAAGAAGAAATGGACATCTTATTTTTCTATTACAAAAACCAATTATTTAATCGAGCCAACCTATAACATCCCTGTAGGAAGCCTGGAGTCAAGTGTCTACAAGTCACCACTTTTGTCGACTATTTTGGTGACATGTCTACAAAGCGTCTATACTTTTTACATTCCTTTTTTGCAGCTGAAAAGGTGTGCTTATTCTTGATTTTTTATTGTTTTTTTTTGTTGAAAATACATGTGCATGCCAAATTTAAGTTTTTAATAAAAATATAAAGAAAAATGAATTTAGAAGGTAAATATGAGAAAAAGAAATTACAAAAAACTTGTGAAAAAAGAACAATCAAAATTTAATAAAAATAACAAGAAAGAGGCAACAATTTTTTGTGGAAATTGCAACTCTAAAGATTTTGTGGAGCCTGATGAAGATTTTACGGAGCCTGTGTATGATTTTGTGCAGTCTTTTGTAGATTCGTTTGCTCCAAAATTAAATTTGCACGAAATTTTTTTTTACTTTAATGAAATTTATTAAAAATTTTAAAATATCTAATATAAAAACATAAATGCACCTGTTTAATCTTATTTCCATCCTAGTGTGAAAATCTTGTAAAAAGTTCCAAAAGTGTAGACTAGAATTACGAAAATGAACTAGTAAATCTCTGGTTCGAATGTCAACATCTAGTCAATAGTTGTGTAGATTCCCAATGACACGCATATGTTAAATTGTAATTACGACATTTCCTACAGGGATGTTATTCTTAGCTTACAGATAATTTGTGTTAGAAAAGAAATTCTGAGTAAATGCCAGGTAATACGTATGATAATACCAACATGTTACCAAGGTTTACACTCAGAAAAAAAAGTTAGTAAAAAAATTTGTAAACGGTTTTTCAATTCTACTTTACTATATTTGTACTGATTTTTAGTAAAAAAAATATTATTTAGCAAATCTCTTTGCTATTTACATTTTACAAATTACAGAGTTTTTACAGAATATTTACAAATTTTTGTTGCTAATTTCAGAAATCATTTTACAAATTTTTTAAAACCGATTTGCTAAAATTAGCAAAAAAATTTACAAATTTTAAAAACTTAAATAGCCTTAAAATGGTACATAGATTAAACAAGTAAAAAAGGGCTAAATTCGGCTGTGCCGAATCTTTGAATACCCTCCACCAAAGGGGATGAAGATGATATACGTATATACTAAATTTTGCATGAACTGTAATATGAATATGTTTTGTCAATTTATGTAACGAACTTTTGTTATTTAGTTTTAGCAATGTTATTTACAGAGGTCTGCTCTGTTAGCGACTTTAACATTGTTCATTTTTACGTTAACTTAGTTATCATAGTATGTAAGACAATAAATGTAATCGAACAATAAGAAGACTTAATAACATTTTTACTTACTTAACAGAAAAAAAAAATAGATGCAGAAAAATTGTACAAATTTGTATGGAAAATTTAGAGGTACCTTCACATTTTCACTCATAACTTTTGAACCGCTTGACCGATTTTGCTCATTTTAAATACCAAACTGCTCGGGAGGCACCCCCGCTTGCGTCTTCGCGTCGTGATTTCAACAGACAGACAGACGGACATCGCTAAATCGACTTAAAATTGCATAAGGATCACGAATATATATACTTTATGGGGTCTTAAACCTATATTTCGACATATTACAAACGGAATGACAAACTGATATATACCCTCACCATATATGGTGGAGGGTATAAAAAGGGAAGTGAATATATCGACTCATGTCTGAAAATGCGACATCCACTTAAAAGAGTACTAAATTTTTTTTTTTTTTAATTCTAAAAATCAGCCCTAAAAACAATTAAAATTTTACCTTAAATGTAAAAAAAAAAATAACTAAAATATTTTTCAAAACACAAATTACCAAATAAAAACAAAATGAATAACTCGTTTATGTTTTAACAATTTTTAAGCCTTTGATTTTGTTTTTAATTTTGTATAAAATATTTTTTGAAAAAATAAATAAAATAAAAAAAATTTGATGCTCGATAAAAAAAAATATATTAAAAATTTTGTACTAATATTTAGTAATTTGATTTTAGCAAACAGATTTAAAATTACACTTTACAAAAAGTATACTAAAATTCAGTAGCGGCTACTAATTTTTCTACTAATTTCATTGTACTACACGTCAGCAGACATGTGTTGCTAAGATTAGCAAAAAAACCGCTGGGCTCACATTAGCAAAATTTCCCGTAATAACAGCAAAATTTTCTGTTGCTATTACAGACTTTTTTTTGGTGAGTGTAAGTAGCAAATACTGGAACAAAATAAATATCAATATTAAGGGAATGCAAAAATCCTATACTAATTATACTCGTAGCATATTTCACATTTATTTAATGAAAATTCTTCATTAAAACAATGAATGTAATTTAATGAAATCGAATCATTAATGTACTATAACTTATTTAAAGTTCTAGTACTATTTACAATTTTATCTTAAAACTGTTATATTGCAAAATGCAGATACTGGAACAATATATGAAGAAGAATAATATCAAACATAGGCTGCATAAATATTCGTTGACATAATGTTTAGTTTAACATTTTTTCTTTTTAGTTTTGGGGAAAAAATCCTTTCACATGCATAATATCCTGTAAGTATCGTTAACTCAAGTTTCAACATAGGAAAACAACATATATGTCGATTGAATAATAAGAACATGAAGTAGAGGAAGAGTATTGTATGGTGTACATGTCATCATATTTGTGCACACAATTTTTCAATAGATTTTAAAACCAAAAAAAAATTATAATACTATAAAACAACATCAAATAGTACATGGTGCTCTGTACACAGCATTAGAATGAGCTGAGTTGAGTTAAATTGAGTCAGTGAATGAGTGTTGTTCATTTGCAGTAGCACAAATTCAAAGGATTTTTTTATTCAATGTTGTAACACAGGTAATTAAAAGAAGGCATTCTATAAATCGATTTTGTTTCAATTTGTTTATATCGGCGTTTCCAATAAGGACTTGACAACTTTTTTGTTTTAAATAAAACGCAAACCATTTGAGATATTTCCAAAACTATATGATCGACTTGAAATACAATTAAAACATTTATGAATGGAATTCGACTTCGACATCGACTACGGTCGATTCGTTGGACACAATTTTCGATGACTCGGTCACACATTTTGCCCGTAACGGCCGCTATTTCGCGTTCAATGTTGGCTCTGAGTTTTTCTAACGTCGTCGGCTGGTTAGCATTAACCAATGATTTGACGTAGCTGCAAAGAAAAAAATCGAGAGGCGTTAAATCGCGTGAACGAGGCAGTCAAATGATTGGTCCATTTATAGAGATAACACGCTCACCAAACTTACTCTTTAATAAATCGATTGTAACGCGTGCTGTATGGTTTGTGGCACCATCCTGTTGAAACCACATGTCTTCCAAGTCCATATTTTTCATCTCGGGCCGAAAATAGTCGGTAATCATGGCGCGATAACGATCGTTATTGTCGACGAAAAAATATGGCGCAATGACGCCGCCGGCATGCAAACCGCACCAAACAGTTCTTTTTTGTGGATGAAGTGGTGATTCATGAAGCACATGTGGATTTTCACCAAACCAATAATGCATATTTTGATTATTGACGAACCCATCACCGACTCCGAATTTCGGTAGTACATTTTTATAATTTGCATACGTTGTTTGTTCGTGTACTTTACCATGATGAAAATGTTGAGTTTACTGAAAAAAAGGAATGTAACAGTTAGATGATCAGTGAAATAGTGCGTTCACAAATTACGTTCAAAGTTGTCAAGCACCTATTGGAATACCCTTTATTTAAATAAATAAGTTAATTGTAATTGTACTAAAATATGAATATAATTTTACTTAAATATGAAACTTTTTCGAAAAACATTGTCGGGGAACAATGATGTGTTTAGCATATATATTACATCGGTTAGTAATTTTATTGATTTTAAATATACCTAATTTATGCATTTGAAAGTAATTAGAAGTTAAAGCTTCTGGAATTAATTTCTTAAAACTCTGACATGTACAACATGAGTAAGTTCATTTTGCTGAACGAGCAAACATCTTGTTGAATTAGCTAACAAATGGCTTTTGGTTTTAACTTTCATCTCTTTATTTTTTTATATTTTTTTGTCTCTGTGTGTGTTGTTAATATTGTCCTGTTTGGAGTCCTTTTTTCTATTTTGGGAGATTTAACCAAGGATTTTGTTTATGTCATGTCATCCACTACTACATACATACTACATAGTTGTAGTAGTACATAATTGGAAAAAAGGACATTATTGTTCATTGAAGTTGTACTGGTGGTACTTCTATTGTTGCTGTTGTGTTCTTGTTAGAGTAGTTGTAGTCGTACTAGTTAGATCTATAAAGATAGGATTTTAATTTGTTCGACTATCCGTTACGTTTTGTAACTTGCACAAATCCTTTGTGAATACATGCAATATGTACAATACATACAAGTTGTTGTAAGTAATCAACGTTTGTAACTCACACATTTCAATTTTAATCAGGTATGCGAAATGAGAATTTCAATTTCGTCAATTTCATCAAATTGTACTGTTTTGACTTCAATTGTACCATTTTTTTAGTACTTACTTATTTTTGTTAATATTTTTATTTTTAATAAACATGAAAAAAAAACTGTACAGAAAATTCAGTTGTACATTAAAAGAATATAATAAAAATATGTTAAATAAGGTACAAAAATCCATGAGATCAATATCATATTTAAGTACCTAGTACTTTCAATTATTGTGACACATGGTTTTTTCTTGATAAAAAACAAACAACAAGAGGTTTTTTAATTTTTTCTTTTTATTTTGGTTTTTTGAATATTGAAGAGTATAACAAAAAAAATATATTTAAAATGGCCGCCATTTGCCTTCCAACACGACCGAAGTCTGACCGGCCAATCGTCTATTGCAGTACGCACGACCTCCATGGGGAAATTGTCCACTGCGCGGATAAGTGCACGCTTAAGCGATTCCAAATTTTTGTGGTGAGTAGTGCCTTCTAAAACGGACCACAATTTATAGTCTAAAGGATTCAGGTCTGGACTACCCGATGGCCAATCATTCGTAGAAATAAAGTTTGGTAAATTGTTTTTTAACCAGTCTTGAGTGGTTTTTGCCTTATGAGCTGGGGCAGAGTCCTGTTGAAAGGTCCACGGCTCGTTTTTGAACAATGTGCTATTTAATGGCTTCACAACCTTTTCTAAAACGTCAGATTGGTACACCTTTGCCGAAGTTTTAACACCTTTTTCGCAGAAATGAGGCTTGGTGACCCCATCATAGGCGACTCCCCACCATACCATCACAGAAGCAGGATGATGACCTCTCTGAACCCTAGGAACCAATTCATTTGCTTGCAGAGATGACTGAGCATAGACTCTATCATTTTGTTTATTGAACGACTCCTCCACAGTAAAAATTTTTTCGTCAGTAAACATAATTTTTCTGTGGCGGTTTTTGGCGTACTGGCGAATCAATGCTTTTGATTTTTGCTTCCGTTTCTGCTTTAACGCCGCCGTAAGTAGAAGCCCCGTGTGTCTTTTGTAAGCCCGAAGTCCCAAGTCATATTTAATGATGCGAGAAATGGATACCTTCGATATATTCATCTCCCGCGACATTATTTGCTGCTTTCGGAGTGGATTTCGATAAATTCGATTATGTACAGCTTTAACGGCCAGATATCGGACGGTCTGCTACTCCACCAGTATCCCCAAACAGTTTCACAGCACGATAAACAAAACTACGACTAACCCCGAGCGGCTGCAATGTTCGATAAATGTCTCCAGTTTCCATTCCACATTTTTTTAGGCCAATTACGACAATACGGTTTTTAATATCTCCACATTCCATACTTTAAAGTAACGCACAACAAAAACTTTTTACACAAAAATGAAGCTTAAATGCTTAAAAGTACTAGGTAGATAACAAACTATTTGTTATTTTAAAATTATAGCACCAGGAATTTGATGAATGTAACAAATCTTTCGTTTGGACTAGACCAGAAACTGTTGACAATTTATACGATGCAATTGATTGCGTGTAATTTTCTTAATTCACTTTTTAAAGTTGCTTCCAAAGTTATGTCTATTTATACGGTGACTTTAATTGCACGAAAACTGAAGGTTAATGAAGCAACAAAATAAGAAAACGTATGAGTGTGAAAGAGAGATAACAGGAACATACACAAAAAACGAAAAATGTGCCTTTATTGTTACCCCCTTGCTTCTCTAGCCCGTTCGACAACAATCAAAAATTGCACGCAATAATTATATGCAACAAAGTCGCCGTCTAAATTGGCTCTACAAAAGATATTCACAAAGATGTGACAGCAAAAAAAAGTTGCCAAGAAAAAAAAAAATAACGATAAACTGGGAAAATTGTACCAAATAAACCATGGGAGTACCATTGTACCAAAAATGGTACAATTGTACTAACTTTCTCATCCCTGAATTTAATACAAGACAAGCAGAGAGAGAGAGAAACAATGGAACTGAAAACATAAATAAGCCTTAAGTTTAGAATATTAAACATATCAAATACGATAACTTCAAAATGTTGATAGAAGACAAAATAATTAATTTTTGTGTTAGTTGTGCGTGCAGATTTGAAATTACAAAAAAAAGGAAATTTAAGAATTAAAATAGTTAGGACTTTAACTATACCAGTATTTAGAAAAAATTTAATAAAAATTTACCCACAAAATAAAAATTTGTGATATATTTGTTACCATAACAGTTGTTACAAATTTATTTTTTGCTGTCTCCACAAAATATTCATAAAATTTATATGTTTATTTATTTCAAATAAATGAATAATGATTTTTTACCAAACCGGGGGGTTAAAATTTAAACATATATTTTTAATCGTTAGTTTTTACTGATTTGTCAGTTGTTTAAACAACATTTAACAACAAATGACATAACCAATTTTTATAATTTTATTTCTTTTAAATTACATTTTCTGTTGTTTTAACTACACAGAAAAAACTATTGCCAACAAAACTTCAATTATTTTTTTTTTTTTTTTTGTTCATTATCAATTAAAAGTTTAATCATAACAATTAAATTTGTAATTGATAATTAAATTAATGTAAAAAATATTATAGTTTACAATAAAATTAAAATAAAAAAATTAATTAAATTTGTTTACATTTTTTTAGATCGATAATCGAAAGCTATTTCTGTTAAATTAATGACGTATTGGTTTTAATGCAGATATTGATAATTCAATTTTTTCATATTATTAATTTTATGAATTTATCAATAAATTATAATCACTTCATATCAATGATTCAATTTTGACTCGATTGAATAATTTGTTCGCGAACGATTTTTGATTATTTGATTTGTTAAAATATAATCATTTTGATTGTTTTTATGAAAAGAATCAACAAAAATCAAATGTATTCTCTGAATTTGATATTAATTGAATAAAGTAGAAAAATTATTCAAAAAATTATCAGAATTTTGCAAACCGATTCGTTGAAAATTGAATCAGATTTAAAAATTAAAATAAGGAATCATGTTTTTAAATATCTATTTTAAAATTTAAAAAAAAATTTAATATTAACATTTGATAAAATTTGAATTCTTTTACGAGGCCATCCTTTTTTCTAGAATATTTATTTTTTATTTTTAGCCAACAAAATCTGTGAAAAACCATTGTTTAAGAAATTATTAAGGATTTTTAGGTATTTCAATTTTGAAAATGGAAACAAACTTTTTTGGCAATACTTCGGATACCAGTTATGATAAAGTTTGTAATCCTATGAACTATTTGATACAAAATATTTAGAAATTTTCATGCGTTGATGAATAACACACAAATATATGTATATTTGATGAAAAAATATTGATTCAAATCTGGAATTTTAATTGATTTTTCGTTAGAATTTTAATTAAAGCTTTAATTGATATAATTAAAACCTTAATTGAAAATGTTGAAGATTTCTTATCAAAATGTTAATTTATATGATTAAAAAATTAATTGAATAATTTCAATTAATTTTAACAAAAAAGAAAAAACAATTTTTTTTGCTGGTACAAATTCAATTAAATTTTTAATTGTATTTACAAATATTTTAATTGAAACTCGATTTTAGTTTTTTATGTGTATTGTTAGTGTTTTAAGTCAACTAAATTTATATCTATACATTACATTGTAATGTACACTGCTTACCTCGAATATTATTTTGATTAACAACAATAAAACCACACCATGACGATGCCGCTCACGTAGTAAAAAACGTTCTCTTGGTTTTATATGGGCAAATTACAAAGGTTCAGCATCTTTTCAAATTGGTTTTTTTGCAATTCCAATTGAATTTCTTTGCCAATCCAATTAGTTTTTAGCAGATTTCCCAATTGGATTTGAAAAAAAGGTTTAAAAACAGGGACATTTACTCAAATTTTTGCAGAAATCAGGGAAATTTGCTCAATTTTCCTTTTTTCAGTTATAAATTGATGGTTATTTTAAACTACTTTCGATAGCTTTTACTACTTATGTCGATTATAAAATCCGTAGTCGTCTTCTTGATTGTATTTTCGATTAATTTAATATGTATTTTAGATTATTTTTAACGAAATAATATTGTGAGTGTACTTAAATTCGTATGGAATAGTTATTATAAAATTCGGAAAAAACAAACCTTAAATCAAAGGTCTACCAAAGAATGAGAGTAGCACGAGTCGTATAGAAAAAAGTAATACAATTAGAATCAGCAAATCAGAATTTAGCAAATTTTCCAGATTTCAAAGCAAATTTTTACCCTTGCTGTACAAATTTAAGCAAATTTTCCTGAAATCTATTAAAAACCCAAGTGGAATTTCAAACAAAATCAATTGGAATGAAAAAAAATCTATAAGAAACTGTCAAGCCTTTGTTATCCGCACACATCCTTAAAAAGCCACATAAATATCACCTGATCTTTGTTTTTTTTTTTTGTAAAAAAGGTACTTACCCTTACTTTTTTAATGAAAAACATCAGTTTAATTTGGTTGTACCACACAATATCTCTCACAATGCAAAAACGTACTCTTGGTTTTCGTATGTGCAGATCAGGGATGGAAAACATGGTACAATTGTACTTTTTTTGGTACATTTTTACCTTGGTTGGTACCGTGGTACTACCGCGGCACATTTTGTACAATTTGAAAATTTGTCAAATTTTCAATTTATAACTTGATAAAACAACATAACATAAAGTCGACTTTTTTTAAAACAACTTTAAATTAAAAACCTGTTTATTTATTCAGCTACTATAGTAAAAAATAAAGACAGTTTTAAGTTGAACCGGCTCTAAATTGGTGTCACATGAAATGTATCAAATGTTTGCATACACATTGCACTAAAATATTCGGAAGTGGCAACATTGAACAGCTGATTTTAAATTACCTCTCAAAACAAAAAAAGAAAAAAGTGTATTATTGTTAAAAAGCTATTAAATGACTTTAAATTTTTTAATAGCAAATCCTGAAAAGATTAAATTGCCCTCCAAGGGAGTGGTAATTATACGACTACATAAAATTAACGATACATTTTGTTTCACCCCGTCAATTTAATTTTTTTTAAAGTCTTTTTAGTGTCTAAGCAAATCTGACTCAATACGATAAAATTGTTAAAAAAAAGCGGAAAAAATTTTGGTACCGTGAGGATCGAAAAAGTACAATTTGTTTGTCTGGTTGGTACAATAACAGAAAACATATTTTCCATCCCTGGTGCAGATTATAAAGGTTTGACACTTTCTAATAGATTTTTTTTTCATTCCAATTGATTCTCTTTGCAAGATAAATTGATTTGTTTGAAAGCCCAGGTCTGATTAGATATGCTTAAATCTAATTAGAAAGGATTGAATCTAATTTGATCTGCACCCATATATGATAATATGTAATCAGATATGACATGAACAAATCTAGCATCAGATCTGTTCATATCCAAAGGGATCAGGATTATTGGTTGATTTTTGTGGCCAGATAGCAGCAAATATGGTCATCTGGTACCAAATCTGTTCTTATCAGATCTAGTACAAGATTGAAGCCATTTGAGTCTTTTTCTTAGGCAGCAAAATAAAAATTTATATAAAAATAATGTTTTTTTTAATTCTTTATTAAATCTGATGAACATATTATAATATCCATAGCAAATTGGACATGATTAAATACGGTGCGTCCCCAATTTTGAATTAGATCAGGTATAATTAGATCTAATAAAATATGTTCAGATTTGATCTATTTTACACGGGTTTTTATAATACACCCATAGAAAAGATTGGTTGCAATTTGATTAAAACCATTAATATTTATTTGTAATTATTTAATTTAATTTGGAATAACCTAAAATCCATTATTATACCAAAAATATGGCTTTGGGAATTAAAAAGAAGAAAAAGCAAACAAGAAAGAATACTATTTTCCAATTTTTGATATTTCCAATCAACTGTCCGAATAAAATTCGTTTAGAAATTGTGTACAGTAGAAGCAACCATTTATTTAGTGAATGTACTGGAAAATTAGTACAATCTATCAAACTTATTAAAAAATTGTGGTTATTCGAAAGTGGTACCTACAAATACGGTTATCCTGATCAAATATATCATTAAATTCGGATTTCAGTTGATCCAACCAAATTGTGGATTGTATTGATTATATAGAAGCCACTAAAGATTGGCATTTGTAAACGAATGCTCTGCTATATTTATTTTCCTACGCATTTTTAGTCTGGGAAGGAGAATGGAAAGTATGGTATCGGGCTGCATGTCAGCAGCCGGTATTTGCAACTTAGTGTTCATTGAGGAGACGATAGACGAAACATATTACATAAATATTCCAAAAGAAAATCTCAATCAGAGTGCTGTAAAACTAAATATTCGAGTTATTATTTTGAACAGGACAGTGATCCTAAGTTCAGTTGCTAATACAGACATATTTGTTTGTGGCGACCGAAATTCAGTTAATACAACAGAATTTTGGTTAAAACCATATATATTTCAATCGGATCAGGAATACATTTGGTTGTCGCAACCATAATAACAATTAGGTTGTTACAACCAAACCATTCAGTTGGCAATGAATTCGGTTGTCACAATGAATCTGTTTTCTCTGTATACGTATTTTTTTTGGAAATAACGGAAGATTGGTTTATTACCGCTAGGGTAGCATGACTGATGCTGTACACTGTATAATAATAAATAATTACATTAGACCATTTTTCGTCGTGTACACACTGACAAAAATTTTGTAAATTTACGCTCAAAAAAAAAAAAGACATGAACTAAAATGTAATCAAAAACTTCCTTCAAAATAGTTTATAAATTGTAAAATTTTCTTAAAACTTAGAAAAATTTTCTTAAAAAGAATAAAAATTCCTAAGTTTGAGGAATAGCGAAATAGTTTATATACTCAGAAATAGTTCATATTTTTCCTAAGTAATATTTATTGATTTTAGGAAAAAAAAAACAAGTCAATTAAATAAAAATTTATTAATTTTAAGAAAAAATATTTTAGATTTAAGAAAATTGCATACTCAAATTTAATAAATTAAAGTTTAGTTAAAAAAAAAAAAAAAAAAATTATGACATAATTTACTCCCATTTAGTTCAAAAAATGTGTCTAACTTAAATCATGAAAGTACTTGAACTTAATGTGTGTTCATTTTTTGTTCGCGAGTAGTAAAATTAACTAAATTTTAGAAAGCCATTTGCAAATTCAGTTTTCAAGTATACCACTTTTTAATTTTGAAAAATTGTTTTCTAAAAATTAGTGCAGACAATTAAAAGCAATAAGTAATATATTTTTTCCTATGTAATAATAAAAATTTACTTGATTTTAGAAACTGATGAACTATTTCTAAGGAAAATTTTCATGCAACTTAGTTCAGATAAATTTAAAAAATTTTAATAAAATATTCTTTTTTTCAAGTAAAAGTTTTCTAATTTTTAAAAAATAATAAAATTTGATATAGGATTTTTTTTTTGTTGGAAAACGTTTAAATTATTTTTAATATTCTATTCCAAAAAAAAATTTCAAGAACAAATATTATTAAATAAAAGAAATTTAAGTATCCATTTAAAAAAACTATCGTGCACAGGGATGGAAAATATGTTTTCTGTTATTGTACCAACCAGGCAAACAAATTTAAAATCAGCTGTTCAATGTTGCCACTTCCGAATATTTTAATACAATGTGTATGCAAACATTTGAATTTTTTGATGGGACACCAATTTAGAGCCGGTTTAACTTGAAACTGACTTCATTTTTTACTATAGTAACTGAATAAATAAAAACAGGTTTTTGTTAGTAAAGGGTAAAAAATTTCGAAATTTGTTTGTTGACTACAATATAAAATATCGCAGACACATTTTATACATTACGGCATAATGGCTTTCCTATAAATATCGTAGCGCTTATTAAACTTTATATTCATAGAACGATTTTTTCACTTAATATCAAAAAAGTTTAAATTTGTATATTTCAAATAAAGTTTAAGCTAAAAATCCCATAAAATAAACTTTTGACATTTTCCATTTTCCAATAATAAAAAGAAATGTAACTGTGATATTTTGTATTTTTGCAACAATTACCTTAAATTAATCAATTTAAGAAGACAAAGGACCCCTTAGTGTTCCTAAGCCATAGATGCCTTGTGTCACTTAGGGCGTCTCTTTTTGTAGTTCTCTCAAGCAGAACCGTTAATTAACTACGAAAAGGATCTGACTATGTCACAATTTATTACGTTTCAGGATATCCTGCAGTACTTTTTTTTAATTTGTTTACCTTTTTGCTAATGAAATTTAATTTATATTTTAAATACTTACTCAATGAGTGTATAGTACCTTAAAATATATGGTAAAATATAATACCTTTACCATAAAAGCAGGATAAGCATAATTTTCACTTAAAACTAATCTAACTTGTTAATAGAAAATATTAAGTCTTAGTTTTCAGTAAAAAAAATTATCTAATGAACTTAAATAAAATAAAATTTTTCTTAACACCAAGGAAACATTTCCTAACCAACAGTACAATTTAAGATGATGTATGAATTAATTAGTAGGAAATCTTACTGTTTTCTAATAAAAATTTACTTCAACGTAGTAAAATTTTTCTATAACTTAGAAATTTTGACCAAGTTTTGAGTAAAATTTGTTTCTTAATTTCAAGGAAAATTTTATTAAATATTGCTAAAAAGTGTCTTTGGCGCCGTTTTCATTTCAATTTTTCCTCTAAATAAGTTAATTTTTCTAAATTCTAGTTGATTTTTTTTTGATTGTACAATGCAAATTAGGTTTCCACATCCAAAATCGGTTGGTACAACTAAATATTGATTTTCACATCATAATTCGGTTAATATAACTGAAATTTGGATACAACACCTAAAATATTTGAGTATGTTTGTGCTAATCGAATTTATTGGTTGTCGCAACCAAAATACACTTTTGAACTCAGTTAAAATTTAAGTTTTTGTGTGTAGAAAAAATATTAAAATTTTCTTCTAAATATATTCTGATATTTAAAACTACCTCTCGGGACGCGAGTTATATTTATACACAATCGAATATTTTTATTTCAAAAGCCAAAATGCAACAAATGAAGCAAAATATTACTATTCTAGTTGAAACATTGAAATTTGCATACAATTCATTGATAAAGCAATTTAATTACAATTTTTAACAACATTTTGTTGAACAAAAATCATATTAACAATAGAAAACAACAGTGTAATTAAAGATTTTACAATAGCATTTTAGAAAAAGAAAAAAAAATGGAAAATTGCATATTAAAGCCACGCCTGCTTTTCCAGAGGTGTTGAAAGAAAATAAAAAGAAAAATTTGGGAAAACTGCAGCACATAGTACTTACGAACACATACTACGTAGTGAATAACAGCTAAATCGGATGTGTAATGGGACTAAAACGAAAAAAAAAAATCCAATACACCTTCGGAAATAAAGAAAAAAAAAAAAACTGCAATAATTTCTATATGAAATGGCTACCCCTTCTATTGGAATATACTTCCCAATATTCCAATTGCACATTTTTGAAAATGCTTAAAAAAAATGAAAAATATATGGTTTCGGCTTCAAAGAAGAGTGAGTAAAACAGAAACAACTATAAGGGTTTGAGTAAAATATCAATATTACACATCATAATGCAATTTTAAAAGTAACGAGTAACGAATTGAATAGTGCAAACATTTGACGTTAATTTTAAATGGCGGCGCTGTAGCAGTACTTTCAAACTAAAAGGCGTTGCTCCATACCAAAATACATTATCATTAAACGAACACAAATTAACCCCGTCTATATGCCAACAATTCGAAGTAGAGTAACGAGTTTTTTTTATGACTGATGGCTTTGATTGCTGACTGACTATATATCCCTCTCTTTTTCCAACACTGCTAAGTACAAAAGTGCTTGCTTTTTCCAATTCCAACACGCAAGACTTTGTTTTGTTTTCTTTATTGTTTGCCAATCATCATGTTGTACTCTTCTGTTGCACAGTCTTGTGTAACTGTATTGGTTGCTACAACCATACGACAACTTGCAACTAGTTTGTGCTTGAACGTTAAATCGCGCGCATCAAAAGCAAGAGTAGGCACGCAAAAACAAGTTTGAGTTTTAATACAATTAACGAGAAAACAGAAAAGATATACAAAACTCCAATATGAGTTTCAATTAAAAGAATCAAATTGGATTTACGTACAGTATTCTTCTTATGAGAATCTTTCGAAAAACCGGAAGTTAAAAATAAACTTCAAAAATCAATTTAAGAACGGATTGAAAAATCCTAAATAAATCAATTGAATAAGAATTTTCTAAAAAAAACAAAAAAAAAAAAACCGTCGGTAAACTTGTGAATTTAGAAAGAAAAAAACACAATATATAAATAATTACAAAATTTATGTAAAATCCTTGACCTTGTCATCTGCCAAAAAAAAGCATACATTAACAACAACATGATAACCTGTTTTACATAGTCATGTGCTTGAGAACTTTGATACACCATTAGAAATGACCTTTTAAATGTCAAACAAGTGTCAAATTATTGTTATTAAATTCCTTCTTCTTCTTCTTCTTCGTCGTACTAATTATCATCTATTGTTATCTGTACTTGATACTTAATGCAAAAACCGTCAAACATTTAAGCAAAAACATTTAATGTCAATCTAAAGTGACACCTTTCATTTAAGTTATTTACAAAATAACAATTAAATAAATGACAAGCTCCACACAATTTTTTTAAGTGTAAATAATTAGTAAGTTGTATATATTAAATATGAACTTTGTGTGTAATTAAGAATTACCAGAAGTGTTGTTGAAAGTAGTATCGACTAACGGAAATATGGCATCATATCAAATTGATTGTGGATATCCGACGGCAAATCAGGTGAGTAAATAAACTACCTACTAAGGTGTTTAATAAATTACCAAGTGTCGATGTTCGATAAAATTTTGTTTCATTTGGCAAAAAAAAAAATAAATAATATTCAAAATATAAACCCATATCACTTCTGCACTCACAATATTATTTTGTTAAAAGCAACTTAAAATACATATTAAATGAATCGAAAATACAATCAAAAAGAGGACTACTGATTTTTCATTATATTCAACCTATTTTGTTGTTTAATTCTAATCATTGTTTAATAATCGCCAAAGTAAAAACAATAGAAAGTCGTTTAAAATAACCATCAAATTTTTACTGACAAAAAGTTAGAAAAAACTACTTTTGTGGTTTATTTTTCAAATTAAATTTTTTTTATTTGTATGGAATTACAAAACAGAACACAACAAATGCAGATGTATATATTTTAATTAGCTTTGTGTGTATGTATATTTGAATAATTTCTTGTAATTTTTATTAAAATATTTTTTTTTATATTAACAAACTATTTTGGTAAAAAAACAAAAAGGAATTATATGAATTTCTATTTTTTTAAGCAGAAAACATAAAATTTTACATTTAACTGAAAATATCAACTCCTACTGAATGTCTGTAAATTTTTATAGTTTGTTTTTGAATGACTGATTTAAATAGTTAAAAAATATATTTCTATGAATTTCAATTGATTCTTCATTTAAAAACAAACTATACGTATTACTTTTGAAATAAACTACACTTAAAAAAGTTTGTAAGTCAAAATAACTGAAAATATCATTTAAAAGAAATGATATTTTATTTAAAAACCGGTCTACCTAATTTTCATTTAAATTAAATGCCATTTGTTATTTATTTTAAAATGTTGATTAATCAACTGACACATCCGTAAGAAACAAATGATATAATCAGTTAAAATAAATGTCAAAATTTTACCTACCAATTCCTTAAAAAATAAATGTTTTTTTCATTTATTTGAAATTGCTTCCCTCTTTGTATTTTTTTTTTTTTTTAATATACTCGTACAATACAAAATGTATGTATGCATATGAAGCTATAAACACTTTTTGTATGAATGTGTTTGTATATGTATGTGTGTTTATAAAGTTCTTGTAATTTGTATTGAAAAATTTTGTATATATACAACCAATTTAAATAAAAAAAACAAATTGAAATTTTTTGAATATTTTTTTTTTGAAGCAGACAGCAAACAAAATTTAAATTTGTGGTAACTGTTACGGACACAAACAAACTACAAGTTTCCGTTTTGTGGTTAATTTTTATTAAATTTCAAACAAATGAAAAAAATAAATGAAACTTAAAAAAATTGATAAATGATAGTAAATTATTTCGAATAAATGTATAAAAAAGTTAATATTGATATTTCTTTGAAAAGTAAATGTATGTTCCTTTATTTTTAAATGAAACGGAAAACTTTTTTATTAAACTACAAACAGTTAACTACATAATATTCTGAGTGTACAATTGTTGTATTTTTTTAAAACTAAATTTTACAACTCTAGTTCCAATTGCTCAATGCAACACATAAAACAGATAATACAATCATAATGAACAACCCAATTGTTTCAGCTGAATTTTGGTATGCTAATCACCAAGCAAGGGACTTCAAGCGTGGCAGCGATTTGTAATGGAAAAAATTCTTGGTATGATTCCGAAAAATGTCAGGCAGGATATTTTCATACTGGGTATCTACGCCAAATATCTTATATTTCTATATATATACATATATCAATTTTTTTTCTACACTTAAAAAAGTTTATAAATTAAAATAATAGAAAATATCATATAAAAGAAATGGTATTTCATTTAAAAACCGGTCTATTTAATTTTCATTTAAATTAAATGCCACACTCACATTATTATTTTGTTAAAAATAATCTAAAATACATATTAAATTAATCGAAAATTTAATCAAAAAGAGGACTACTGATTTTTCACTATATTCAGCCCATTTTGTTGTTTATTTTCAAACATTGTTTAATAATCGACATAAGTTGTAAAATCAATCGAAAGTAGTTTAAAATAATCATACTTAACTTACAAAAAGTAGAAAAAACGGTTTTTGTGGTTTGTTTTTCAAATGTAAATTTTTTTTGTATGTAATTTTTCAAAACACAACACACAGGCGTATAAATTTTTTTTTATTTTCTTGTGTGTATCTATCTGAATAATTTCTTGTAATTTTTATTGAAATAATTTTGTATATAAACAAACAAACAATAAAAAATTATATGAATTTGTATTTTTAAAAACAGAAAACATAAAATTTTACATTTAACAGAAAATATCAAATCCTACTGAATGTCTGTAAATTTTTATAGTTTGTTTTTTGAATGACTGATTCAAATAGTTAAAAAATATATTTCTATGAATTTCAATTGATTCTTCGTTTAAAACAAACTTTACGTTTTACTTTTAAAATAAACTACATTCGGTTACCAAAAATATATTGTGAGTGCATTTGCTATTTATTTTTAAATGCTGATTAATCAACTGACACATCCGTAAGAAATAAATGATATAATCAGTTAAAATAAATGTCAAAATTGTACCTACCAATCCTTAAAAAATAAATGTTTTTTTTCATTTATTTGAAATTTCCGTTTTGTATTTTTTTTTTAATATACTCGTACAATACAAAATGTATGTAAGCATATGAAGCTATAAACACTTTTTGTATGAATGTGTTTGTACACTCAGCAAGAAAATATGGAAGTCATTCTGTGACTATAACTTGTTTCATTGCTTCCTAAACTTCAGTTGGCATTCTTTTATGATTTTTTTGTGTTATTCTTAGGCACTTCCAAAAAATGTATGTGTTTATATTTGAAATGTAGTGATCTGGATATAAACCCGATGTATATCTTAAAATATCACTCTTCATTACTTCTAAAGCATAAGTTTTAGTATATCGTATATTTTTTTTTTGGAATCTAAAGCATTTATTCAAATTGAGAAAATAGTTCTGATGAACTTATTAAATTTATTTATTAAATCATTTTTTATATTTTAGTTTAAAATTTCATGAGGGTTAGAATTTATGTAGTTTTGCAATTTTTATAAAAGTTTTGAAAAATCAAGAAAAACAGATTTTTTTTTACCTATAATTGAAACAATCTGGCCTGTCATTTGCATTTCTTCAGCCTTAAATATTTATGACGACGCAATCTGTGCATTTTTGCATTATGTATTTTATTTAACACTACACCATTTCCAGTTTTAATTCAGAATTTACCAAAATAATTTTAAAATTGTGTAAAAATTATTTCAAATTGCTCAAAAATGTTTTAAAATTGTGCAAAAATTATTTAATATTGTTCAAAAATATTTTAAAATTGTCTAAAAATGTTTCAAAATTGTACAACCAGTTTTTAAATTGTCCAAAAATATTTCAAAAATTGTCTTAAAATTTAATAAAAAATTTTTGAAAAATGTTTCAAAAATGCTTTTTCACTAATGCAGAATTATTTATTTGTTTTAAAAAGAGTATTTAAATTTATAAAACTTATTTTTCTGCATTCTTATGAATTAAATTTTCATCAATGTATATGAACATTTTCCACTCATGCATCAGAATATCTAATCATTGAATTATCATTGCTTCCTTAGAGTAAAGTATGAGTAATGCCAGTAGCTACATTTGAATACTTCCATCCTATGACACACTAATGTTAAATTCATGGATGAAACCATTAGAAAAGAAGTGATGCCTTTGCCATAGTAGTAATGCTTTTATTGCTTCTTTGGCAGCTTCATTTTTGCTGAGTATGTATGTATGTTTATGAAGTTGTTGTAATTTGTATTGAAAAATTTTGTATATATACAACCAATTTAAATAAAAAAAACAAATTGAAATTTTTTGAATATTTATTTTTTGAAACAGACATCAAACAAAATTTAAATTTGTTGTAACTGTTACGGACACAAATAAACCACAAATTTCCATTTTGTTGGTAAATTTTTATTAAATTTCAAACAAATGAAAATGGAAAAAAATGGTAAATAATAGTAAATTATTTCGAATAAATGTATAAAAAAGTTAATATAGATATTTCTTTGAAAAATAAATGTTTGTTCCTTTATTTTTTAATGGAACGGAAAACTTTTTTATTAAACTACAAACAGTTAACTACATAATATTCTAAGTGTAGTATAGTATATCACGTTAACCAGTGGCGTGCCCAGGATTTTGTTTCGAGGGGGCCCAAAATGTATTTTCTAAAATTTTTTTAAAATTTTGCAATTTCTAAACCTAAATATTTTTTTGACATTATTGAAGCATTTAAGACAAAATTTACAGCTTTTTAATTCATAAACAATTTTTATTTAAAACTTATTAATTACATTGACTGAGGTCCTCATGTATACGTTTAATGGTAACTACATTTTGATTGCTTTTGTGTTGTAAAGCTTCTCTCCGTTTTTAGATCATTTTGATAAAAATCTATTATGCTGAAAAATTCTGGGCTTGGTGGAATACGTTATAAATTCTTTACCACATAATCGTGACCGGAAAATCTATTTGTCAGGCGAAAACCGCGTGATTTTTGGTTAAATTTTTAATAAAAATAGTGCGATTTTTGTTTTCTTATATCAATAGTTGTAGAAGTTGGCGCCGCAGACGAAAATTTTGTTTTTCGTACATTAAGAAAAAATATAATTCTTAACAAGTTTAAAATTTGCCAAGCTTTAAGACGCAATGTTATAGAAAACCATTCGCTCTATTTGTTTTTTTTTTTAATTTTATATTTTTTAATTTTTATCAGGCTCAAGATCATAATTTAATGTTACTAACGAATAGTAAACACAAATTTTTATTAAATGGAAAAAATTGTGAGGATCAGCGCTAGAGAAAGTGCATACTTTTGACCTGAGCAATCAGGCCATCTTCAGCCTCCTTAAGAACCACCCAAACCACAAGCAACTCATGGTTTTAAACAGGCTTATATATCACACACCCTTAAGAATATGACAATTTTTTTCCATTTATGTAATAAAAATTAGTGTTTACTATTCGTTAGTAACATTAAATTATGATCTTGAGCCTGATAAAAATTAAAAATATATAATTAAAACCATTCGCTCTAAAATTTTATAAGATCGTCGGATGCTGCAGCTGTTGATAGCTCTTCCATTGTTACCAGTAAATTTAATAAGAACTGGCTGGGAGGACACACTCATGGACGGAGAGCAGAAATTTTTGAACTATTTTGAAAGGCAGTGTTTGCACATCACTTAAATAATTTAATTATATAAAATGATTTTTATTATAATTCTTTAAAATATTTCAATTTACGTTAGCCCAAGTAACTTTAATGTTTAAGGAGTACATTCGGATGTTATTGTGCATAAGCAACATTTCTTTGCTTTGCATTTTTTGGGGTCAGTTTTCATTTCATCGTATTTGGGGTCATTTTTTATTTCTTCGAACAGGTGTTATTTTACATAATGAATAAAAACCTCAAACTAATTAATTAAAATATGCCCAAACTTAATTTTGGGATAATTTTCATTTGGTTGAGGTAATTTTTCATTGTATTTTTAGTGTTAATTGTCATTATGAATTTTTGCCCCAAATTAAGTACATTTTAAGAATTTTTTAAAATAAATATCATCGCAGATATCATGGGATATCAAATTCAATAACCTTTTCATAAACGATTAGATTGTTTCAAAAACTTTTGGAATGACTCCAAATGTAATTTATAAAGCAACAATTGAAATTCAAAAACTACAAATAAAATAAATGTTTGTTGAATTTCAATAATTTTTTTAATTGCGTTTGGTATTTTTAAATTTTAATTGATCTTTTTAAGTATCGATTGCGAATTTTTAAATTTTATTTGTAAATTACATTGTGTTCTTTTATTAAATTGTGTTCTTTTATTTCGGATTTTTTTTTTTATTTCAATTGTAATTTTTGGACAATTTTGTCTATTTTTAATATCTCTAATCTTATGTCTTTATATCTCTATCTCTACTACTTGTATGCATATATGGACTTTAACGGAACACGAAATATCGCAATTATATTGTATGTCCTGCTCTACATTTACTAACAAACACATTAATTTATTTGTAAGCTTTTGTTGTTTTTAATATTTTATCAAATTACAAATAGAAAAAATTCCAATGTTTTTATGACAAATATTTTTGTTTACATTTAAGAGAGAAAAGCCAAGAATTTCCAAGACTTGGCAGCATTTTCATAAAATCTAACTTTTTATCTTCTATAACTACATTGAAAGTCTATACGTATAAGTGTTGTTAATTAAATATTTTCAATTTTAAATACAAATGTTTTGATATAAAAATAAACTCATAAATACTGTGGTGTTTGAATCTAAGATTTGTAATTAAAAAAAGTTATACAATTGGAATTTTTTTGTGCTAAAAAAAAATATACAAATTAAATAATTGGAGTTAGGACCTGTACGAGGTAGCTAAATAAATTCTAACCTTAATACAAACTGACGAAAGATTTTAAAATTTTTTACAAAATATTTGAAAAAATTTTTAAAATTTCATAGAAATTTGGATACCTGAATATAAATATAAACAATAAACTACATATTTTTTTCTTACGTTTTTATTGCTTTGTTGTTTTGCTGATTTTTAAACCCAATACTGAGAAATAGCAAAAAAATATTTGACGTGCAAATCAACGTTTAATTAACTCTTTTTTTGAAAACGTTCGAAAAAATTAAATAAATAGGGCAATTGACTGGGTTTTAAAAACCTAAAAGTGTATATTTGGTTGTTTTTACCCAAATAATATTACGAATGTGGAAATAATTAATACTAAAGCAGGCGCCAACAAAAATTCTGTACTTATTGCAAGGTTCGGTAACTAAGAAAAAACTGAGCAAATTTTCTTGATTTCAAAGCAAATTTTTCTACTTTCTGCACAAATTTCAGCAAATTTCCTAATTGGACTTGCAAAGAAAATCAATTGGAAACAACAAAAAAATGCAAGCTATTTTGTATATATGTGTACTAAAATAGTAAAAAATAGTATTTTGGAAATAATTTTGAGGGGGGCGGGCCCCCTGGTCACCCTCTCTGGCACGCCACTGACGTTAATTACGGATTTTAAAAACAAAAAAAAATATATTGATTTGCCAATGTAGAAAATAAGCAACATTGTTAAAATGGCAGCCTCTCTTGGTCACGGCAAAATGTACATTTTTTGCCGCAGTTTTCATGATCTGAGGCTTGTTGGTGTATACTTTTCTTTTTGATTTGTGGCATGGTGCACCATCTTATTGAAACCAGTAACCGTCCAGATCTTTTTCACGAATTTTTACCCAGACATAATGAACAAACAGCATCCATGGATATTGTTGAAAAATGGCCGCAAACGCCGGTCCCAACAGTCACTCTTTAGTCATGCAATGCTATTTCATGTCTGAAATGGGTCCCATTCGGTCGGTCATCAAAATTTGCTTCCAAAAAGCTTAATGTTGTATTTAATAACATATCATTTTATGTCTATGGTGTCAGAACATATGATTAAATATATACACCTTTAGTGTTAAGTTATTCGAAATAACGTTTGACAATTTGCTTAAGCTCAGAATTCTAGTCATGCTTTATAAAATTGTTTAACATTGTCAACCCTTAAATCTTTATAAAGGCTGGTCCAACACATAATGCACGATGTTAATTGTAAATAAAACAAAAAGTTTTCAGATAATTATGTTAATATTTTTTATTATGATAGAAGAATATATGACAATTATGTGTAAAACAAAATATCGGCCAAATGCTCGCAAGGGCTTCGGTTGCATACCTCTATCCGATGGTACATATTCTCATTGACTCTGAGACATAATTTAGGTTCAATGTCGGTTATTATGTCATCCTTTAGCTTTTGAATTGTTCTTGGCTTATTGACATACACTTTTTCTTTTAAATATCCCCAAAGAAAAAAATCTCACGGTGTGAAATCACATGATCGTGGCCACGACGTGAGATATCACGGCCATTGAATTTCTTGCGCAAAAGAGGCATTGTTTCGTTGGCTGTGTGGCTGTCCAGGTCCAAATCCTCAATTTTTAGCTACAAAAAGTCCGTTATCATCTCGCTGTAGCGAACACCGACGACGAGTAGAGGTTGACGGACCTTCTGCTAAACTATCGCGAACAAGAGCAATGTTTTCCGCAGAACAAACTGGGCGAGTATTCACAGGTGTTTTCACAATTCCTACAGACCCGGTTTGATAAAATTCTACTGGTTTTGGACACATTTGATCGATTATGCTGACCAAAAAAATCACGAAGTGCACGAAATCATTTTGATTTGAACGCCCATTTGCGTAAAAAGCTTCAACAATCTGATGTACAACCAATCAATTGTGTACAATCAGTTGTGTACCTCTCCATGGTTGAATTTGACCAACACTGAAACAAAGAAATGTCAAATTAGGTTAAAAAAAAACTTGACGTTAAGGTGTGACTCACATTTAACATCGTGTAGCATGGTTGGACCACCCTTTAGAAAGTTTAATATCATCCAATCAGAACGAAATAATTTAATTATCCTAATAAGATAGGACTAGCTTTTGTCTAAAAGAGATTTTTTTATAAAGGCTGTTAGCCTGTGAAACTCTTTACCAGTAAGTATTCCATGGACGAGTAATGTTAATTATTTCAAAGCGGCGTTAAAATCATATTTTAATCGGTAATATTCTGATATGTTTGTGTAACAAACATGTATATAATTTTTATATAAAATTGATTTGAACTTTAAAATTTTATGTTTTATTTAAAAGTTTATTGTTTTATTGTTTTATTTTATTCAATTTAACTTATTTTCTTTAATTTTTATTCTCTTTAATTTTAATTTTTTTAGATTTTATATTTATTTGATCCGAATAATATCAGATCAAATTAGATCGAACTATATTTTTGGGGATTTAGAAGGATCTAAATTGATCCGAAAAATGGTAGATCAAATTATATCCAGCAATATATTTTAGGATTTAAAAGGATATGAATTGATCTGAAAAAAACGTATAAAAAATTAAAAAAAAATATATTAAATTAAATTAAAAAAAATATTTAAATTCTAAAAAAAATGCCTTCACCAGGAATTGAACTTAGTCTGCCGGAGGTGTCGTGATGTAAGCACTCAGTTACACACTGCTATACATAATCACTGACTACTAGACTTTATTTTTCGTATGTGTTAAATATCGTATATAACATCCCAGCAAAACTTTAGTAATGGGTGCGATATTCTCATGCGTTACCTTGTAATGATAGCTCCTTACCTTTTTCCTTATTTGCAAGCATAATGTAATAAGTTACTGATCATTGATTACGTAATATATAATTTATAAATGTAAAGTAATAATTGAAATTTTTTTAAAAATCTATTTTTAGATACATTACTTTGTGTTTTTTTGTAAGCAAAAGGGTAATGTATGTTTGTTTTGATAACACTAGCGAAAAAACGAAGCGCAACAATTCATTTAAGTTTAAAGCAATCAAATACTATATGCGTCGATAGCTAAGTGGGTAGAGTTCTTGGCTGGCAACCAGATTTCCCTGGTTCGATTCCCATCATGACCACATTAATTGTAACAACGTTTAAACAGTTTGTAATAATTTTTTTTAATAGAAATTCCTCTTTTTTAAAAATCTATTTTTAGACACATTACTTTTTCCATTCTCGTAACCATATAAGTAACCCCTTACACTATCACCTCTAAGGTAATGGGTATACATATACATTACTTTGAGCCATCCATTTGCCCCTATGGCTACACGTTACTTACACATTATTTGGTAATGTGTGGTTTTGCTGGGATACTTATACAGGGTGGCGCAAAAATAACCTTCCGATGTTTTTTGGCTGTAATTAAAAAAAAATGAAAAACTTTGATTCTTCTTGTGGATTATTTTTATTTGGTCTTTTAATTTTGTTTACATCAAGTCGAGAATATGATGTCATGTAAATGGCCGCCGCCACAGTTGATTGTCATTTGAGCCCTTTTTATGGCATTTTCCATCACTTTGGCCAAAACTTCCGGCGATAGGTCCTCACATTCTTGACGGATATTGTCTTTAAAAGCTGCAAGAGTCTGAGGCTTGTTGACATAACACAAAAAGAAGTCTAGAGAGGTCAAATCAGGCGATCTTGCTGGCCAGTGCAAATCGCCAAAACGGGAGATTAGGCGCCCGGGAAATGCATCCTTCAGCATATCGGTTGTGGCACGTGCAGTGTGTGGCGTTGCACCGTCCTGTTGGAACCACATGTTTTCCAATCCCAATTCATCAAGTTGCGGCAAAAAGAACTCGTTGATCATTGCTCTGTACCGCTCACCATTCACAGTAACCGTTTGGCCCGCGACGTCTTCGAAGAAAAAAGATCCGATGACTCCTCCAGCGAAAACAGCACACCATACAGTGACTTGAGTGGGTGTAATGGCTCTTCGTGGGTTATATGCGGATTTTCAGTGCCCCAGAAGCGTAAATTTTGCTTATTTATGTACCCGCTAAGATGGAAATGGGCCTCATCACTCATGATTATTTTTGATGAAAAATCATCTTCATTATTGCTCAAATAAATAGTCACCAATATTCCGCGTTCTGGAGCAGTGTAGCGTAACATTGTTTATTTACGTGTATTTCGCATGTGTTTACTACACAAATGTCAAAACAGAACTGACATTGGGGTCCATGCGCAAAATTTATAGCATTTTCTGATAAGAGGATTACTTTTGCGCCACCTTGTATATAAGGAAATTTGGGGAAAATATCATGGCTGAATTAATGATACTAAATTGATCCCGATTTAATATAATTAAATAACTATATATAATATTATATATAATTATATGTTATCATATCTTATGGACTGAGAAAAAATGTGGAGAAATAATTATATTTAAAACTTATTTATTACATTGAGATCTAAAGTATATGTTTAAAATTAAATACATTTTGATTGTTTTTGTATTGTAAAGTTTCCTTCCGCTTTGAGATCATTTTGATAAAAATCTATTATGCTACAAAATTCTTTTAACGAAACGTCAAAGACTCGGCTTGGTGCAATATATTATAAATTCTTTACCACATTATCGTGACCTGAAAATCGCGCGATTTTTGCTAAAAAGTTTTCATTTTGTTTTTCGTATATAAACAGTTGTAGAAGTTGTTTTTCATACATTACACTCATCAATAAAGTCTGTAATGGCAACTGAAAATTTTCTTGTTATTAAGGGAAATTTTGCTAATTTAAGCCCAGCGGTATTTCTTGCTAATCTTAGCTACACATGTCTGCTGACGTGTAGTACAATGAAATTTGTAGAAAAATTAGCTCAATTTTAGTAAACTTCTTGTAAAGTGGAATTAAAAATCTGTTTGCTAAAATCAGCAAATAGGATACTAAATATCATTAATATTAGTACAAAATTTCAAATTAATTTTTTATTTTATTTATATTTTTCAAAAAATATTTTAGATAAAATTAAAAAAAAAAAATTAAAGGCTTAAACATTTTAAAAACCTGAACAAATTTATCATTTTGTTTTAATTTGGTAGTTTCTGCTTTGAAAAATATTTTGGTAAATTTTTTTATCTTTAGGGTCAAATTTTAATTGTTTTTTGGGCTGGTTTTTAGAACTAAAAAAAAATTTTTATTGCTATTTTAATGTCTATATTTAGACATGAGTCGATACATTCACTTCCGATGATTTCTGAAATTAGCAACAAAAATTTGTAAATATTCTGTAAAAATACTGTAATTTGCAAAATGTAAATAGCAAAAAGATTTGCAAAAAAATATTTTTTTTACTAAAAATAAGTACAAAAATTATAAAGTGGTATTAAAAACTTTTGTTTCTGAGTGTAAGAACAAATATAATTCTTAATATGTTTCAAAATTTCAAAGCAATAAGACGCAATGTCATAGAGAACCATTCGCTCTCAAATTTTATACGATCGTCGGATGCTGCAAAAACCGCATATGGGTATTTCCACAGAAAGGTCAACCGCTACCAAAATATTAAAGTTGAAGAAAAAAGACTTTTCTGAGAAAATTTAGTTGGTTAATGCATTGGATTTTAAGAATATACCTAATTAAATACATATTACCATTTGTAATTAAGAAAAGTGGTCTGCAAAGAGCAGCTTTGCTTTTTTCGGTTTTAGCGTTTTTAATTGACATTTTTCCTTGAGTTATTTCTAAGTGTTACATATCATGTCGATTGCACTCTTCTTATAGACTAAATATACCAACAATAAATATTTAAAAACACCACAGTAGAGATCAAGCAAACTCCGAATAACGGTATAATTCAAAGATTCTTTGTACTACATTCTTCTATCCCGTTCGCGACCGAAAATAAGCATTTGTGTTTAGTTCTCCGTGAACGTTGATCGGAATTGTTTGATATTTACAATTCAAAACAAAATAACCGAGATCATTTAAAAAAACCAAACCTAAAACATTTTGATCCATAAATAAACCTAAAAAATGCCTTTGGAATCATTGTCCCGTTCGCGATGTCCCGTTCGCGATTCTAAAAAAAATATTTAAAAAAAATAATAATAAGGATAATAAAAAAAAAAAACAAAATGCTAAATAAAATCTTTATATCTCTGCTTTAGTTAAAAAATAATCTCCATTTAATAAACTGACGAAATTCGCAGAGTTTTAAACAAAACCACACACCGAAAAAAATGACTTACATTTTTTGTCCCGTTCGCGATCGCAAGTTTATCCAAAATATTTGGAGAACGTTCATATTTTATAATTTTCTTTTTGTTCTCAAAAATTGTTCTACTAAAATGCTATTAAATATTTATAAAAAGTTAAAAAAAAATTTGAGTTTTCATATTTTTTTTTCAAGTTGAGTGCGTACGAATGTCCCGTTCGCGATCCTGGAAATGCCCATATCCGAAATTGATGGCTCTTTCATTGTTACCAGCAAATTTAATAAGAACTGGCTGGGAGGACACACTCATTGACGGAGAGCTGAAAGTTAGTGGCTGGGCATCACTAAAATATTTCATATAAAATATTTTCAACGAAACACGAATTATAGCAATTTTATTGTATGTCCTGCTCTAGATTTGCTAACAAACACATAATTTATTAGTTAGATATTTTTTTTTTAATATTTTATCAAATTGCAAATAGAAAAATTTCAATTATTTTTGTTTACATTTAAAAGAGAAAAGCCAAGAATTGCCAAGACTTGGCAGCATTTTTATAATTTCTTACTTTTTAACTACTTTAACTAGTTTGAAAGTCTATATAAGTTAAACTGTTAATAAAATATTTCCAATTTTAAATACATATGTTTTGATATAAAAATAAAACTCATAAATCTGAAAATTTGGGGATTCCAGTTAAGACCTAATGTGGTATTTGAATCTCAGATTTTTAATTAAGAAATAAATAATACAATTGGAAACACGAAGTTTTTAGTTTAAAAAAAAAATATACAAATTAAGTAATTCCACTTAGGACCTATGCGAGGTAGCTAAATAAATTCTAAATTGAATACAAATTGACAAATGGTTTTAAAATGTCTTTGACAAAATATTTGAACATTTTTTGAAATTTCATTGAAATTTGGATACCTAAATTTAGTTTAGATTTTATTTAGCCAGCTCACACCCACACAAAATACAACATTATGTTGCTTTGCTGATTTTTAAACTCAATACTGAGTAATAGCAGATAAGGATAGTCGACGTGTAAATCAACCTTTAATTATACCTTTTTTTAAAAAACGTTCGAAAAAAAGATAAAAGGCGTTACATTAAATAAAAAGGCAATTAAATTCTTGCAAAGCAAATTTTTCTCAGCAAAATCTGGTAAAACCCAATTGGGGTTGCAAAAAAATCAATTGGTAAAAAAATTGTATTTTGGAAATAATTTCAAATAATGCTAATAAAATTTCAATGCCAATGAAATAATCCCAAACATGACCCAGAATAACCGTGGATTCAACAAGGTAACATGTATGCATTGGTGGTATAAATATCCTGGAATCTGATTTACTTGGCGCTCTGGGAGTATCCTATTTATGTTTCGAAAGAACCAATAAAGTGTCGTGGTTTTCTTATCCAATGCAAAAACTACTAATCTCATTATTTATACACCAAAAAAAAAAATTTTTGTTGAAATGAAAACGGCGCCAAAGACACTTTTTACCACTGTTTAATAAAATTTTTCTTAAAATTTGGTCTAATTTTACTATTAGTAAGGAACTGTTTCCTTGATTTTAAGAAAAATTTTATTTAATTTGAATTTATTAGATAAATTTTTTAACTAAAAACTAGGACTTAACTCCTAGCTTATCAGTGCGGGGGTCGTGGGTTCAATTCCCACCAGAGGCTCTCTGCTCTGTTTTCGCTACAAAGAGTCGATGGCCATTCTGCTAGTGCTCGGTTAGTGTATTAGGATATAACTTGTAATTATATGATTAATATAAATTAAAAAAAAAAATGAATTCTACACCCTAATAAATTTCTGTTGAAATTTACCCAACTTTAGTAGGAAACTGTACTCCTACTATAAGTTGGGTAAATTTACTCTGTGTGCGTTAACTAAAAAAAGTACACACATTATGCGTAAGTTGGTACACACATAATGGGTAATTTTGCATTGAAAGTGCGTAAAAATTAAATGAAATTTTAAAAGTAATTCGAAAATTTACTAAAATCGTGCGTAAAAAACTTATTTGAAGAGTAAATATACGCATTAAATGCCTAAAAATGCATTTCTATACGCGTAATTATATAAAAAAAAAAATGCTTACATTTATCAACGCATGGCTTAAATTAAACTGCAGAAAAATATTTTTTGGAAAAAATAAATTTATCTCATGTACACTCTAAAAAATATTTGTAAATGTACTATAATAAAATGGGTAAAGTTTTATGTAATATTACGAAAATTCGTTATATATAAACAAAAAATGCCTAAAAATGTGTTGTACACACTTTCATATACAATAACACACACAAAAAGAACTTTAGACATAATGTGTTTAAAGTTAAACACATTGTGCCTAAAATTAGTATTCTTTTGTTAAATTAAAATTTTACGCACAAATTTTGTAAATATACTAACTAAAAATTGTAATATATACACTCAGAATATTATGTATTTAACTGTTTGTAGTTGAATAAAAAAGTTTTCCGTTCCGTTTAAAAATAAAGGAAAATACATTTATTTTTCAAAGAAATATCTATAATAACTTTTTTATACATTTATTCGAAATAATTTACTATCATTTACCGATTTTTTTCACTTTCATTTATTTTTTTCATTTGTTTGAAATTTAATAAAAAAAAATTACCCACAAAACGAAAACTTGTGGTTTATTTGTGTCCGTAACAGTTATTACAAATTAAAATTTTGTTTGCTGTCTGTTTCAAAAAAAAAAAAATATTCAAAAAATTTCAATTTGTTTTTTTATTTAAATTGTTTGTATATATACAAAATTTTTCAATACAAATTACAAGAACTTCATAAACACACATACATTTACAAACACATTTATACAAAAATTGTCTATAGCTATGCATGCATACATTTTGTATTGTACGAGTATATTAAAAAAAAAAATACAAAAAGGGAAGCAATTTCAAATAAATGAAAAAAAACATTTATTTTTTAAGGAATTGGTAGGTAAAATTTTGACATTTATTTCAACTGATTATATCATTTGTTTCTTACGGATGTGTCAGTTGATTAATCAACATTTAAAAATAAATAACAAATGGCATTTAATTTAAATGAAAATTAAGTAGACCGGTTTTTAAATGAAATATCATTTCTTTTAAATGATATTTTCAGTTATTTTAACTTACAAACTTTTTTAAGTGTATATATATTGACATTTGAAAATTGGAAAATAAAAAAAAAAATAAAAACGTTAAAAATGAAAATTAATTTTTAAAAAGTTTATAAATATAATATTTGTGAATATTGTGAATTTAAATTTAAGATGACCATCATCACAGCAAATACCCATTCGAAATATATTATGTATCATATTTATAATTCACTTTTATTAAAACATACATACATATATAAAATAAATTTATTCATATATAAAATAAATTTATAAATATATATATATTTCTGCAGCGTGCGTTGGTAAATATACGCATTATTTTTATATAATTACGCATATAGAAATGCATATTTAGGCATTTCATGCTTATGTTTACAATTTTAGTAAATTTTTGAATTACTTTTAAAATTTTATTTAATATTAACGTACTTTCAATGTAAAATTACCCATTATGTGTGTACCAATTTACGCATAATGTGTGTACTTTTTTCGTTTACGAACACAGAGTAAATTTACCCAATTTTTTAGTACAGTTTCCTACTATAAGTTGGGTAAATTTCAACATAAATTAATTAGAGTGTACTTTATGCTCCATATTTGGGACTGTTAAGATTCGAGATGGGCACTTAATCGATTTTTGACTCACAAAAACATACAATCATGCACTATAATTTTTTTAAATTTTTTAATACTTTAATTTGTTTTCTTTAATAATATTTCTTTTTTAAAATTAGGAAAACTAACTAGTAGTTTCATAGAGGAATAATAAGTATAGAGATTGCAACGCCGTCAACGGCCAAATAAAATTTTATACAGAATACAAAGAGACATCGTCATGGTGTGCTACCACACCATGACGATGCCGCTCACGTAGTAAAAAACGTTCTATTGGTTTTATATGGGCAAATTCCAAAGGTTCAGCATCTTTTTAAATTGGATTTTTTGCGATTCCAATTGAATTTCTTTGCAAATCCAATTAGTTTTTAGCAGATTTCCCAATTGGATTTGAAAAAAAGGTTTAAAAACAGGGAAATTTACTCAAATTTACTTAAAAACTTTTAATTGAAAAAAAAAAATATTTTTTTTTTTAATTTTTAAATTTATCTGAACTAAGTTGCATGAAAATTTTCCCTAGAAATAGTTCATCAGTTTCTAATATCAAATAAATTGTTCTTATTACATTGTTAAAAATTTATTACTTTTTGTTTTTAATTGCCTGAATTAAATTTTAGAAAACTATTTTAAAAAATTTCGAAAGTGGTGGACTTAAAAACTGAATTTAGAAATAGCTACTCGCGAAAAAAATCAACACACTTGAAATTCAGGTACTTTCTCATTTTAAGTTAGTCACATTTTTTGAATTAAATGGGAGTAAATTATGAGCTATTTTGTTTTTTTTTTTTTAACTAAAAGTTTTCTTAAATATTCATACATTTTTATTTAATATAATTGTTTTAATTCCTAAAATCAAGAAATTTTAATTCAGAAACATATGACCTATTTCTGTGTATATAAACTATTTTGTTTTTAACCATACATGTCATTCCGTTTGTAATATGTCGAAATATAGGTTTAAGACCCTATAAAGTATATATATTCGTGACCCTTTGCAATTTTAAGACGATTTAGCGATGTCCGTCTGTCTGTCTGTTGAAATGGCGATCACGACGCGAAGACGCAAGCAGGGGTGCCTATTTTTACCCAGATTATTTAACATCCTCCCGAGCAGTTTGGTATTTAAAATGAGCAAAATCGGTCAAGCGGTTCAAAAGTTATGAGTGAAAATCTGAAGGTACCTCTAAATTTTCCATACAAATTTGTACAATTTTTCTGTATCTATTTTTTTTCTGTTAAGTAAGTAAAAATGTTATTAAGTCTTCTTCTTGTTGGATTACATTTATTGTCTTACATACTATGAGAATAATAACATTTTAGAGCTATATGTGTGTTACTCTGATAACTAAGTTAACGTAAAAGTAAAGTCGCTAACAGAGCAGACCTCTGTAAATAACATTGCTAAAACTAAATAAATAACATTACTAAAACTAAATAACAAAAGTTCGTTACATAAATTGACAAAACATATTCATATTACAGTTCATGCAAAATTTAGTATATACGTATATCATCTTCAGCCCCTATGGTGGAGGGTATTCAAAAATTCGGCACAGCCGAATTTAGCCCTTTTTTACTTGTTTTTTCATTTTAAGAAAAATTTGACTAAAATTTTTAAATTTTTTAAATTAAATTTTAGATTAATTTTTAGTTCATGTCTTTTTTTTTTTGAGTGTATCATCTATATCCGACCGAATGAGGTACAACACAGCATAGGTGCTTCAAAGTATATTTCCAGTCATGTTCCAGGAATGGCCTCTTAGCTTATCAATGATAGTAGATTATATTAGAGCCCGTGTTTTTGTTCATAATACATCATAATTAATTCCTCGTAGTTGTTTTTCCAGACAGTTACAATATACTACATACATTGCATTGCAAGGGGCATCCTGTTAATGTTGATTAATTTATCACCATATTATATTATAATTAAATTTATGACACAGAGGCCGAATGTGCAAGGTAAAGATAAACATTAATGAATTAATGTTGTGAGAAAACGTTCTCAGCAAATTGTTTCATAAAACTTCAAATTCTTCTGCAGGATATTTTACCATGTAACAAATCAAAACTTCTAAGAAAAATATTTGTTATCTACATTAAATTAATATAAAATAAATATGATTTTATGAAAATATTGTTATAAAAAAATGGAAAACTTATGAATAGTTTAATTTTCGCACAGTATAAAATTTACAATATTTCTACTACATATGGATGGATACAACCAGAAGAAACTCATGTTTCTTATCCTTCATACCATAACTAAACATTTATTCCAAAATATGTAGTGGATATGTATAAGGGTGTCCCGATAAAACAAAAATTGAAGAAATGTTACTCAAACGATAGATATTTAACGACTAAATATGGGAAAATAAAACACAAATTATTTAGGAAATTGTTGTCACATCTTTTTATTATGATGACATGGTATGGTTCAATTATGTATGGAACGAAAAATATCGGCCAAATGGCCGCCGCGACCTCGGCGGCACACCTCCATCCGATGGTAAAATTTTTTGATGACGCTGAGGCATAATTGAGGTTCTTTGCCGTTAGTGTGCCGAATTATCTCATCATTTAGCTCTTGAATTGTTGCTGGCTTATCGACGTATACCTTTTCTTTCAAATAACCCCAAAGGAAGAAGTCCAACGGTGTCAAATCACATGATCTTGGCGGCCAATTGACATCGCCACCACGTGAAATAACACGGCCATTGAATTTGTCGCGCAAAGGAGCCATTGTTTCGTTAGCTGTGTGGCAAGTGGCACCGTCCTGTTGAAACCAGGGTCATATCCTCAATTCCTGGCCACAATAAGTTCGTTATCATCGCGAGATGAACTGGGCGAGCATGCACAGGTATTTTCACATACCCGTTTTGCTAAAATTTGCCCACATTCCCTCGATTAGGGACACCCTAAGCTGTATGTATGTATGTGGTAACCAATTCATTAAATATTTTTCCAACTTGTTTGTCAACTACACATCAAATCTAACGATGACAACAGTATTGTCGTCACTGTCTTTTTGATATTTTTTCTACAATTTTTTGTCCTCAGTTGATAATTTTTACTCATATATCATCACTATAATGATGATCTGTCATAATTCCATCATGCATATTTTGACAAGCTCATGCATGGAATATCAAATAGTTTTTATGAAGAAGAAGATCCTGTGTTCGCTATTCGATGAGTGGGCATCAGTGAACAACAAAATATACTTAAAAATCTTAGTATACTGTTGATCTGTTTCCTGTTACGTTTAAGAACTTTATGAGTGGAATGAAGAGTGTAGTGACTCCTTAAAAAAATAATAAAAACATACCAACTATGAGAGTGAGAATACGATCGATTTATATCACACGATTGTATGGCATTATGAAAAACAAACGGACAAACAAACATCAGTGAACAGTAAAACATTTCTTGTTTTATTTATTGGGAAGAACATACTAAGAGGAGGGAATCACGTCTCATTGCTTTGTAGCATGTGATGGGAATTTACATTGACATTTTTTAAATGCATAACGAGAAATGAAATAAAATTCTGTATTTTGCTTGTTTTTTTTTTTTGCTCATTTCATTTCATTGTAGTTTTTTTTGTATAGCGCATGAAAGGCGTCCTCTTTTCTACCAATTTAGGCAACTTGTTGTTAAATTTTATGACCATTTTTTGCATTGACTGTGCTATATTTGTTATTTCTGTGTATATTACATACGTTTAGAAAACATACATCATATTATTAAAAGTCAGTGAGTTTTGGTTATGATTGAGTTCCAGTTGGGGTATTCAATGAATGGGCTTTTCATTTTAATCGATTAATTTTTATTTTTTTTTTTGCTCCACTCTATCACACTTTAAAAGTGTATCCAAGTCGGAGTGAAAAATAAATCAGATTTTACATGTAAGTTAGGTTAAAGAAGAGAAATCGGCAGTGAAGGTACCAGGGACCCAAAATAACTGTTATTAAATATGCAATAGGTTATGGAAAAAATAACTGAACAAAATTGGTCCTGTAATAATAATTATAAATTACCCAAAAAATTTTAGGCCTGCCATAACCATTATGAAAGATTATTATTTTTTTGGTCTTTGATAACCAATATGAACGATTATTTTTTTTTTTTTGGTCTTTGGTAACTATTATGAAAGATTTTTATTCTTATAAAAGATTTTTATTTTCTCTGTCTTCTATTATCACGCTACAGTTCGTTACTTATAATGAAAAGTTCTTTGAATACAGGAAGACCGAAAAAAGAAAAATTTTTCAGAATGGTTATAGAAGACAAAAAAAAAAAAAAAATAAAAGTCCTTTGTAATGGTTACAGAAGACCAAAAAAAAATTAAATCTTTTGTAATGGTTATGGAAGCCCAAAAAAAAAACATAAACTATAACGGTTATCAAAGACCAAAAAAATATTGGTTATTTGTAACTATTATTTAGAGATCAGGTTTCAAAAATTCGTGATAAATTATTATTTCAGGATTTTTTCAAATATTGGTTATAACAGTTATGTCCCTGGAAGGTACTCTTTACAACCAACTCATGTTGGAAAATAGGAAAGTCGGAAGTCGGCTAGTTGTGCGATGATTCCTCTCCCTATATATTACAGAAACTCGTTCCTGTCCTCAGTCTTCTCCATCCCATTCCAGATGTGTTGAAGTGTTAAACCCTAATCATTGAAAAGGTCGGACAGCTACAAATATAGTGTTCTAAGGTCACATCATCCTCCCCACAGACACTACAAGTCACCGAATCCGCACGGCCCATTCGCAAAAAGTGTGCCTCAGCGTGAGAATACTTAATATCTTACCAAGTTTTAAGATTCTCCCCATTATGTTCATTGAGCAATAACAGTTCATTGAGCCTCGTTTCGCATTCTACTTCTTTGCCAATTCGTCAGCCATCTCGTCCTCTTTGTACATATTTATATGAGCACAGTGACTGCTATTAAAGATTTTGGAGACATTTTCTGGATAGTGGCTTGGCCATCTGTAAAGATCCTTATATTTAAGGCAATCCTTTTAATATTAATAAATTTAATACATTCCGTGATGGTCTTGATCTCCGTCTGAAAAACGGTAATATGATCCGGGATAATGAAGCATTTTTTAATGGAGTAGGTCGTAGAAGCCACACCCAGCTTTTTTATAATTTGTTTAAACATGTCTTTATTGCCCTTCACTTTGACGTTTCTGTTCGGGATTCGTGTACTGCAACTTGCAGTTTATGACCTCTCGGAGATCCTATCAGAGTTCAATAATATTATTTTGTAATTTATGCTAGTCTAAGCAGAGGTACATCAATCAGCCCAATGCTCTGCTGCAAATGAATAGTAAAGATTCCATCTGGTTTTGCAGCCTTAAAAGAGGAAAAGCTTTTTACAGCCCTTTTCATGTCGCTGGTTATATAAACAAGGACCCTATAAGCCAGGCTGAACAAACTACGATTTACAGAAAAACTTAGCCGCTAGCAAGGGTTGTATAAATTCAAACATGTACATCACAATCACTGTACTTGCGCTACAACCCTTGCTAGAGGCTAAATGTTTTTGTAAATTGGCTAAGAATTTCGTGGTCTCGACTAAGATTTTTTTTGTAGTCGCACCATTTGGCATCATGGGTGGCTAAAAATTTTAATTTAATAACAAAATTTAAAAAATATAGTATGAACAGTTTTTGCGAAATTCACAAACAAAGTTTGATAGAACTGCCACTGTTCCCTAACTCTTTCACTACCTGGTTTAAGCTTTAGAGTTAGGTTAGGTAGATGTGGTAGCCCGCCAATCAGACTCACTTAGACTATAAAGTCCCTTGTGATACCACGAAAGCTAGTAAAAATTATATTACTAGCTTCCCCCGTCGAACCATCTCGATTGCCTCAAAAAGCCCCTAAGTCGGCCGATATCGATATCAGCCAAATCACCCAGGTCCTCAAAGAAACATGAGCCCAAATGCAGTCCCCTCCTGCCAGCCAGGGCAGGAAAAGTGCAGAAAAGGTGTTCCTCAGACTCCTCCCCCTCTTCGTCACCACAGCTTCAGCAAGTCACTAGCCGCAACCCTCAACTTAACTGCGTGCCTTCCAATCAGACATTGTGCCGTCATGCTTTAGAGTTAAGGAGGTTAAAAATCACGCATATTCCTGATAAGTCCGCACAAATTTTCTGTATTTGTGCAATTAATAATTCAAATAAGCGAATTCTTAAATATTTGTGAATAAACAACTTAATTCTACTAAAGATTCTACGTCATCAAAATTTGTTGATAAATCAAAAAGAAACAAAATTCCATGTAATTTTTTAGTTTTTATAAATTTTTTCATAGAATCTTAAATTAAACAGTTTTTTTTTTTTTAGAAAATACAGTTTTCGAATTTAAAGCAATTTTACAGGTTGGTTGAAAAGTTCCTGCGCTCGAAATGAAAGAATACTGTTTTTTTACGAAATATATTTTTTTATTTAATATAAACTCCTAGAAGCTCAATACACTTGTTCCAATGATCTTCCAATAATTTTATCCCATCCTTATATGGCCTCTTCATTCGACCAAAAATGCTTTCCACGAAGGAACTGTTTGAGATTTCTGAAGAGATAGTAGTCACTGGGAGCCAAATCTGGTGAATACGGTGGATATTCAAGCAATTCGTACTTTAATTCTTTAAATTTAGCCATCGTCAAAACACTTTTGTGAGCAGGTGCATTGTCTTGATGAAAAATAATTTTTTTCTTCTTTAAACAAGGTCTTTTCTCACGAATTTTTTCATCCATCTGATCCAAAAGGCAGTAATAATATTCAGAGTTGATTGTTTTACCTTTCTGAAGATAATCAAACAACAAAATTCCTTTTGCATCCCAAAAAACTGATTCTTGCTGATCGTTGTGACTTCACCTGCTTTGGAGCTGAACAACCAGCTTCAGTCCACTGTAAACGTTCTTGTTTCAATTTAGGATCATGGTGGTAGATCCAAGTCTCATCCATAGTCGGTTTTATTCGGCTTAAAACGCTCCAAATTACGCTGAGAAATTTGTTTTTGATCCAGTTTTTGTTGAATTGTTAATGTGTGCGGCACTAACTTTCCAAACAGTTTTTTCATACGTAATTCTTCATGTAAAATATGGAGTACTCGTTTGTCTGAGATGCCTATGGCATTAGCAATTTCACGCTTAGTCAAACTTGGATCTTCACTAACCATATTATGTACCTGCTCAATGATTTCTGCTGTGGTTGCTGTTTTTGGTCGTCCTTCGCGTGGATCGTCTTTAAGGCTGGTACGACCACGTTTAAATTCACCAGCCCAAAATGCAACGGTGCGTTTTGAAGGTGAGGACTCCTTATACACTTCTAACAATTGTTCATAAATTTCCTTTGCTTTAAAACCCTTCAAAACAAAGAATCTAATGACTGCACGATATTCAATTTTTTCCATATTAAAAAAAATCAATGACACGTCAACTTCAAATGGCTTGTAAACAAAGAAAGAATTGACAGAATGACTTGCAACTTTGCATGTGTTCTCAGGACAGTTATACCAACTTGAGAAAAAAAAGTTTGGAGCTAGCAGTGCCATCTCTTGGTGAGCGCAGGAACTTTTCAACCAACCTGTATATTTATATTTTATAACATAAGTAACGTCATAGTGCTTGTATATTCCCATACCTAGTCACGAAATGAAAAAAATATATATTTTAATAGGTTTTTTTTGTTAGAGCTCTGCTTTGAGGCTTTAGCTTTTCTAAAATTTCGCATTCTGATGAGATCTTTTGTCAGCTTGAAATACATGTAAACGGAGTTTCAAAGCTCTATTTCAATTTTTTGGACATGAAAATACAACTTTATATTATTAAAAATTTATTTGTTAAGTGAATTGAAGCAAAAATAAAAATTGTCTATTATATTTCTTAAAGCTTATATAACATTTGCTTTGTTTCAGTCGATTTTAAAATAATTTGTATTTTAGTTGATGTTTTCTTCTACGATTTTCCGGCCAAAGTTAAGAAAATTAGGAAGTTTTAAGAAAAATTCATATAAAAATTTAACCGGTTAATCGACCTATTTTAATCGATTATTCAGGTCGAATAATTATTTGAGTTTTAAATTATTTGTTTCGACATTAACCGAAATAAAGGGGATTAATCGAGACATCGGTTAATCGATTAACCGTATGGGAAACACTAAGTCAGCCCTAATTTCAATTCTAACCCCAACAAAGGTATTCCACAATCTAGTTGTTTATTGGGTTATTCGTATGTGCTTTCTTTGCAAAAATAAAAAAAAAAAAATATGTACCCACTCTGCCCAACATACCAAATGACTTGAGAAAAATATTATTATAAGCTTACAAACACAAGCCTTAAGCTTGAAAAAGACTTGAGAATATATTGAAAAAGCTATCGTAACAATTGTAGAAAATCAAAACGGAACCCTCGTGAAAATATTATGTGTGTATGATTACTATAAGCTTATTCTTGCAATTGTAGAATAAGCTTACAAAAATAATATATTATTAATAGTTGAAAAAGAGATAATTATTTTCTTTAATTTAATTTATTTTTTATTTTAATTTTAAAAATAAATAATAATAATTCATTTTAAATATAAAAAATAATAATTCATTTTAAATATAAATAATAATAATTAATTTTAACCATAAATAAAAATAATTAAATTTAATATGCAATTGCACGTTCACTATATAACATTTACAACTAAATGTACACGCAAAACACGTTTGACAAATTTAAAGTAAAAGTAATAGCACTTGTTGTATGCATTTTAAGTGTAGAACAAAGACAACAAGACTAGAATGTATTGAAAAATATTTCTATTTCAATCGTCATATTGCGTTGTTGTTGTATGTTGTTCATAAGCATACTTGAGAAAAAGTTATGTATAATAATCTTTTCTCTAGCATTGTTAAATACTGCTTGTGAATTCACATTTTATAAATATTATAATAAGCGAAATTAAGAAAAGCTTAAAACACACTATTAATATAAGCTTATTCTCAAGTTGTATTGCAGTTTGATTGCTATATGGTATATTGGGTGTGTACCTTACATTCTCATACGAGTATATATGAGTTTGTACAATGTATGATGAAATGTTTTTTGTCACTTGTTGTTATTTTAATATGCTGGCTCTAACTCTTGTATGCTTTAGTATTTTAATTTTTTTTTGTGTCTCATGGAACTTTTCATATTTTTTTTTTTTACTTTCAGTAAATAATTTCAAAGCTAATATTGCTGGATTTTTTGTTTTGTTTTTGTTACTTGGCTTAAGTTAAAACATCGTAAATCATTCATACATTCATTCATCGAAAATGCATTGAAAGAAAAAGATTATTTATTGTCGTTATCGCAACATCGGACATGATGCACTCGACGACATTTTTGTTGAAGTTGATCAATGTAGTATTGAAAATGTTGTTTGTTGCTGTTGTTGGTATGTGAATGATGATTATTAAGACCAATAATATGCTTGACGCTAGTGATGATGATGATGCTGATGATGATACTTTAGCTACTCCATCCATGATATTAAGTGATTGTGGATGATGATGATTCTATGGTAGATAAACTGTTTTAGTTTTCGTGTATTGAATTTATTTTTGCTTTAGTTATAAAATGTTTGATAGAGTGGTGTTAATGTTTATTGATGGATTTTTTTCTTCGAAAAGATTTTTAACACTAAAGAAATTAGTTTTGCAATTAATTGTCATTTAAGTGGCAAAAAAAAATAAATAAATAATGTTTATGTACATCGTTTAGACTTTAATAGATGTAGAATGTAGATTTGTAAAAATTAGTAGATACTTTTAATAGTCAAATCGAGTGAAGGGGTATGCATTAACTTAATAATTGCACTGCAGTTAATGTTTCTATTTGTGAAAATTCGATATATTGCTTTGCATAGAAGTCTCGTAAAGAAGCAAAAAAGCAGAGTGTTTTATTAAACATTTCCCTACAGTGTTCAAATCTGTTATGAAATATATTAAATATTATAATTCATAATAAAACTTAATATTTTTCGATAAATACGAGGGCGGTTCAATAAGTCTGTGACTTTTTTAATTTCCCGCCTCTTAACTGAAAGGGCAAAACTGATCCTTTGAACAGGTAGTTAGTTGACTGCTGTCAAAATTTGAACAAGCTGCATCATTTAGTTTATGTTTGACAGCCATTAATAGCATACGGTAGTACGTGATTTGATGAGAAAATGGGAAAAAATTAGCATTATTTTTTGAGGAAAAAAACATTACTCAAACCAAGGCTTAGCTTGATAAATACTATGGGAACTCACACCATCAACTTCAGTGGTAAAAAATTGGTTTAGTGAATTTCGTTGTGGCCGTACAAGCAGTCAAGGTCTCTACACCTGAAGCAATTGACAAAATTCACGATATGGTGCGACAGATTGTGGAAGCCATAGGCATCTCATATGGCTCAAGTTTGAATGATCACTTGCGTATGCACTTGCGTATGAAAAAGTTTTCCGGAAAATGTGTGCTCACAAACGACCATAAAGGCACTCGTGTGGTTACTTCGTTTCCATGACAAAAATCCTGAGTGTCAATTTCTTGCTTCCAATCCTAAAGAAATGGCTCGGTGGAAAGAGATTTGACTCATCTCACAAACATTTTTTGATGACTTCGACAAATATTATTTTTAGGAAGGGATAAAATAAAATTGAAGAAACGTTGGACAAAGTGTACACTCAGAAAAAAAAGTTAGTAGAAAAATTTGTAAACGGTTTTCAATCCCACTCTACTATTTTTGTACTGATTTTTAGTAAAAAAATATTATTTAGCAAATCTTTTTGCTATTTACATTTTACACAATACAGAATTTTTACAGAATATTTACAAATTTTTGTTGCTAATTTCAGAAATCATTTTACAAATTTTTGAAAACCGATTTGCCAAAATTATCAAAAAATTTTACTAATTTTAAAAAAGTGGATATTGAAGGAAATGTTATTTCTAATTAAAACTTACACCTACAAACTTAAATTTCCTTAAAATGTTGCATATATTTAAAAAGGGATCGGAAGTGAAGATACCGAATCATGTCTAAAAAGATGACATCCACTTAAAATAGCACTAAAAGGGTTTTTTAGTTCTAAAAATCCGCCCTAAAAACATTTAAAATTTAACCTTAAAAGTAAAAAAAAAAAATTGACCAAAATATTTTTCAAAACAGAAATTACCAAATTTTTAAAAAATATAATCAAAATTTTTGATGCTCGATAAGAAAAATAAATTCAAAGCTTTTTACTAATATTAATAATATTTAGTAATTTTTTTTGCTGATTTTAGCAAACAGATTTTAAATTCCACTTTACAAAAAGTCTACTAAAATTTAGTAGCGGCTACTAATTCTTCGTACAATTTCATTGTACTACACGCCAACAGACATGTGTTGCTAAGATTAGCAAAAAATACCGCTGGGCTCAAATTAGCAGAATTTCCCCTTATAACAGCAAAATTTTCAGTTGCCATTACAGACTTTTTTTGGTGAGTGTATAGAGCTCAAAGGAGACTGTTTTAAAAAATAAAATGATTTTTTTAATCAAAATTCTACGTTTCATTCAAAAAGTCCCGGAACTATTGACCCGTCCGCGTTTGTTCATTGGAATCTTGGCCATAAAAAAAAAACATTGTATGCATTAATTTGTTCATCAGAGCACGCGCTATTTGTTAGCGAACTTCAATTTTTTAATCTGCCATAATCTCGGCAGTGATGTATTGCCATAACCAATTAAGTTTTAATTACACAAAGAGAGTCTGTTCAATCGAATTAAATTGACAACCGAATTCCTTGCCAACAGAATAATTTCGCTGCAGCAACTGAATTATTTGCTTGAGGTAATTAAATATATCCTAAAACAACTAAAATATTTTGCTTTAATCGAAGTTTTGTGGATACTTTTTGATTTTTTGTAAATATCACGACACCTGACACAGAAAAAATTAATGGTGTTCTGACCATCAATTCTACATATTTCCGCCATGCTTATTACAATGGTGTACTTTATTTTTCGATCTAAGGTACAGATTTTCCGTGAAATACCTTTAAAGTTAGGCGGTTTTCTATTTAGTTTTTAACATATTAAACTGTTCAAATTATTTTTATTAAGATGCAAGCACAAGATGCAATTAACATATTTGTTCGGTATATCGAAGTTGGTTTTTTCCTAATTGAATTTTTACTCGGTTGTATTAATACCATAATATGATTTTTTTGGCCTCCCATGAGGGTAAATTGCGTTTTACTTTCCTGACTTACTTTCCGATCATTCGTAACTCTTTAAGAATACTTGCATATTTTTTTCTGCTTCTCATATATCTCATATGTATAAAATAATTATCTCATTTGTCTTCCATGGCTAGTATACGTGTTTATGTCAATTAATATTAATATATTAAATATATTAATATTAAAAAATTTCATGAATCCAAAAAAGAATTGCATTTTATTTCTGTGATCTAATTCGGACACTTATTTTGCAACTGAGTATCGAGAAAGCTCGTACAATTTTATTTTGATATAAAATCATAGGAAAATGTATAGTTCTTAAATTAAAATCAAAAACAGTTATATGTTATAAAAAACATAGGTGTGTTTTTTTTTTGAGTGTTGCTCGCATAGAATCATATGTTTCTATATGAAAATGGTCTTCTATCACAGTTTTAATAATGTCATAATCTATATGCATTTTTGCAACTGTTTATAAATTCCGTAAGTTTCTTGTCACGTGCAAACGAATGAATTCACCAATGAATTTATTCACAGTGTATGACAAATTTATGAATACATTTGTAAGGAATTGTAATTCAAATGTAACATTATACTCCAACAAAATTTCTAAGTAGAGTAATATAACGTCTATCTGTGCACCAACTAGTTCCATAGCTTATTCTACAGCAACCTCTTGAGTGGAGCTTCAACGGCGAACATTTTTATTCGAAATGGTCTGATAAGAAAGAAAAAGTTTTGTCTATAAACAGATTTTTATAGCAATTCCCTAAGACTTTATATCTACCAAGGTCATTAGTCATAGAGTCATTTCTATTAAATGAATGATAAAAGTGTTACATGATAAAACTGTAACTTTTACTGAATACTGAAACAACAGAACTGACTTGCGATTATAAATAAAAATTTATTGTATTCTTAAGGGTCATACGCCAGAGGCAACCTGCTGTACAATATAAATAAAATATAAATTAAAATATTAAAAAATAATTTTATAACATGCAATATTAACATATTTGTATACTTGTAAGAGGGTGCAACACAATAACATTGAACTATTTTTAATGAGAATATTTTACAGGTTTAATGTAATATACTAATTAAAAATTCTTGGATCGTTGTACTATATACAATTTTGCAAAAACAATGCAAAATGTTAAAAATAAAACCATTATTAATTTTTTTTTTTTTTATCAGTTATATCACAATTACGAAACGAAAAAAAAATTTTTGTTAAGGTAAAGCGGCTCTTTAAAGGAGTACATATATATATACTATTTATATAGGCATTTCTATTAAATATACATAGGTTGTTTGATAATTAAAAGGTTTATTATAAAAATGATATAAGACATATTTCCAAACAATCGAGATGGCGTTTCATAGCTGAAATTTTAATGGATTTTTTGTCTTGCTATGCGAGTCATCTCGTTTCTTACAAAAACCAGTCTCATAAAAATAACCCAGCAAAATCGTTGTAATAGATTGGACCTATTTCAGACATTACCTGGTAAATCGTATATATTAAAATTTGCTTTAATTTTAAACCCAAATTAATATGTTACAAATATTGTAACAATTTATAGTTGACTGTTTGTAGTTTAAAAATAAAGGAACATACATTCATTTTTCAAAGAAATAAAAAAGTTAATATACTTTTTTATACATTTATTCGAAATAATTTACTATCATTTACCATATTTTTTTTAGTTTCATTTATTTTTTTCATTTGTTTGAAATTTAATAAAAAATTACCCACAAAACGGAAACTTGTGGTTTATTTGTGTCCGTAACAGTTATTACAAATTTAAATTTTGTTTGCTGTCTGTTTCAAAAAAAAATATTCAAAAAATTTCAATTTGTTTTTTTATTTAAATTGGTTGTATATATATAAAATTGTTCAATACAAATTACAAGAACCATACCATGACGATGCCGCTCACGTAGTAAAAAACGTTCTCTTGGATTTATATGGGCAAATTACAAAGGTTCAGCATCTTTTCAAATTGGTTTTTTTGCGATTCCAATTGAATTTCTTTGCAAATCCAATTAGTTTTTAGCAGATTCCCCAATTGGATTTGAAAAAAAGGTTTAAAAACAGGGAAATTTACTCAAATTTTTGCAGAAATCAGGAAAATTTTCTCAATTTTCCCCTGTTTTCTCAAAGTTTCCGAACCTTTGTATTCTGTATAAAATTTTATTTGGCCGTTGACGGCGTTGCAATCTCTATACTTATTATTCCTCTATGACCACACCATGACGATGCCGCTCACGTAGTAAAAAACGTTCTCTTGGTTTTATATGGGCAAATTACAAAGGTTCAGCATCTTTTCAAATTGTTTTTTTTGCGATTCCAATTGAATTTCTTTACAAATCCAATTAGTTTTTAGCCGATTTCCCAATTGGATTTGAAATAAAAAGGTTTAAAAACAGGGACATTTACTCAAATTTTTGCAGAAATCAGGGAAATTTGCTCAATTTTCCCCTGTTTTCCATGGAGGAATAATAAGTATAGAGATTGCAACGGCGTCAACGGCCAAATAAAATTTTATACAGAATACAAAGGTTCGGAAACTTTGAGAAAACAAAACACACATACATAGGGGAAAATTGAGCAAATTTCCCTGATTTCTGCAAAATTTTGAGTAAAATTCCCTGTTTTTAAACCTTTTTTTAAATCCAATTGGGAAATCTGCTAAAAACTAATTGGATTTGCAAAGAAATTCAATTGGAATCGCAAAAAAACCATCGTCATGGTGTGTGTTTTCTCAAAGTTTCCGAACCTTTGTATTCTGTATAAAATTTTATTTGGCCGCTGACAGCGTTGCAATCTCTATACTTATTATTCCTCTATGCAAGAACTTCATAAACACACATACATATACAAACACATTCATACAAAAAGTGTTTATACCCTGTAGGAAATGTCGATAGTGAAACTGTACTGATTCACTATTGACTTTGTCGCCAGTACTACTGACTAAGTATGTCCCAGCCAACGCTTTCTGCTGTAGACATTTAACATGTGCGTGTCATTGCGAATCTACACAACTATTGACTAGGTGTTGACATTGGAACCAGAGATTCACTAGTACATTTTAGTAATTCTAATCAACACTTTTGGAACTTTTTACTATATTTCCACACTAGGAAGGAAATAATAATAATCAGGTGCATTTATTTTGTTAAATTTGATATTTTATTGATAAAAATTCCTTTATAAATTTCATTAAAGTAAAAAAAAATTTCGTGCAAATTAAATTTAAGAGTAGTCAAATCTTCAAAGACTGCACAAAATCATCCACAGGCTTTGTAAAATCTTCATCAGGCTCCACAAAATCTCTAGAGTTACAACTTTCACTAAAAATTGTTGCCTTTTTCACGTTTTTTTTATTTTTATACAAAAATTTATTGTTTTTTCACAAGTTTTTTGCTCATTATGGATTTTGTTCAAATTTGTATATTTACCTTTTAAATAAATTTTTCTTTATATTTTTATTAAAAACTTTAATTTTGCATGCAGCTATGCACATGTGTTTTCAACAAAATAAAACAATAAAAAAAAAATCAAGAACAAGCACAGCTTTGCAGCTGCAAAAAGGAATGTAAAAAGTATAGACGCTTTGTTGACATGTTACCATAAAGTCACCCAAAATAGTCGACAAAAGTGGTGACTTGTAGACACTTGACCCCAGGCTTCCTACAGGGTAGCTTTATATACATACATACATTTTGTATTGTACGAGTATATTAAAAAAAAAAAAACAAAAAATACAAAAACGGAAATAATTTCAAATAAATGAAAAAACATTTATTTTTTAAGGATTGGTAGGTAAAATTTTTACATTTATTTTAACTGATTATATCATTTGTTTCTTATGGAGGTGTCAGTTGATTAATCAACATTTAAAAATAAATAATAAATGGCATTTAATTTAAATGAAAATTCAGTAGACCGGTTTTTAAATGAAATATCATTTCTTTTAAATGATATTTTCAGTTATTTTAACTTACAAACTTTTTTTAATGGATATATATGTATATACACGCAGAGAAAAAACATGGTTGCAATATGATCACTGCTACTATATTGTCCTTGCTGCAATCGGGTATGGTTGTCACAACAAAGTTATTTGTTTTCTAACCAACAACATGGTCGCTACCATCATTATTTAGTAAATATTTTACTATTGTGTGATTGGCACCTTATATTTTATAACATGGTTGGCTGTAACCATACTGTGGTAACAAAAATTCTGACTATGAAAAAAATACAATAAAATGCTAGCAACAATCAATAAATAATTATACATCAAATAAAACATGACTTTAACATTTACAGTAATAATATTGTCTTCTTTTCATAAAAACCAAAATTTTATCAGTTCAGTCAGTTTGTTTTTATACCCTTCACCACAGGTGGAAGGGTATATATAAGTTTGTCATTCCGTTTGTAATATCTACAAAATTGATCTTAGACCCTATAAAGTATATACATATATTCTGGGTCCTTATGAAGAGCGAAGTTGATTTAACGATGTCCGTCTGTGTGTTGAAATGGATTTTCCGAAGACCCCAGACATGATGAGGACTTGATTGTTATATATTTCTGTTACATGTGATCTATGTGAAAATCAGCCAGATCGGTTGATAAATGGCTGAGATATTAGCAAAAAACCACGACTACCTCTAATTTTTTCCGTAAAATCCCTTTGTTTAATATGTATGTTAAATTTTACGCATAACAAACACATCCCTTTGCTTAAATTCTTTTCTTTCACCTCTTCACCTTTTATACACAAACAACAAACCAATACAAACATTTGTCATTTAAACAAAAAAAATCTCTATTGAACGAAAACTGTTTATTTACTTCTATTAACGATGATTGCGTATGAGCTTCAATGGCTCAGTTGTCTAAGCGCTATGTCACAAATACTTTTTTTCTCTTAGGTGCGGGATCGATCCCCGTCTATTCATGATTTTGGACAATTTTTTTTTATATTTTCTTAAGACTTTTTTTTAAACATTTAATAATTAATTTAAATAAAATTTTATATTAATAATTAAATAATCCATAAATAGGCTAAAAACATCAAAATTTTTATAAAAACCCTCTGATACAAACAAAATACAAACGGTTTTAATTATATTTTTTTGCTCCGATTTAAAAGAATTTAAAAAAAGATTTTTAAACCATTTTATTTCTCATATATTAAGAAAAATTTTTAGATAATTTCTCTTTAAGTGCAACTATTTTAGGTCATAACTTATCATAATTTATAAAAAAAAATTTATAAACTATTTTCCTTAAAATTTTTAAAAATTAAGCTTAAGAAATTTAAAACATTTTTTAATAAAAAAGCGAAATAAAATCCCAAATGCAAATTTGCCAGCTAAATCATACGTTTTTGCAAAAATAAAACACATGCAGTTCTAGTGATTTCTTTTAAAGATTTGTAATAAAATATTTTTTTGGTTGAAAATAGTTTTTTTTACAACTAAAAAGATTTTTTTAAAAAATAATACAACAACACTGATTTGCATTATGTTTGTGGTTGTTTTTCTTTTTTTATTTTATTTTATTTGTTGAACTTCTTTTCTTTCCCCTCTTCACCTTTTATACACAAGCAACAAACACATACAAAGATTTACCTAAAAACCAAACAAATTTGATTCGAACGAAAACTGTTTATTTACTTCTATTAACGAAGATTGGGTATGTATTTTAATGGATCAGTGGTCTAAGCGCTTTGTCATAAATAGTTTTTTTCTTTTAGTCGCGCGATCGATCCGCGTCTATTCAAATTTTTTTGTACAGTATTTTTTTTTACGTAATAAATACGTACAGCACAGTTGACTTAACGATTTCGGTCAGTTTTTCTGTATATTTGGAGAACGGAAAGAGGAAAAGTTCCAAAATAAGGTACGAGCATCTTGGTTATCAATACACAACATCTGATCAATGTGGACGGGATCCGTGAATTGGGCGTTGCAAAAAATAGATTAATTTATATCTTAAGAACGGTAAGACCGTAATTAAATACTCCATAAATGGGCTAAAAACATCAAAATTTTAATAAAATCTAAAATTTTAGAGCTGTGTAGGACCTATGGATACGTCTTATATAGCAAAAGATCGAAAATCTTTGCTAAAAAAAACTCGGAAATATCGGTTCAGATACAAAAAAGTTATGCCCAAAACATAAATTATTTTTTAAAACCTATTTTCTGGAACCATAAATTTTCCCGAGTCCAAGTTTTATCACCAAACTAAATGGTTAATTTCCTCTTAAAGACGTCCGTATATAAATCTGTCCATTCTATATATAAACTTCAGTTTTTTCCCAACCATGGTGAAGGGTATATAAAATTCGGCATAGTCGAATTTATCCGCTCTTGTTTTACTACAAAATGTATTACTAAAACAATCATATATTGTTTACTAAAACTGGACACATATTAGATGGGTAAAAAATACCTTTCACATGTCATTACAACATTTCATCAATTGACCCATTAAGAAGATTTTTTTTAGAGGGGTTTTTCGAAAATTTCTTATACATATAATATTATTTACATTAATCAATTCATTGTCAAAAAGATTATAATGAAAGATTTTATATTTTTTAGTTCTTTTCAATAAAACAATTAGATTTTTTTTTAAATATGTTTATTAATTCATTTCTTGTAAAAAGTTCTCACAATATTAATAAAATATTTTTTATAAAAAAAGTCTGTAAGCCCATAATTTTTTTTTGTACCAAAAAGTTTCTTACACAACATAAAAACATTTTTAGATTCTATGGATTTTTGGTTAAACTAAAATAAACAGATTCTCCAAACTGTTTCTTAGATAAAAGTTCATATATTCCAAAAAAAAACTTAGACTCTAAGGCCTTTCTTAGAAAATAAAACTCATAGATTCTGAACACTTTTCATCATGAAAAATACTTAGATTCTAAGGACTTTTTCTAATAGAAATATTATTGGATTCTTAAAGAAAAATTTCTATTCATTTTCTAAAAATATCTTAAAAATGTGTAGGATTTTATTATTTATTAAAAAAATAAATATAAAATTTTTCAAAGTATCAGCCATCGTTAACTAATGGTATTTTCCCATATTTCTAGCCAATTCCGGATACCCTTTTCTGAAGTGAAGCGTATTCCAATGAGAGCATTTTCCGGGCGCTTTTCGGCCACTGCGTGCTTCAAACGAATCAATTGAATTGGATTTCTGGAGCTTATAACAGATGGGACCCTTTTGGTCTCAATATAACGTTTATTTGGCTGGTTGGTCAAGTTTCGCATACGATTTTATCGACAGTCATATTTCGATGCAAAATTTACTTCTTTTCCTGGCATTTCGGACATGCAAAATCGTCTTTCAATCTCTCGTCTACAACTCGTGTGGTACCCAATTTCCTTGCTTTTGGATGAATTCGTTTTGATATTGCTGTTTGAGTCACTCCCAATTATTTTGCAAGTTCTTCATCGAGTAATGCCTCCAATTTATCATCTTCGAACAAAATTTGACATTTTCAAAGCAAAAATTAACTTTGTTGTTTACATTATTTCGTTTAGTGACCAATTGAGAATAAATAACAGATGTTAACCTTCGAAAATGCGATATAATGAATTTAGACACAAACTATGTGTAAAAGGTACACCATCTTCCCGAGATGGCCGACACGGAATATCGAAGTGTTAAGCCTGCAATATAAATAAAGTCTGTACGCGGCGTTAGGCCGGACAGCTAATGTGAATATGCAATATTCGAATAATTCAATAAATTACCAACATGTATCAAAAGACCCTCGTATGTATGTTGATGACTTGATGGATATGTTAGTAGAATCCATAGGAAGACAATTGAAATTAGCTTAAAGGTAAAAAGGGTTTGTTTTTGTATTTTTTTTGTTACAGCCTGCAACTCTTGCATTTACGAATTTGTTGTATTTTTTTTTCATTTTATCATTATTATATGATAATTTTGTCGTTGTTGAAGCCAAACGTCTCGGTCAAGCGATAGTGCTACAGATAGCGGTAAATGGTTTTCTTACCTTCTTTAACAAGTTTTCACATTTTTTTTTTTGTGGCTTAAAAGATGTAAGGTGTGTGTGTTTGTAATGAGTTTTCAACTGATGTGTTATTTTTTATGTCTTAAGTCACGCAATGCGTTTATTTAGGAATTTAAAATGTTTAATGAAAAATAACTTTTTGTCTAAAGGGTGACAATTGCAATAGACACTACAACTTTATGTGTACGAAACAATGATATTTTTGTTATAAAACTTGTAAGTAATACTCCAGTAAAAATTGTAGTAAAATCTGCACTAAAAAAAGTTTAACTAAAATTGAGCTAGGAAATTTGTTAAGTAAGTATATCCCTCGGCGTTGATATCTAATAAGTCGGAATTTTTTAAAAACTTTATGAGAAGAGGCAAGAAGGTGAAAAGTCTTGCCTCAAACAACCTTGCCAACCTTTTTCTTTTGGCTATAAACCTGAAATTTAAAATATGTGTTCCCTGGAGTACGTTATAATTGACTGATAAGCCAGTTTTCACATATAATAATAATGTGGTAAACATATGTGTCCAAAAGCGGTCTACCCAAACAACTTTGAATTTAAGATATGCACACAGAAAGAGAAAATGCAACGAATTTAAAAGTGAGTTTTGGTTGCTAAAATCAATTAATTCGGTTAGGACAAACATTTTCAAGTGTAATTCCTGAACATCAAATATAGTAAAGAAATTTTTCTCACTGTGTTTCTTATCATTGCGAAAATTATCTAAATTCGAAAAACATAATCATAAAATTATGTACATTCCGTAATATAAAGTCCGATTTACATATTGCCGATTTTTTGTACTGTCCTGCAAAGTTGTTGAAAAAAGAAGTTTTTGAGTTTAGATTTGAAATTTAACAACCCGCAAAACTTTGGTAATGGGTGCGATATTCTCATGCGTTACCTTGTAATGATAGCTCGTTACCTTTTTCATTATTTGCAAGCATAAAGTAATAAGTTACTCATTATTGATTACGTAATATATGATTTATAAATGTAAAGTAATAATTGAAATATCTTTGAAAATCTATTTTTAGATACATTACTTTGTGTTTTTTTTTTGTAAGCAAAAGGGTAATGTATGTTTGTTTTGACAACACTAGTGAACGCAACAATTCATTTAAGTTTAAAGCAATCAAATACTATATGCTTCGATAGCTCAGTGGGTAGAGTTCTTGGCTGGCAACCAGAGTGACCTGGTTCGATTTCCATCATGACCATATTATTTTTAATTACAAATATTTTAAATAAAATACTTGTAATAATTTTTTTTAATAAAAATTCCTTTTTTTTAAATCTATTTTTAGACACATTACTTTTTCCATTCTCGTAACCATATAAGTAACCCCTTACAATATCACCTCTAAAGTAATGGGTATATACATTACTTTGAGCTCATCGCCTATAAAAATCATCAATGAAGTAAGGTGTAAAATAATCCATCGGCCCCTATGGCTATACATTACTTTACCCATTATTTGGTAATGTGTGGTTTTGCTGGGGAATTAAATAACCAATCATTGAATAAATTTACTTAGCTTCGGAACCAGTTTGATTTGTTTTGAAGCCGATTAAATCATTTGGAACAGTTTGTTTTATCAAATGAAATGAATCATTAGGAATGCGTTTTTATAAATCGAACGGACAAAAATCATTCGTTCAATTATTAACCGTTCAATGTGAACGGTAAATTTAACTCAACCGTTCAGTGAAGTTTATTAAGCTGTACAAGTACGCATGCTTCATTGGGAGAATCGCTTGTGGCAATTATTGCTATATCGACTGCGTATGTTGCTGAGTATATTGTTTAGAAAGGGTTTTTCAATAAGAGCGCTACAAAAGTTTTTTTAAATAAAACAAAAACGGTTTTGGATATCAATGAAATTCTTTATTCCTGTAAAAGTACGATCGATGCCATTATGTATGGAACTCGATTTCTTTTGCGTGGCCACCACGGACACGCTTGCAGAAGTCCAGACGCTGAACCCAATTTTCGACGGTTTTCAAGCATAAATCGGCCGATACTGCTGCAATTTCACGTTCGATATTCGTACGAAGTTCATCAATCGTCGCTGGCTTGTTGGCATAGACCATAGACTTGACGTAGCCCCACAGGAAACAGTCTAACCGCGTCAAATCGCACAACCGAGGCGGCCAATTGACTGGACCATTTCGTAGGATAACACGTTCTCAAAACTTGGTTTCCAATAAATTGACTGTGACATTCGCTCTGTGGCTTGTGGCGCCGTCCTGTTGGAACTACATGTCCTCCAAGTCCATATCATTCAATTGGGGCCAAAAATATTCGGTTATCATTGAACGGTAGCGATTCCCATTCACAGTAACGTGCCGGTCTTGATCATCACGGAAGAAGTACGGCCCAATGACGCCACCGGCCCATACACCGAACCAAACCATAATTTTTTCGGGATGCAATGATGACTCATAGAGTACGTGTGGATTGCTGTCTGACCAATAACGCATATTTTGTTAATTGACGAAGCCATTCAGCCTCATCGCTGAAGATGATTTTTCGATGAAAATCCGAATCGTTTTCAAGTTGTTGCTTAGCCCAATTCACGAGCATACGACGCTTCTGGTGGTCAAGCGGCTTCAGTTCTTGCGTCAATTTGATCTTGTAAGGATGTAGGCCAAGATTTTGTCGCAAAATTCGCCACAACGACGTCACAGAGATGCCCAACGCTTGAGAATGACGTGTGAGAGACACATTTGGGCTTTCTTCAACTGAAGCCTCAGCGGCAGCAATATTCTCGACACTACGGGCACTTCTTTGTCTCACTGGCACGGGAACATTTTGTACTGTGCCTGTGGATTCAAATTTTTCCACTAGACGCTCAATTGTTGATCTGCTAGGACGATTATGACGACCATAAATTGGACGTAGCGCTCTTAACGTTGAGGCCACTGACTCTGAATTTCGGTAGTAAATTTTAATAATTTCGACTCGTTGTTGGCTCGTATATCTTTCCATCATTAAATGGCAAACCTTACTGAAGAGATATGTCAAAAGAGCGGCAAGAAATATGGCGTCGTTTGCTGTCCCTTTCGCTCTACTTTTGTAGCGTTCCTGTTGAAAAACCCTGTAAAATTGGACCTACTATTTCCCTGTTGTATACCAACACTTATTTCAAAGGTTCTTATCTTTCATCATTGAATTTTACATATGTTATGTTAAAAGTGTCTATTGGATAAATAACTTTTAAAAAATTGATAAAATGGTGCAACCCTAGATGCCAAACCCTATCAAAGGTTTGCTGGATATTAAGAAAAACTGCAGAGCAATATCTTTTTTTCCTCGAGAGCATTTCTTATAACGTTCACGATTCGGTATATCTGTTCAGGAGTACCGCATTTCTGTCTAAACCCAAACTGATGTTCAGGAATTATATTTCTTTCATTTAAAATTAGTGATAATCTTCTTAAAAACATTTTTTTAAATATGTTGGAGAAAGTTGTAAGTTAACTTATTGCTCGATTACAGAACTTAGATAACTTGTATCAGTAACTCAGATCAATAATCCAAAGAAAATGCAGCATATAAACTCGTATTACAGTACAACACCAAAATGCATGCGACTGATAATTTCTAAAAAATTTTAGGATGTAGATCACCAAAATAAGCCCTACTTTTTGAAAAATTCACAAAATTACCCTTTGTCGAAAGCCTAGTAGTTTTTTTTTAATTATTTACTTTCTAATTTATTTATCTGAAAAAATTACAGAGAACTTTAAAATTCTAAGACCACATTGGCGATGTGAAGTAGGTCGCAACCTTGATGCCTCAAACTGTTCTTAAAATGCTGTACTGTGTAATCGGCATTGGAGATACTTATTCTTTGCAAAACCGAAAATGATAATGATTATTTATATTATTATGAAGATAAATATGATGAAGTTAATTATAATTTTAAAGTAAATGATGAAAATTTTTTTGTCGTAATTTTTGTTGTAACTGTATTTATTTAAATAATCCAGCTCGAATTCTGTTTTATATAATTTTATTATTTACTTAATTTTTTTGTCCAAGGGCAGCATCTTCTGGAAATACGAGTACTAATTATAAAAAAGCAAGTAAAGGACACCAACGCCTTTACATTTGATGTCGCACCTTTACACTTATTAGTGCAATATTAAATGTGAAGGCGTTGGTGTTGTTTACTTACTTTTTATAATTATTACTCGTATTTCCAGTAAATGCTGTCCAGGTGATAGAGAAATATCGAAAAATTTAAATCAAAAAAAAATATGACATAAAACTGTCCTCGTAAAATATCATGATTTTGAAAATGATGAGAGCTTGATATTCAGGTATCTGTTCTTCGAAAAATACAAAAAAAGGGCCTCACAGTTTGACATTTTTTCCAATATTTTTTTTTATTCTGAAATTGTGGTGTGTTATGTAATCATGATGAAAAAATCGGTTTTATTTTTCCCCAAAACTTGCTTGATACTTAAATAAGTCAAAGGTTTACTTAAGAAATCTTGTCTTTACTGAATAAGCCATTCGAAGGCCCTGGAAAAAATGGGGAGTATTTAAAGTAAAGGAGTAGTCCGGCCCCAGTAAAATTCAAACCTACATGAGAGCGCACAACAAGCCACTTTTTGGACTTTCGGTTGTAAAAAATATCATTACTTTCGATTCCTAATATTTTTTCTATAATATGCATCAGATTTCAAAACTCTTGACACCTATTTTGTCAAAAAAAAAAAAAAAAATATTTTTTTATTTGTTTAATCGCTGGTAGCTAAGCACCCTTAAAAAATTTTTCGTTATTTTTTCCAGCTCATTAATACGCGTCGTTTGATGTTTTTTTCCGTCGTGCAATTTGCAAGTTGAAACAGTTCGAGACACCCTAGTGTACATTAAGCTGTACAAATGTCGTGAAGGGCTCAAAGAAGAAAATCAATTGAGTTTTTGTTATTTTTTAAGGTACATTATGACCAGAAACTTCATGCTGATATTTACATATTTGTTGTTGTCAGCTTGAGAGCAGCATAACCTAAATATTTTTGTAAATCAACAAATTTGCAATAAAATGGTATCAACTTCTTCATGCATATTTTTGCATATTTTGTCATAAATCCCTATTTCAATATAACGCAATACATATTTTGACGGTAAATGCATTTTTTGCTAAAAATGTATGTTTTAAGGAATATTTTTGATATTAAACTAAAACTAATGCCCAAATTTTGTAAATCCCCTGAATTTAATGCCTCACTTACACTTCACTTTATAACGCCAAAGCGAAAGTAAAAAAACGAATTTTATAAATCACTACGTCATTGCATTGCACTTCGAAGTTATCACTCCTTTAATTGTTTAATTAAAATAATTTCAGTGTGGCCTGAATTTATGCATATATGACATTAATTTATGATTTATTACATTTTATTGTTTTGCTATTGGCAACACCAATATTAACAGCTGATAAAAAATTAAATAAATAAAAGTCGACTTTTCTTAAAGTCGACTTTTCTTAAAAGTATACTTTAGGCATACTATAGACAAGTAAAAGTGTACTTTAATCGCTAAAGTCTGCTTTAAAATTAAAACTAACTGAAGTTGACTCTATCCAATTTAACCACACACAACAGCTATTTTCCGCAAAGAAAATTTTTGTGAAAAAAAAAAATTTTGAATTGCAAATTTTAAAAGGAAAATTATATCAATAAATACGATATTTTGCATAACATTTATTAAGTTAATAAATTTTTATTTATAAAAATACACTTTTCAATACTTTTTTATAAAGTTTTTTCCTTTTTTACATTTTGCAATTGCAAATCTTTTATTTACACACTTTTCATTATTTTCGGCAAATATAAAATCAGCTGATAAATGTTGCCACCTGCTTATTTTTTAGTACAAAATGTATGCGGGCATTTGGTACATTTGATGTGATACCCATTTAAAGCCGGTTCAACTTAAAACTGGCTTTAATTCTGACTATAATAGCAAAATAGATAATAACAAGTTTTCAATTTAAAGTTGTTTTAAAAAAAAGCCGACTTTAGTGTGGGACTATGATTACGGGCCAATATGTATAAAATTATAAATAATCAATCAAAATCAACAAAAACAAAAAAAAAAAAATGTACTCCCCAGCAAAATTTTGGTAATGGGTGCGATATTCTCATGCGTTACCTTGTAATGATAGCTCGTTACCTTTTTCATTATTTGCAAGCATAGTGTAATAAGTTACTGATTATTGATTACGTAATATATGATTTATAAATGTAAAGTAATAATTGAAATATTTTTAAAAATTTATTTTTAGATACATTACCTTGTGTTTTTTTGTAAGCAAAAGGGTAATGTATGTTTGTTTTGACAACACTAGCAAAAAAACGAAGCGCAACAATTCATTTAAGTTTAAAGCAATCAAATACTATAAGCGTCGATATATATTAACGATGTCCGTCTGTGTGTTGAAATGGGTTTTCCGAAGAACCCAGACATGATGAGGACTTGATTGTTTTTTATTTCTGTTACATGTGATCCATTTCTGTTTGCTATTAAAAATCAGACAGATCGGTTAATAAATGGCTGAGATATTAGCAAAAAAACAGGACTACCTCTAATTTTTTCCGTAAAATCCCTTTGTTTAATATGTATGTAGAATTTTACGCTTAACAAACACATCCATGTGTTAAAATTCTTTTCTTTCATCTCCACCTCTTATACACAAACAACACACATACAAAGATTTGTCATTTAAATAAAAACTAAACAAATCTCTAATGAACGAAGACTTTTATATATGCACCTCTATTGACGATGATTTTGTGTGAGCTTCAATAGCTCAGTTGTCTAGACGCTATGTCACAAATACTTTTTTTCTCTAAGGCCGCGGGTTCGAGGTTCGTATCCCGGTCAATTCACTTTTTTTTTGTAAATTTTTTTTTATTATTTTCTTAAGACTTTTTTTTTGTTTATTTTTGGTTTTTTTTTAACATTTAATAATTAATTTATATACAATTTTATATTAATAATTAAATAATTCATAAATAGGCTAAAGACATCAACATTTTTTATAAAAACCCTCTGATACAAACAAAATACAAACGTTTTTATACCCTTCACCACAGGTGGAAGAGTCGCGGGTTCGAATCCCGGTCAATTCACTTTTTTTTCGTACATTTTTTTTTATTTTATTAAGATTTTTTTTTTCAGTTTTTTTTTTTTTGTTTTTTTTTAACATTTAATAATTAATTTAAATAAAATTTTATATTAATAATTAAATAATCCATAAATAGGCTAAAAACATCAAAATTTTTATAAAAACCCTCTGATACAAAATAAAATACAAACGGTTTTATTTCTATTTTTTGCTCCGATTTAAAAGAATTTATAAAAAGATTTTTAAACCATTTTATTTCTCATATATTAAGAAAATTTTATACATAATTTCCCTTTGAGTGCAACTATTTTAGGTCATAACTTATAATAATTTATTAAAAAAAAAAATTATAAACTATTTTACTTCAAATTTTTTAAATTAAGCTAAAGAAATTAAAAATATTTTTTATAAAAAAGCGAAATAAAATCCCAAATGCAAATTTGCCAGCTAAATCATACATTTTTGTAGAAATAAAACACATGCAGTTCTAGTGATTTCTTTTAACGATTTGTTGAAATTCATTTCTTTCACCTCTTCACCTTTTATACACAAACAACAAACACTATTCTAGAGCTGTAATATGACCTATGGATACGTATTATATAGCAAAAGATCGAAAATCTTTAGTATAACATATTTGCTGAAAAACTCGGAAATATCGGTTCAGATACAAAAAAGTTATGCCAAAACATAAATTTTTTTTAAATACCTATTTTCTGGAACCATAAATCTTCCCAAGTCCAAGTTTTATCAACAAACTAAGTGGTTAATTTCCTCTTAAAGGCGTCCGTATATAAATCTGTCCATTCCATATATGTCCATATATAAACTTCAGTTTTTTCCCAACCATGGTGAAGGGTATATAAGATTCGGCATAGCCGAATTTAGCTGCTCTTACTTGTTTTTAATTACAAATAATTTAAATAAAATATTTGTAATAAATTTTTTTAATAAAAATTCCTCTTTTTTGAAAATCTATTTTTAGACACAATACTTTTTCCATTTTCATAACCATATAAGTAACCCCTTACGTTATCACCTCTAAAGTAATGGGTATAAACATTACTTTGAAGCTAATCGCCTGCAAAATTCATCAGTGAAGTAAGGTGTAAAGTAATCCATCGGCCCCTATGGTTATACATTACTTAACCCATTATTTGGAAATGTGTGGTTTTGCTGGGTCGTTACTCTTTGATACCTCGTCTTCCTCGGATGATAAAGTATTCAACCAGGGTATTATTGTTACCAAACGCCAATAACGGAACAATATTGATGTCAAATTTTGTGTTTTTTTTTAATAGTTAAAAAAATTTCAAACCATCGCTCAAATAATTCAAGCGATGATTTTGACATCTCAAGTGATTTTTATTTCAGCGCAGTGATTTATGAAATTCTAATTTGTATGTATAAAATTTCAATAACGTAACGAACAGCTGTTTCAACGCGAGCAGTCACCTATATAATTCAAAAAATTATGTAAAATGAGGCGTAGCTTTTTGCAAATTGAGAGCATAAGTTTTTGAACAAGAAAAAAATTTTGCGGAAAATTTTTTGATATCTTTTGTTCTAAGAAAATGTCGAAATCATGCTATAATTGAATTGATAATGTTGAAAACGCTAATATAACTCAATAATAAATTCATAGTACATATTAAAATTTTAAATGCATTGGAAAATCAATTTTAAATACATATTTTATGCCTTGGCTGATTATGATGTTTTGTTTTTGAACTTTATGACCAAATATATATTACACCGATTGGCTCCATTCTGGCAAACATTTGTTAATGTTTCCCAACTGGTATGAGACGCAATTATATGGTCAAAGAATGATCAAAGTTCAATAATAATTGGAATATTATAATCCGAAAAAATAAGCTTACTTAACTAATATCGTCCCAAAGATTTTTTTCTTTTTTTATGACTTAATAAATTTTGGTAGTTTAGGTAATTTGGGGTTAAAAAACACGAATCTGAAATCAAATTTTTTTTCAGATTTTTTGTTTCTGAGAAAAATGGTGTTCGAATTCTCGAACACTGTATTTTCAAAGCATATTACAACGATAAAAATTAAAAACAAAAACATTTGTTCTCTATTGTTGAAAGTTAATTCGTTTGTTAATGGAACTACATTTTTACTTTTTTTTAAATTTTTTATATATAGTTTTTATTTTTTTAAAATTATGCTAAATTATGCTAAAATACATTAATGTTTTCTTCTGCTTTGTTTTAAAAGGGGAAGTGAAGTGGGTAAGAACTTTTATATTCAAATTTAAAGCTGACCCCTTATACTATCTAATTGCATAAAAGAAATAGTTCACACTTAATTAAAAAAAAGATAAAAATTGTAAAAACCAGTGTTCGAATAATCGAACACTGGGACGATATGGGTCAAAGTTATCCGCTGAAAAAAAAAATGTGAAACATATAGGTCTAATAGACCTATATTAACTTTCTAGGGTTAACAAATTATAGTTAAAGAAAACAAAGTGATGGCTTTTTTATTGTTATGTTAAGCGCCACTTAAGAATTCATTGCTTTAAGGTTTTAAAAAATGTTTTGTTCTTTTTTTATTATTATTTTTAACAATTTTCAAGTTCGTTAGTTACATATTTAAATGCAAAATGTGTACAAGAATGGTTAAAAGCAGAATTTGCCAACTTGTTAGGTTATGCATGGTTACATCTTTTTGGCTCACAAAAAAAAAGGAAGAATATATTTAGACGACAAACAAAAAATCGTAACATTTTTAAGGCCACCTTAGGGCAGCTCTTAAAGTGATTGAAACTAGAAAAAAACATCCTTTTTTTACAGAGACATGATTTGGTTAACAAAGAAACAAAAAAGAGAATAAAATAAAATGTCTGGCAACAAGAAAAAGTATTTTGCTTAAAGCACGATTTTCTTGTCTATGTCTAGATTTAAAAACTAAAAAAAAACGACAGAAAAATCAGAGCTTCCTTCATATCTGTTGATTTTGATGAGCCATGGAAAAATAAAAACAATTTCCTTTGAACAACAAAAAAAACCATAAGCTTTTTTTAAAGGCGCTTAAGTTTTTCTCCAGAGTTTATTTTCATTTTTCCTGTTTATTTAAGATTTTTTATCTCAACTTGTAGCATACTAGGGTGGCACATATTTTACAAGTTGGATTTTTTATGATAAGTGTATATGATATAGTATAATCATGAGCCATTATGATCATATATGTAAATACATTTAAGGTCATAAACCCTCAAACTTCGGATTCGAAGATATGTGGTCGTATATGAGATCATGTATGGTCACACATTGAAATATCCATGGACGTATATGATCATGTATGCCCATACATATTCATGTATCCCAGCAAAACTTTGGTAATGGATGTGATATTCTCATGCGTTACCTTGTAATGATAGCTCGTTAACTTTTTCATTATTTGCCAGCATAAAGTAATAAGTTACTCATTATTGATTACGTAATATATGATTTATAAATATAAAGAAATAATTGAAACATTTTTGAAAATCTATTTTTAGATACATTACTTTGTGTTTTTTTGTAAGCAAAAGGGTAATGTATGTTTGTTTTAACAACACTAGCGAAAAAACGAAGCAATTCATTTAAGTTTAAAGCAGTGGCGTCCAAACACTAATACTATGATATTTGCGTTTGTAGTAAAGAGCTTTTTTTTTCAGGGACGGAAAATTCAGTACGTTAGTACTTTTCCCTCAACTTGAAAATAACTTTTCAAACACACAACGATCAGTCTATGTTCACTAAAAAAATACATTTAATAAAGCGTGGGAACAGTTGTTTTTGTTTATTGAAAACAATGACGGCGATTCCGTATGTTTGGTTTGTGGTTATAATGCTAAGCGCAATCACAAACATACCATTGAAAGGCATTATAATACATGCCAAAAGGGATTTTTGAATAAAAATTTAGGTAGGGCCAAATTAGTAGATAAACTGAAATCAAAGTTTCAAAAGAAAAATTTGCCAATCGACCAATTTTAATATGAACAAGTAAGAGCGACTAAATTCGGCTATGCCGAATCTTATATACCCTTCACCATGGTTGAGAAAAAACTGAAGTTTATATATGGACATATATGGAATGGACAGATTTATATACGGACGCCTTTAAGAGGAAATTAACCACTTAGTTTGGTGATAAAACTTGGACTCGGGAAGATTTATGGTTCCAGAAATTAGGTATTTAAAAAAATGTATGTTTTGGGCATAACTTTTTTGTATCTGAACCGATATTTCCGAGTTTTTCAGCAAATATGTTATACTAAAGATTTTCGATCTTTTGCTATATAAGACGTATCCATAGGTCATATTACAGCTCTAGAATAGTGTTTGTTTTTTGTGTATAAAAGGTGAAGAGGTGAAAGAAAAGAATTTCAACAAATCGTTAAAAGAAATCACTAGAACTGCATGTGTTTTATTTCTATAAAAACGTTTGATTTGGCTGGCAAATTTGCATTTGGGATTTTATTTCGCTTTGTATAAACAATATTTTTAATTTCTTTAGCATAATTTTAAAAATTTGAAAGAAAATAATTTATAATTTTTTTTTTTTATAAATTATTATAAGTTATGACCTAAAATAGTTGCACTCAAAAGAAAATTATGTATAAAATTTTCTTAATATATGAGAAATAAAATGGTTTAAAAATCTTTTTATAAATTCTTTTAAATCGGAGCAAAAAATAGAAATAAAACCGTTTGTATTTTGTTTGTATCAGAGGGTTTTTATACAAATTTTGATGTTTTTAGCCTATTAATGGATTATTTAATTATTAATATAAAATTTAATATAAATTAATTATTAAATGTTAAAAAAACCAAAAATAAACAAAAAAAAACAGTCTTAAGAAAATAATAAAAAAAAATGTACAAAAAAAAGTGAATTGACCGGGATTCGAACCCGCGGCCTTAGAGAAAAAAAAGTATTTGTGACATAGCGTCTAGACAACTGAGTTATTGAAGCTCACACAAAATCATCGTCAAAAGAGGTACATATATAAAAGTCTTCGTGTATTAGAGATTTGTTTAGTTTTTATTTAAATGACAAATCTTTGTATGTGTGTTGTTTGTGTATAAGAGGTGGAGATGAAAGAAAAGAATTTTAACACATGGATGTGTTTGTTAAGCGTAAAATTCTACATACATATTAAACAAAGGGATTTTACGGGAAAAATTAGAGGTAGTCCTGGTTTTTTGCTAATATCTCAGCCATTTATTAACCGATCTGTCTGATTTTAAATAGCAAACAGTAATGGATCACATGTAACAGAAATATATAACAATCAAGTCCTCATCATGTCTGCGTTCTTCGGAAAACCCATTTCAACACACAGACGGACATCGTTAAATCAACTTCAACTTCATAAGGACCCAGAATATATATACTTTATAGGGTCTAAGATCAATATTGTAGAAATTACAAACGGAATGACAAACTTATATATACCCTTCCACCTGTGGTGAAGGGTATAAAAAAATCAAAGAAAAGATTCCTTTCGTTGTTGCTCTATCCTTAGCAACGCACAGCAAGCCTTTTTGAAGATGGCGGTTTTTGTTTAAAGATCTTTTAAAAGAAGTATTAAAGTCTTTTGTCTTAAATAAGTTATACAACTTATAACATTTCGAAAGTAAAAATTTCCATCTTTGTATTGTGCCCTCATAAATGTAAAAGCTCTCGTCGAAACTCGCTGTAGGTGAAAAAGCTCTTTTGTAAAAGCTTGCATATTGTGCATATGAGTTGGACGCAACTGGTTTAAAGCAATCAAATACTATATGTGTCGATAGCTCAGTGGGTAGAGTTCTTGGCTGGCAACCAGAGTTCCCAGGTTCGATTCCCATTATGACTACATTATTTTTAATAACGTTTAAAATATCTGTAATATATTTTTTTAAATAAAAATTCCTCTTTTTAGAAAATCTATTTTTAGACAAATTACTTTTTCCATTCTCATAACCATATAAGTAACCCCTTACATTATCACCTCTAAAGTAATGGGTATATACATTACTTTGAGGCTCATCGCCTGTAAAATTCATCAGTGAAGTAAGGTGTAGAGTAATCCATGAGCCCCTATGGCTACACATTACTTTACGCATTATTTGGTAATGTGTGGTTTTGCTGGGTATGTTCATCGATTTAAAATTGTGTTTAAAGCATGTCATAACATTGATTAATAAAATTAAATTTTTAGAATTTTACTGTATGGAAAATTGTGACTTAAAAGTAGACACATCACTGTTTGTAGTTCAATAAAAAAGTTTTCCGTTCCGTTTAAAAATAAAGGAAGATACATTTATTTTTCAAAGAAATATCTATATTAACTTTTTAATACATTTATTCGAAATAATTTACTATCATTTACCATTTTTTTTCAGTTTCATTTATTTTTTTCATTTGTTTGAAATTTAATAAAAATTTACCCACAAAACGGAAACTTGTGGTTTATTTGTGTCCGTAACAGTTATTATAAATTTAAATTTTGTTTGCTGTCTGTTTCAAAAAAAAAAATATTCAAAAAATTTCAATTTGTTTTTTTATTTAAATTGGTTGTATATATATAAAATTTTTCAATACAAATTACAAGAACTTCATAAACACACATACATATACAAACACATTCACACAAAAAGTGTTTATAGCTTCATATGCATACATAGATTTTGTATTGTTCGAGTATATTAAAAAAAAAAACAAAAAATACAAAAACGGAAATAATTTCCAATAAATGAAAAAAAACACTTATTTTTTAAGGAATTGGAAGGTAAAATTTTGACATTTATTTTAACTGATTATATCATTTGTTTCTTACGGATGTGTCAGTTGATTAATCAATATTTGAAAATAAATAACAAATGGCATTTAATTTAAATGAAAATTAAGTAGACCGGTTTTTAAATGAAATATCATTTCTTTTAAAAGATTTTTTCAGTTATTTTAACTTACAAACTGTTTTAAGTGTAGCAAATTTTCATAATGATATTAAATTGAAAATAAGAGATTTCTATAGAAATATCTTGAACCTTAATGCCCACATTATACATTATTGGAAATATTTAAATTTCTCACTATTGTTTTAGCCATTTAAACGTGTTTCTTAAGTGTTGTCATTTTATACTCTTCAAAGTAACTTAAGACATCCCGGCCAGCTAAAAGTTATTGTGCCATCTTCAGCCCAAAGTATGATTTAAGTGTTTACTCACTGTTCTCTTCTGTCCATCTGTCTACAGGAAGTGTTAAAAAAGAAAATACATTTTTGTTGATCAACAAAAAAGAAATCTCCTACATTCGTCTTACTTGGAACACATAATAAAGTCAACAGCAATTACTTTACACTGCAATAGTTTTCTTTTTCTTTGTTTATCATCCATAGTTGTGTCTGTCTGTCTGTTTAAGTATTTAGTCTTGTTTAACAAATATTGGTCAAAATCATCACAGCAGGGGTGGTGGTTTTAAGTTTTTATTTTCATTTTCGTTGTTTAACGTAGCACACTTTATTGCATGTGTGTTTATTTTTGGCCTTAAATCGGCTGGTACATTTACGAATCAGGTCTTAACTCTTTAAGGTCCAAGCTTCAAAATAAGGTGTCTTAATGGCAATTGAATTTAAATCAAAAAGTTCTCTAATGCACAGTGGTAAAATATTTTTTAAACTAAAGGGTGGTTAAATTTTAAGGGCCGATGTTTATTTTAAATAAAACACAAATTAGTTAGGAAACTATTGTCATTTGTTTTTATTATGATAATATGGTATGGTTAAATTATGTATGGAACAAATTATCGGCCAAATGGCCTCCGCGACCTCGGCGGCACACATCCATCCGATGGTCCAAATTTTCGATGACGCTGAGGCATAATGTGCCGAATTATGTCGAATTATCACCTTTTATTTCAAATAACCCCAAAGAAAGAAGTCCAACGGTGTCAAATCACATGATCTTGGCAGCCAATTGACATCGCCACCACGTGACATAACACTGTCATTGAATTTGTCGTGCAAAAGAGCCATTGTTTCGTTAGCTGTGTGGCAAGTGGCACCGTCATATTAAAACCACATATCGTGCACATCCATATCTTCCAATTCGGACCATAAAAAGTTCGTTATCATCTCACGATAGGCAACACCATTCATAGTAACTGCCTGACCGGCCTTATTTTGGAAAAAATACGGCCCGATGATGCCGCCAGCCCATAAACCGCACCAAACTGTCACTTTTTGTGGGTGCATTGATTTTTCGACAATCGCTCTTGGATTATCAATCGCCCAAATGCGGCGATTCTGCTTATTGACAAATCCACTGAGGTGAAAATGTGCCTCATCACTGAAGATGATTTTCTTCGAAAATTTATCATCCACTGTTGCCATTTCTTGCCACCATTCTGACCATTGACGACGTTTGGAATGGTCAAGAGGCTTTAGTTCTTGAGTATATTGCACCTTGTAAGCGTGTAAATGCAAGTCTTTATGCATAATGTTCATCAACCACGAGCGTGAGAGGTGCAATTGTTGGCCACGACGACGAGTTGAGGTGGACGGCTCTTCAGCCACACTATCGCGAACAGCAGCAATATTTTCTGCAGTACGAGCTGTACGAGCATGCACTGGTATTTTCACATCTCCTACAGGTCCGGTTTGCTCAAATTTTTGCACGATTTTTTCGATTGTACGCACATTTTGACGATTAAATTGACCGAAAAAATCACGAAGTGCACGATATGCATTTTGATTTGAACGCCCATTTTCATAATAAGCCTGATAAACTTTAACGCGATACTCGATTGTGTATCTTTCCATGGTTCAAATTGAATTAGTCTGAAATTGAGAAATGTCAAATGAAATGCAGAAAAAACCTTGACGTTTAGGTGTAGTTCACATTCAATATCGGTTCTTAAAATGTAACCAGCCTTTATAAGTATTACTATAGGGTTTTAAATATCTTTATATCGTAATCCCCGTTTTTTGCTCTGCATGCTGTTATACACCTGAGACTGTCATCGTTGGCACCCTCAATCACAATACAGGGTGATTCCTAAGGGTGATCTGATCTATAGTTAAGAAGATCTATTAGAAAATACAACACAAAAATGCATCGGACATGCGACCTATAAATTGGATGTAGATTACGAATTGAATTTTTTGTCCTGTACTTATTATTATCAATTTTTTTTATTTGGATTCATTTAGCAATGCTAATTTTATCTGACTTAAATATTTATAAATCTTTGTTTAATCATTCGTTTGACAAAGTCCTTATTATGACCGCTATCTTTCCAAACAGAAGTTCGTGCTTTCATGCAAAATGCTAAAATTACGTTACCTATTTCAAAACGAATGCAATAAACTATCGTTATCCCTAAAATATCGAAACGGAAATTTTTATTGGTTCGAGTTCAAATTTACATATTTGGTTAAGGTACTGTAAGTGGCTTTTCATTTTATTTAAATTCATTCGGATCTTTCAGCATCCCTATTGTGAAAACCTATGCAACTAAGGATATTATAATTTTTGTGTGCTAAAGTCCCATTAATGCACAAAAACTTAATATATCGTAAATTTCCAGCATGTTTCCAAACAAAATTCGGGTAATTTGTGTCCTCACTTCTTAACTCCGAAATGTAGAAAATAGATTCGTGCTTACCGCCGAATTTATGTGCAATTAAATGGTACAGTTGAGTTTAGTGACTTTTTGAATAAAATGCATTTTTTTTGACAAAAAAAAATTATTATTTATTTCTCAATAGGAGACTCTTATCTAGATACATTAAGTATATTTGGGTAAAATAACATAAGATACCGAAAATTGTGGATATGAAAATTTTTGCCAATATTGCGAAATTAACGCTTAAAAATGAATTGTAACGAATTTAGTGTTGAATATATCAGCTGTGCTTAAGTTAAACAACTGTTAGTGATGGCCCAGAACAATAACGCACCGTATTTTATACCTTCCATGTTCTCTTTGTGTACTATCGAATGAACAATAGGGTGGGTCGAAAAAAAACTTGCACCGGTCACTCTCTAGAATTAAAGATAATGTGAAGACGATCTCAAAAAATTTTTTTTTTGCCGCGCTCCTTGACATCGTGCTTTTAGTTTTTTGTTTCTTGTGCCTAAATTCCATTTGTTTCCAAACGATAAAAAAGGTTTTAAATTCCATGAAATTTTGCCTTTTACAGTACACTCAGAAAAAAAGTTAGTAGAAAAATTTGTAAACGGTTTTGAATTCCACTTTACTACATATTTTTGTACTGAATTTTAGTAAAAAAATTATTATTTAGCAAATCTTTTTACAGAATATTTACAAATTTTTGTTGCTAATTTCAGAAATCATTTTACAAATTTTTTAAAACCGATTTGCGAAAATTAGCAAAAAAAATTGACTAAAATATTTCTCAAAACAGAAATTACCAAACTAAAACAAAATGATTAATTCGGTTATGTTTTAACAATTTTTAAGCCTTTGAGTTTGTTTTTAATTTTGTATAAACTACTTAAAAAAAAATAAATGAAATAAAATAAAATAAAATAAAAAATTTTGATGCACGATAAAAAAATAAACTTAAATTAATTAAATTAATATTAATAATATTTAGTAATTTTTTTTGCTGATTTAAATTCTACTTTACAAAAAGTAAATTCTACTTTACAAAGAGTATACAAAAATTTAGTAGCGGCTAATAATTTTTCTACTAATTTCATTGTACTACACGTCAGCAGACATGTGTTGCTAAGATTAGCAAAAAATACCGCTGAGCTCAAATTAGCAAAATTTCCCGTAATAACAGCAAAATTTTTAGTTGTCATTGCAGACTTTTTTTGGTGAGTGTATATATTTTTATTCATCAACAAAAAAGTTACAGAGATTTAAAAAAAATGTGCGGGGTCAAGGGGCGTGGCAAATTTTTTTTTTTTGAGATCGTCTTCACATTATTTTTAATTCTAGGGGGTGACCGGCACAACTTTTTTTGTATGGTGTGCGATCCACTCTAATGAACAATGTACTATAAACAAGGACCCTATAAACCAGGATGAACAAACTACCAAATTTTTATCCACCAAATGATGCCAAATGGTGCGAGTACAAAAAAATTCGTAGCCCAGACCACGAAATTCTTAGCCGATTTACAGGAACACTTAGCCTCTAGCAAGGGTTGTACCAATTCAAACATGTATACAAGGTGGCGCACAAGTAATCCTCCTATCAGAAAATGCTATAAATTTTGCGATTGGCCCTTAATGTCAGTTCTGTTTTGACATTTGTGTAGTAAACACATGCGAAATACACGTTAATAAACAATGTTGCGCTACACTGCTTCAGAACGCGGAATATTGGTGATTATTTATTTAAGCAATAATGAAGATGATTTTTCATCAAAAATAATCATGAGTGATGAGCCCCATTTCCATCTTAGCGGGTACGTAAATAAGCAAAATTTACGCTTCTGGGGCACTGAAAATCCGCGTGTAACCCACGAAGAGCCATTACACCCGCTCAAAGTCACTGTATGGTGTGCTGTTTTCGCTGGAGGAGTCATCAGACCTTTTTTTCTTCGAAGACGTCGCGGGCCAAACGGTTACTGTGAATGGTGAGCGGTACAGAGCAATGATCAACGAGTTCTTTTTGCCGCAACTTGATGAATTGGGATTGAAAAACATGTGGTTCCAACAGGACGGTGCAACGCCACACACTGCACGTGCGACAACCGATATGCTGAAGGATGCATTTCCCGGGCGCCTAATCTCCCGTTTTGGCGATTTGCACTGGCCAGCAAGATCGCTCGACTTGACCGCTCCAGACTTCTTTTTGTGGGGCTTTTTGAAGTCGCAGGCTTATGTCAACAAGCCTCAGACTCTTGCAGCTCTTAAAGACAATATCGGTCAAGAATGTGAAGACCTATCGCCGGAAGTTTTGGCCAAAGTGATGGAAAATGCCATAAAAAGGGCTCAAATGACAATCAACTGTGGCGGCGACATCATATTCTCGACTTAATGTAAAAAAAATTAAAAGACCAAATAAAAATAATCCACAAGAAGAATCTTTTTTTTTTAAATTACAGCCAAAAAACATCGGAAGGTTATTTTTGCGCCACCCTGTACATTTACATCACAATCGCTGTACTTGCGCTACAACCCTTGCTAACGGCTAAATGTTTCTGTAAATCGGCTAAGAATTTCGTGGTCCCGGCTAAGAATTTTTTTGTAGTCGCACCATTTGGCATCATGACAGCATGCCATCATGGCATCATGGGTTGCTAAAAATTTGTTAGTTTGTTCATCCTGGTTGCAAGGGTCCTTGCTATACACCAAATTAGTAAGTATATTAATAAATTTTTATTAAAATAATTTTTTGTGTTTGTTGTTTTTATAAAATCAATATCTATAAGCCAGAAAAAATAGGTCGTTTGTGTGGGAAGAAGACATTGGGGAGGAATGGAAGAAGAATAAGAAATACTTGTTACCGTATAAGATGATTTGGAGTGAAATTTAGCTTTTTGGTTCCCACAAAATACTTATAGATAACGAAGTATTTAGCCCTAGTAAATGCTGCAAATATTTACACATTGCATCTTAAAAGGTTAATAATACAATTTTGTAGAAGAAAAACCAAAAAAGAAAGCAAACTTAAAAAAAAATATATGTTAGTATGTCATTTATGTAAGAAATATCATAATTAAAAGCATATCAATATTACTTAGCAAAGATCAGCTATTGACCTTGGCCTGCCGTTGTGGTCGTCACCATAGGATGGTGGTGAAATAATTTTATCATTGATAACATGAATTATGGGTATAAGGTTTGAATTCAGTGCAATGATTTTATCTCCTGATTCGGTAAACTGTTGCCGATCTGGGAATAAATGTGACCGAAGAATAGACAATAAACTGTTGCGCCAAAAGTTACGCTAGTCAACAAAAATCAATTTTTTTGTTGACATTAGCGAGTATTGTGTGAAAATATTCTGCAATATTTTTTTTTAAGATGGTGTTTTTTATACACGAGTTACATATGTTTTTGTAGTTCCATTGTTTATTATACTTTATAAAACACTATGTAGAGAGGGTATAATAAGATTGTGTTGTCGGACCCAGACCAACGTTATTGTACTAAGCGTTTCAAAATCACTTTCTGATTTGTTTTGGCAATATACGTCCGACCATGAAAGCCTTGTAGCTTGATTACAGGTCACAGAAAAGTAGATGAAATTTATTATATGAGCTGGCCAAAGAACTAAACCTATTGCAATTGCAATCGGTTCATATTCAATCCAACCCCTCTAAAAAAGGTCCCATCCAAAACGTCAAACCGTTTTTCCAGGAAATTCATACATGCACTTTATTTTTGCAATTTTATTCTAATTTTTCGTTAATTTTTCTGGCCCCTTCCCAAAATTTTTCCCGCTTTCCGGAACATCGTACTTTAGGATATCTCATGGTCGTACCTGACCGACTATAATCTTTTTATTTTTTATACATGTATGCAATTGACGAAATCTATGACAATTTTGTTTAGATATGAAGAAGATTTTTCCTTGAGAGTACAAAAAGTCTTTGCTTTTCACTGTGAATGCACACTTTACCTACTGCAAGTTTTCTAGGTTACCTTTTTATAATATACATACTATAATATTTAACATTTTTCCAAATCTTCGAAAAGGATCATGCAACTACTAGGACAACGTTTTACTTGTTTTAATTTCCTGATTTATAAAATATGGTTGTACTTAAACAGTGAAAATATTTATTATTAGAACCAATACACGTTACATAAAATGCTACTGAAATAAAAAAAAAAACGAAACAAATTTATGACTTCCTTATAGAACATATAACCCAAAAGAGAACATAGTTTCCACTCTCCTTTAACTGAAACACACGTCTAAACACATGAAGGTACAAATGCACGTTTTTATTTAAACTAAAAGTATAAACAAAAAATAAAATAAAACCGGTAGTACGGCGACCCTTAAAAGAATATTTAATACAAAAAAGCACACGGCCAACAAAACTAAAAAAAGTTAATAAATGAAAGGCGGCAAATTTCTTTTGAGGACCTTTAAAAATTTGTCAAAGCCTGTCACAATTTCGTTTTGTGATGAATTTACGATAGCGATAAACTACAAGAGAATAAGAGAGACTGAAATAATAAGAAATATTACATACACACGTGTGCATAGACTTGAATATGTGTGTATTAGGGTGGTACTTATTATTTTGATAAAATTTTTTTTAATGATATTCTTTAACCGAAATGTCACTAAAATGAAGCTTAATGTAGAAAAGCCCTAACCTAAGAAGAAAAAATTTTTATTGAAAAATTTAATAGACACACGTTTAATCTCATCCAAGAACTCATCAGTGGTTGGTTATATTATGTGTTAATTGACCAAACTATTTTTATTGTCATAGTCTCTATCTGAAAAACTTTTTTCTAAAAAGTGTATGCCTTGGCCCGGAAACAAACCATTATCCCTTTACAGGCATTGACTGCTAGCTTCAACACTTAACGAAATAAATTACAGTCGGCACAGCAATGTGTGTGGCTAATTGAATTTTTTTTTGCAATTCATATTTTTATTTTCAAAAGAGCCAAAACTAATTTAATAAGTGAACAATTTATTTTTCAATTGTGATGATTTATCTATTTTAATCCCATATTTATATATTTTGCACAAGTAATTATCACATTGTGGTGCGCTTTATTCCCATTTTTATTACTTAACTGAAGAATAAAAAAACTTACAAGGACTCAAACCGAAAGACTTAGATATTGATGACATCTGAAAATGTTATAGGAAAAAATCTAAGATTGACCTGTCTCGGAATTTTAAAGGATCAAAAAATAATTCAAAATTATTATTTTTTATTTTTTTTTGGCTTTTTAAGATATTTTCATTAAAGTGGTATCATTGGAAATGGCTTTTTAAAGGCTGCTTTGTTCGGAAATATTTTGCTTTTATGTTAGCAATTGTTAAAATTTCAAAAAAATTACGTACTTTATGTAAAGAAGTATATACTGCTTTGTAGGGACACACCCTACATACATACTTTAAGTTTAAATTTTTTTGTTAAAAATTTCAAATTAATTTTATAAAAAATTTGCATTATTCTTTATTCTAATTTTAACTTACAATCAAGAACAATAAAAATTACTATAAAATAAATATTAATAGGATCCTTCGGGATTCTATATGCTATGGCTGCCAATTTCATATATTTTTTTTTTTTTTTTTATTATATTAATTATATAATTACAAATTATATCCTAATACCCTAACCGAGCACTAGCTACAAAGACTATTGGCTCGTTGTAACGAAAAGAGACCAGAGCCTCTGGTGGGAATTGAACCCACAACCCCCGCACTGATAAGCTAGCACGCTACCAACTAGCCTACCGGGGCGCTCAATTCATATATTTTATACCATATTAAATTTCAGCGGACACGTATTTATTCTATATTTTGAGTTTAAGGTATTTTTTTAAAGGCCTTTTTCGATTCTTTTTGGGACAACTTGACAACCCTAGAATAAAACAAGGGCAGTATTGTAGTATATCAAACTTCCTCATTTGACGAATATATATTTTGATGCACTTTTCTAAATAGAATTTCAAACGGTTCTCAAACACTACCGAATAAGAAAGTAACCAAAAATGTCTAAATTTCTTGCCCATATTTTATCAACTAGATGTCCGAGGTTCCAATTCAATGGTATTTTTTATTTAACTTTATATACTTAATATAAACTTATAACAATATTGTATAATATATTTTTACACTTTGAAAGTCAAAATAACTGAAAATATCATTTAAAAGAAATGATATTTCATTTAAAAACCGGTCTACTTAATTTTCATTTAAATTAAATGCCTTTTGTTATTTATTTTTAAATGTTGATTAAACAACTGACACATTCGTTAGAAACAAATAATATAATCAGTTAAAATAAATGTTAAAATTTTACCTACCAATTCCTTAAAAAATAAATGATTTTATCATTTATTTAAAATGTTTTCCTTTTTTGTATTTTTTTTAATATACTCGTACAATACAAAATGTATCTATGCATATAAAGCTATAAACACTTTTTTGTGTTTGTGTTTGTGTTTGTTCTTGTAATTTGTATTGAAAAATTTTTTATATATACAACCAATTTAAATAAAAAACAAATTGAAATTTTTTGAATATTTTTTTTTTTTTTGAAACAGACAGCAAACAAAATTTAAATATGAATTAACTGTTACGGACACAAATAAACCACAAGTTTCCGTTTTGTGGGTAAATTTTTATTAAATTTCAAACAAATGAAAAAAATAAATGAAACTGAAAAAAAAAAAATTGGTAAATGATAGTAAATTATTTCGAATAAATGTATAAAAAGTTAATATAGATATTTCTATGAAAAATAAATGTATGTTCCTTTATTTTTAAATGGAACGGAAAACTTTTTTTATCAAACTACAAACAGTTAACTACATAATATTTTGAGTTTAAGTTAATTTGTATTTTAAGTGTAATAATTAAATTCTATATTATGTTTTTTATAAAATATATTTAAAAAATTATGGTACCCAGGTTAAAATGTTCATATATGGTAATATATGGGTTCATATATTATTCCATATATGCTCCGATCCGTAATTTGAGGGTACGTGGCCGTATATCCTCATATATGGACATATTTGAATGTTCACATATGGTCAGATATGAGAACTTTTCAATATATCAAAAAAAAAATTTTTTTTATTATGCAACAACAATTTTTTTTATTTTTTTTATTAAAACTAAATGTAAAGATTATACCTCTATTTATATTCTGCTGATAAATTCATACATATTGAAGAAATTTAGGAATTGTTTACTATCATTTAAGAATATGTTATTTTTAACAATTATAAATTAAAAATAAAGTAATACATATAAGGCAATTCCAGCTCAAACCGCACAGCATTCGGATTTGTCATCTCCGATTTTAATGAAATTATTCATAAATAGTGTTTATCAAATCATTAACTTTTCGACCCCAAACACTTTCGGTTTTCGAAATATGACGTCATGGCAAAAACGTCAAAATATCGACAAAGTGTGCATACAAAGTCCCCATAACTTCTAAACTATACAAGCCTAAAATTTTTCTATTGGTACTATTTTAAAGGTGAAAACATAACCTTCAAAATGGCGTCCTAAATTTTTATTGTATTAAAAGGTTAAATATAATATGGGTATTTCCACAGAAAGGTCAACCGCTACCAAAATATTAAAGTTGAAGAAAAAAGACTTTTCTGAGAAAATTTAGTTGGTTAATGCATTGGATTTTAAGAATATACCTAATTAAATACATATTACCATTTGTAATTTAAGAAAAGTGGTCTGCAAAGAGCAGCTTTGCTTTTTTTGGTTTTAGCGTTTTTAATTGACATTTTTCCTTGAGTTATTTCTAAGTGTTACATATCATGTCGATTGCACTCTTCTTATAGACTAAATATACCAACAATAAATATTTAAAAACACCACAGTAGAGATCAAGCAAACTCCGAATAACGGTATAATTCAAAGATTCTTTGTACTACATTCTTCTATCCCGTTCGCGACCGAAAATAAGCATTTGTGTTTAGTTCTCCGTGAACGTTGATCGGAATAGTTTGATATTTACAATTCAAAACAAAATAACCGAGACCATATAAAAAAACCAAACCTAAAACATTTTGATCCATAAATAAACCTAAAAAATGCCTTTGGAATCATTGTCCCGTTCGCGATGTCCCGTTCGCGATTCTAAAAAAATATTTAAAAAAAATAATAATAAGGATAATAAAAAAAAACAAAATGCTAAATAAAATCTTTATATCTCTGCTTTAGTTAAAAAATAATCTCCATTTAATAAACTGACGAAATTCGCAGAGTTTTAAACAAAACCACACACTGAAAAAAATGACTTACATTTTTTGTCCCGTTCGCGATCGCAAGTTTATCCAAAATATTTGGAGAACGTTCATATTTTATAATTTTCTTTTTGTTCTCAAAAATTGTTCTACTAAAATGCTATTAAATATTTATAAAAAGTTAAAAAAAAATTTGAGTTTTCATATTTTTTTTTTCAAGTTGAGTGCGTACGAATGTCCCGTTCGCGATCCTGGAAATGCCCATAGGTGTTACAAACTAAGATGGGGACTCATTTTGTTACTGAGTTATGAAGGAAAACGTGGGCGTAAGCAAACTTTCGTCGCATGCAAAAGCTTACACACAAAAACATGTATACTAAATATTGTACACACATACACACTCATAGCATGTAAAAGATTTTTCGTATGAAACCGTCAAGATAAATTTGCTTACGACCACGTTTTCCTTCATAACTCAGGAACCTAATGAGTTTCCACCTTAAAATTTTGCCACAAATGTAGAGAGGCCTTAGTTTTTAACATATATTTTTTTCAGAATTTAAAAAAAAATAGGTTGTATAGTTTAGAAGTTATAGGCGACTTTGTATGGACACTTGTTCGATATTTTTACGTTTTTGCCAATTTTCATAACGTCATATTTCGAAAACCGAAAGTGTTTGGGGTTAATGATTTGATAAACACTACCCATTTACAATATTTGAGGAGAATTTCATTAAAATCGTAGATGACAAATCCGAAAATGACTGTGCGGTTTAACGTGGAATGTCCCTATATCACTTTAATTCATTTAGGTTAAAACTATTTTAAAATAAATTAAATGTTTTGTTCAAAAACTGAATTAATAAAAAAAAACTTATAAAAAGTATTAAAAAAATTAATATCAATCAGCAAAATAACATTTTTATTTAGCGATCGTGACGCTTTTGATGCCGTTTAACCTCACCATTTTTTGGCCTCTATTTTTTTTTTTTTGAAGCTACTCTGTTGTACCTATCCTATTTTTTGGCCACATTCCATAGAAAAATTAAAACAAGAATCGTGTTAAAAGTACAAAGTTAATTGATGCGTGTACTCACCAAAAATTAACCTTTTTTTAAACATTAATTTTTTGCGCTTGGCGATCTTGACCTTGGAATTTCGGAGACTGTCTTGCCAAAATTGTTTCTTTTTTAAAAATTAATATTTCTTCAATAACAAACATTTTGAAATCTGGTCAAAGTGGGGTAACAAAGAGAATGAAAATTATTAAAAGTTTTATGTGCACAACAACTTTTGCATAAGAGTTCGGACTGGATCTTAATTCGCTAGAACAAGAGTTTAAATTGAAAAAAATCTTGCCCATATTTGGTAAAAAAAACATACTACCCATATATGGTATAGAATATGCATTTAAATATGAACATAAATGGCAATTGCGAATCGATATATGGACCAATATATGCAATATATTATCATATCGGAAAAAAAAATTTAATTCTTAGTGAAGGTGCATTAATTAAAAAAAAAAAATTAAAAATATACATCGGTAATACCAAAAAAAAAAAAAATATCGCAAAAATTTCCACAGTTGAAAATCAGTGCCACTCTAATACACTGTATGTATTCTTGTCATTCTGCTCCGTTAAGTGGTTGTAAGTATGTATGCATAAACGGGGTACATATATAGTTGCTTTTTTTTGGACTTACTTTTTATATGGTTCACATGATAGATACCGTTGTAAAATTTTAATTATTAACCATAAATTTTAAAGCATTTTGTTTAAATTATGTGCGAAATAGCAAGTTATGCAATTAATATGTGTGTTTGGCTGTATGTATGTATGTGTTTAAATGATAACATAGATTCAAGCCGTAGGTATTAAGCCCACAATAAATATGTATTTAAAGTAAATTTGAAAAAAATGTGCAATATTTATGAATGATCGAAAACGACAACATGGCACTCTACTAACTTACATCAGGGCCATACTGGAAATAGCAAGTCTAACACAAAAGATCTGAAATTTTTACTTAACGCCATAGCAAGGGTGCCTTTATATGAAAAGGAAAGGTAAATTTTTCATGTTAGAAGGACAAATTTAATCATTTCTTAACTTTTCTGACCTATTTGTTTTTTAAATGAAATGTACAATGGTAACATGTCCTAGAACATATCATGGAAGTGATCTATACACTCCCAATAAATATACCCTTACACTCAAAAAAAAAGACATGAATTAAAATGTAATAAAAAATTTCCTTCAAAATAGTTTATTAATTGTCCTCAATTTAAGTAAAATTTTATTAAAACTTAGAAAAATGTTCTTAAAAAGAATAAAAATTCCTCAGTTTGAGGAAAAACGAAATAGTTTATATACTCAAAAATAGTTCATAATTCTTCTAAGTAATATTTCTTGATTTTAGGAAAAAAAAAAACAAGTCAATTAAATAAAAATTTATTAATTTAAGAAAAAACGTGTTAGTTTTAAGAAAATTGCAAAAAAAATTTAGGACATAATTTATTCCCATTTAGTTCAAAAAATGTGTCTAACTTAAATCGAGAAATTAATTGAACTTAATGTGTGTTCACTTTTTGTTCGCGAGTAGTAAAATTAACTAAATTTTAGAAAGCCATTTCCATATTCAGTTTTTAAGTATACCACTTTCTAGTTTTAAAGAATTTTTTTCTAAAAATTAGTTCAGACAATTAAAAACAAAAAGTAATAAATTTTTTCTTATGTAATAATAAAAATTTACTTGATTTTAGAAACTGATGAACTATTTCTAAGGAAAATTTTTATGCAACTTAGGATAAATAAATTTAAAAATTTTAATAAAATATTCTTTTTTTCAAGCAAAAGTTTTTTGATTTTAAAAAAATTATAAAATTTGATATAGGATTTTTTTATTTTGTTGGAAAACGTTTAAATTATTTTTAATGTTCTATTCCATAAAAACAATCAATTAAAAAAACAAAGCAGTTAGTTTTCCTAATTTTCAAGAAGAAATATTATTAAATAAAAGTAAAGTAACCATTTAAAAAAACTATAGTGCATGATTGTAATTTTTAGTTCATGATCGTGCGTGAGTCAAAAATCTCTCACGTGCCCATCTCTAATCTTAACAGTCTTAAATATTGAACTTAAAGTAGCAAAAATGTATTTTAAAATTTTTTTAGCAAAAGGTAAAGAATTTCGAATTTGCGCTTTTATGTAATAAATTTGTTTGTTGACTACAATACAAAATATCGCAGGCACATTTTATACAATGGCTTTCCTATAAGTATCGTAGCGCTTATTAAACTTTATATTTACCGAACGATTTTTTTCACTTAATAATAAAAAAGTTTAAATTTGTATATGTTAAATAAAGTTTAAGCTAAAAATCCCATTAAATAAACTTATAACATTTTCCATTTTCCAATAATAACAAGAAATTTCCTTAAATTAGTTAATTTAAGAAGACAAAGAACCCCCAGTATTCCTTAGCCATAGATGCTGTGTGTCACGGAGGGCGTCCCTTTTTGTAGTTCTCTTAAGCAGAACCGTTAATTAACTGCGAAAAGAATCCGACTGTAACAAATTTATTACGTTTCAGGATATCCTGCAGTACATTTTTTTAATTTGTTTACCTTTTTGCTAATGAAATTTAATTTATATTTCAAATACATAAATTTAGTATAATTCACTTTAATTTTAAGACAAAAATGTATAGCAAAAAATCCTCCGAAAGTGGGAAAATACTTATGGTTAAATATATTAGCTTTACCATAGAAATAGTTTTATATATATTAGAAAATTTTTATCAAATTTAAGTATAATTTTCACTTAAAAGAAGTGCTATTTAACTTGTTGTTAGAAAATATTTGCTTATTTTTGGGGAGTTAAGTCCTAGTTTTTAGTAAAAAAAAAATTATCTAATGAACTTAAATAAAATAAAATTTTTCTTAAAATCAAGGAAACATTTCCTAACTAACAGTACAATTTTAGATGATGTATGAACTAATTAGGAGGAAATTTTACTGTTTTCTAATACAAAATGTACTTCTTAGTAGTAAAATTTTTCAATAATTTAGAAATTTTTATCAAATTTTAAGTAAAATTTGTTTCTTAATTTCAAGGAAAATTTTATTAAATATTGCTAAAAAGTGTCTTTGGCGCCGTTTTCATTTAAATTTTTCCTCTAAATAAGTTAATTTTTCTAAATTCTAGTTAATTTTTTTTGAGTGTACCGATTGAAGTTTATTTATTATATAGAATCAATAAAATTGTAATTTAATACTTTTATAAGCAGTTGAGATTTTTAGTTAAATATAAAAATATATATTAAATAAATTTCTTTTCAATTTTTATAAAATAACTGATTTAAATACAAAATTATTTAAATACAAATTACAAGAAATTGTTGGCATATAAAGGGTGGTTAAATTTTAAGGGCCGATGTTGATGTTGTTTTTGTCTGCATTTCATTTGACATTTCGCATTTTCAGACAAACTCAATTTGAACCATGGAAAGATACACAATCGAGCAACGCGTTAAAGTTATTCAGGCTTATTATGAAAATGGGCGTTCAAATCAAAATCTACTATGTTATTTTTTTTTGTCAGAATAATCGACCAAATGTGTCCACATTCGGGATAATTGTGCACATATTTCTGCAAATCGGGTCTGTAGGAAATGAGAAAACAGCTGTGCATGCTTGCCAAGTTCGTTTTGCGGAAAACATTGCTGTTGTTCGCGATAGTGTGGCAGAATAGACGTCAACCTCGACTCGCCGTCGGTGTTCGCTATCGCGAGATCATAACGGAATTATTGAAGCCAGAAATTGATTATATGGATGTGTACGATATGTGGTTTCAACAGTACGGTGCCACTTGCCACACAGCTAACGAAACAATGGCTCTTTTGCGCGACAACTTCAATGACTGTGTTATCTCACGTGCTGGCGATATCAATTGTCCGCCAAGATCATGTGATTTGACACCGTTGGACTTCTTTCGTTGGGATTATTCGAAAGAAAAGGTGTACGTCGATAAGCCAGCAACAATTCAAGAGCTAAAGGATGAGATAATTCGGCACATTAACGGCATCGAACCTTTATTATGCCTCAGCGTCATCGGATGGAGGTGTACTGCCGAAGTCGCGGCGGCTATTTGGCCGATATTTTGCTCCATACATAATTGAACCATATAGAGTATTCAAAAAACCGGCCTTTTGAAAAAACCGGTTTCGGTTTTCTTCGAAAAATCGAATTTTGAAAAAACCGGTTTCGGTTTCGGTTTTTGCAGAAAAAACCGGTCAACCGGTTTTTTTCGGTTTTTTTTTTTAATTTTATATTATATATATTTCAAAGAATGTATTTTTTATTTATATTACTTTATATATTAAATTTCTTTTTTTGTTTGTTATAAAAACAATTAAGAAATTATATAAGCTTTTTATTAAAATTAAAAAAAAAACGAAAAAACCGGTTGACCGGTTTTTTCTGCAAAAACCGAAACCGAAACCGGTTTTTTCAAAATTCGATTTTTCGAATTTTGGAAAATTAAAAAAAATTAAAAATTAAATTTAATTTTAATTTTTTTATTGTATTTCATTTCAAGATTTTATTTATTGGTTTTAATATTTTTTAAAATAATATCTCAAAAATTCATTAAGTTTGTAAATTGAACGTTTAAAACGATTGGAATTAAATAATAAACGATTGGCATTAAATATATAAACGATTGGCATTAAATAAATATGTAAAAAGAAAATCTATTTTTCAGTTCTAAAATATTATTTTAGAAATAATATCCAATTTAAATGTTTTGTTTTAAGACGATTTCTGTGTTTGCTTTTGATAAAGCTAGAAGTGAAAAATACTCTACTAGATGTTGGACAAATAGTCAAAAGACAATTATATAAATTTTCCAACTTTTCAGTTATTTTGTCGCATTTATCAAGATATATGAAATCATCATACAATTATGAATGATTTTGTACAGTCTCTTTTTTAGGATTTTGAATACTGTTTATTGTGTTATTTAGAACAGAAATTAAACTATTTGAATTTGGAATATCCAAAGTTAAGTTCTCATCGGAATCTATCAGACTTACATCTAAATCTTCATAGCCAAACAAACGATTATAAAAGTGTTCGGAAAAAAAAAGAGACCAGTTGGTGATGTAATTAAAAAAACCGGTTAACCGAACAAAAAAGACCGGTTTTCGGTTTTCTTCGAATTTACAAAATATTCGAAACCGATCGGTTTTCAAAAATAAAGAAACCGGTTGACCGGTTTTCGGTTTCGGTTTTTGAATACTCTAGAACCATACCATATTATCATAATAAAAAAAAATGACAATAATTTCCTAAATAATTTGTGTTTTATTCAAAATCAACATCGGCCCTTAAAATTTAATCACCCCTTACATAAACACATAGAAAATAAATATAGAAACCTACACCGAGCCAAAAACACCAGTAATATTAACTAAAATCCATATGAAATTGATGAATGGGTAATCGTTACTATACAGCCAACAAAACCTGTACGTTGATTTAACACATTGTTTAGTAAACATATGTTTTGCGATTAATTATTTAATATGGTTTGACTAAATATTTCTAATGTAAATAACTATATGTATGAAAATGTATTTTTAGTTTGATTCGAGATCATAGTAAAAGTTTTTTCAAATGAAAAATTTTCCCTTATTTTTTTATTTAAGTAAACATGGAGAATACACAGAAAAAGTTATTAGAATGGAATGCATTTTCTGTGAGTTAAAAAGAGATATTTACAATTGGTATTTCGTCACAAAGAATGTTGATGGAAGTCGTAGCTGACCAGACAACGTTTTAAAATCGTTTTTCTAGAACGTAATAAATTTAATACGAATAAAGAACAAAATCAATTTTTTCAAAATTTTTTGATTAAAAAAAAACTTTTTTTGCCAACTTTTTTTTAAACTTTGATATTTAACATAGTGGATATTTTAAAATATTCATCATGAGGGATATTTTTTGTTTGAAAACATATTTTTTTAGTTTGTTTTTAAAATTGTTATAAAAAACCTTTTGAAATGAAAAGATATTTATTTTTGATGAAAGCAAAAAATAAAAGGTTTTCGGGTGCCTGAGTAAGGATATAAATATGGACTATTTTTTGTACTATAAATCACTAATGATTACAATTTAAAATTGTTTGGTAATTACACTTTTATTATTACATTTATAAAACTTTTTCGGTGTTTGTACATGAAAACCATACTTTTCATCTTTTCACAAGCAATGACGCTATAACACTAAGTACGCTAAATTATTTTCTACAGCAAAAATCTTTTTTCAAATTATAAATCATTTCTATCAAATAATCAATAATTACCAAAATTACCGAAAATTCTTCGTATTTGTACCGAAAATAATAATGTGCATTTCAATAAAATTTGTGTTTTTTTATAAAATCTTACACATACCCTGAAATTTTGAATCCGAACACTAAGGTTGTCCAAAAAAAAGGTCGAATTCAAGAACTCCACAATCCTACAAAATAACATAAAACTGTAATTTTTATTTGCAGAAAAAATTGTTTTTGCGAAATTTTCTTTTAAAAAAAAAATTATAAAAAAAAATTTTAAAATAAAAAATATCAATAAAAAATTTCGCAAAAACATTTTTTTCTTCAATATGATTTAGAAAAATATTCAATAGAGTGAAGAAAAAAAAAATTAAAAAAAAAATTTCTATAAAAAAAAAATTAAAATAGAAAATATCAATAAAAAATTTCGCAAAAACATTTTTTCTTTAAAAGGGTTTAGACAAATATTCAATAGAGTTAGAAAAAAAAAAAATTCTTTGGAAACAAAAAATATCGCAAAAAAAATTTCCGCGTAAAAATAGCGAAAATTTGGATTTAACAGAGTTAGATTGATTTAAATTCAAAAATGATTCCAAAAGCATAAAATATATTATTTTATGCTACTTTAGTATTGAAATTTTAAATCGCAAAGATCGCCAATACGAGCGGAAACTTTGAAAAACGGCCATCACCATTGAATTCAGCGTACTTGAATTCGCTTCGCTAGGATGGTGCCCAGCTAGCACAGTGTAATTATAAGGATTAAAAATCGAACTTTTGTTCAATTTGGCTAAATTTATTTGAGAAATAAATATATTTCATAATATCGGAAAAATTCTGTGATACCATTTATATTATAGACAAAATAATCTTCCACTGTTTAGACTTTTGAAAGATTTTTAAAGAACTTATATATCTTAATACCCTAACCGAGCACTAGCAATGAAGGCTTTTGGCTCGTTGTAGCGAAAACAGGCTAAAGCCTCTGGTGGGAATCTAATTTTTAGCCCGCCATTAAAAATTATTAAGTCCATTCAAAATTTATATTAAGCAATGTTAAAACACTCTCAATACAAAATTTATATTAGATTGAACTTAAATTAAAATTTTTGAGCATCATTTTGAACATTTTGAAAATTCCATCAGGAACAGCTCGAGGCAGTTTTAACTACAGTTAATCAAAGGCCATTTTTAGTCACTTTATTGAATTTTTTTTGCCATTTTTTTTTTAATTTTATTTGCTGTTTTAGAACTGGCGACTCTATAACCACTTCAATACAAAATGTTAACCAGTTTAATCTACATTATACATTTTGGCCGACATATAGAATCCACCGTTTTGAATTTATAAATTATGAACACTTTTGCAATGCTATAAAAAAAAACTACTGAATATTTTCTCAAATTTCTTTTTTTATTTGAAAGTACAATCCTTCCGGTTAATAATGGAAAATAATTTCATTCAAATGGCTGCCTCGGCTGGCCATGCAGTAGCCTACACGATCGGTCCAATTTTTAAGCACATTATCGATTGTGTGCAGCTGTATTTCGCCAATGGCTTCACGAATATTGTCCTTTAAAGCGTCAATTGTCTCTGGCTTGTCGGCGTAACACTTATCTTTGACGGCACCCCACAAATAATAGTCCAACGGTGTCAAATCGCAGCTCCGAGGTGGCCAAGCAACATCAGCTCTGCGGCTGATAATGCGATCTTCAAAAACAGGGCGCAAAACATCGAGTGTAGCTTCGGCTGTGTGGCACGTAGCTCCGTCCTGTTGTAACCAAATGTTGCCAATATCCTCCTCTTCAATTTTTGTGAACAAAAATTCGTTCAACATGGCCCGATAACGATCGCCATTGACTGTAACGGCCACTCCTTGCTCATTTTCGAAGAAAAATGGCTCAATTATGCCTTTGGACCAAAATCCGCACCAAACAGTGACTCGTTTTGGGTGCATCGGCTTTTCAATGTATGCGTGCGGGTTTTCTCTGTCCCAAATGCGACAATTTTGCTTGTTTACATAAATTTCATCGGATTGAAATTATTTTTTTTTGCCCCCCCCCCCAGTGGATCCGCCGTTATTAACTTGAAATTTTTACTATCATTTTTCAATCGATTGACCCTGTATGTCATAATTCAATTTCGATTATAGGAAATAGTTTTGACAAACATTGGTCCGCTATTTTGAATTTTCAAAATTCTATAATAATTCCGTTCGTTTACTGAATAATTTGTACAAATTTGCACAAACTTTTACTGGATGGCATTCGTTTACACAGATACTCAGTAAAATTAGAATTAGTGAACCAAAAAACACATTAAACAAAATTTCAATCTGATCGGAATATAATTTAATTATTTTTCGTCGTTTTGTATCTGCCATTTTGAGGTTTTATCTTTTGATATCATTTTTGTAATTACTAGCCTCAACATCATTTTCAGCCAGCTGTAGCTACTGAAAAATTGTCCTTGTTACGATGACATCTAAAAAGTAAAATGTTCATACAATCCAAATTCGTTGTTGTATGATATTTCATGATATTCTGAGCCATATGGCTTAAGATATCTCGATTGACACAAAAAAAAACAGTTTATGTTTTAAAATCAATTTTTTTTGATTACTCGATAAGCTTTCAAACAGTATACAACATGAAAGCTATGACTAACAAACTTCATGTTTTCAGAATTATATCAAAGAGATTTTAATACACTAGTTAAAATACAAACCAGAGTCTCTGGTGGGAATCGAACTCACCACCTCCGCACTGAGAAGCTAGCACACATTGGACCAAAAACTATGAATTCTTTCATCGTATTTATAAAGTTTCTTTTATTAAAATACTAAATATTTTCATTTAAGTACAAGTTCATTAGATATTGTATATCTACTATATGCATAGTGTAGGGTGTTTATGTGCATACACGCAGTGAATGAAATTTGTTTTAAAAACAGCTTATTACAATATGATCCCAAATAATCGTAAAATCACTCTCAATAATAGTTCCGTTCGTTTACTTAATAATTTGTACAAATTTTCACAAACTTTTACTGGATGGCATTCGTTTACACAAATACTCAGTAAATATAAATAAAAAAAAGAGAAAATAAATTGACAGTTGGATGTTGAGAGTTTGCAAATATTAACTGGGCAAATTTTTTCCAGCGGGAATTTTCAAGCAGAAAAAACATATGATTGAAAAACATATTGTATATATAATAAATTCGTGTAAATACAAATAAATATGCTTTACAACTGCAATTTTGTATGCAAATGCAAAGCAATAAATATTGTAAATGATTTATGGAAAAGATAAGAAAATATTCTAAACATTCGAAAAGTTGTAGTTTATTTTTGCATTTGATTTTACAATCAGCTGTTAAACCAACTTGTTAATTATTGCAAATTTAAGTTTAATACTGGAACAAATGGACCTAATAATATGATCTGTTAAAATAGTATTATGTTGTTTTATTATGCTTGTGATCACTTGAAAGTATCAATTATAATATGATTATCTTAAACTATATTTTTGCTTTGCGTGTAGAAGAAACCAAATCAAGGTGTTCAGCATAGATTCTTTGAAAATATTCTTTACAATAAACAAAGAACCTCCAACACTAAAATATTAGGCTTTTATATAAATTATATGTTGTGTATGGTATACCCAGCATATATGGGACTAACTAATTGAGGGGAAAAATGTATGCATAATTATATTAGCATTACACGTAACCCTTAATTATATATGTTTTGTAATGAAAACTAAACCGTTTGTTTTTTTTTTTTACTAACACTCAGGGAAAGCCCCTACTAGTGCAGTGCTTTGTGTTGGAAAATAAGTTATGGAAAGGGGGGACATTTGAATTTATATATATTGAAGGGAAGACTTCTGTGGGAATTTTATTCCACATACAACTTGCACGACTGGTAAACGAATTTCCCTTGCAATGCGTTGTGCAATCCATTAGACAGGTGAGCACAAGAAGATGTCCTCTACTAGATGAGCCAGAATTAGCTTATCGATAGAACAATGATACACCGCCCACATACCAAGGATACTGCAATGAGTTAATAAAGCTGGATACCCTATTGTCAAAAAGGGGTGTCGATGCTCTCCTTTGTACTCAGTCCAAAAACTCCAAAATGAACTTTAAAACTTCTGCCCATATATGGTAGTTGTATTACATCTTTGGTCGAATATAGATGGTATAAATAGTAAGAAGATGGAATGGAGTCAAATACTTCTTATACCGCTTTTAGAAAAACCAAGACACTTCAATGCTTCTTTAGACACTTCAAATACGTGCTTATTCTAACGGAAATCATACTGAATTCTCATGAGCAGAACATCAAGAATATCCGATTCCTCGATAAAAGCACCACACAAATTGACTAATGACCCCACAGTTCTATGGGTCAATTTACAACATTGGGTCTTACTTGCAGATCACTTGCAGGTCACGATTGAGTGTGTCAGTTATAATTTACCTTTTGCTCCCAACCTCCAAGAGGCTTGGTACAATCAAAGAAAAATGAGTGACAAATGCTTCATCATTAGCGAAAGAGTAGGAAGGGTGGAAATTTGATCAAGTATATCTTAAATAAAGATGATAAGGAGAGAGGATGAAAGAACTAAACCCTGCAGTACTCCGGAAGTAAGCTGAAATTCGTTGAATTAAATCTTTAACAACACGTTTTCTGCGATCGTTACCGACATCAAATGCAATAGGCTTTGAAAAATCCAGAGCAAACACTTTACTTTCACCAAACTATGAACAAAGTGAAATTCCTACAATAACTTAATATCTGCCAACTTTTAACAAAACAACTAAATAATATGTAAGTTGTTAAAACTTTTATTGATGCATATATTAAAAAGGTTCTCTATGCACTTTTAATTGATCTTGAAAATTTATAATTGCTGACTTCAAGGTGTCTTAAATAGTGCATATAAAAGGTTTTATGCTCTACCATAAAAGTCTTCTGAAATATATTTTTTTATGTTTCATAACTCGTTTTATCAAAAGTTCACAGATATTTATTACGTGGTCGGATCAATTAGTCCGTGACTTTTTGAATGAGACACAGTTTTTTTTTTGCAAAAAAAAAAAAAATTATTTTTAAAAATAATCTCCTTTTAGCTCAATACACTTAGTCCAACGTTTCTCCAATTTTTGTATCCCTTCCAAAAAATGGGGATGTTTCGAGGTCCATAAAATAGGCATTTGTTTGATCAAAAATTTCATCGTTGGAGCTCAATCTCTTTCGACTGAGCCATTTCTCTAGGTTTGGAAATAGGAAATAGTCACTGGGGGCTAAATCCGGAGATTATGGTGGATGAGGTATCAATTCGTAGCCCAATTCATGGAATTTTGCCATTGAGACTACACACATTTGCAGCCGTGCATTATGGTCAATTGAGAGCAAACGCGGCACCCATCTTGCACACAGCTTTCTTAAATCCAACTGATCATTTAAAATCGAAAACACACTGCCATATGAAATGCCTATGGCATCAACAATCCCACGCACTTTTACTCTTCGATCGGCCAACACCATATTTTGGATTATTTCGACATTTTCGGGTATATTGACCTTAATTGGCCGTCCAGAACGTTCAGCGTCATTTGTACTTGTGCGACCACAACGAAAATCAGTAAACCACTTTTTTACCATTGAAATTGATGGTGCTGAGTCCCCTAGTATTTATCAAGCTTTTCCTTGGTTTGATTGACGGTTTTTTCGCAAAAAATAATGTTTAATGAGCACTCGAAATTCACTTTTTTCCATTTTGAAAAAAATCCACGAGGTTGTATGTTTTGAACAGCTGTTAAACGCAAAGTAAATGACGGAACTTGCTCAAAATTTCACAGTAGTCTATTAACAGGTGGTACTTGATGAGAGCAGTGTTGCATTTCATATAACTACGAGGGAAGTTCGAAAAGTCACGGACTTATTAATCTGCCCTCGTACCAAAGCTTTAAGTTTCAAATGATATTGTTATTAATTTGTTTAGTTAAACATTAATTCCCTACAATTCAATGTCAATGCAAAGTTTCCATGTCTGGTGCTAAGTAAACACTTTTATATATTTTTACAAGAATTTTCTTTTATATATTTATGTTTTTTGTACATATTTGCAATTTGCACTGTAATAAAAATAAATTATGAATTAATTAATTCATAAAACGTTACAAAATAAATGAAACAACAACATCCACAAAAAAAAAAAAAAAACTAAAAATACACATCATGCAAAAGCTACTCAACTCAAACTGTTTATATTTATAACTCTGCTGTTGTAAGTATAAATATGATCTATCATCACGCTATGAAATTGTAATGAACTTACATTAAAACAGAGTTGTATTTGCAAAATATATATATTGTAGTAAGTAACTGCATTTTAATAAGCATTACATGATGTTATTTTCAACAAAATTTAAAATAATGATAAATTGAATTAAATAAAAAGTAAAAGTTAACATTGTATTTACTTATTATTAATAAATATCAAAATTATTAAACAATGTATATTTGCTTTTGTTCATTCAACAGTTTCTCTCAGCCACTCATCTTTTACCGAGTGGTCATCCTAATGTGCAATCACCGTTAACAGCCACAACTCTTACTTCGAATTCATCATCGATAAGTCCGTCACCAGCAGCGGGTGCTGATAATAGTGTGGCTAGTAGTAATAGTGATAGTTCTGTTGGTACTTTAACCCCTGATGCTGTTTCACAGACATCAGCTTTGGGCAGTACTGCTGCCCCCATAGCTGCCTGCAGTTCTGTGGATAATTCTTCCAATCTGTATCCCTTGACAGCAGCATCTATAGCTGTTGCTCCTACTTGTTGTGATAATGGTCGTCCAATGGTTACTGACCCTATAACTGGTCAATCAATATGTTCTTGCCAATATGATGCTAACAATGCAACCAGACTGTCTGCATTAGGTTCCTATCCACGTATGTCGTCGAGTACCCCAGTTGCTGGTGTCGGCATGAGTGTGTTTGGTTCGACATATCCTTCGAATGATCAAAATCCATATCCTAGTATAGCTGTTGAAAGTGCAACACCATTTTATACAAGCTTGGTAAGTGCATTTAACTTTGTAGTAACTAATTTATTGAACTACAAAATAACTTAAAGTTTCGTTGTTACCAGATTATGTGTGTTTTTTTTTTTGACAAAAAGAGTGTTTAAATCAAAATTTAAGTCTTGGGAATTTTGCCTGTATAAGTATCAATTCAATCAAATACTAATAACATGTTTTTTTTCTTGACAATTCAAAACTGAAATTGATAAAATATGTATTCGAATCGTAAAATTTTGAACAGGATGGTATAAATCTATTGAAGTTTTTTTTTTTTTGACATAATATGAATATTTGTTCAATTTTTTTAGAAGTAAGATATTAAAACAACACTGTGCACTTAAGCTGCCCTACTCTTGAACGTAGAACCATACTTCGCCAACAAACCAAATAACTTGAGAAAAATATTATTATAAGCTTACAAACACAAGCCTTAAGCTTGAACAAGACTTGAGAATATATTGAAAAAGTCAATCGTAACAATTGTAGAAAATTCAATTGAAAAAGCAATTGTAGAATAAGCTTACAAAAATAATATTGTATTAACTTGCGTATAGAAAAGCTTATTTGACTCCAAATATTTATAAGCATTTTTACATAATTGTAGAATAAGCTTCACATATAATATATTATTAAGTGTTGACAAAGAGAAATCATAATTATTTTCTTTTATTTTAATTTTAAATATAAATAATAATTCATTTCAAATATAAAAAATAATTACTTATTTATTTTAAATATAAATAATAATAATTAATTTAAACCATAAACAAAAATTATTATAAAAATAATTAAATTTCACTTCATAAAATTTACAACCAAATGTACACCAAAAAAAAAGTAACGGCACTGTTGTATGCATTATAAGCGTAGAACAAAGACAACAAGACTAGAATGTATTAAAAAATATTTCTATTTCAATCGTCATATTGCGTTGTTCAATATGTGTATGTTGTTTATAAGCATACTTTAGAAAAAGTTATGTATAATAATCTTTTCTCAAGCATTGTTAAATACTGCTTGTGAGTTCACATTTTATAAACATTATAATGAACGAAATTAAGAAAAGCTTAAAACACACTATTTATATAAGCTTACTCTCAAGTTATATTGCAGTTTGATTACTATATGGTTGTAACGATCCTGTTTACTACGCTCTATGCGGCAGGGAACGTTGCTACCTATAGTTCCGGCCGTGCTCAAGGAGAAATGGGATGGAGATCTTGTTACCTACTGATAGAGGAGAACCATTTCACAATATATTAAAATTAGGTAGCTTCTGTATTGAAATCAATTACCCAAAGAAAAGTAGATATTAGAATAAAAGAAATAAAATGAAAGAGATGTAACCAATAGAATGGAAGAGGATCTTGGTGTAATTTTCCTCTTTAGTCTTTACCCTCCCAAACCAATGCTGTCTGTCGAAATTTACATTAGACAGCCCAATTCTTCCTAATTCTAACCATCTAAATGTTTCGTGGAATGTTTAAATAACGAAATTTAGCAAACCATAATAACTAACATATATTTATTAACATTTATTATTAACAGATTCGTAAAATTTCACTACATTAAAAGTTATTTTTATTTGTATGTATTTGTTTTTGTATACATATAAGGAAAACTTAACATTGAAGTTGTAATAAAAAAAAATATTAATATTAATAGGAGATGTTATAAAGATTATAATATGAATCAGTTAGGTATATGTTTAGTTAATTTATATTTCTTCTATTTAAACATATATTTATGTTTTTATATTTATATATTTTGTAATATATGAAAATCGTAGAAACGTATTAGAATTGAAACATCAATAATAAAATTATTAGTAAAAAAAAACTTCTAAACAAAATTTAAAGATAATTAATTTAAATTAAACGCGAAATTAGGTTTCTTATTCTAATATTTTCCTTTCAGTAAAATATATATACTATATATCAGAATTTGAGTAAAACGAGTACTATTTAGAATCAACGCAAACAAAAATAATAGTAAAGTAACAACTCACCAGTTAAACTCCTTCGTTGACGACAGGCCTGTAGTCAGTTGAAGTGGTGCTCATCGTAAAAATTATCGCTCAAATTTCGATTACTCGTATAGTGAAATATTAATGATACATATAGGCTTGTGAAAATATGATTGTGTTAATGAGAATGTGTATAAATTAAATAAAAAAAAAAACTAAAATTACAACGCCTTAGAACTTGTTGAAAAGAATCCAAAATTAGACAGCGCAATTGAAATTGTATAGATAATATTCACAGTTCAAATTTATCACCTCGAAAATGTTTACGTTTTCGAAACAGAGCAGTTTCCAATTATTCTGATCGATAACCACTAATCGATTTTCAAAGGAAACCGATTCTTTTAATACCACGATCAAGTTTGCGGCCGAGATAATTAATGTTCTGTAGTTTGAATTTAAATGAAATTTATTTTCGTCGTTTCCTTTTTATCAAAATATTGGCTTCAGGTGTTCACGATCCATATATTTGTGGTTTGATTGTTGAATAACCAAATAGATTATCGTTGATTTGTTATAAAGGAAAATCAGAATTACAGGATTTAATTATATTTACGGCAATATCCCTCCTTCAAGGTTTGTTAGCGGATGTTAATATAATGAGGATAATGATGTTTTGTTGTTCTGCAAACCAGGCAATGAAACGCAGTTGTATATTTTCTATTTTGTTTTTCACTCACGCACAGCTAAAATTCTTTATTTCGTGGTTACTTCAAAACGTTTTCTTTTAAAGATGTTTTTCTGTTTGTTTAATATTTTGTTCTATCCTCAACAATCTCAAAATTTTTCATCAATCTTTTTTTTTCAAAAATCAAATATTTTATTTTTTTGACAATCATTTCTCTATGCTACTTATTTTTTTTTTTAAATTTCCAAAAAATTTTCAAACTCAAAATTTCAAAGTGAATACAGTCTACACAAATATTCCAGGAGCAGCACTCACATGGTATATTGGACAGTTTGGTTACATTTACGAAAAAAAAGACATAAAGGAGCTTAGAAAATAAATACAAATATAACAAGTAAAAAAGGGCTACATTCGGCTGTGCCGAATCTTTGAATACCCTCCACCAATATCCTAAAAAGATGTTCTCTTCTGTTTTTGATACAAATTATATAAAAAAAAACTTTAAAAGTAAAATTATGTAGGTGAAAAAATTTTTTGAGGTGAAAAACTTTTTTAGATGTGAAAAGAACTTTTTGGTGGAAAAAAAAATTTAGAGGTGAAAAAAAAAATTTTTAAGGTGAAAAAATTTTTTGTGGTGAAAAACAATTCTAGTGGTGGAAAAATGTTTGAGGTGAATACAAAATATTAACTGCTAAGCGACTGGTGAAAAAATATGAGAAAATATGTTATGTACCAGTCGCTACTATGAAATTGTACTAAATTTGTATAGGCAATTTAGAGGCACCTTTACATTTTCACTAGTTTTTTTAAACATGGACTGCACAAAAAACACATTTTAAAGCATAGTTTTTGTCAAATACTCGATTTCGTTCCGGTTAATGGGAACTAGCTCTGCAGCTGAATATGCCTAATGTATTTTTGAGATTTATGTTAATTTTTTCTTTTATAAAAAAATACAGATGAATAAAGTGCGATATTGTGCTCTTAAACATCTAAATGAATATTGATTTAGAAAACTAAAGTATAATATACACATAAAACATATATTTTGCATAGCTTTTGGCAAACATTCTTTTATGTTATGAACGAAATAGAAAATCAATAATACCCTGTTGTATATTGTAGCAGAATATGCCTTATAGGGAGATTTTTTTCAGATGCGCCATCTATTGGGAAATAGTTTCAACTAATGTTCTTTCTTTAACAAATTAATGTCTTTGATTTATGTAACATAACTTTTGTTATTTAGTTTTAGTAATGTTATTTACAGAGGGGTGCTCTGTTAGCGACTATAACATTTCTACTTACTTAACAGAAAAAAAATAGATACAGAAAAATTGTACCAATTTGTATGGAAAATTTAGAGGTATCTTCACATTTTCACTCATAACTTTTGAACCGCTTGACCGATTTTGCTCATTTCAAATACCAAACTGCTCGGGAGGATGTTTAATAATCTGGGTAAAAATAGGCAACCCCGCTTGCGTCTTCGCGTCGTGATCGCCATTTCAACAGACAGACAGACGGACAGACAGACAGACAGACAGACAGACAGACGGACATTGCTAAATCGACTTAAAATTTCATAAGGATCACGAATATATATACTTTATGGGGTCTTAAACCTATATTTCGACATATTACAAACGGAATGACAAACTGATATATACAAATAGACTGTGTTGATTACATCTGAGTAAAGCTAGAATTACTAATACATAATGTGACGAATCAGCTGATTCAATAAAAATAAATGGCTTATACAAAGAGCCGTAACGTATGGGCTACCCTGTGCGAAAAGGACCGGTCGCTTTAACTGGTCTAAAAGAACATGTCATGACTTTTAAACCGGTCACGTGGTAGGTACTTTTGGAACCGGTCCTCTTTTCACCTATCTCGTGATATGTATTTTTAGAACCAGACCAGTTTTCACCTATCACGGGACAGATCCCAATTCCCAACTGATGAAACGAGACAAAATTAGGAAAATACGCAAAACTGGCCAATCGAATTTTTGTAGTCCAGGTACAATCAATTTTATTATTTTTTAAATACTTATAATTACCGAAATTTATTTTCATATTGGGAAATTATATTTGTGGACTATAGTATTCAATAAATAGATACCCAGCAAAAATGAAGCTGCCAAAGAAGCAATAAAAGCATCACTACTATGGTAAAGGCATCACTTCTTTTCTAATGGTTTCATCGATGAATTTAACATTAGCGTGTCATAGGATGGAAGTATTCAAATGTAGCTACTAGCATTACTCATACTTTACTCTTAGGAAGCAATGATAATACAATGATTACCCAGCAAAAAAAAAATGGTAGTCATTCTGTGACTATGACTTCTTTTATTGCTTCCTAAACTTCAGTTGACATTCTTTTATGATTTTTTGGTGTTATTCTAAGGCACTTCCAAAAGCATTCATGTGTTCATATTTCAAATGCAGTGATATGGACATAAACTCGATGCATATCTTAAAATATCACTCTTCATTACTTCCAAAGCATAAGTTATAGTATATCGTATATTTTTTGAATCTTAAGCATTTATTCAAATTGAGAAAATAGTTCTGATGAACTTTTTTAATTTTTTTAATAAATCATTTTTTATATTTTAGTTTAAAATTTCACGAAGGTTAGAATTTATGCAGTTTTGCAATTTTTATAAAAGTTTTAAAAATTCAAGAAAAAGAGATTTTTTTACCTTTAATTGAAACTAGCTGGCATGTCATTTGCATTTTTCATCCTCAAATATTTATGACGACGCAATCTCTGCATTTTTGCATTATGTATTTTATTTAACACTACATCATTTCCAGTTTTAATTCAGAATTTACCAAAATAATTTTAAAATTGTGTAAAAATTATTTCAAATTGCCCAAAAATGTTTTAAAATTGTGCAAATATTATTTAAAATTGTTCAAAAGTATTTTAAAATTGTCTAAAAATGTTTCCAAATTGTACAACCAGTTTTTAAATTATCCAAAAATAGCAATTAACATTATTCTATTCATGTTTTTGGTCATTAAAACACTATTTTTCTTTATCGGGATATTCTCCAAATAAATACTTCATAGAGTTTTATTAGCCAAAACATTGATCTATTACTTTCAAGAATGAGATGACGCGTTTCGGGGATTTTCTAGGTCCCCATCTTCAGATCTCTTTAGAAAGTAAAAAGATAACTTTAAGGTTCCAAAGCAAACACTATATTGGTTGTATAATTTCAACTAATTGAGAATTATACAAAGAACAATATTGTCTTTGTTTAAACCAGCTATCTTTATAGAACAATGTTATGGCAATCTTGGTAATTTACATAAAGACAACCTTTGGTTGCCATAGCTATGTATATTTTACTTTCCAAAATAGGAAAGTTTTTTACTCCGTACAATGAGTAAATTCATTTGTATTTTATTCAATTTTAATTTATAAAAATTAAAATTGCTTTTTTTGACCTTTAAATATTGCAATTAACATTATTCTATTTTGTCTAAAAATTCATTAAAATTTTTGAAAAATGTTTCAAAAATGCTTTTTCACTAATGCAGAATTATTTATTTGTTTTAATAAAGTGTATTTGTATATCAATGCATAAATTTCGCTTCTTTAAACTTATTTTTCTGCATTCTTATGAATTAAATTTTCATCAAAGCTTATATATTACAAAGTATATGAACATTTTCCACTCATGCATCAGAATATCTAATCATTGTATTATCATTGCTTCCTCAGAGTAAAGTATGAGTAATGCTAGTAGCTACATTTGAATACTTCCATCCTATGACACGCTAATGTTAAATTCATCGATGAAACCATCAGAAAAGAAGTGATGGCTTTGCCATAGTAGTGATGCTTTTATTGCTTCTTTGGCAGCTTCATTTTTGCTGGGTAGGTATTCTGATGCATGAGTGGAAAATGTTCATATACTTTGTAGTATATGAAAAATAAGTTTAAAGAAGCGAAATTTATGCATTGATATACAAATTCTCTTTATTAAAACAAATAAATAATTCTGCATTTTTGAAAAATTTTTCAAAAATGTTAATGAATTTTTAGACAAATTTTAAAATATTTTTGGATAATTTAAAAACTGGTTGTACAATTTGGAAACATTTTCAGACACTTTTAAAATATTTTTGAACAATTTTAAATAATTTTTGCACAATTTCAAAATTATTTTGATAAATTCTGAATAAAAATTGGAAATGGTGTAGTGTTAAATAATAAACATAATGCAAAAATGCACAGATTGCGTCGTCATAAATATTTAAGGCTGAAAAAATGCCTAGATAGTTTCAATTAAAGGTTAAAAAAAAAAATCTGTTTTTCTTGATTTTTCAAAACTTTTAGAAAAATTGCAAAACTGCATAAATTCTAACCCTCATGAAATTTTAAACTAAATATAAAAAATGATTTAATAAAAAAATTAAAAAAGTTCATCAGAACTATTTTGAATAAATGCTTTAGACTCAAAAAATATACGATATACTACAACTTATGCTTTAGAAGTAATAAAGAGTGATTTTTTAAGATATGCATCGGGTTTATATCCAGATCACTGCATTTGAAATATGAACACATGAATTCTTTTGGAAGTGCCTTAGAATAACACCAAAAAATCATAAAAGAATGTCAACTAAAGTTTAGGAAGCAATGAAAGAAGTATAGTCGCAGAATGACTACCATTTTTTTGCTGGGTATTTAAATAATAGACGTAGACACACTTTTTACAAAATTTATTTTAAAATTAAAATATTTTTAATGCTGCAAACTGGAAGCCAATCAACATCGCCATTTCTTGAAATAACTTGTTGAGGAAAGAGGTCTCGCAGTAATTCCATTGTAATCCTAGCTGTATGCAACCACATGTTAATCAAGCCCAAAGCATGCAGTTGTGGCGTTAAAAATTTGCAATCACGATAGCGCTCCGCATTCACAGTTACCGTTACGCCGTTTTCATTTTCAAAGAAGTAAAGTCCAATGATTCCTTCTGACACAATTGCACACCAGACTGTCACTTTTAATGGATGCAAAGGTGACTGATGAATAATTTTAGGGTCTTCCATTGCCCAGAACCGACTTTTCTGTTTATTCACATATTCATTCAAATGAAAATGTGCCTCGTCACTCATTATGATTTTTTTATGAAAATCGGGGTTGTCATGGGCGAGCTGTTTAAACGATTAAAACATCGAATATTTTTCCATAATGAATTTGCCACGTGTCTACTTCACGACTGCCAAATATGAACTGTCAAGACTAATGTTTACCAAAATGGCGGCAAAAGAAATTAGTATACCTTTGCGGCAAACACCCTGTATTACTAATATAATTTTTGTTTTTTTTTCTGTGTATATAAATAAAAAAAAAAATTTCAAATAAGAAAAAACTTTCCTCGGAATAGCAAGCTCTCAAACTAAAAGTTTGCTGCTTTAGAATTTCACTACTAGAAGTCAGTAATAGCTTAATGCGTTCCCAAAGCAAATCGTAGTCTCATCAAAAGTTGTCACAGTTACCATTAAGATGACAGTAAACATTTTAATCACCTTAATTAGTTTAAAAATATTTCACCACGCAAAATTTGTTGTGTGTTATTATAATTTTTTTATTTTTTAAAACGTTTTTTTTTTTTTGAGGGGGGTATATCACATTTGTCCCCACCTGGATCCGGTCCTGCTTGATACACAACCTTATTTTAATTTACTAATTTTTTTACTAAATTATTTTTTAAGTGCTCTTATACTAACTTATTTTTTGGGTATATTTTTATTTTTTAGCCGCAAGAGCATAAAATTCCTTGGCCTAATAATTATAAAAATAAATTTGGCCTCTCTCTTTTGTAAGCACTATTTGTTGTCAGCCTGTTAAATTAGCTAAATGGTGTTTATTGCAGAAATAGTTTAAATTGTTATGGTTTTCTTATGATTTAATATTTTTATCCTTTAAATTAAGAAGATGAAACTGAAGCAGGAAACAAAAGATTTCTAATAAAAAATAAAAATTAAATAATGTTGATGAGCATTATTTGTTAAATTCAATGAGGTTTCAAATTTCTTTAATACTTTTTTCTGTCGTATTTTTTTAAGACCACAACCAAAACAACAGTAACAGTAACAATAGTAATAACTACAATAACAACAAAAATAACAACGATGACAGCAACAACGGCAACAACAATAACTATTAACTACTGTAAAACAAATGCAATGCAATATAACTACTGCAACAACCAACTAATTACAATAGCATTTTGTGACATTTACAATAATTGTTGTCATAACATGAGCAGCACACATCAGTCTTCACAACAACAGCGACAACAAACAACAACAAATTGAATTAAGTAGCTAATAACAACAGTAACAACAATACAAAATATACAAATGTACTTTAGCATGTGTACATACGTTAACACATACAATATTATGTATATGTAGTGGATATGGATAACAAAAGAAGGTTGAAGAGTGTTAAGGATGAACTTTTTAATTCCACAAACTTAAATGCTCTCTGAAGCATAAACTTGGTTTAAACTTGCACATTTTATTATAGAATATGCATATAAACAACAACAACAAAATGAAAATAAAACTATTAAATGTTATGTACCTATGACGTTTATACACATGTTTGTAGTGTCATTATCACAGCTGGAAAGGAATTAATTCTTTGCTTTATTAATTGAATTGTTTACCAAGTAATATCATTAACAAGTTATTGCCTGGTTTTCATTATGTCATATGAACTGACAACAAAAACTGACTTAAATGAATTCTCGTCATTTTGTGTTTTCATTACATCTTAAAAACTGACAATAAATCGATAAAGCAGAGCGTGTCAAAGACTTATGTCAAATTTTGGTGTCAGTTGACTGACACGCCGTTTTCATTACAAAGGTCAAATGTGATGCATAAACTTTTGGCGAGCGAACAGCTGATTAGAAAATATTAATTTGAGGTAAATAAAAAGTGGAAAAAAATTAAAAATAATAAAAAAGAAACAAATGGCTGTAGCTAGTACGGCGCTTTGAGTTATTAAAACACTAAAGGGCTTGGAAAAATAAAAGGAAGCATTGAAATTTATTTTTCCAGCAAAAAGAAAAATAACAGTTTTGCGATCGCCAAACAAAAAAAAAATTGACAACTTGTTGTCAATTTTATTTTTGATAAAAAATGCTGCCATATCTGCTGATAAACTGAAATTTGACGTTTTCACTTGTATGTCATTTTAGAAGGCAGTTCGTGTGCATAACTGACTGCAAACTCATATAACACCATATGACAAACCGTTTTGATACAATTGCCAACAATTTGGACAAATTGACATTAAAAATGACATAGTGAAAACCATGCATATTCCATAGGGATATAAATTCATTAGCATTTTCGTAAACAGTCATACCGATTTGATAGGGAGATAAAATAGAGATTGATAGACTTGTTTACTTTTAAAGCATCTCGGATTTTTTTTCCCCAGATTTTGTCAAGCGGACAATCTGCATACTTTAGAAATTCTTACTAGTCTCAAATTGCTGCGCACTGTGTTCACTCACGAAAGAAGCTTTCAAGTGCACTCGTTTTCTGGCTGGCTGTCATTAAACCTGACCTTAAGAGTTGTTGATAGGGTTTCTTCTTTATGAGCATATAGAAGGTTTTCCTATTCGTATATGATAATGTTCAAAAAACTCATTCATAATCCCAACAATGCAAATGTGTTAAAAATTAACCTACTTGTTTTATATGTTACTCATTAATCAGAAATCTTTTATGTTTTGAAATTATGCCATTATTGTTAAAAAATCTTTTCCATAATAAAACATATTTTTAATTCTTAACAAAATGTTCAAACAAAAATATTATTTATTGTATTGCATTTTTATATAGAAAAGCTTTAGTAAGCGAAGCCGTAGTTGGTCATACCATAGGAAAAAATCTTAACCCCTGCGAAGGACCGGCTGTACAAAAAGTATTTTTCAGCGAAGACAGTCATAATTGATGTTCTTTGTACATAATTCGAAATACTATGAAGATTATGTCCCTAATTCTGGGCTTTATTACCGTTTTCTTCTGGGAATTGCAAAGAAACTCCTCGGTAATAGTCTGAAAATGCTTTGGACATTACCCTAAAATTGTGATATAGTTTGGAAATTTGGATAATGCCTATTGGGAATAATCCTTTATATGGTCGATATTTTGTAGCCTGAATGTAATTACGAAAAAATGTCTGCATAGATATTGCATCCAGGGATCCAAATGTGATAGAATATGTAGACGGTATCTTGCGAAGAATTGTGAAATATTAATTACGAATAGAGATACAACAAAAAATATTGAAAGAATTGTCATTGTTTTCTATTGTTGGGACCTATCAATGCGGAATGCTATTGACTACCTATTCATAAAACTTTATTTCAGGAAGAGCTGGATGTTTTAGTGGAGTGAAAGTTAAGTTCCTGTCTGAAAAAGACATGACAATTCTGAGATGCAAAGTGGAGCCAAAACAATGAACTAGCAATATGCATAGGTTTGTATGACATGAAATCAACGGAATGAGTGACAGTCGTATATAAGATGATATAACCCCAAAGGACATAAGGCCTATAAATAGGGTCTTAATACCCATAAAATTTTTAAAATATCTATTGTATTTACCAACTACTTTTGCATGACTTTCGGTCGCACTCAGGAGTCTCATACACCCGGGATGTCCTGATAAAATTTGCTTTATTCAGACGGCATTCGGCTGGGACATATCCAATTCCCCCTTGACTAGTTAAAACTTGTCTATGTTTAAACACAATATAATAAATATGTAGTAGCCGTGTTTATGCGGTGAATTATGTTCGAAAATCCTATATAAATTTAAAATTTTAAGAGTTACACGTTAAATTATTGACATTATTCTCTATCTTTTTTAAATGTGTGTCAACCTCTTGACACACATTCACAGCAAATATTGCGGCCATAATCTCAAAAAAATGGAAATGATATTCATTTTATTGAAAGGGGTGGAAATTAAATAATATCCGCGAATTTTATTTGAACATTTTATTAAGAATTAAAAATAAGTTTTTCTATGGAAAATATTTTTTTACAATAATAAGTCTGTTCCCGTATGTTACCGCGGGTTCCCAAACTTAGCCAAATTTACCCAAAAGCGTTCCCGTTCTCGAAAATTGGGTAAATGAGAGCGTTTATTAGAGTGTATAAGTGTTTCTCTTTTTACCGAAAGTTACCCAAATTTTTCTTTAGGTAAATTGAGCAAATTGTCAAAAGAACAGTTGATAAACAAAAACAGCTGTTTTATAATTGTAAAAAATAAAACTAAGGAACTTCAGCGATGCTAATTTAGCCCTATCCGTGTTACAATAAGCGGGTTTTTACTTTCTAAAAACTGCAAATATTTTCTGTTTATAAAAAAGGGACAGATCGGCACCTTTTAATTTTTCTTACCGCTTTTTTTTTTTTGAAAATTGTAACCCCCTCTTTTACATTGGAACGAAATCTCGAGATTTTTATATACACCACTTTGAAAAAACAATAAAAAAAGCTCATAGACATTAAATAATGAGAAAAATATATTTATGTATTAGAAATAACTATGTGTGTTTTTTCAAAGAGGAAAGAAAATATCAAAATCTCGAAATTTCGTGCCACTGTAAACGGCGGTCAATTTTAATATATTTTTTTTAGTCTTTTATTTCAATTTTCGCATTTCTCCATAAGCGCGTTTTCACTTGTCGTGTTACACTTATTGCACCTAATAATTTGGCATCACTGATGCATTTTGGCATTTTTTTTTGGGCTAGAAAAGTGGTTTTTTGCGTTCCCGTAATTTTGTCATTTTATGAGAGTATTTTTGCTTACTCTCACATAGCAAAACCCCAACCCTTGGGTAGGTAGTTTTGCCTAGCATTCAGTCCTTAACATATGACAAACTCTCTCCACGATGGGCAGTACATGTTAAATATCCAGTATATATGGATTAAGAATGTCTGCAAACATATTTTAAACATAAAACGTAAAGATTTAGGATTTCTTTAGGTACACTTCACAGTTTGAAACCCACACTCAGCGTGGACAATATCACTGATATAGCGGCAGTTGGTTCAATTTCTAAATCGATAAATATTTTACATTGTACACACAGCAAAATAAAGTTCCAACCGAATAAAAAAGTATATTTTAAGTAGTGACCACTAATAAATTTGGTTAGCACAACCATATTCAAGTGTGATGAGAATTTTAGGTATTGCAACAAAAATTCAGTTCTATTTAACTAATTTCGTTGTGGAATCTAATATTCAGTTGTGAAATCCGACTTTAGTCGTACTCGCAGCAACCGATTTTCAGTTGAAACTTAAAAAAACTGTTTCTCTGTGTGTATCGATTATCGTTACTCGATTGAGAAAATTGATGTTTTTACTTTTGCTTTGCTGTCAATATTCACACAGCTGTTAGCTGTCAACATATGTTGCAGCAAGTGCATTTAAAGAATTTGGCGTATAATTACCATACATGGGCACACTGCATTACATATCAAGTGCATTACAAGTTGCAGTAATCAGTAAATTTTTACTGATAATGAAATTTAGTTTGCATTACCAGTAAATTTTTACTGATTACTGAAAAAAAAATGCAGTAATCAGTAAATTTTTACTGATAATGATTTTTAGTTTGCATTACCAGTAAATGTTTACTGATTACTGAAAAAAAATGCAGTAATTAGTAAATTTTTACTGATAATGAAATTTAATTTGCATTACCAGTAAAATCTTACTGATTACTGCAATTTTTTCAGTAATCAGTAAAAATTTACTGGTAATGCAAACTTAATTTCATTATCAATAAAAATTTATTGTATTTCATTAAAATTTTCATTCAAAAATGAAATCATTTCATTCACTCTTACTATTTTTCCAGCCCCTTCAATATTGACAAATTTGAATTTATAATATTTTTATTTCCATCAAACAATTAAAGACGATTTCCCTGAATAGGGCCCTTAATTTCAATACATATTTTTTAATAAAATAAATTTACCATTGTTGTATTGATATTTTGCGAGACAATTGTAAAATTCTATTATAGTAATTATACGTGCATTCTGCCTCATATTAATAAAGAAATCTAAACTTTATTTGCTGTTAAGCTAGTCGTTATGTTATTTACGTTTTTGCTTCCAAATATTTATTATTGGCTGACAAACCAAAGCTATATAATATTATACACTGTTAGCTTTTCTTAACACAGGCATTTCAAAATTTATATCGCTGAGTTTTTGCCTTCTCGAACGATCCACAATCCCAGCGAATGAAAACAATCGTTCTACAGGTGCAGATGAGGGTAATGGGGTATTGTATTTTAGAAATACGTTTTTAATAGCGTTGTGATTTTGTAGACAATTTGACGTTGTGTATCGTTCGGCCAGGTATAAAAATGTTTCCTGGAGATAATTTCCCGAGTCACTGAAAACACACTGTACGCTAACATCTATTTAAGAGAAGTAGATATACAAATACATATATTAATACAAATATTTAACGGAAAATTAAGCATAAAAACTTTACCATTACTTTCTTCCCCGAAATCTAGAAATTATTTTTGCGGTGTTTGAGGCAGAACACGAGTATCGGCATCGGGTACTTTGCCATATTTCACCACATAAGCGTTGAACATTTTCTTCACTTCATCTTCTGTTTGCGTTGTTGCTGTTTCTAAGAGAGCTTTTAAAAATCTTAATTTTATTTCAGGAACAGATATAGCCGCAATTATAGCATCCCAAGCGTCAGACTGCATCAGAACATATTTCTCAAACCTTTTAAGTAAAGCTTCTTGCATTTTTTCGCTTACTTCAGCTAAATACTTAAAGTTCGCATGCTCCAAACGACTAAGTTTTATTCTTAAAGACAATATAGTCGGTACAAAGTAACCAAAATACATGGTCTTTTCGCCCTGAAGAAAATCGATCGCTTCTGCTGTAGGCCCCATTAGCTTTATGTATTCCTCCAAGTACTCAAGCTCATCACTGAGAATGGTGGGAATTCCCAAACGATAACACAATTCGGGTAAATTTGTTTTGTGTTGCAGTAACTTCTTTACGGAATCATAAAGTGAGTTCCATCTTGTTATGCATGGAGTTAATAAATTGGCGCTTAAAACTTCATTGATCACTTCTGCAGATTTTGGTCTATTGCACTTGTTCCAAAGCTGTGTGCATCTATACAAAAAATAAAAATATAGATGTTAAAAGTCTGTAATTGAAATGAAGTCAATTTTTACCTGTTGAAAGACCTTTTATGGACATCTTTTACATCATGACTTGAAGAATTCATAATAATGTTGAAATCGGTTGTAGCCAGAAGATTTAAAGTATGGCTCGCACATGCGAAATGCTTTGACAGTCGTGTAATGGTAATGCAAATAAAATTTCATTGTTAGTACAAATTTACTGATTACTGCATTTTTTCAGTATTCAGTAAAAATTTACTGGTAATGCAAACTAAAAAACATTATCAGTAAAAATTTACTGATTACTGCATTTTTTTTCAGTAATCAGTAAACATTTACTGGTAATGCAAACTAAAAATCATTATCAGTAAAAATTTACTGATTACTGCATTTTTTTTTTTCAGTAATCAGTAAAAATTCACTGGTAATGAAAATTTAATTGCAATATCAGTAAAAAAATTATTTTTACTGCAATTTTACTGGTACTGTAAAGTGCCCATCTATGATAATTACTCAGTGCGAGTTCATTGTGAATACTAAATCAATTTAGTAATAATTTTGTAAATTAAAGTTTTTATTGAAAGCCTGTGTCTACCCAGTTTAATTGTAGTTAGTGGTAGTTAACATTAACTGCAGTTTTGTACAACTTTTGCAATTAGATCAGATTCGGTTTAATTCTTGTTTCGTTTATTGGTGTTGTGAAACATCCAAAATGATCTGCCCGTTCTTTTTTTTTTTAATTTGGCACAATGGAAACGTCCCTACTAAAAATTTTCAAAACAAAATATGATGAGAAGTGCTGAGAAAAGTTCCAGTAACGTTGTGAAAAGTTCCAGTAACGTTGTGGTATTTTGAACAACGTAATAAGGATTGGTTGGAAAGTGAAACAGCCTCCGAGACTGAGACACCAACTGTCCTACATTCACCTTTGCTTCATGCATACAGAGCATTAACTTGGCATTGTATAATACGTAGGATAACCAATAAATCAAAATTTTTTTTTTTTTTTTGCAAAATTCGACTTTATTCAGGCTCCTTCAAGAACGATTCAGGCACTCCAACACATTTCTAACATTTCGATATCTTTTTTGTATAATGATTTATCTTTTGCTTCAAAATATGTCTCTGTTTCGGCAATCACCTCTTCATTCGAACCAAATTTGATTTGGAAAAATCATGTGAACACTTTGTTTGGCCAAGCAAAAATTATGATAAGATCCTTCTGGTCCACAAAATTTTTTACTCTTTTAAGAATAAGAATGCTTCTTGCATAATCCTACCTGATTCCTGGTTTAATTTACGGACGTGAGCTATTTGCGAATTGTGATTCCACAAGCAAACGTATGATAAATGTCTTGTAGTAACATGTGTTTATGGTTTGAGAAGATTTGACCAGATTTATTTCCCAGCAAAAACATGGCATCAAATACTTACCAGGCTATTTACTAGCTTAATTACTTTTGTTCGCGATGTCCAAAAAGTAATGAGTGGTCATTATCTTCTCGCTTACAAAAAACACAAAGTAATGGGTGGTCATTACACTCTCGCTTACGAACAGCCAAAAAGTAATGAGTACCCATTACTTTTTGGACATCGCGAACAAAAGTAATTAAGCGAGTAAATAGCCTGGTAAGTAGTTGATACCATGTTTTTGCTGGGTTATATACAAATTAGCTTTATTGATAATCTTAAATGTTAAATAATTTTTATGTTACTAACGAGTAGTAAACACTAATAATTATTTTTATAAAGGGTGGTTAAATTTTAAGGACCGATGTTGATTTTAAATAAAACGCAAATTATTTAGGAAATTATTGTCATTTATTTTTATTATGATAATATGTATGGTATGGTTCAATTATGTATGGAACAAAATATCGGCCAAATGGCCGCCGCGACCTCGGCGGCACACCTCCATCCGATGGTCCAAATTTTCGATGACGTTGAGGCATAATTGAGGTTCTATGCCGTTAATGTGCCGAATTATCTCGTCCTTTAGCTCTTGAATTGTTGCTGGCTTATCGACGTACACCTTTTCTTTTAAATAACCCCAAAGAAAGAAGTCCAACGGTGTCAAATCACATGATCTTGGCGGCCAATTGACATCGCCACCACGTGAGATAAGACGGCCATTCAATTGGATTTAGTTCTTGAGTCAATTGCACCTTGTAAGCGTGTAAATGCAAGTCTTTATGCATAATGCTCATCAACGACCAGCGTTAGAGGTGCAATTGTTGGGCACGACGACGAGTTGAGGTGGAAGGCTCTTCAGCCACACTATCGCGAACAGCAGCAATATTTTCTGCAGTACGAGCTGTACAAGCATGCACTGGTATTTTCACATCTCCTACAGACCCGGATTGCTCAAAATTTGCACGATTTTTCCGTTTGTACGCACATTTGGACGATTAAATGGACCGAAAAAATCACGAAGTGCACGATATGCATTTTCACGCCCATTTTTATAATAAGCCTGAATAACTTTAACGCGTTGCTCGAATGTGTATGTTTTCATAGTTCAAATTAAGTTAGTCTGAAATTGAGAAATGTGTGGTTCACATTCAACATCGGCCCTTAAAATTAAACCACCCTTTATGAATTGGAAAAAAAATTGTGAGGATCAGCACTAGAGGGTGTGCACACTTTCGACCTGAGTGACCAGGTCATCATCAGTCTCCTTATGAACCACCCAACCCACAAACAACTCATTCAACAGGCTTATATATCACACACTCTAAGGACAATGACTATGCGAAATTCCTTTTTAATAGTTAGTGAATTATTACCCGTACGAATGAGCCTTTTTCCATATATTTAAAGAAATACCCTTTGGCAACGATCTTCCATTTTCGAAGTACAAATTGACAATCTATTAATAATCTTTTGATGATATGTGCTTTTCGAGTGCTTTTATTTTAACATAAAATTATTTATCTCCAAAATCCTCATTATCTTTATGCTAATTAACGTTTTGCTAGATCACCATAATGACAATATTTTATTGCTTAAAATGTTTACTCATTTAAATTACATGTGCAATTATTGTCAATTTTTATTTTAATTTTTATACTAAAATTAATATTATTTATTTTTAATATTTAGTAATTTTATTTTATATTGCCTTATCTTCTTATAACATTTTTTTATTCTCGATGGAGGAAAGTCCGAATAACACTTATCAATTTTATGTTCCTTAACATCTTATTTGATCCAAAAAATTGCAGATCAAATAAGATTCGGAAATATATTTAGGTATAAAGTAATATCCAAATTTATCTTAAAAATGTCAGATTAAATTGTATCAAATTAGATGCAACAATGAAATATACACGAAAAATAGTTTATTAAAAAACGCATAAAAAAATTCAACAAAAAAAAATAAACCAAAAAAAAGATTAAATTAAAAAAAAATTAAAGTTTTCATTAGTAGCGCAACCCACGTGTCATCTTACGTATTTTTCAGTCGATGTGTTATATGTTACCAAAACAGACAAAAATAACATTACAATCAAAACATTTATGAAACGAACTCGACTTCGTTCATATGACCACCGCGGGTACGTCGGCAGCGGTCGATTCGTTGGACCCAATTTTCGATGAATTGGTCACACATGTTGGCTCTGAGTTCTTCCAACGTCGTCGGCTTGTTGCCATAGACCAATGATTTGACGTAGCCCCAAAGGAAAAAGTCTAGAGGCGTTAAATCGCACGAACGAGGCGGCCAATTGACTGGTCCAGAGTAAAGAGTTAGTTTGGTGAGCGTGTTATCTCGCTAACTCTTTAATAAATCGATTGTAACGTGTGCTGTATGGTTTGAGGCACCGTCCTGTTGGAACCACTTGTCGTCCAAGTCCATGCTTTCCAATTCGGGCCAAAAATAATCGGTAATTATGGCGCGATAACGATCGTTATTGTCGACGAAAAAATATGTCCAATAACGTCGCCGGCATGCAAACCGCACCAAACAGTTCTTTTTTGTGGATGAAGTGGTGATTCATGAAGCACATGTGTTTTTTCAGCAAATCAATAATGCATATTTTGCTTATTGACGAACTCATTGAGCCAACAATGAGCTTCGTCACTGAAGATAATTTTGCTTTTAAAGTTGCGGTCACCGACTCCGAATTTCGGTAGTACATTTTTAAAATTTGCATACGTTGTTCGTTCGTATACTTTACCATGATAAAAATGTTGAGTTTAATGAAAAAAAAAGGAATGTAACAGTTAGATGATCAGTGAAATAATGCGTTCACAAATTACATTCAAAGTTGTCAAGTACCTATTGGAAAACCCTTTATTATCCGAAATTGTTGTTTAATAACAAATTATATTAAACAACTGGATATTACATAATTCTTTCTTCTAGACACAGACTAGTAAGTAGTAATTTTTTGGTTTTGGCAGAAAAGAAAATGCAAATTTACAAACCGCATCCACATTGCCAATCCACATAAATATTACACCAGGAATGACAACAACTACGACAACAATAGAGATACACTGCAACAACAAGTATAGTGTCTTAACATGACATAAAATACCATAAAATAAAAACGATAAATATAAGAGACACATACAAATAATAATAATGAATAAACAAATTAAAACAAAATGAAGAAACAAATAAGTGAAAACAAAACAAAACAAAAAGATACAGACAGATGTACAGAAAGAAATAATCAAGCATCGTTGAGCAAATTGCATATTATATGCAAAACAACAAAACCTCAGAGAAGAATGCATTGCAAAGTTTAAATAAAACAAAAGATAACAAAAATCGTAACAAAACGAAACCACAGAATGACAAACAAGGTTAAAGTTTTTGCGGTCGCCGACAAGAGGCATAGAGAGAGAGAGAATGAGAAATTAAGGGTCTTGAGTGAAAAATTTTAGAAAACTTGAGTTGCAAAGTGGGTGGCTTAGAAATGCAAAATTAAAAAAATACACAATAAAAGCTCGAAAATGCATTTACAATATTTTGTACTTTTTGTTTAAGTATCGTATGTTACATGTCTAAGGTGTGGGAGACTAGACCCCTGATTCGTAAGCACGAAACACATTTATATTATTCGTCTTGCACTTGTATTTTGTGTTTCTACACAACAACTAAATAAGACGGAAATTCTACTTTATGCCATCTTTGCGAATCAGGTGGAAGAACGTATAGTTTGGAAGGGGTAGGTGTTTGTTCGTCTGGCTTAAATTAAAGGTTAGTTACAGCTTAAAACTCACACAAACACACCGACTATGTGCAACTAAAATTGCATAGTATAGGTGCACTTTAATAACAATTAGAAGTGCATTATTTTCCATATATATTTTTAAACAGTAAATGAAAGCATTTTAAACTGTGACAAGCGGTTATTTTGAATGCTAATGGTATACTGCGAGCGTCAAAAGAAAGTGTACAAGTTACTTTTTTATCTTTTTAATTTTATTTGAGTCTTTTAAATTACAATTTAATTCAATATTTTATGCTTTTTATATAATATTTTTATTCCTTTCTCTTTTGACAAAACAAAAAAAAAAAAAAAACAAGTAAAAGAGCTATATTCGGCTATGCCGAATCTTATATACCCTTCACCTTGGTTTTGAAAAATCTGAAGTTTTTAATACGAAAAATTCACGGATCCCATCCACATTTGGTTAGATGTTGTGCATTAATAACCAAGATGCTTGTACCTTATTTGGAAACTTTTCCTCTTTCCGTTCTCCAAATATACAGAAAAGTTGACCGACATCGTTAAGTCAACTGTGCTGTACGTATTTGTTATTTTAAAGCAAAAAACAAAAAAAGTTTTAACAAAATATAAAAAAAAAATTGTACAAAAAAAGTTGAATAGACGGGGATAGATTGCGCAACTAAAAGAAAAAAACTATTTGTGAGAAAGCGCTTAGACCACTGAGCCATTGAAGGACATACGCAATCGTCGTTATTAGAAGTAAATAAACAGTTTTCGCTTAAAACAGATTTGTTTGGTTTTTAAATATCAGATCTTTGTATGTGTTCGTTGTTTGTGTATAAAAGGTGAAGAGGTGAAAGAAGTTCAACAAATGGATGTGTTTGTTATGCGTAAAATTCAACATATCAACCAATCTCGCTGAATTTCAATAGCAAATAGAAATTGATCACATGTGATAGAAATATATAACAAGCAAGTCCTCATCATGTTTCGGGTCTTCAGAAAACCCATTTCAACACACAGGCGGACATCGTTCGCTCTTCATAAGGACCCAGAATATATGTATATACTTTATATACTTTATAGGGTCTAAGATCAATATTGTAAAAATTACAAACGGAATGACAAACTTATATATACCCTTTTTCAACACCTGTGGTGAAGGGTATAAAAAACACAACAGCATAGATTTAACTATTTCAATAATATACAACAAAAACACTTATAGCGTCAAAAGAAAGAGTACAATTTGCTCTTTTAAGTTTCTGAGATATCGTACCCTTTAAAAATACCGTTATTATTCTTAATTTGTTTAAGTATCACATTCTATATAATTTAAATGATTTATTAACATTCTTGCTCTTGTTGCGATTGTTTCAAATCACACTTTTACTGCACTCATTATAATCCATGCTGAAAAATACAAATATATATTTTTCGTAATTTTTTTTTTGAAATGTATTTTGTGTATATTACAAAATTTTCGTAACCAAATCTTTCATAAAATGAACCACAGTCTTCGATTATTATTAGTGTGTGTAACAAACAAACTTTTTTGGATACTTGTAACCTCGTGCTTAAGTTTCACAAAGAAGGAAAAATATTGCGCCAAATATAATAAAAATAATCGATTATCAAAAGAAATTTAAAATTTTAGAAAATCGACCCAATCCCGGTAGGCTAAAAAGACTTAATCACCCAGAAAACAGAATCATGGTGACAGCCGAATTTGTAACCAAGCGAATGGTTCGGTTGTGGTAACCGAATTTTTCGGTTGTGACAACAGAAAATCAATTGAGAAATGAGTAATTTGACTGTGATAATAGTATTTCGGCTGCCTCAAATTCGGTTACTGCAACTGAACCATTCGATTGGCAATTAATTCGGTTGTCAGAACGAATTTGTTTTCTGAGTGATAAGCCAGAAGTATGATGCATAGAAAGAGAAGAAAAGTCCCAATGAAAATGCCGTTAAAATATCGGAAAAAAAATTCGGATGCATCAGGCGTCAACGTAAGAGCCATTACACTTCGTCGAGCATTTCAACACACAGACCTACATGTACGAGTTCCAAAGAGAAAGTTATTTATGCCAAAAGTCAACCAAAAACGTATTTTTGGGTTTCGCTAAATAGTGCCAATATAAAGAAGACTCATTCTAAAACAACGTAGTTTTCACCAATGAAAGCAATACGAAATTTTCGTTTAAAAAAAAAAATAGTAAAAATTTTGCAGGAGCAAGAATGAGGAATTTGATGATCAAAATTTAAAGCACGGTGGGATTTTGGTGATGATGTGGGAATGTCTGGCGGCGAGTGGTGTTGAAGTAAATGTTGAATTAAATTGTAATGTAAAAGACTGGAAAAAATATTGAAAAAACAATAAAGTAACGTTTTCTGTTAATATGGGAAAACCTATAAAGTGAAATAAGAAAAGAGGTAATCGTGGTTATGGACAAACATATTTGTTGTTAAAAAAACTTGCAACAAACTAAGTTTTCTTTCACATACCCAGCAAAAATTAAGCTGCCAAAGAAGCAATAAAAGCATCACTACTATGGCAAAGGCATCACTTCTTTTCTAATGGTTTCATCGATGAATTTAACATTAGCGTGTCAAAGGATGGAAGTATTCAAATGTAGCTACTAGCATTACTCATACTTTACTCTAAGGAAGCAATGATAATACAATGATTAGATATTCTGGTGCATGAGTGGAAAATGTTCATTAACTTTGTAGTATTTACGCTTTGATGAAAATTTATTTCATAAAAATGCAGAAAAAATAAGTTTAAAGAAGCGAAATTTATGCATTGATATACCAATACTCTTTACTAAAACAAATAAATAATTCAGCATTAGCGAAAAAGCATTTTTAAAACATTTTTTAAAAATTTTAATGAATTTTTAGACAAATTTTAAAATATTTTTGTATAATTTAAAAACTGGTTGTACAAATTTTTAAATATTTTTAGACAATTTTAAAATATTTTGGAACAATTTTAAAACATTTTTGGGCAATTTGAAATAATTTTTACACAATTTTAAAATCATTTTGATAAATTCTGAATTAAAACTGGAAATTATATAGTGTTAAATAAAATGCATAATGCAAAAATGCACAGATTGCGTCGTCAAAAAAAATATTTAAGGTTGAAAAAATGCAAATGACAGGCCAGCTAGTTTCAATTAAAGGTTAAAAAAAAATCTGTTTTCTTGATTTTTTAAAACTTTTATAAAAATTGCAAAACTGCATAAATTCTAACCCTCATGAAATTTTAAACTAAAATATAAAAAATGATTTAATAAAAAAATTAAAAAATTTCATCAGAACTATTTTTTCAATTTAAATAATAGATTCAAAAGATTATACGATATAATATAACTTATGCTTAAGAAGTAATGAAGAGTGATTTTTTAAGATATGCATCGGGTTATATCCAGATCACTGCATTTGAAATATAAACACATGGATTCTTTTGAAAGTGACTTAGAATAACAAAATAAAATGAGAAAAGAATGTCAACTGAAGTTTAGGAAGCAATGAAAGAAGTTATAGTCACAGAATGACTACCATTTTTTTTGCTAGGTAGTTATTATGAAAAAACTTGCCATATTTTGCCAAATTTTTATTTTTCTTTGCATTGTTCATGCGAATATTCTTAATTATTTGAAATATTATTAGTTATTTATCCAATGGATTTTTGTGTGTAGCACTTTTGCCTCTTTAACATATTCAATTCGGATCAATTCAAATTTTATAAAATCAATGAAATAAATAATTATTTAAAAAAAGTTTGAATCGAACACTATGAGCCATAGAATACGGTATCTTAATTTAATGCGTTAAGATAATCAAAATCAAAAAACAAGATAATACAAAAAAAAAACGTCATCAAAATAAAATATATTATATCACACAACTGCAATGTTCAGCGTTGGAAAAATACGGTACGTTGTTATTCTGTTTCATTACTTAGACGTTAGTCGATGCAACTTTAACCTTTTAAATATTTCCTTAATAATAGTAGATTTGCTGATTTTGGAAGGGTAGATAGTTATTCGCATCTAAAAATAAAAAAAGAACAAAACTTTGAAAACTACTGGTGATGGTTTTATTCTAATAATAGTCAACAAAATTATTAATTAATTTCAATTAACTAAAATTTAACTCAAATATTACTAAATTTTTGTATATTCAACAGTTTTATTTTTGACATTTAAATATAAGCAAATTTCAGAATTATTTTGCAGGGTATTTTTGAACTAATTTGTGTGGAGTTGTGATGGTATAAAAAGTAGGGATTGTCGAGTAAATTTAGTAAAAAAATGTTGCATACCTTTTCATTAGTACCATACACTAATGGCAGATTTTCTTCCCCCATTTTCAATCTTTAAATTTCTTAAGTGGCCCAAAAATCAAGGGAGTTTGATATTAGATTAATATTCTCTATTACTTATCTCAATTCTATGAAAATCGATAAGTTTAACTCGAAATCCTTTAGTTGATAAAAGCTTTTCTATGGAAAGCAATGAATAAATATAGATTTTGGGTATTTTTTCCATAAAATGAAAACAAGTGAAAACATTTATCATAGCGTTAACATTTTTATATTGTTATTAAATTCATTCTAAAGTTCAGTGAAAAGTTCATTCATGAATAAACTTTATTCTAACGAGGTGCTTGGCATAAAATACATTCTAGGTAAAATCTCGTCGAATGCAATGTGTAAGGAGCTATTTACGTTTTAATATGAATACCGCTAAAGGTTGGCACTTTATTTATAATAAAATGTCAAATATTTTAGAATATTTTTGTGTTTCCTGCATATTATTTTCCAATTTCCAGTCAGACCTCCAAAATTTTGCTTTATTTCCCAATTTTCCGGTTATTGAAGAAAATCAAAATGTTGACCTTTCCAGAATTCGACCAAATGATGTTTGGCAAATTTGTACAAAATCTTTGGGCGAGTATTTTTGCTGAGCATACAGGTTGGTTGAAAAGTTCCTGCGCTCACCAAGAGATGGCACTGCTAGCTCCAAACTTTTTTTTTCTCAAGTTGGTATAACTGTCCTGAGAACACATGCAAAATTGCAAATCATTCTGTCAATTCTTTCTTTGTTTGCAAGCCATTTGAAGTTGAGGTGTCATTGATTTTTTTTAATATGGAAAAAATTGAATATCGTACAGTCATTAGATTCTTTGTTTTGAAGGGTTTAAAAGCAAAGGAAATTTATGAACAATTGTTAGAAGTGTATAAGGAGTCCTCACCTTCAAAACGCATCGTTGAATTTTATGCTGGTGAATTTAAACGTGGTCGTACCAGCCTTGAAGACGATCCACGCGAAGGACGACCAAAAACTGCAACCAAGTCATGAGCAGGTACATAATATGGTTAGTGAAGATCCAAGTTTGACTAAGCATGAAATTGCTAATGCCATAGGCATCTCAGATGAACGAGTACTTCATATTTTACATGAAGAATTACGTATGAAAAAACTGTTTGGAAAGTTAGTGCCGCACACATTAACAATTCAACAAAAACTAGATCGAAAACAAATTTCTCAGCGTAATTTGGAGCATTTTAAGCCGAATAAAACCGACTTCCTGCGTCGTTTTATAACTATGGATGAGACTTGGATCTACCACCATGATCCTACATTAAAACAAGAACGTTTACAGTGGACTGAAGCTGGTTGTTCAGCTCCAAAGCAGGTGAAGTCACAACGATCAGCAAGAATCAGTTTTTTGGGATGCAAAAGGAATTTTGTTGATTGATTATCTTCAGAATGGCAAAACACTCAACTCTGAATATTATTGCAACCTTTTGGATCAGCTGAATGAAAAAATTCGTGAGAAAAGACCTGGCTTAAAGAAGAAAAAAATCATTTTTCATCAAGACAATGCACCTGCTCACAAAAGTGTTTTGACGATGGCTAAATTCAAAGAATTAAAGTACGAATTGCTTGAACATCCACCGTATTCACCAGATTTGGCTCCCAGTGACTACTATATCTTCAGAAATCTCAAACAATTCCTTCGTGGAAAGCATTTTTCGTCGAAAGAAGAGGCCATAGCAGCCGTAGACGGTTATTTTGCAGAGCTTCCGGAAAACCATTATAAATAAGTGTATTGAGCTTCTACGAGATTATATTGAATTAAAAAATATATTTCGTAACAAAAGCAGTATTCTTTCATTTCGAGCGCAGGAACTTTTCAACCAACCTGTATGAACTCATAATATTTGCAAATACAGGGTGTTTTGATGCATTTTTCAATAAAAATGAATTTTGCGGCATTCAGCAGCAATAATTTGTACTAACTATATTTGGCAATTAGAAAGGTAATTTGAATACTTTTCGGTTAAAAAGTAACCGAATGAGAAAGAAAAGGGCTATAAGATAAATACAGTGAACTCGCGATAACCTGAACAAATTTTTACCAAGGCAGTTCACATTTTCGAGTTTGTTCACGTTGTCGAGTACCAAAATTTTAAACGAAAAATTAACCTATAAAAAATTACATATTAATAAGTAAAAATGGTAAAAACTATTTTAAATTAATTATTTTATTAATTTTTAATAACAAAAAAAAAAAAATAAAATGCATTCAGTTCACTTTGCATTCGATAAATAACAAAAAAAAAAACAAGTAAGAGCGGCTAAATTCGGCTATGCCGAATCTTATATACCCTTCACCATGGTTGGGAAACAACTGAAGTTTATATATGGACATATATGGAATGGACAGATTTATATACGGACGCCTTTAAGAGGAAATTAACCATTTAGTTTGGAGATAAAACTTGGACTCGGGAAAATAGGTACTTTAAAAAAATTTATGTTTTGGGCATAACTTTTTTGTATCTGAACCGATATTTCCGAGTTTTTCAGCAAATATGTTATACTAAAGATTTTCGATCTTTTGCTATATAAGACGTATCCATAGGTCATAATACAGCTCTAGAATAGTGTTTGTTGTTTGTGTATAAAAGGTGAAGAGGTGAAAGTAAAGAATTTCAACAAATCGTTAAAATAAATCACTACAACTGCATGTGTTTTATTTCTACAAAATAGTTTGATTTAGCTGGCAAATTTGCATTTGGGATTTTATTTCGCTTTTTTATTAGAAATATTTGTAATTTCTTTAGCTTAATTTTAAAAATTTGAAGGAAAATAGTTTATAATTTTTTTTATAAATTATTATAAGTTATGACCTAAAATAGTTGCACTCAAAGGTAAATTATGTATAAAATTTTCTTAATATGTGAGAAATAAAATGGTTTAAAAATCTTTTTATAAATTCTTTCAAATCGGAGCAAAAAAAAAGAAATAAAACCGTTTGTATTTTGTTTGTATCAGAGGGTTTTTATAAAAATTTTGATGTTTTTAGCCTATTTATGAATTATTTAATTATTAATATAAAATTTTATTTAAATTAATTATTAAATGTAAAAAAAAAACAAAAAATAAACAAACAAAAAAATCTTAAGAAAATAAAAAAAAATGTACAAAAAAAAAGTGAATTGACCGGGATTCGAACCCGCGACCCTTCCACCTGTGGTGAAAGGTATAAAAACGTTTGTATTTTGTTTGTATCAGAGGGTTTTTATAAAAATGTTGATGTTTTTAGCCTATTTATGGATTATTTAATTATTAATATAAAATTTTATATAAATTAATTATTAAATGTTAAAAAAAAAACCAAAAATAAGCAAAAAAAAAGTCTTAAGAAAATAATAAAAAAATGTACAAAAAAAAAGTGAATTGACCTGACCGAGATTTGAACCTCGAACCCCGCGGGCTTAGAGAAAAAAAGTATTTGTGACATAGCGTCTAGACAACTGAGCTATTGAAGCTCACACAAAATCATCGTCAATAGAGGTACATATATAAAAGTCTTCGTTCATTAGGGATTTGTTTAGTTTTTATTTAAATGACAAATCTTTGTATGTGTGTTGTTTGTGTATAAAAGGTGGAGATGAAAGAAAAGAATTTTAACACATGGATGTGTTGTTATGCTCAAAATTCTACATACATATTAAACAAAGGGATTTTACTGGAAAAATTAGAGGTAGTCCTGGTTTTTTGCTAATATCTCAGCCATTTATTAACCGATCTGTCTGATTTTTAATAGCAAACAGAAATGGATCACATGTAACAGAAATAAAAAACAATCAAGTCCTCATCATGTCTGGGTTCTTCGGAAAACCCATTTCAACACACAGACGGACAGACGGACAAACGGACATCGTTAAATCAACTTCGCTCTTCATAAGGACCCAAAATATATATACTTTATAGGGTCTAAGATCAATATTGTAGAAATTACAAACGGAATAACAAACTTATATATTCCCTTCCACCTGTGGTGAAGGGTATAAAAATAATATAAAATAAAGGATACAAGAAATTCATATTTAATTAACAAAAACTTCAAAAAATAATCAAAACTAAAAGGAACATTTTTTGGTTGGATAATTAAGAATCAGTTAAATAAATTTTAAAGGAAAAAAATTGTAATTTTTTTGGTAAATTTTTGCTTTGAAATGATCTTTTTCTTTAAGATTTCTCAGCACTCTAATGTCACTTTGGTCTACCATCTCGTTTTCAGCCCATATCAAAACCTTATCCAAAGCTTCTACAGCTTCCTTGGATTTAATTGTAACTTCTGGCTGGAATATAATCGAATCATCATCATCATCGTCGGTATCATCCTGAATTTCAATACTTTCTACTTCTTTTTGATCGTGGAAAGAGTAACATCGATCTGTAATTAAATTTTAATTAAATTCTCTAAAAACACTGAAACCTATAATAAAACAAACCTGAGAATTTAGGAGGAGAAGATATTCTCTCTCTTAAAACACTTAAGGGAATATTATCATCGGGATCATCTTGTTCCGAAACTAAGTTTAAAATATTTTTCCAGCATTTGTTTAAAATTTGTTGCGAAATTCTACTACAGGCTGAGTCCAAAAGATTAATTGCATCTTTTATAGTTAACATCTTAATAGAATCTAACAATTCTGTTTGTTTTCCAGCCATTAATGCCAAGAGACTGTTTCTATAATACAGTTTTGTTATTTTAAAAGCATTCTAATCCATGAGCAGAATTAACGATGTGTCATTAGGTGGCAAAAAAAAAATGCACAAATGGATCCGTCATCTGAAATCAATTGGGATTCAGGTGGATGTCAAGGATATAATTTGTAATTATATGATTAATAAATAAATAAAATAAAATAAAAATAAGCAGAAGGGCTTTAACTGGTAGCCCCTTTTTAGTCAAGAACTCAGTAACCTAAAGCAAAAAATGATTACAAAGTTTTCAGTTTTTAATTTGTCATTTGAAATCTACCTCTTTTACAAAACATTGAAGAAACCAGTCATAAAAAATTGTACATGTCATCCATGCTGACTTGGAAAATTTGTATTTCACTGGACAAGTAAAGTTTTTAAAGCTTCGTGGATTTTAAGATTTTCCAATTACCAATAGTTTAAGTTTTTGTGCTCCCGACGCATTTGAACAGCCCATAAAAGTTAATCGTGTTTCTCCATCTTTGCGCCTGTAGCACTTTTCTCCAATGATGACACATATGTTTTATTTGGCAACTGCTTCCAAGATAACCCGGATTCGTCAGCATTATAAAGCTGATCTTCACAAAGAGAGAGAGTTCTTCTATTTTTGCTCTTAACTTTTCCTTAAATGGGTCAACAAGTTGTGGCTGCGCAGAAAGCTTTTCTCCGGAAATTTTTAGAAGGCAAACACCGAACCTTTGTTTAAATTTTTGGAGCCATCCGTCACTGGCGTTAAAGCCACGATCATTTTCTTTAATTTTATCGTGAATTTCTAATGCTTTGGCTTTTAACATAAGTCCACTTACCGGCATTGTTTTATTTCGCATGTGAAGGAACCATTTATAAAGACTTTTTTCCATTATCGGGCGTTCAGAAGCACGTAATGTTTTACGCTTTCCAGTGCATTACACGATTAGTAATTTCCCGTTTTTTCTTTTTAATGGAAGAAACTGTTGATTTTGCAACTCCATATTTTCTTGCCAAGCCACTAACACTAAAACCCTTTTGCAATAATTCGAGAATATCAACTTTATATTTTAAAGTTAACACTTCAGGTTTTTTTAATGACATTTTTCTCTTTCACGAATTAAAATTTTTTAATCACTTGCAATATCTACGTAGCAATGTCAAAGAGCAACTAACAGGTCAACGCATACATAAACGAAAAAATGTTTAAACATAAGTAAACAAACAAATAACAATTAATTCGGGGATTTCCCAATTTAAAAACAGATCAAACAATATATAAAAAAAATGTTCACGTATTAGAATATTCTGTGGAAAAATAAATTTGTTCACGTTTCCGAGACGTTCATACTTTCGAGTGTTCACGTTTTCGCGAGTTCACTGTAGTTTCAAATTTATATTAAAATATGTATGTAACTTAAATTCATCATTAAAGTTTTGTACGTAGTTACATTTTTAGTTTTGCGAATAAAATTTAAGTTATTTTAATAGAATTGTATTTAACAGAATCTAAAAACTAAAAATATTAATTTTGTAGCTGTTAACATGAATAATGGGTTAAATTCGTAAAAAGTTAAAAAAATCCAAGTTTTAAAGGCCACCCTAAATTTCCGTTTTAGGACAAGTTATGGACACTCTAATTAGCAATTAAGGTACCTAACATTACCCCCGATGCATTAAAAATCATTCGGCATTCATAGCTTGAAAATGAAAAAGTAAATTTTTTTTGGCACATTGCTATTTATATCCAAAACCTGTTAAAAGTTTTAAGCCTTTTTCATAAAGCCAGATTAAAAATATTTTTAAACAGTCTTGGAATTCAATGACTTTATATTCAAACAAAATTTCTAAATTTGTACTCTTTTTTTTTTTAATTATATTAGCAAGAAAAAATGATAGTTATAACTTTTTGAGTTGCAGATTTGTAGTTGATTAAAATATTGATACAATGAATATAATTTTCGTTTGTTTTAAGATTCGCAAATTCCAAAAACATGCTTTCTAATAACTAGTCTATACAGTTTCAAACTAAGTAAAATTATTTTGAGGGTGCCCGGCCTCCCTTTCTGGCTGCAACCCTGCTGTTAAAGACACTTGTAAATAGGTAATAGGTTTAGATTTATTTGCACGAGCAAACTTTTAGTGCGTATTTTTTTTTTATTTTTTTAATTTTTAAGAAGCCCTTCTAGTTGCTAACCGAAAAATATTTCCGGTTAGACATTACCTTGAATATTATTTAAGTTCAAGAGAAATTGATTAAGAACTGGACAAAAAGAACGTAATAATCGAATAGAAAAAAAAATTGTAAAAGGTTAGGTTATTGACTTTTGCAATTATGTTGTATTACACTGAGAAAATCTTATTTATAATTCATGTTTTCCGCGATTGCTATCAAAGAAAATTGAACATCCACTTAAAGAAATCTCAGCTAGTCACAGGGAAGGTTTCGTTGCTCGAATTCTCAACCAAAATTTAGAAAAAAAGAGTTACCAAATGAGAACAAAAAAAAAAAAAAAAATAACCAAAACATAAAGTGTTTTGTTTTTATTTAAATATATTAAAATGTTTATTATTGTATTGGAAATATTATTTTTTAGAAAAAATTGAAATTATTAAGTTTTAACCTTTCAATGTCGCCTTCAGATGCTAAATTTTCGGATTCACTATTTGCTTTTACTACAGTATTTTTCAATAAAAAAAAATTAACAAAAAAAAAAACGTTCCGTTTACGTACCGTTTTCAGTATGTCATAAACGGAATACAACTCCAGTTATATGCCAACCGTTTTCTGGATTTTAATAAAGAATCCGTTCAAAGTCCATCAAAGACGGAAGGTTTACGTACCGTTGTGTCGTTTAAAAAACGGGATTGAGTCCGCTAAAAAACCGTTGTGTCGTGTAAAATATGGTATGAATCCTTTGTCAGAATGCCGTATCCGTACCGTTTCTTAAATTAAAAACGGACTTGAATATTTACCGAAATATAGCCTATTTTTTATTGATTTTGAGTAGTACAAATTATTTTTTTTTAGATTTATTAAAATAAAACAAAATTATAAACAACACAAAGAAACCATTCAAAGAAAGCAATTTACATCCATTATCACGTTTAAATTTTGGCCTTGATTTAATACCAGTCTCTAGTTTGCATTCATGCAATTTGGAACTTAACAGAAGGGTGAGAAATCTATTTTATTTAATTATTTTTTAATATTTGCCTACATATTTATAATTTTTTAAAACCAATAAACAACACCGTTTGCTACGGAATCAAAACTGATGAAAAACGGTGAAGTCCGTTTTAACTGCAAACGGAGCCATAAGGTAGTGTTTTCGAAAAACCATATACCAAATCAAACCTTGTTTGGGGTAAACAACTCCAGCTGAAAACACTAATTTTTAGAAATTGTATAAAAACATCCTAGACCGTTTGATTGAGACTAACGGTAATTGGTAGTCTTGGTTTGGTTTTTATGTTTGAAATTTAGCAGTGTATAATATTTTTTTTTTAACTATTGTATTTTTTAGTTAATGTTAACAATTCTCTTACGGGTAATGTAAACGATGGAATTTGTAAATACAATAAATTTTTTTTTTTAATTTTTTTGGAACTTCCTTTTTTTATTATTCAAGTAAATAAATTGTTAAGCTCGAGGTTTTAGCTTTTGGAAAATATATTTTATTTAAATTTCTATATTTCTATATTTATCCACCAATCGGATGGCATTTTCAGGAATAAATATTTTACCATATTCAAACACAATAAAACGACAACAATATATATAATAATATTTTTGAAAACCTATTTTTAGACTTATTACTTTGTGGTTTTGGTAAGCAAAAAACACGAAGGGCAATTTATGTCCAAAGCAATTAAATATTATGTGCGCTGAAAGCTTAGTGGGTAGAGTTCTCGGCTGGCAACCAGAGTTCCCAGGCTAGATTCCCATCATGACCATGTTATATTTAATAAAGTTTGAAATATATGTAATATTTTTTTTTAATAAATTTGTTTTATGAAAGTCTATTTTTGGACACATTACTTTTTTACCTTTATTAACTTTAAAGTTATGGCACCATACATTGCCTTGAGGTTCGTTGCCTGTGAAATTCATCAATGAAATGCGAACCATAATCGTACTATATTATGGTTATCATATTATGATAATAAAATAACCATATTTTTACCATAATATGGTCCCTACAGTTATATTATGATTCAAAAATTACCATATTATTGTCCTAAATAAACATGTTATAATGACTTGATCATAATGTGATCGCACGTACTCATAGTATGCTTAAAATGTTATCATATTATGGTACCTCATAACAATATTATGATTCCTGGATTATAATTATATGATCCATAATCTAAGAAAATTTCTTAAAGGAAAAAATCTTAGAAACTATGAAAAAGCTCTTTAAATTTAAGAATATTTCCTTTAGAAATGTTTTTTCTAAAAAAAAATAATATTAAAGACTTTTTGAAGAAAAATTGTTAAGGAAAAAATCATAAACTTTAAGAACTTTTCTTTCTTTGATTGTATACAAATTTATTGATTGTTGCCAGCATTTTATTGTTGCATAATTATCATATTTTTTCATAGTCCGAATTTTTGTTACCACAGTATGGTAACAGCCAATCATGATATAAAATAGAAGGTGCCAATCATAAAATAGTAAAACATTACCTAAATAAAGATGGTAGTGTCTATGTTGATGGTTAGAAAACCAATAATTTGGTTGTGACAACCATACCCGATTGCAGCAAGCACAATATAGTAGCAGTGATCATATTGTAACCATGTTTTTTCTCTGCGTGGTTATACACTACTTTATACATTATTTGGTAAAGTGTTGTTTTGTTGAGATACTTATCCTAAATGAATTATTACACTACAACTAAAAACTAGTACACGCAGAGAAATAACATAGTTATCAGATTAACTACAATTTTACTATAATATGGTTCTAACAGTTATATTATGATTCGAAACTATGAAAAAGATCTTTAAATTGCGGAATATTTTTTAAAAAAATGTTTTTCCTAAAAAAATTGATATCAATGACTTTTTCAAGAACACTTTTTTGATTATATGGACATTTTTTTAAAGAAAAATACTTAAAAAAAGTTTTTAAATTCTAAGGACTTTTTTGATAAAAAAAAAAACATAGATTCTATGGACCTTTTCTAATAGAGATATTCTTAAATTCCAAAGACATTTTTGAGATTTTTTAGATGGTCCTTTGAGTCTTAGAATTTTTCTTTGATTCAGACTTTTGGGCTGGCAAATGAGGATTTCTGTTTTTACAGATAAATGGAAATTAATGAATAGAATATCCGAAACATAATCAGGCCTCAAATCAGATAATTTTAAACGGCCAAAAAACTTTTGTTAACAAAATGTATGTTACCAATTCCACTGCTTGAGAAGTATCATCTTTGCCATTTAATATTTTTCATTAATGCATAATTTTATATCACAGCCATTGCCAAAAATCAATTTCAAGGAGTTCCAGGGTTTTTACTAAAAATTACGATTTATATAAGAAATTTTAGAAGTTAAAAAAATATTCTTCAATGTTTTTTTTGAATAATTAAAGAACCCATATGTTTTTTAATTAAAATATAAAAATTTAGTTTTTAAGATACGTCTTTTGCGTTTGAAAAAAAATTAATTAATTAAAAGTATACAATAAAATCTTGTTAATTTTTTTTTCATTAATGTCGAATGGATAATGAAATTTTATTAAATTTGGGGAGGTGAAGTCATAAATGTTGATTATTTTCGATGCTTTAATTTAGAGCAACACTTCTGCAAGCTTAACTTCGGCCTGGTAAACTAATAAAAGAGAGGGAAGTATAAGAATAAGAAGTATAAGAATATATTTATAGCATTTTTTCTTTGATCTTTTATCATTTGTTAAAATTTTAATTTAATTAAGAATAAATTAATATTAAATGTGTTTTATTTCAATTCGTTCTGACAAACAAATTCAATTTAAAATTAAATTATGCGAGTTTTCATATTTTTAATGGCATATATTTACCAATTGCAAATACTTAATACATTAGACTGGGACGAGTTGTTTAAAATGGGCGTACGGAAAAAATATGTACTTTTTCTTATCAGTTATTTTTCTTTCGTTTGATTTAATGCTTTAAATACACGTGAATGCAAGTGCTGCCTTAAATTTTGTCTTAAGCTAAATTAGTGGAAGACTACAAAGACTGAGTAACTGGCGTTTGGTTGAATGCGTAACCTAACCACACATAAATAATAATGAAATTTTAGTTCAGATAAAAGAGCATTTCTTTTTTGTTATCATAATGAGGCTCAGAAAAAGAGCATACCCACGTACATAAAAATAAACTATAATTTTTTATCTCAGACCGAATTCCATAACAACTTTGGCTAACGTTTTTATTACAGTAAACTTTTATTAAAATAATTCCATAATATCTACTTTTTTAAGAAAACTTTTTTCGCAACATTCCGATTAAAACTAATTTTATACACTCAAAAAAAGACATGAACTAAAATGTAATAAAAAATTTCCTTCAAAATAGTTTATAAATTGTCCTCAATTTAAGTAAAATTTTATTAAAACTTGGAAAAATTTTCTTAAAAAGAATAAAAATTCCCAAGTTTAAGAAAATACGAAATAGTTTATATACTCAGAAAAAGTTCATAATAATAATTCTTGATTTTAGGAAATATTTTTTGATTTAAGGAAAAAAACAAGTCAATTAAATAAAAATTCATTAATTTTAAGAAAAAACATTTTAGTTTTAAGAAAATTGCATACTCAAATGTAATAAAATTAAGTTTAGTTCAAAAAAAAAAAAATAATTAAGGACATAATTTACTGTCATTTAGTTCAAATAATGTGTCTAACTTAAATTAAGAATGTATTTGAATTTAATGTGTGTTCGTTTTTTGTTTGCGAGTAGTAAAATTAACAAAATTTTAGAAAGCCATTTCCAAACTCAGTTTTAAATATACGACTTTCTAATTTTGAAGAATTGTTTTCTTAAAATTAGTTCAGACAATTAAAAACAAAAAGTAATAAATTTTTTCCTATGTAATAATAAAAATTTATTTCGTTTTAGAAACTGATGAACTATTTCTAAGGAAAATTTTCATGCAACTTAGTTCAGATAAATTTTAAAAATTTTAATAAAATATTCTTTTTTTCAAGTAAAAGTTTTCTAATTTTTAAAAAATAATAAAATTCGGTATAGGATTTTTTTTTTTTGTTGGAAAACGTTTAAATTATTTTTAATATTCTATTCCAAAAAAACAATCAATTAAAAACCACCCAGTTAGTTTTTCTAATTTTCAAGAAAAAAAAAATATTATTTAATAAAAGAAATTAAAGTAACCATTTAAAAAAACTATCGTGCATGATTGTAATTTTTGGTGCGTGATCGTGTGTGAGTCAAAAATCTCTTAACAGTCTTAAATATTGAACTTAAAGTAGCTTAAAATATATTTTAAAATTTTGTTAGCAAAGGGTAAAAAATTTCGAATTTGCGCTTTTATGTAATAAATTTGTTTGTTGACTACAATACAAAATATCGCAGGCACATTTTATACATTAGGGCATAATGGCTTTCCTATAATTGCCAAACCGCTTAATAAACTTTATATTTATTGAACTATTTTTTTCACTTAATAATATAAAAAGTTTAAATTTGTATATGTCAAATAAAGTTTAAGCTAAAAATCCCATAAAATAAACTTATGACTTTTACATTTTCCAATAATAACAAGAAATGTAAGAAATGTATTTTTGCAACAATTTCCTTAAATTAGTTAATTTGAGAAGACAAAGGACCCCCCAGTGTTCCTTAGCCATAGATGCTGTGTGTAGGGCGTCCCTTTTTGTAGTTCTCTAAAGCAGAACCGTTAATTAACTACGAAAAGGATCTGAGTTTGTTACAATTTATTACGTTTGAGGATATCCTGCAGTACATTTTTTTAATTTGTTTACCTTTCTGCTAATCAATTTTAATTTATATTTTAAATACATCAATTAAGTATAATTCAATTAAATTTTAAGACAAAATTGTGTAGCAAAAAGCTTGTTAAGAGCAGTGTTCTCACAAAGCGGAAGTCCTCCAAAAGTGGGAGGAGTGAAAAGTACTTTAAAATATATGGTAAATCATTTTACCCTTACCATAAAAGCAGGATAAGGATAATTTTTACTTAAAAGAAGTGCTATTTAACTTGTTGTTAGAAAATATTTTCTTATTTTTAGGGAGTTAAGTCCTAAATTTTAGTAAAAAAAAAATTATCTAATGAACTTAAATAAAATAAAATTTTTCTTAAAACCAAGGAAACATTTCCTAACTAACAGTACAATTTTAGATGATGTATGAACTAATTAGGAGGAAATTTTACTGTTTTCTAATAAAAATTTGCTTCTCAGTAGTAAAATTTTTTAATATTTTAGAAATTTGGACCAAATTTTAAAATTTGTTTCTTAATTTTAAGAAAAATTTTATTAAATATTGGTAAAAAGTGTCTTTGGCGCCCTTTTCATTTAAATTTTTCCTCTAAATAAGTTAATTTTTCTTAATTCTAGTTCTTTTTTTTTGAGTTTAGAGTAGAGTATGGCCTAATATAAAGTAATATAATGATATATGTACCATACATATAATTTAATATTATATTATTCCTTTGAATTGTGTCTAAGATCTTATTTAAAAAATTATGATTATTTATTTTCTTTTATTTTACAATTTGTATCCCAAGTAAACATGTTTTTTTATAAAACTTTATGTTGCGCTTTAGTTTGAGCAAAATTTAGTTTTGGTTTGAGCTACTTTGATTATTTTTTAATTTCGAAAATAAAGTGTCCGAATATTAGTTGCGTCGAACATTATGTATAGCAAACAACAGTGTGTGCCTGAGTGAGTTAAGCGGTCGTCTACAACCCTAGCAAACCGACTTCAAATCCTGGCGAATGCATTTTTTATATATGTTTAAATAAAATAAATTCCATATAATATAAAACTGGATCTCTTCTTATTTTGTTCAATTCGATTCGCCATTTTTGTCATTGAGTTGTCTGACAATGGTGGCTTTATTAGTAATTTTGGTTAAACATTAATTGCGAGATGTGCTGAAAGTTTTCGCAGATTTGGATCATACTGTTTCTATATGCTACTCCAGTTGTCTCGTTTAAATTATATAAAGAAATACGCCTCTCTTATTTTCAGTCATTTAGTAACTGAAAAAGAAAACTTTTTTTTATTTAATTTATGAGTTTGTGCTGATTAAGGATTTTAATTAAATAAAAATTTGCAAGTTTCTGCAATTATTCACGTTTGCATTATAGCAAAAAGAACAAATAAACTATTTCGTTATAGCAGCAGCGGTACGAGAATGTGAAAAAGCTTCGTAACAGAATTTAAATGTGCGTGCATTTTTGCAGTTTGGTTATATGATGAATGTATGCAGTTAATACTAAAATAAAAAAAAAAAAACATATTTGATGAAAAACTCAATTCATGTTTGATGAAAAGTTAATTGAAGAATTTTCCACTTAAAGGTTCACAATAAGAATAAAAACATCAACATTTAAGTGCTGTTTCTAGATCACGTTTTGCTTCAGATGAATGAAAATACAATAACAAACTTCAATACATGCAGTCACTCGCTTGTTTCATGTCGAACGTCTTGTGGAAAACCCATGTTAGACTTTGTTTTCATTACAGTACTCAGCTTAAATTTGAGATAATCACGTAAGCGAAAATTAACCTTTGAAAAATTATTCACATAAACCTTTTTTATCTGTTCACACTTAATACGTAATTTGCGATATATTAAATATATTTTGATTTCTTTTTGTACAGCGAAAAAATTTCGTGATGATAAACCAGGATTTTATTTAGCTTTCATGCTATTTTGTTATAATTTAAGATAAACATGTCCAAATAGCAAGCTGTGTACAAAGCCAAAACGGTCCCGTGACCGGAACCTATCACAATGAACTGGTCACCTGACGTGTCCAGGGAAAGGTCCTTTCCCGCAGAGCATCTACAAATGGGTAAATAAATTTATACGTGACCGTACAGTATGAAATTGTTGTTCGAGTTGTTGCCGGATCTTTATTAATTTGTGTTCGTATTATTTAAAAAAAAAAAAAAAAATTTTTTTGATTTTATTCTTGCCTAAGGAATTCATAAAAACAACAGAGTAGTATTTTAGAAGATGGCAAAGGAAATTGTGATAATATTTCTTTGTTTTTTCTTTGTTATTTGAGGATTTTGAAATGAACTAGAATTTAGAAAAATTAACTTATTTAGAGGAAAAATTGAAATGAAAACGGCACCAAAGACACTTTTTACCAATATTAAATAAAATTTTCCTTGAAATTAAGAAACAAATTTTACTTAAAATTTAGTCAAAATTATGGAAAAATTTTACTACTGGGAAGAAAATTTTTATTAGAAAACAGCAAAATTTCCTCCTAATTAGTTCATACATCATCTAAAATTGTACTGTTAGTTAGGAAATGTTTCCTTGGTTTTAAGAAAAATTTTATTTTATTTTAGTTCATTAGATCATTTTGTTTAATAAAAACTGGGACTTAACTCCCAAAAAATAGGAAAATATTTTCTAACAAAAATAGGAAAATATTACACTCATTGAGTAAGTATTTTCCCACTTTCGGAGGACTTCCGCTTTGTGAGGACACTTCTTTTAACAAGATTTTTGCTATAAAATTTTAGTCTTAAAATTAAATTGAATTTTACTAATTTCATGTATTTAAAATATAAATCAAATTTCATTAGCAAAAAGGTAAACAAATTAAAAAAAAAAATTGACTGAAACGTAATAAATTGTGACAAAGTCAGATGCTTTTCGTAGTTAATTAACGATTCTGCTTGAGAGAACTACAAAAAGGGACGCCCTAAGTGACACACGACATCTATGGCTAAGAAACACTGGGGGGTCCTTTGTCTTCTTAAATTAACTAATTTAAGGAAATAGCTACAAAAATATAAAATATCACAGTTACATTTCTTGTTATTATTGGAAAATGGAAAAATGTCACAAGTTTATTTGACATAAACAAATTTAATCTTTTTTATTATTAAGTGAAAAAAATAGTTCGATAAATATAAAGTTTAACAAGCGCTACGTCAATTATAGGAAAGCCATTATGCCGTAATGTATAAAATGTGCCTGCGATATTTTGTATTGTATGTAGTCAGCTAACAAAATTATTACATAAAAGGGCAAATTCGAAATTTTTAACCTTTTAAAAAAATATTTTAAGCTACTTTAAGTTCAATGCTAAAGACTGCTTAGATTAGAGAAGGGCATGTGAACCATTTTGGAATAAAGAACAAAAAATTGCAATAATGCACGATAATTTTTTTTAAATGGTTACTTTAATTTTTTTTCTTTAATAATATTTTTTTCTTGGAAATTAGGAAAACTAACTAGTTTTCTTTTAGATTATTGTTTTTTTTTTTTGGAATCGAATATTAAAAATAATTTAAACGTTTTCTAATAAAAAAAAACCTATACCAAATTTTAATATTTTTTTTTCAAAATTAGAACACTTTTACTTTAAAAAAGGAATATTATATTAAAATTTTTAAAATTTATCTGAACTAAGTTGCATGAAAATTTTCCTTAGAAATAGTTCATCAGTTTCTAAAATCAAATAAATTTTTATTTTTACATAGGAAAAAATATATTACTTTTTGTTTTTAATTATCTGAACTCATTTTTAGGAAATACCCTATACCAAATTTTATTATTTTTTAAAAATTAGAAAACTTTTACTTGAAAAAAAAAAAATAATAATTATTTATTAAAATTTTTAAAATTTATCTGAACTAAGTTGCATGAAAATTTTCCGTAGAAATAGTTCATCAGTTTCTAAAATTAAGTAAATGTTTATTATTACATGGGAAAAAATTTATTACTTTTTGTTTTTAATTGTCCGAACTAATTTTTAGAAAATACTTCTTCAAAATTAGAAAGTGGTATACTACTCGCGAACAAAAAATGAACACACATTAAGTTTAAGTACTTTTTCGATTTAAGTGAGACACATTTTTTGAACTAAATTTTGAAGTAAATTATGTCCTAAATTTTTTTTGAACTTAACTTAATTTTATTAGATTTCAGTACGCAAATGTCTTAAAACTAAGATGTTTTTTCTCAAAATTAATAAATTTTTATTTAATTGACTTGTTTTTTTCCCTAAAATCAAGAAATATTACTTAGGAAAATATGAACTATTTTTGAGTATATAAACTATTTCGTTTTTCCTCAAACTTAGGAATTTTTATTCTATTTAAGAAAAATTTGCTAAGTTTTAATAAAGTTTTCCTTAAATTCAGGACAATTTATAAACTAGTTTGAAGGAAATTTTTGATTACATTTTACATTTTTTCATGTCTTTTTTTTTGAGTGTAGACGAAAACAAGGGTTTGTAATTTAATCTAACAAATATCTCTAGAAATTCTAAAAACGTCTTCCCCTTATGATTGCCTTAGGCGAGTATGAAATCGGGATAGGTATCAGCCTACAAAAAATATTTTCAGAATTTTGTATAAGTTTTGTGGGATTTTAGAACATTTAATTACTTTAAAAAATTTTAATTTTTTTGAATTGTTCTCAAGTATGTATGTTAGAAAAATAAGTGCATCTGATTAAATAAAAAAGGACACAAATTAAATATGTTACAATATAATTATACCGAAAATATTGATTTCATTTCAAAATATTTTGTTGATATGTGTAATGCATGATATATTTTTTCTTTTATTTAAAATGGTTAATGGGTAAATTTATTTTTTTACAATTTTTTTTTTTCAATTCAAAGACTATACCTTGTTTTTTAGAATCGCTCGCATAGTATGTAAGAATATAAGCAACATGTTCAAATCCATTTGTTTTAAAATGTTGTGGGTAAAAGCACAGACGTACACTTTTGACCATTTTGCAAAAAAAATGTGGCTAAATTTCGCCGATGCAGTGTCGAATTTCCTCCTCCAATGTACCGTTGGCCTTTTTGGCATAGACTTCAATAACACCCTCAAAAAAAAAAAGGAATCCAATGGGCCTATTCTGATCATCAAAATGAGAGAGTAGACGACCAGTAATTATCTCATGCAGTAAATAAAATGTTGCATGGGCTGTACGGCATGTGACATCGTGTTGTTGAAACGACGTGTTGTAAACATGTAACGTGTCGTTACAAATCTACTTATTCTCATACACAGTATTAATACTTATACCCATACCCAATATTAAACTTATAGCGACAACGTATGTAATTCTCGTTAAATTGCAGAAAATTGTTTACGTATAGTGTAAAAGTTAGAGGCTTTACGGCAAGCCAGAACCGAGGAACGGATCGGGTAATACTTTGATCCAGGAACGAAATATAACCAAATTTCTCTACCGATTCCTGCTTCCATTCGCATTCTTTGAGCACGAGAACTACTGTTTATTCTCGTTTGTAGTTAGCCATACTGTTTGAACACGAGCAACGTTGTTTATTCTCGCCGTTAGCCAGTAGTAATCTTTGAACACGAAAACCGCTGCTTTTTCCTGTTGGTCGCTAATCAATCGAACTAGCCGAGCCGAAACTCTTTCTAGAGTTCGGTAAATATTACCTTCGGACAATGCCGATAATATACGATCAAAACTTGTATAGTGTTTTATAGTTAATCTCGCTATTCGAACAGCAATACGGTGGTTTCATCTTATTTATATTCAGGAGTACTCGCTAAAGCCGGAACCATGTCGTATTATCGGCCATCGTTATAAAGGGTTGGGTTATCGTGTTTTATTTTATATTACCTCAAATGAAGCAGACATTTGACCAATCTGGACAATTGAGTTATACCCCAAATAAACTGCATCACACACATCAATATCATACAATTTATGCAGAAATAACTGCTTAACCGGCCTCAATTTCGAGGCAGTATGGTCCGACGATCCTTCCAACCCAAAATCCGCAACAAACAGTGACTCGTTGTGGGTGCATTTATTTTTTGGGAATCACACGTGAGTTTTCTGAACACCAAAGCGAAAATTTTCAACAATGGAAACGCGTTGTACACTCAGAAAAAAAATTGTGGAAAAATTTGTGAACGGTTTTCAATCCCACTTTACTATTTTTGTACTGAATTATTATCTAGCAAATCTTTTTGCTATTTACATTTTACAAATTACAGAATATTTACAAATTTTTGTTGCTAATTTCAGAAATCATTTTACAGAAAAAAGCCGATTTGCTAAAATTAGCAAACAAAAAAATACTAATTTTAAAAAAGTGGATATTGAAGGAAATATAATTTCTAATTAAAACTTACATTTACAAACTTAAATTGCCTTAAAATGTTACATAGATTAAAAAAAGGGATCGGAAGTAAATATACCGACTCATGTCTAAAAATAGGACATCTACTTAAAATAGCACAAAAAGGTTTTGTTAGTTCTAAAAATCAGCCTTAAAAACAATTATAATTTGACCTTAAAAATAAATAAAAATTATTAAAAAAATTTTTAAAAACAGAAATTACCAAATTGAAACAAACTGATAAATTCGTTTATGTTTTACAATTTTTTCTTTTATTTTGAAACAAAAAAACAAATAAAATAAAAAAATGTTGATGCTCGATAAAAAAGAATTAATTTGAAATTTTGTACTAATATTAATAATATGTATTTAGTATATATTTTTTTTTTTTTGCTGATTTTAGCAAACACATTTTAAATTCTACTTTACAAAAAGTTTACAAAAATTAAAAAGCGGCATCTAATTTTTTCTACGAATTTCATTGTACTACGCGTCAGCAGACATGTGTAGCTGAGATTAGTAAAAATACCGCTGGGCTCAAATTAGCAAATTTCGCGTAATAACAGCAAAATTTTCAGTTGCCATTGCAGATTTTTTTCTGGTAAGTGTACCATCGTGTAATGCTTCAGTTCTACTAACCCTAAACTGTCAGCTGTAAACCCAAGGACCCTTGAAACCAGGATGAACAAACTGCAATATTTTTAGCCACCCATGTTGCCAAATAATGCGACTACAAAAATTCTTAGCCGATACCACAATATTCTTTGCCGATTTTCAGAAAAACTTAGCCTTTAGCAAGGGTTTTTACAATTCAAACATGTATGTATTCACATCACAATCACTGAACTTACGCTACAACCCTTGCTAGAGGCTAAGTTTTTCTGAAAATCGGCTAAGAATGTTGTGGTCTCGGCTAAGAATTTTTGTAGTCGCATCATTTGGCATCATGGCTTCATGGCATCATGGATAGCTAAAAATTTGGTGGTTTGTTCATCCTGGTTTCAAGGGTCCTTGGTAAAACTGTTTCTTTTTTCTCTTCTGTTAGCAACACTACTGTACAAATGGCGGAAATTCAAATCTTGAGTGAATTTTGGAAGACGCTGTAAAAGCACAAAATTGATATTTTGGTTGAGATTCATATTGATTTGTTTTTTTTCAAAAGCAGTAATAATATTTTTTTTTTGTAATTTAGATAAAGAAAAATTAAATTGATGACCGTTGACAGTTTTTATATTTTTATAATAAAATAACAATGGCTCACTTTATCGAACTCTCCCTTAGTTAATAGTGGAAGTATAAAAAATTTATGATCTAAATCACTCTTCTAATAATTGCATTCCATTGCCTACCCAAAAGACAATGCCATAATAAAGTGACAGCTCTGTGGTAGGGCTTGAGACCAGTGTGTATAACTCTAAAATTGGCAGTATATAGGTAATATCTGAACAAAGTCTCTTGTATATAGCAAAGTATAATAATTTTGCCTTTTTATTATTATTGAAAAATCAGTAAATTATACGATTTTAAAACCTGACTTCATATATATATACACTTAAAAAAGTTTGTAAGTTAAAATAACTGAAAATATCATTTAAAAGGAATGGTATTTCATTTAAAACCGGTCTACTTAATTTTCATTTAAATTAAAATTCATTTGTTATTTATTTTTAAATGCTGATTAATCAACTGACACATGCGTAAGAAACAAATGATATAATCAGTTAAAATAAATGTCAAAATTTTACCTACCAATTCTTAAAAAATAAATCTTTTTTTTTCATTTATTCTAAAGTGTTTCCCTTTTTGTATATTTTTTAATATACTCGTACAATACAAAATGTATGTATGCATAGCTATAGACACTTTTTGTGTGAATGTGTTTGTGTATGTATGTGTGTTTATGAAGTTCTTATAATTTGTATTGAAAAATTTTGTATATATACAACCAATTTAAATAAAAAAACAAATTAATTTTTTTTTTGAATATTTTTTTTTGAAACAGACAGCAAACAAAATTTAAATTTGTAATAACTGTTACGGACACAAATAAACCCCAAGTTTCCGTTTTGTGGGTAAATTTTTTTTAAATTTCAAACAAATGAAAAAAATAAATGAAACTGAAAAAATATGGTAAATGATAGTAAATCATTTCGAATAAATGTATTTTTTTATTAAACTACAAACAGTTAACTACATAATATTCTGAGTGTAGGTATACTTAACACATTTCGTATACGTATAACAAATAACAAAAGAGCTCATTTAAAAGGTTTGGTAACATGCTTAAGCACTGTTAACTAGTCTGCTGATGGGTTGTTTGTTATTGTAGTTATTAATAATTTTGTGTATGAGCGTGTGTGAATGGAATGGTAACCTGTAAAGTCTGCCACTCATAAACTAATTATAACGTTACGCATGTTTACAAGAATACACTGCAAAAACAACATAACTACATAAGCTTCTTAGTACGTAGCTCAAGAATACCCAGGCAGAAAAATAAGAAGAGGCCAGATCTGACAAAGTAATGGGTGGAATGAGTGTTTTCGCAAATCCTAAATGATAATATGGTTTCACGGTGCTAAAAACCCACAGCATAAACCTTAAAATGTTTTGCAAAGTCCAAAGATACATTAATTTTGATGGACTATTAAGAAAGCTAGTCTGAATTTGGCAAAGTAGTGCTTCTTTTTCAGAAAGAAAAGAAGATTTCGTAAAACAAGTGTTGAAAAGCATCCATTTGCCAGAGTTATTTATTCCAAATAAAAATTTGCCAAAAGAAATACTGGCAAAGTACACATTTCCAGCAATGGCAAATTATTTGTATTTGTTTTTATATCAGTTATTATTTTTTTAAGATAATGCTCTACTACGGTTTTACCGTATATAAAAATATATTTTTTTATAGTCTATGGTCTCAATAATTAAACAATATAATTGTTGTGAGCATTCATAAATGCGTATGTCTAAATAGTAGTCAAACAATATGTGATATGATGTGATCCATTTATTTAGTTCACTTCAAATAGTTATTCATAAAAAGAGGCAAAAAAACAAGTTCAGTACGTTAATAACTGGCGCTTCATGTTACATGATATTATTTTATTATAATGTATGCATATTTTGCATAAAAAAGTTAAAAAACCAGGAAAAAATGTATTATTCTTTATGCATCAACTATTAACTACAATTTATAATTACTTCACCTCCATCACTTCCAATTCTGCTACAAAAACCGATTTTTAAAGAATGCATATTTTAAACAAAACATCTGGAACTCATCAATGGGATGTTACTGATATTTTCTCTCTAAATACTGGTAAATTTAAAGCATTACGTGCTTAACTTAAAAAAAAAAAAATAAGTACAAGTACATCTGAAATACTTTATACGGTATACTACGTTACACGCTAAGTATATTCTACTATACACTCAAAAAATGTTAGTAAAGTAAATAAAAAATTGAAGTCAGCAAAATTGTGTTGATAAAATTCAGCAAAATATGTGTTAACACTTAGTCGTTTTGTGAATGATAATTTAACATCAAAAACCAAACCAAAATGAAAAACTTCATCAACGGATGTTTAAGATGACCCTTCATTCTGTACTCAGAAGGAAGGACATTGCGACGTCTATGAAAAGATATATGTAAGCATTTAGAAAAATTTAAGCATAAGCCATTTCGATGAGACCATGAAGTAACATTATTCAAATCAACCTGAAGGTCAGAAATATCTCGAAAAGAAAAAATCGGCTTAAAAATTTTTAATTTCATCAGTGTACATTAACAAATGGGAATTTTTAAAGCAGTAACTAATGTCGTTAATACAAATATTAAATAATAAAGGAATACCAGAAGTTGGAATAAAAAATCGGAGCAAAATCCATCCAGCTACAGTAAGAGAAACCAAATGTAATCTCCCCTCATTCTCTCATCCCAATATTCCTGATATCGTCTCTGTGGATTTCATTTCTTGGTGGAACCTCTCTCCGTGCTCATCACTTACATCACTGAAATTCTCTGGGAAAAAGCTCAAGTGCGAATACGAAAAATTAATCTTAAGTGACATATTAACACCTCCCTACGGGAAATGGACCAGTCACAGAGTAAGTTACGTGACCGGAACTTTGTGGCAGAAACCGGTCCTCGAGTTGGTTCTCTTATATGAAAGTAACCGCTAATTTTAACATGGGCTTGTCATAGGAGGTGGCAATTTCTACCTTTTAAGCTACTTGTGACATATCGCTGACATATCACGCGACATATCACTGCATTGGTGTAAGTGAATTCGCAACAGAACTGGTTAAAACTGAATTCTGATTCTGAAGGATATCATAAGGTCCAGTCACTGAATTTACCTGCAATGTTTATTACAAAAGTTTTCACAATTTTTTCATTGTGCGAATAAAAATTCCATATGCAAATTAATTTTACTCCTAATAAATCAATGTTTTTATAAAAATCGAGGACTTTAAACAAATTAAAAATTAATATTTCGCATATCAAAAACGTTAGATCTTCTCGAATTAGTGTGAACTTAACAAGATCGTTTTGCATTTATATTCAAAAATATTTGTTTTTGATTTCAACCATATTGTCCAATAGAAGTTCTCGAAATTTTAGATGTTCTTTTTCTGCAAAAAATTCATTTGATTTAGAAAAATGTTTAGACTTAAAATATTTTCAAGTCAGTATCAGGTTTTCTATGGCTTAAAACATAAGTGGCTGCTAACTTTTATTATGTATTAATAAGGAGGATAAAGAATCAGTTTTGTAATTCACTTTTTAAAAATGAATTAAATTTGACTCGAATATCATTTCTTTAACGCATTCGAGGAGTATTAAGGATTCTCGTCAGAAAATGTTAGTTTAACCTTCCGCAAACACATTCTGATAAAATACAAAAATTTAGAAGCCCCTTTAAAAATTGCTATTTAAAAAATCTAATATTTAAAAAAAATCGCTATAATTTTACGGGCCTATATAGATATGTCAATCTTTATAATAACAAACATTAACATATTGGTTAGAATAGTATCAAAACCGCGCTAACTACACAGTGGCATATTGAAAATTATTTGGTGATCCATCGGGTTTATATAAAATTTTACACACACGCAACTATCGCATAGACAAGCTGAATTCTAATTTATTTTAAAATAAGCTGATCTAGGGTAGAGTGTTTGAGCTACTTTCAGTTTAAAATTTCGCGAATTTTTGACACTTATGCAATTATTGTGATCGTTAGAAGTTTTGAAGTAATATTAATCAATTAATAATTTTTAACAAATCATTCCAACAAAAATTGGTGTAATTGATATATATTTCACGAATTAATTTATAAAACAAATTATTCTATCGAAACAAATGTAATTTAATATAAATTAAATTAAATCATATCCCACTTTATTCAATAAACAGCCATTTTCAAGTATATAGCCGTGTAAAAGAAACGTGTCCATAATGGAGTTAAATGAAAAATAATTTTTATATATTTTAATTTGATGAATTTTGCAATAAAATTTTAACAATTTTAAGAGAAAAGAGTCGTCGATCGAAAATTGCAATAACAATTTTTGGATTTTAAGGGATAACATCCCCCCTAAGTGTTTCTTAACACTTAAAAAAGTTTGTAAGTTAAAATAACTGAAAATATCATTTAAAAGAAATGATATTTCATTTAAAAACCGGTCTACTTAATTTTCATTTAAATTAAATGCCATTTGTTATTTATTTTTAAATGTTGATTAATCAACTGACACATCCGTAAGAAACAAATGATATAATCAGTTAAAATAAATGTCAAAATTTTACCTACCAATCCCTAAAATATAAATGTTTTTTTCATTTATTTGAAATTAATTCCGTTTTTGTATTTTTTGTTTTTTTTTTTATACACTCGTACAATACAAAATGTATGTATTCATATGAAGCTATAAATACTTTTTGTGTGAATGTATTTGTGTATGTATGTGTGTTTATGAAGTTCTTGTAATTTGTATTGACAAGTTTTGTATATATACAACCAATTTAAATAAAAAACAAATTGAAATTCTTTGAATATTTTTTTTTTGAAACAGACAGCAAACAAAATTCAAATTTGTAATAACTGTTACGGGCACAAATAAACCACAAGTTTCCGTTTTGTGGGTAATTTTTTATTAAATTCCAAACAAATGAAAAAAATAAATGAAACTGAAAAAAATCGATAAATGATAGTAAATTATTTCGAATAAATGTATAAAGCAGTTAATATAGATATTTCTTTAAAAAAAATATATGTATTTTCCTTTATTTTTAAATGAAACGGAAAACTTTTTTATTAAACTACAAACAGTTAACTACATAATATTCTGAGTGTATACATTAAAAAATGGGAATTTTAAAAGCAGTAACTAATGTCCTTAATAAAAATATTAAAAAATAAAGGAACACCAGAAGTTGGAATAAAAAATCGAAGCAAAATCCATCCAAGGATACCGTAGCATATCTTCTACGGTAAGAGAAACCAAATGTAATCTCTTCTCATTCTCTCATCCCAATATCCCTGATATCGTCTCTCAATGGATTTCATTTGTTGGTGGAACCTATCTCCGTACTCATCACTTACATCACTGAAATTCTCTGCCAAAAAGCTCAAGTGCGAATGTAAAAAAAAATGCATCTTAAGTGACATATTAACAGCTGTTGCAAAAGTAAAAAGAGACAAATTAGGAAATAATATTTGTTAAATTGGAAAAAAGTATTAAATATCCATTTTTTCATAATTCTTAATCAAATCTTAAAATATAGTCTCGTACTCCGAGTTTTTGATGTTTTCCAGGAAATCAGAAACCACCAATTTAAATGATTTCCAAACTGCAGCCCCATGTGGGGACAAATATTTCTCGAATTTTGTATCTTTTACAAGTTTTTTTTTATTTGTAGACTATTACAAATTCCTTCCTTGATTTTTGCAAAAGAAATTTTTCTCAAATAGGCGAAACTTTGGTCTTCTTTATTTAATGCTTTAACCAAGTTTTTCAAGAGTCCAAGTTTTATATGTAATGGTGAGAGAACAATGTTTTCTTTCCAAATAAGATGCAGCACGAGATCGACTGTCCCAAATGTAAATAAAACAACAATATTTTGTGTATCCATGTTGCATTCCACATAGCATGCCCACCACTTTTAAATCAGAATAAATTTTCTAATTGTGATCTTCATAGTTAATACATTTTAACAATTTAACCATTGTTTGGTACGATTCCTTAGTGTTTACAGCATGTGCGATGGGTATAGATAGTTTCTTGTTTCCGTTATGTAAAGAAACTGCTTTGAAACTTTCTTACTTACTATCAACAAATAGTCGCCATTCAATTGCATTTTAAGGCTATCCAAGCTCCTCGAACAAATTGGGAATGTCCCTGCAGAATCATATATCATCTTCGATTGAATAATACCTCGCGTAAGGAGAATCGCGGTTACTGTGGTATGCTACTTTTACATTTGAATCCAAAAAGTTGTATTGTTGTAAACGAGATGCAAGTACTTCAGCTTTTTTTTTGTGAGCTCCAAATCTCTGACCAAATTAATTAATTGAGCCTGAGTAAGTAAGCGGCTCTCTCCACTTGTATTATAATTGTCTTTAGGTAAGTTTTGATTTACAAATGATGAGTCGGAACTTACGTTGGTGTTAGTTGATTTTGGATATTTAGGAATGGGCAATACATCCGAATAAGGAACTGGAAAACTGACACAGTCTACATTAGGATAGAACCACCTTTTTTTTTCTCAAAATCCAGAACTATTGCATTGACAAAAATAGCAATCGTCGATATTATTGTATGGTTCTCTTCAAATCATTGGTACTCCGAATTTCATGCATCGGCTAATAAAAACAAATTTTAACACTGAGGTATTTATATTAAATAAATCAGTAAATAATTTCAATTTCGTGCCAGAAGCCCATCCTGTAAGATTTCTATAGTACGGAAGACATGTTATACTTGGTGTCAATTTTTTTTGCAAATTTGTGACAGGCATTCCCAAGTATTCCTGATAAATATCTTTGAGTAAATTGCATACCACGAACACATTCTAATTTTTTGTGTAACATAACTAATACAATCTCATTTTAAGACTTCTCTTTTTGGAATTTTTGTCATTTAAAAATATGAGGGCACTTGCTTTCTTATCTACATAATTTGCAAAAAAAAAAAAAAACGGGTTCTCAGTACCTACTAAGAAGTACAACAATTTCATAATTTTTCCTTCCAAAAATAGATTTTTCAACTGTCTAATTTAAGTTTTCTTTTAAAAAAATGATTTTTTGTAGTAATTCTGTAAAAAATAGTAATAAAAAACAAAAAATAGAAAAATTTAAAATTTGGATATCTTAACATAAATGATCATAACTTTGGATTTATCCATAGATTTTCTTTTAAAATGACTTATTTTCTTTGTTGAAGTACAACATTTAAGAAAAAAATTATTTCATATTTTACCATGTAAGACGAATATCTTTATTATATTTTTGAAATTTCAAAATTTGTGTTTTTATCAAAAAAATGTATTTTTTCGCGAAATTTTGACCCATTTCTTTTAAACTACTTAACCGATTTAAAAACCATTTTCACAAAACATGTTGTGCCTTAACTGGCTTTTCGTTTGACTTATAAAAAAATTTTGAGCCAAACTCAAAATAAAGTCAAATTCACTAATAAATTAAATTCACTAATAAATTAAAATAAAAAATTAAAAAAATTTCAAAAACTAGCCCAGGAAAAAAATTGTTTTAATGCGATTTTCGGCTTTAGGAGGCCCTAATACATGCTTGTCGCATTTTGGCGTACCTGCATCTGAAATAATTACTGTTAAAAAATTCTAACATTTATACTATATCACCAATTTTGGAAAAAGCTGCTAACATTGTTGTAACAGAAACTTCGTAGTTTCAGGAACGATGTTTGCCCAAAAAACCCTTTAACTATTTCTTTCTTCACCGCATCCAATTTCTCTTTATATAAAGTATTGTCGAACACTTCGTTTTTCATCAGTTTTCTAATGTCAGGACCATTGAGCACTTCTAAAATAAAAATTGTTATACCATACCATTTTTAAGTTTTTCTTCGCTTATTATTGGATAGATAAATTTTAAATTCATACACACCTCATCTCTTTTGGCAACGGTTTTTATATAAGTTTTGACGACTCCAAGCTTTATTTGAAGCGGCGGCAGCAGATTTTTTTTGTACCAAGGGCTTCCGTTTCAGTTTTTACACACCTATACTGAATATCCACTCTTCGGAATTTCGATACGGGACGATCTTCCGAACTGTATTCATATAATTTACGTTTTTTTTCTCCGTTATACACCCTTTGTTGATACATACATAACAGTTTATATTCTCCAGCGTTAGTTCAAATCATTGGAACCGCGAAACTTATGCAACCGTTATTATTCCCCCAGTTTATGAGATGATTGTAACAATGTTTGCAAACAATATTTGGTACCCAATTTTTATTAATGATGACTCGTTGGTTGAAATATGCATCGGAAGCTTCCAAAAAAATCGACAGTAAAACGTCCTTTTTTCTCCTTATTTGATACAAACTTCTTACAAACATATCAAAATCTGTTTATACCGGTAGTGCATGCTGCCATTTTTTTTTAATTTCACTTCTATATTTTTGTTCAAATTTAAATTATATGTTTTGTACATTAACAAGTAATAAATAAAAGAATAAAGTTGCACAGTAAAGTGATAAAATAAAATTCACTATTTTCACGATTTACCATCGTTGAATAAATTTTTCGTCTTCAGTAACCCATAGTAAAATGTTCAGCTTAACATATTCGCCGAACATTTTAAGCCTCTTAACGCCAGTTTTAGAAGACTTTGTTAGTATATATTCAAAAATAAATCTTAAATGACCCCCCAAATCGGGCCAACAGAGGGTTAAAGTGTTCTTCAAAAACATCCCCATGAAATTTCATTGCAGACATCTGAACTCAGAATTAAGTTCAGAAGAACATTTATACTGGTTTTTGAGTCTACAGTGGTTAAAATTGTGTAAAAAAGGAATAGACCTACGAAATTCTCACATTAAATACGAGGATGGATCAATAAGTCCGTGACTTTTCGAACTTCTCTCGTAGTCATATGCAACACTTCTCCCATGAAGTACCACCTGTTAATAGACTACTGTCAAATTTTGAGCAAGTTCTGTCATTTACTTTGTGTATATCAGCTATTCAAAACAAACAGCCTCGTGGATTTTTTTAAAAATTTCGAGTGCTCATTAAATATTATTTTTTTTTTGCAAAGAAAAACCGTCAATCAAATCAAGGAAAAGCTTCATAAATACTATGTGAACTCTGCACCATCAATTTTAATGGTAAAAAAATGGTTTACTGACTTTCGTTGTGGTCTCACAAGTACTAATGACGCTGAACGTTCTGGAGGGCCAATTGAAAACAATACACCCGAAAATGTCGAAAAAATCCACGATAAGGTGTTGGCCGATCGAAGAGTAAAAGTGCGTGAGATTGTTGATGCCATAGGCATTTCATATGGCAGTGTGTTTTCGATTTTAAATGATCAGTTGGATTTAAGAAAGCTGTGTGCATGATGGGTGCCGCGTTTGCTCTCAATTGACCATAATGCACGGCCGCAGCACACGTGTGTAGTCTCAATGGCGAAATTCCAATGAATTGGGCTACGAATTGGTACCTCATCCGCCATATTCTCCGGATTTAGCCCCCAGTGACTATTTCCTATTTCCAAACCTAAAGAAATGGCTCGGTGGAAAGAAATTTAGCTCCAACGATGAAAATATTGGTTAAACAAATGCCTAATTTATTTACCTCGAAAAATCATGGAGATTATGTTGAAAAATATTTTTTTTTGCAAAAAAAAAAAACTGTGTTTCATTCAAAATGTCACGGACTTATTGATCCGCACTCGTATATACAAAAAATATTTATTGAATATAAAATAGATATTAAATTGTAAAACGTGATTGAGACTTACGTTATAAGCAATTAATTTAATTTGTATTCTTTGTTTGGTTTATATTTTAGAAATTTTGAAAAGTGTCCTGAATAATTGTTACCATAATCTTAAATTCACTAAAGGGTATCTTTAAGAGTTTAAAATATAAATCCAAAATCAGTCAATTAAATAAGCTTTTATTTACTTTTTGTTTGCCTGTGCTAGCTTAACAAGTTAAAGAAATTATGTGGTTGAAAATTTGTCCATATGAGTGTACAACTTTTGTTTGTTGACTGTATATATTTTACTTTTGGCACAAGTCAACATACTTATTTTCTAATTTAATTTAATCTAATGATTTTTATATTAATAATCATAATTTTTTTTTTTGAAATTTCGATACTTTGCAAAGATTTATTTGATTCGGACTAAATTTTGATAATATATGTAAGTTTTAGAACAAGATGTAGAATATTACGCTTAAAATTTATTATACAAATTTAAACAATATTTGCAGTCAACAATTAAGTTGAAAATTGCCAATAATTTTTTAGCATAGTGTAAATAAAATGTTTGCTAACAACATGTTTCACACAATTGTACATTAAGTGTTTTTTAACAATTCAATAAAAAAACAAATAAAAAATTCCACCTTTGAAAGCTAATTAAGTACTTATGTTTAAGACAATTAAAAACTTAAATAAAACATAGAAAACCTTTTGCGTTTTCCATAAAATTCTAAATGTTTAAATAACTGTCTGACTGTCTGTATATCCGTCCAACTACTTCTGTTGCGTTTCAGTTGAAAATAATTTATTCCATTTGTTATGAAAAAAAAAAAAAAAAAATAAATAAATGATATAAACTTAAAACGCAAATATAGAAATTATTAAAGAATTTTTATATGTTGAAAATTTATTCACTTGGAATTTTTTAATTTCTTTATGTTTGTATGTATTCACTTACTGGCTAATTTTCTATGCACTTTTAAATAAGAATTCTAGTTGCACATGAAATTCCTTACACCTATTGCTTATGTACTACATACAAACAAAGAACATTGTATGCAAAAGCGGTTAAAGCAAAAATTATTTCGTATCAAAATTAAAAAATTTAAAATGTTTCTAGTTATTTGTATGTTTTTTCGAATTTTATATAAATATTCCATACAAAGTAAGTTAAGAATTTATAAAAATGCAGCCAAGTCATAGAAATTATTGGCTTTTCTCTTTTAAATGTAAACAAAACTATTTGTCATAGAAATCTTTCTAATTTCTGTATTTTAAATTTGATAGAATAATAAAAACAACAAAAGATAATACATGAATTATGTGTTTGTAAGTAAAGATACTTGCTGTATTTCGCATTCCCACAAAATCCATATACGAAAACAATTTTCGTACAAACCTTATATTGTAATTGTTAAAATTCACATTGATAAAATATTAAAAAATTTTCAAAAATTGGAATAAATTATTATTTAATAAATATTAATAAGTTTAAAAAATTAGTTAAGAACTGTTAAATCTATTGTACAAAAATCTTGTCAGAATTTATTTGATTTCAACAAAGGATTAACAAATCTAAGAATTCCCCTACGGGAAATGGACCAGTCACAGAGTTAGTCACGTGACCGAAACTTTGTGGTAGAAACCGGTCCTCGAGTTGGTTCTCTTATATGAAAGTAACCGGTAACTTCAACATGGGCTTGTCATAGGAGCTGGCAATTTCTACCTTTTAAGCTACTTGGCGTGTAACCTGTCAAAATTTCTTCCGCGTGTTTCATATTAAGAACGTGTTTCAGAAAGATTCCATAAGGTCCAGTCACTGAATTTACCTGCAATGTTTATTACAAAAGTTTTCACAATTTTTTCATTGTGCGAATAAAAATTGCAGATGCAATTTAAATTTTCTCCTAATAAATCAATGTTTTTATAAAAATCGTGTACTTTAAACAAATGAATAATTAATATTTTGCAAATCAAAAACGTTAGATCTTCTCGAATTAGTGCGAATTGTAAAAGATCGTTTTGGGTTTATGTTCAAAAATATTTATTTTTTGATGTGAACCATATTGTTCAATAGAAGTTCTCGAAATTTTAGTTGTTCTTATCCTGCAGAAAATTCATTTGATTCAGAAAAATGTTTAGACTTAAAAAATTTTCAAGTCAGTATCAGGTTTTCTACGACTGAAAACATAAGTGGCTGCTAACTTTTTATTATTTATAAGGATGATAAAAATTAACTTTGTTTTTCACTTTTTTAAAATGAATTAAATTTGCCTCGAATATCATTCCATAAACGCATTGGAGGCGTATGTATTGAGGATTCTCGTCAGAAAATGTTAGTTTAACCTTCCGCAAACACATTTTGATAAAATACAAAAAATTTAGATGCTCCTTTAAAAATTGTTATTTAAAAAGTCTAATATTTAAAAAAAAAAATCGCTATAATTTTACGGGCCTATATAGATATGTTAATCTTTATGATAACAAACATTAACAAATTGGTTAGAATAGTATCAACACCGCGCTAACTACACAGTGGGACATATTGAAAATTATTTGGTGGTTCATCGGGTTTATATAAAATTTTACACACACGCAACTATCGCATAGACAAACTGAATTCTAATTTATTTTAAAATAAGCGAATTTTTGACACTTTTGCAACTTTTGTGATCGTTAGAAGTTTTGAATTAATATTAATCGATGAATCATTTTTAACAAATTTAATTAATATATATTTCACGAATTAATGTATAAAACAAGTTATTCTATCGAAACAGAAGTAATTTAATATAAATTAATTTAAATCATATCCCACTTTATTCAATAAACAGCCATTTTCAAGTAAATAGCCGTGTAAATGAAACAGTGTCCATAATGGAGTTAAGTGAAAAATAATTTTTATATATTTTAATTTGATGAATTTTGCAATAAAATTTTAACACTGTTAAGGGAAAAGAGTCGTCGATTAAAAATTTCAGTAACAAATTTTGGATTTTTAGGTATAACATCCCTAACTGTTTCTTAATAAGCCCATAAGTGTTATGATACCTATTAGCCAGTCGTGGGCAGCTTGATTTGCCTGTCATTGACACTTCATCATGCACATTGAATTCATTTTGAATTAATACAGTTATATGTCACTATCTAAACAGTTGCGTAATCACTTCTTTTTCAACTAGATTAGTGTTATGTGATCATTTCTGTAGTCACAAAGTCGGTTCTCTTTAAATCAGTTCAGGATTATGTCAGCTTTGCAACAGTCGCGGGATTGGGGTTTTCGCCACCGTGATATGTCATTATTTCAACTATAACAGTCCTAATTTCCTTAGTCCTCATTGGTGTTATGTGCATTTCTCTTTAGTTACATGATTTATCCAGAAAGAACCAGTCAATGTTCTGCCACCATTTTAATTTTTGGGACACTGGTTATTTTACAGCAATTACCACTTTTTCAGACACTGAATTATATTATACACCAGCTTTGTGACATGTCCCTCATTTATCTATCACAGATTTATCACCTTGGATCAATCGACCCTACATTTCCCGTAGGGTCACTTGTACGAATATTAACAGCTTATCAATAGTTATCCACTGTTCATATCTTCAAACCCCCCAAAAAATATCAACATTTAAAAATTGTAAAAATATAAGAAGATCATAATTTTAATACAAATCAGAAAACATTATTTTAAATAATCATATTCTAAGTGAAGTACCCAGCAAAACCACACATTATTAAATAATGTGTAAAGTAATGTGTAGCCATAGGGGCTCATGGATTACTTTACACCTTATTTCACTAATGAATTTTGCGATGAGCCCTAAAGTAATGTATTTACCCATTAATTTAGAGGTGGTCATCTAAGGGGTTACTTATATGGTTACGAGAATGGAAAAATGAATGTGTCTAAAAATAGATTTTTAAAAAAGAGGAATTTTTATTAAAAAAAATTATTACAAATATTTTAAACGTTATTAAATATAATGTGGTCATGATGGGAATCGAACCAGGGAACTCTGGTTGCCAGCATATAGTATTTGATTGCTTTGAACTTAAATTAATTGTTGCGCTTCGTTTTTTCGCTAGTGTTGTCAAAACAAACATACATTACCCTTTTGCTTACAAAAAACACAAAGTAATGTATCTAAAAATAGATTTTAAAAAATATTTCAATTATTACTTTATATTTATAAATCATATGCTAAATAATCAATAATCAGTAACTTATTATTTTATGCTTGCAAATAATGATAAAGGTATCGAGTTATCATTACAAGGTAACGCATGAGAATATCGTACCAATTACCATAGTTTTGCTGGGTATTTAATATAGAGGCTTTAGTTTTGGCCTTCTACTTTCATATTAGGAATCGGTTACAGCAAAAAAATAAAAAAAAACATGTTTGCCCTGATCTGAAGCTGCCACTTCTTCTTTTTACTTATGAAGTATGTTAAACATATAAATTGTACCTTGAAGACACCATTAGAAATTACTTTTTCTATTAACTAATATAATTCTTTGGTTAAAATATTATTTATTTTAATTCATGCTATAATTGCTATAAAATATTTTTAAAAAGCATTTAACTAGCAGTATTTCTGTTTTGTAGCTTTTCCGTGTATTTGTTGTATTTAAGTATTTATTTAGCATGTGCTGGCTATACGTACAGAAAGGAATGACTTAATCATTAAACCTCAAACTGGCGTACTGCTTTTCGCAATGAAATTTGTTGTTCAAAAAGGCCTGTTTGAAATGTTGTTAGCCTAACAATCTAGAACAAGAGTTAGATTTTAAAAATTATGTTAATTCTTATATGTATGAAAATATATTTTTAGTTTGGTTCGAGATCATACACATTTTTTTTTTTTTTTTCAAATTAAAAATTTTTCTGTTTTTATTTAAGTAATCATGGAGAGTACACAGAAAAAGTTATTAGACAAGAGCTGAATGGAATGCATTTTCTGGTCAGCTACGACTTTCATCAACATTCGTTGCTGACCAGAAAATGCATTCCATTCAGCTTGTGTCTAATAACTTTTTTTGTGTACTCTCCAAATTTTTAATTTGAAAAAAAAAAAAATTCTATGATCTCGAACCAAATTAAAAATACATTTTCATACATAAAAGTATTAAAAAGATCAATTATAAAATATAAACTTCAATTATGTTAATTTTCAAAATTACCCTTGAAACTTTAATACACTTAGTCCGACGATTTTCTAGCAATTCTTTACCTGTAATAAAAAAATTTTCCGCAAAATAATCGTTTACAGCTGCAATCGAATCTTCATTGGAGGTAAAACGTTTTCCAACAAAAAAGTTTTACAAATTTGGGAACAGCTAGATGTTACAGGGTTCTAAATCAGGAGAATAAGATGGGTGGTTAAGCAGTTCATACTTTAATTGGTTGAATTTTGCCATTGTTAAAATATTCTTGTATGCTGGTGCGTTGTTTTCTACCAGCTTCAGTTCATTGTTATTTTATCTCTGGTTTGTAGTGATGGATCAATGTTTCTTTAACAGTAAAGAAACGTTTAAATTAGTCCAAGCAAGCTTGAGAAATTTTCATTCGAATCCGTTTTTGATCAACTGTTAACAAATGCGACACCTATCCTGCAGAAAGCTTTTTTCATCTGTAATTCTTGGCTTAGCTTTCGACTGATATAGTACAATATAAGACATTGTTACTGTTTTTTTGTCGGTCATAATTAAAATTTAATTTTTAGAAAATTTTAGAAATCAGCGGATAATTATGAAAAATTTTGGCTAAAATATACAATTCTGTTGCTTTTACATGACTACACTAACAATATTATGTAGTTTCTGTTTGTAGTTTAATAAAAAAGTTTTCCATTCAATTTAAAAATAAAGGAACATACATTTATTTTTCGAAGAAATCTCTATATTAACTTTTTTATACATTTATTCGAAATGATTTACTATCATTTACCGATTTTTTCCAGTTTCATTTATTTTTTCAATTGTTTAAGATTTAAAAAAAAAATATTCAAGAAATTTCAATTTATTTTTTTTGTTTAAATTGGTTGTAGATATACAAAATTTTTCAATTCAAATTACAAGAACTTCATAAACACACATACATACACAAACAAACACATTCACACAAAAAGTGTCTATAGCTATGCATATATACATTTTATATTGTACGAGTATATTAACAAAAAAAATACAAAAGGGGACACAATTTAAAATAAATGATAAAAAACATTTATTTTTTAAGGAATTGGTAGGTAAAATTTTGACATATATTTTAGCTGATTGTATCATTTGTTGCTTACGGATGTGTCAGTTGATTAATCAATATTTAAAAATAAATAAAAAAGCGATTAAATTTAAATAAAAATGAAGTAGACCGATTTTTAAATGAAATATCATTTCATGTAAATGTTGTTTTCTGTTATTTTAACTTACAAACTATTTTAAGTGTGCACTCACAATATATTTTTTGTCAACGACTGTAGTTTATTTAAAAAGTAATACATAGAGTTTGTTTTTAAATGAAGAATCAATTGAAATTCATAGAAATATATTTTTTAACTATTTGAATCAGTCATTCAAAAAACAAACTATGAAAATTTACAAACATTCAAAAGGAGTTGATATTTTCTGTTATAAAGGGTGTCCCAAGAAGAACGCAATTTTTAAATTTTAAATAAAACACAGATATTTAAAAAAAAATCGTGAAACTTTATTATATCGTGAAGTAGACAGAATGAGGTTATGTGTGGAACAATATATCGTGCAGATGGCCGCCGCGGCTTTGCTGGCATGCACGCTATCTTTTAATGAAATTTTCAATGACCGTTTTGCATGAATGCTGGGGTATTTCATTAATGCAGCGTCCAATTTCCTCTTTTAAGGCTTGAGTCGTCGTCGGCTTATTCGCGTAAACCATCGACTTCAAAAAACCCCAAAGAAAAAAATCTCACGGTGTTAAATCTCACGATCTAGGCCGCCAACTCTGATCTCCAAAACGCGAAATAACACGACCGGGAAATGACTGATGCAGCAATTGAATTGTTTCTCTGGCTGTATGACATGTGGCGCCGTCTTGTTGGAACCACATGCCCTCCACATTCATTTCTTCAATTCTAGGCAAGAAAAAACTGGTTATCATTTCACGATACCGAACACCATTAACTGTTTGCGCTTGACCTGCCTCATTTTCATAAAAAAAAGGTCCAATGATTCCTCCAGCCCAAAAACCACACCACACAGTGACACGTTGAGGATGCATTTGCTTCTCGTGAATCACTCGAGGATTTTCCCACCCCAAATGCGACAATTCTGCCTATTGACGAAGCCATCAAGATGAAAATGGGCCTCGTCACTGAAGATGATTTTATCGGCAAAATCAGCATTTTCATGTTTTCTCTCCAATACCCAATTAACGAACTCCCTTCGCTGTCCATGGTCAGCTGGCTTCAGTTCCTGAGTCAATTGAACTTTGTATGCATGAAGATGCAAATCTTTCGTCAAAATTCGCTGCAAAGTGGATTTGGAGACACCAATTTGCTGAGCTCGGTGTCGAATTGAGGTGGATGGAGTTTGAGCGACATCATCACGTACAGCTGCGACATTATCGGTCGATCGACCTGGTCGATGGCGCGTTGTTGTCTTTACATCACTAACAGACCCAGTTTCGGCAAATTTATCCATTAATCTCTTTACAGTTGACTCTTTTGGAGCATTATTGTGACCCCAAATTGATCGCAATTTGCGAACTGTAGCCGCAAAACTTTCACCATTTTGGTAAAACAATTTCACAGTGAGAATGCGTTGTTCATTCGTGTAGCGCTCCATTTTTACTAACCTCGTACCTTCTACTAGCAAACAATAACAATTGTTCAAATGTCAAACAATGACACTTCGAATGCTGCCAAATTTAAAAATTGCTTCTTGGGACACCCTTTATGTAAAATTTTATGTTTTCTGTTTCTAAAAATAGAAATTCATATAATTCCTTTTTTTTTACCAAAATAGTTTGTTTATATACCAAATTATTTCAATAAAAACTAAAAAAACAGTATCAGTTGTTTCCACCGAATTTGTTGCCAATCGAATTCTAGCGGTTACGAAAACTATCTTTATATTAAATTATATTTCTAGTTGTGAAAGCCAGTATTCAGTTGTCTAATTTAATATTTATATTCTACATAAATATTATTACGTTCCACAAAATTTTATTTAAAAACAAAAATTATTTTTAGATATTTCCGGTACCGAACTGGGCATCCAGATTCATAATTCACACTCTAACTTACCGCGCCGCAGTTAATATATTTTTAGATTTTCCCGGTATCGAACCTAGGCATCCAGATTTATAATTCTCACTCTTACTTACTGTACCACAATTTAGTTTAATTTTGTTTGATATATTTGTTATCTAAACATTTGAATGTTTTATTTTAATTAAAAAAATATATTTTTTTTAAATGTTTGCTTTTACCGGGATTTGAAATCGGAAATTAGGAGTACTAGGCTAGCTCTTTACCCACTAGCCCACAAACACTTATAAATTTTAATAGCTTATTTTGAATATAAATAAATTTTTAGGAAAATAAATTTAGCAGAAAATTAATTTACAAATGCCAATCTTTGGTGGCGTCTATAATCAATACAATCCACAATTCGGTTGGTTCAATTGAAATCCTAATTAAATGACATATTTAATCAGGATAACAGTATTTGTAGGTACCAATTTCGGATATATTGTATTAATTTTCCTGTACATTCCCTAATAAATAAATGGTTGCTTCTACTGTACACAATTTCTAAACGAATTTTATTCGGAAAGTTGATTGGAAATACCAAAAATTGGAAAATAGTATTCTTTCTTGGTTCCTTTTTCCTCTTTTTAATTCCCAATGCCATTTATTTATTTATTTATTTATTTATTTATTTATTTATTTATTTATTTATTTATTTATTTATTTATTTATTTATTTATTTATTTAATTATTTATTTATTTATTTATTTATTTATTTATTTATTTATTTATTTATATTTATATTAATCATATAATTACAAATTATATATTAATACCCTAACCGATCACTAGCAACAAAGGCCATCGGCTCGTTGTAGCGAAAACAGACCGGAGCCTCTGGTGGGAATCGAACCCACGACCCCCGCACTGATAAGCTAGCGCGCTACCAACTAGCCTACCGGGGCGCTTATTCCCAATGCCATATTTTTGGTATGATAATGGATTATAGGTTATTCCAAATAAAGTTATATAATTTCAAAGAAATGTTAATGGTTTTGATCGAATTGCAACCAATATTTTTACTGGATGTAGACAGGCATATAAAATAAAAATATATACATCTGTGTGTGTTGTGTTTTGTAAAATTTCATACAAATAAAAAAGAAATTTCAGGTTTTGTCAGTTAAAAATTTATGGTTATTTTAAACAACTTTCAATTATTAAACAAGGATTGAAAATAAACAACAAAATGGGCTGAATATAATTTAATATGTATTTTAGATTATTTTTAACGAAGTAATATTGTGAGTGTATATTTTATATTTAGTTAGTTCCAGAAAAATACAAATTGGATTCATGAAAAATTTAAGTTGGACCATATTTGATTTTAATAATCTTACTTAGTAGAAGAACTCCAAGTGTTTTAAAATCTAAATCTCTAAGTCCGTTTTCCAAAATATAAAATTTACAAAAGTTATTGAGAAATAAAATCAGTATCAAAGGATTACATTTTTTTACTCAATAAATGCCCATATAACTAAACTGTTGCCTTGTATCGTAGATATTTTATTGATTTTTAATACTTCAATTAATGGAGTTTCCATATTTTTGAATAAAATTAAAATTAAAAAAATTAAAAAAAACTTTTTTTAAGGTATGAATCTAAACGGTAGAGTTTTAGGCTTAATTTCTAAACTAACGCAATAATTTGTTGGCGAGGTGCAATTTATTTTCAAAATTAATTTCCAATAAAAAAATGCTCATTATTTATTTTATTTCTATGTACAAAAAGTTATTCAAATGTGCAACAGCTCATAAAAAAGCAGTTAATTACAATTTTATGCAAATTTCGCGAATTAAATTTTGTGTTTTAGTATTTCATTTGTTAGACAAAAGAAACTACGTTTAAGAAAACTTAAATGGCAGGTACATTAAAATAATTATGCTTGTTTTAACTCGTGTTCAGAAGCTGATTTTATTTATATATTTTTTTTATTAGGACTAACTACATTTCGTTTTTAAAAGTTGTACCATTACAAATTTTAATATTTTTACTCACGTGTGTAGTATTTTGTTTTGCATGCAAACTGCTTTTTTTGTAGATTGGTTAGTGATTTGTTTTTGCATTTGCTGTCGAACATTTGTAGTTAACATGTAACCATTTTTTTCGCTTTTCTTTAGATCTATATTTAACTGATTTTTTCTATTTTTTTTTCTATGTTGATAAGAAGTTGTTTTTAAGCTAGTATATTTGATTTAGGATGACATTTATTTACGAAAACATTTGTTTAATTAAAAGGACATTATCGTACGGAAGGTTTTTTTTTTTTTTATTTCTGATCACTCCGTGCAAAGAATCGAGTTAAATTTTTTATTAATCTCTCCCAAACTTTTGCAGAGATTTTAGAAAATATTTTGAGTTTTGTGCATTTTGTTTCAATTTCTTGCATATAGGTACTATTCATTAATTCCAAAAACATTAGGGCAATTTAATTCTGAATTTATCACTGTTGTTTAACAGAGCTTTACAGTGTGGTTGGGTATTAAGCCCGACTTTCCTAAAAATATACAAAAGAATAAATTTAGACTAAACTAATATATTTTTAATATAAAAGTTAGCAATGCAATTTTGAGTACATGTCCAACAAACATTTACTATTGATAATGAATAAATAACGATTTGATAACTTATTTCTCAAACGTTACACTTGAGAATAGCATTGAGAATTTTTATTCTCAATTTGAAAATCATAGCGCTCTCCATACCTAAAAAACATTTACTATTGAAATAAGGGATGAAAAATGGATTTTTTTTTTCGGTATAAAAAAAAAAAATCAATACTACTTTTTGACGATCAGAGTAATTTTTTTTCCTTTACAAAAAATTACAGCTATCGACGCATATAGTATTTGATTGCTTAAAATTTAAATGAATTGTGGCGCTTCGTTTTTTCGCTAGTGTTATCAAAACAAACATACATTACCCTTTTGCTTACAAAAAAACACAAAGTAATGTATCTAAAAATAGATTTTCAAAAATATTTCAATTATTACTTTACATTTATTAATCATATATTACGTAATCAATAATTAGTAACATATTACTTTATGCAAATAATGAAAAAGGTAACGAGCTATCATTACAAGGTAACGCATGAGAATATCGCATCCATTACCAAAGTTTTGCTGGGTTCTAAAGCTTCTAAAGTTATGGTATGTCGTATATTTTCTGAATTAAAAGAATTTATTGAAAATATTGTTTTCTGATTATTCATAATCTGTGCATTTATGCACTTTGCATTTTATTTAACACTACACCATTTCCAGCTTTAATTTAGCATTTTCCAAAATAATTTTAAAATTGAGTAAAAATGTTTTAAAATTATCGAAAATAATTTTAAAATTATGTAAAAATTATTTCAAATTCTCCAAAAAGGTATTGAAATTTTTTAAAATTTTTTAAACATATTTTGAAATTGTCTAAAAATGCTTCAAAATTGTATAACCAGTTTTTTTCCAAAAAAAATTAATATGTCCAAAAATTAAAATTTTTGTAAAATATTTAAAGTTGCCCAAAAAAGCTTTTTCATAAATGCAGATTAATTTATTTGTTTTAATACAGAGTCTTTCTATATCAGTGCATAAAGTTCGATTCTTTAAATTAATATTTCGGCATCCTTTTGATATTAAGTATTAAGGGGAAATGTTGAAATAAGTGAATATCAAAGTTTTATTTGGGAAAAGTGTGTGAGAGTATCAAATGTGTCCCAAGTGTATCACGGTATTTTCTTAAATCAAATAATATCAAAAAAAGTACAATTGTATTAACTTTTCATCACTGATTAAAGTTGAGTAATTATAGATTTTATAACAAGCTTTATTTGAAAACGATACCTTTGAGAATAGGCTTGGAGAATTTTTGTTCTCAACTTCAAAATCATACCGTTCTCCATAAAAACGGCTGTCAGATATTGAGAATATTTTTCAATTCTTTTCTGAGTCAATAATAATAGTTGAAATTCACAAATAAATCAATTATATTTCAAATCTTTGTCAAACCTGAACCTTATGCTATTAAATACTCGTATTACATACTGATGCACTAGAGAAATTCTGTCGATAATGAATTAGGGGCGATGCTATTTATTGAACTATTTTCCAATCGAAGTCTAAACATTTTTTTTAATAATTTGAATTTTTTTAAACTTAAAAGGAGTATATATTCACTTTAATTAATTTATGGTGAAATTTACCCAACTTATAGTAGGAAACTGTACTCCTAATATAAATTAGGTAAATTTACTCTGTGTGCGTAAACGAAATAAAGTACACACATTATGCGTAAATTTATGAACACAAAAAAGGTAAAATTACATTAAGAGTGTGTAAAATTTAAATCAAATTTTAAAATTGTGGAGTAAATTTTCCAAATTTGTGGATAAAGAAACACGATTTTCCTGTAAATGTACACATAAAACTCGGAAAAATCCTACAAAAATGCGCATATTTTCTACTACGATGTTGAAAATTAAATAAGCCAAAAATGTTGTCTTGTAATAAAAACAAAAAAATTATTGTTTAGTAATTCCAAATAATTGATAACCCAGCAAAACCACACATTACCAAATAATGGGTAAAGTAATGTATAGCCATAGGGGCCGATGGATTACTTTACACCTTACTTCACTGATGAATATCACAGGCGATGAGCCTCAAAGTAATGTATATACCCATTACTTTAGAGGTGATAATGTAAGGGGTTACTTATATCTTTACGAGAATGGAAAAAGTAATGTGTCTAAAAATAGATTTTTAAAAAAGAGGAATTTTTATTTAAAAAAATTATTACAAATATTTTATTTAAAATATTTCTAACTAAAAATAATGTGGTCAAGATGGGAATCCAACCAGGGAAATCTGGTTGCCAGCCAAGGACTCTACCCACTGAGCTATCGACGCATAGAGTATTTGATTGCTTTAAACTTCAATGAATTGTTACGCTTCGTTTTTTCGCTAGTGTTGTCGAAACAAACATACATTACCCTTTTGCTTACAAAAAAAAAAAAAACAAAGTAATGTATCTAAAAATAGATTTTTAAAAATATTTCAATTATTACTTTACATTTATAAACCATACATTACCTAATCAATAATCAGTAACTTATTACTTTATGCTTGCAAATAATGAAAAAGGTAACGAGCTATCATTACAAGGTAATGCATGAGAATATTTGCACCCATTACTAAAGTTTTGCCGGGAGGTATAATTCATAGCATAATAAATAAAAATAATTCCAATTTTTGCGGTACCTAATAGGGTAGCGTACTAGCTTATCCGAGTTGATAGCCTTCGTTGCTAGTGCTCGTTTAGGGTAATATAATATTATTTGTATTTATATGATTAATGTAAATAAATAAATAAATAATATTTCTAATTTAAGGGAAACCTTTATAATGTACATAGATTTAAACTATGAATTAAAGTGAAGCGTAGTTTTAAAAACAAATCACAGTATATTTAACTCTTTATATTTAATATAATTGCATGACATATGTATATCAATTTAAAGTAATCCAAATTTAATTGATATGTGCCACCCTATTTTATATAAATTGCATTTACAAGTTCATATCCGTTCACCGATGCAAATGTTGCAAAAAAATTCTCATTTTAAAACAAATTACTGTTGTTTGTTTTCTTCATGTTCACATAAATGCTTATTGTGGGTTAATTTTATGTAATAATGTCTTCGTGTTTTTACAACATAATGATTTGTCAAAAATTCACATAAATTTGTTTATGCCCTGCAAATGCAAATAACAAATACTGTATTTTCATAATTTTATGCAAATTAAAACATTTTTTAATGATCTTTTTTTTGTATTAATTTATTATTTTTTTTTTTTTTTGGTTTCTTCGTAGAATACCCCCTATGCCTTAAAAGACTCTGCAAGCAGTACAGCAGCAGCAGCAGCTTGGACTTCAACAGCTTTACAACCATCTGGTTATTATGCATATGATCCTACTTTTGGTGCGTGCGGGTAAGTGAAAATGTAAGTTAAAAAACTGTTAAATTTATTGCTAATGATAGAAAAAGGTGTAGTAGACTTTTCCTAAAAGCAAACCGATACTTGCTTTATTTGTAGGCATGATCAAAAGGATCATGGTGATGTAACAAATTTATACAATTTGATGTAATAAATTTGACCTTTTCAGTTTCGACTGTTGGCAATAAATATCATGATATTTGAGCATATTAAGGGAACATCCTGAATTAAAGCCATAAAATAATTGATTTTATTTGTTTTTAAATCAGTGTGGTACACCAATGAAAAAAAGTCTGTAAAAATGTTTGCTAAAGTTACTATAAATTAGTTCACGAATACCAAAAATTAATTTCTAATAAAATTTTGTCACATTCGAGTTAAAGTTTAGTTTATTGAAAATGTCAGTTTAACTTTCTAAAATCAGCAAACAAAGTTTTTTTTAACTTTCTTTAATGTGAATAAAAATAGTAGAACAATAGTGCTTAGTTGATAGTAGGTATGCATATGCTTGAACCAACTAAAATGTTAATATTTAACCATACAATTTAAGACAAAAGTATATTGGAACTATTTATTTAAAAATGTTTACTCAAAAAATTTGAAGACTGGCCAATTTAAAGAATTTTTGACTGTGCAATTTAAGGTGTTTTTAAACATACATTTATCGCAAATTAGCACATCAATATTGCACGTTTCTTTGGTATCTGTGATCTGTTTAGTTTTTTTTCGAGCTCAATTAGATTTTTTTTTGTTTGGAAAAAGCGCATCAAATACCTACTGCTTAAATATTTTCCATTTATGACAGGTAGATACATATAACAGCTTAGATTTTTTAGTTTAATAATATTACGGGCGATAGAACACATTTTTCTCTGTAGCTTATTTAAAGTCAATTGTTGGATACTTATGCGTTTGAAATAAAGGGTGTCCCAAGAAGAACGCAATTTTTAAATTTTAAATAAAACACAGATATTTAAAAAAAATCGTGAAACTTTATTATATCGTAAAGTAGACAGAATGAGGTTATGTATGGAACAATATATCGTGCAGATGGCCGCCGCGGCTTTGTTGGCATGCACGCGATCTTTTAATGAAATTTTCAATGACAGTTTTGCATGAATGCTGCGGTATTTCATTAATGCAGCGTCCAATTTCCTCTTTTAAGGCTTGAGTCGTCGTCGGCTTATTCGCGTAAACCATCGACTTCAAAAAACCCCAAAGAAAAAAATCTAATGGTGTTAAATCGCACGATCTAGGCGGCCAATTCTGATCTCCAAAACGCGAAATAACACGACCGGGAAATGACTGATGCAGCAATTGAATTGTTTCTCTGGCTGTATGACATGTGGCGCCGTCTTGTTGGAACCACATGCCCTCCACATTCATTTCTTCAATTCTAGGCAAGAAAAACTGGTTATCATTTCACGATACCGAACACCATTGACTGTTTGCGCTTGACCTGCCTCATTTTCATAAAAAAAAGGTCCAATGATTCCTCCAGCCCAAAAACCACACCACACAGTGACACGTTGAGGATGCATTTGCTTCTCGTGAATCACTCGAGGATTTTCCTCACCCCAAATGCGACAATTCTGCCTATTGACGAAGCCATCAAGATGAAAATGGGCCTCGTCACTGAAGATGATTTTATCGGCAAAATCAGCATTTTCATGTTGTCTCTCCAACACCCAATTAACGAACTCCCTTCGCTGTCCATGGTCAGCTGGCTTCAGTTTCTGAGTCAATTGAACTTTGTATGCATGAAGATGCAAATCTTTCGTCAAAATTCGCTGCAAAGTGGATTTGGAGACACCAATTTGCTGAGCTCGGTGTCGAATTGAGGTGGATGGAGTTTGAGCGACATCATCACGTACAGCTGCGACATTTTCGGTCGATCGACCTGGTCGATGGTGCGTTGTTGTCTTTACATCACTAACAGACCCAGTTTCGGCAAATTTATCCATTAATCTCTTTACAGTTGACTCTTTTGGAGCATTATTGTGACCCCAAATTGATCGCAATTTGCGAACTGTAGCCGCAAAACTTTCACCATATTGGTAAAACAATTTCACAATGAGAATGCGTTGTTCATTCGTGTAGCGTTCCATTTTTACTAACCTCGTACCTTCTACTAGCAAACAATAACAATTGTTCAAATGTCAAACAATGACACTTCGAATGTTGCCAGATTTAAAAATTGCGTTCTTCTTGGGACACCCTTTATTTTCTATTTTCACTACGAAATTTTCATATTGTTTTCTTCGAAACGCTAAAGTTTTATTTAATAGAACACACTGCATGTCAAAATTTGACAAAAATTACGACTTCATATCAGGGTATACCTTTTGAAGGCTTTTGACGCTTTGAATCGGAGTTACAGTCAGAAGTCCTTCATTTTATTAGGTGACCCAGCGTTGAAAAACATTACCAAGTAATGGGTTATATTTATAACCCATTTATTTACTTTTGTTATCGTTTCTTGGATTAATTTTATATGGTTGCAGGATTTGTAAAATATCGAGTTAAAAAAAATCGATTCCGTTTATAAACACCACACCAACTTTAGGGAGTTGATATCCAGGGAACTAGACCCAAACTTAAAGATTGAGGTAACGCATAAGATAACCCAATCGTACGTCCGAAATAATCGACGGGTCGTACAAAGTTCTTTGTCGGATGCCATGCAGTGGCAGGCAATTGTTCCGTGTCTGCCTATCAGCCAGTAACCATTGAGCATAGCCGTCAGTTTCGAAACATCTCTCCTACGGAGAGATTTAGGATGCCCTGCCCTACAAGACCTACAAATGTCCAGTCCTCGTTATCAGCCCTTGCCTTCCGATGGCAGTGTAGGAAGATCTCACCCTTAATGGCTCCAAGCGGTGTTGTGACTGACATCGCTGTGGAGGAATTTAACGCAGATCCTGCCTATAGCAGCATAATCAGGGACTGGCAACTTATCTTAAACAGTTCTTTTTTACACTGACCGACGAGGACGTAAGATGTAAATTCAAATGCAGTTGAACTGTTGGATCCCTCTGGTTCCATTTCTTTCAAGAAGGAAAGCTAAACCAAAAAGACCTATTGAAGTCATTTCTGGAAGAGAAATATTCAGATTGTATTTTGAGATGCGAAAGCAGCTGGTTGGGAAGTCTAGCATTTCCGTGGGATCTGACTTACCATAAACCCGTAGCAGAAAGTCGTGTCGCATAATACCAGATCCTGCCATCACATATAAATCAATGGGAGTAATGACCATGTACATCCACGACACCATTCCTGCAGAAGTAGAGAGCAACCGTCGCCTTCTTAACCCTGTGCTCGGTGTTATGATTACACTATAGTTTCGAGTGTAAGACAATGCGAAGATATTTATTATGTTCGTAGAGGTTGACTTTGCAGCATTGAAGCCGCGGCAGTCCGAAGTTCTATTTGACCCGTAGAGGTTTGATAGTATACAGAGCGCTGGTCATGATGTTAGTTATGACATTATGAAAGACTGCTGATACTACAGGTTGGTTGAAAAGTTCCTGCGCTCGAAATGGAAGAATACTGTTTTTGTTACGAAATATATTTTTTTATTCAATATAATTTCCTAGAAGCTCAATACACTTGTTCCAATGATCTTCCAATAATTTTATACCATCCTTATAATTGTTTTCCGGAAGCTCTGCAAAATAACTGTTTACGGCTGCTATGGCCTCTTCATTCGACGAAAAATGCTTTCCACGAAGGAATTGTTTGAGATTTCTGAAGAGATAGTAGTCACTGGGAGCCAAAACTGGTGAATATGGTGGATGTTCAAGCAATTCGTACTTTAATTCTTTGAATTTAACCATCGTCAAAACACTTTTGTGAGCAGGTGCATTGTCTTGATGAAAAATGATGTTTTTCTTCTTTAAACCAGGTCTTTTCTCACGAATTTTTTCATCCAGCTGATCCAAAAGGCTGCAATAATATTCAGAGTTGATTGTTTTACCTTTCTGAAGATAATCAAGCAACAAAATTCCTTTTGCATCCCAAAAAACTGATGCCATAACCTTCTTTGCTGATCGTTGTGACTTCACCTGCTTTGGAGCTGAACAACCAGCTTTAGTGCACTGTAAACGTTCTTGTTTCAATTTAGGATCATGGTGGTAGATCCAAGTCTCATCCATAGTTATAAAACGACGCAAGAAGTCGGTTTTATTCGGCTTAAAACGCTCCAAATTACGCTGAGAAATTTGTTTTCGATCCAGTTTTTGTTGAATTGTTAATGTGTGCGGAACTAACTTTCCAAACAGTTTTTTCATACGTTATTCTTCATGTTAAATATGGAGTACTCGTTCGTCTGAGATGCCTATGGCAATCTCAAAAAAAGTTTGGAGCTAGCAGTGCCATCTCTTGGTGAGCGCAGGAACTTTTCAACCAACCTGTAGTATCAACACATCGTCCGCCTAAGCAATGACTTTAGCACCCTGATTTTCCAGCTTTGTCAGAACTGAGTTAATAATCAGAAGCCACGATAGGGGTAAGATCAGTTTACTTTGGGATGTTCCTTTCTTAACTTGGTTTGACCTACTGCTATTTCACTTATAAGCACTTATAATTAAATGGTTCAGCATGGTCACAATTTAGTCACTGGCTAAGGTCTCAACACCCAAAAGGACGTTCTATACTGCATCAGTTCTGACATTGTTGACAGCCAAGTTCCAAGGATATCCCCACTCCTATAGAGGAGCAGAGTCCTAGCCTTAATTCCTTTACCGCTTTATGTCCTCTTTTGCCTATCTTAGAAAAAAAAAATACCACTATAACCTTTCTTTAGCAGAGAGGTAGGTAATTGACAAACATAGTGGCAATGTTTGTATATAACAAGCAGCCTGGGAGTGATTAGCTTCTATCTAGACTTGGCGATTAGAACAATATCAGTTACACTGCAGTGGAGAACACTCGACAGAGTAGATGTGACTGTATTCTCTTTGTCTTTGTTGTTGCAAAAGTTACATCTTATTTTATTTATACAAATTTTTGTTTAAAATATTTAAAAAGTTGTTGTAAACGTTGTATATACAGAGAAAATTTTTATCAGTTTCAAACTGAAACTCGGTTTCTACTTCTGATATCGATTGATACAACTGAGTATTGGGGTCCACAACAAAATTCGATTAACTCAACTACATTTTGGTTGGAACACCCACAATATTCAGAAATCACACTTATTGGTTGTGGCAACCAAAATACACTTTTTAATTCGATTGGCACTTTATTTTTCCGTGTGTATAACCGCAAGCAAAACACTGACAAAATGAATATTAATTTTTTGAAATTTATTGTCGTTTTGTATAGAAAGTTGTGACTCTCAGTCTTAACTAAAGTCACAAATCGACAGAAGTAGATATAGAAACTAAGTTTAATTTAAAAAAAAATTAAGACAAGTTTGAAAACTTCCTATTTGCATGAAATACACTCAAAAAAAAAATTTACTAGAATTTAGAAAAATTAACTTGAAATGAAAACGGCGCCAAAGATACTTTTTAGCAATATTTAATAAAATTTTCCTTGAAATTAAGAAACAAATTTTACTTATAATTTGGTCAAAATTTCTAAATTTTAGAAAAATTTTACTACTGAGAAGTAAATTTTTATTAGAAAACAGTAAAATTTCCTCCTAATTAGTTCATACATCATCTAAAATTGTACCGTTAGTTAGGAAATGTTTCCTTGGTTTTAAGAAAAATTGTATTTTATTTAAGTTCATTAGATAATTTTTTTTTTACTAAAAACTAGGACTTAACTCCCTAAAAATAAAAAAATATTTTCTAATAACAAGTTATATAGCACTTCTTTTAAGTGAAAATTATCCTTATCCTGCTTCTATGGTAAATGTTATATATTTTACCATATATTTTAAAGGTACTTTATACTCCTCCCAATTTCGAAAGACTTCCGCTTTGTGAGGACACTGCTCTTAACAAGCTTTTTGCAATACAATTTTGTCTTAAAACTAAATTGATTTATACTAAATTCATATATTTAAAATATAAATTAAATTTCATTAGCAAAAAGGTAAACAAATTAAAAAAATGTACTGCAGGATATCCTGAAACGTAATAAATTGTGACAGTCAGATTATTTTCGTAGTTAATTAACGGTTCAGCTTGAGAGAAGTACAAAAAGGGACGCCCTAAGTGACACATGGTATCTATGGCTAAGGAACACTGGATGTCCTTTGTCTTCTTAAATTAACTAATTTAAAGAAATTGTTGCAAAAATACAAAATATCACAGTAACATTTCTTGTTATTGTTGGAAAATGTAAAAGTCATAAGTTTATTTTATGGGATTTTTAGCTTAAACTTAATTTTACATATAAAAATTTAAACTTTTTTATTATTAAGTGAAAAATTTGTTCAATTAATATAAAGTTTAACAAGCGCTATGTCAATTATATATGCCGTAATGTATAAAATGTGCCTGCGATATTTTGTATGTAGTTAAAAAACAAATTTATTACAATTTTTTTAAGCTACTTTTAGTTCAATATTTTAGACTGTTAAGACGCTCAGTCACGATCTCGAACCAAAAATTACAATCATGCACTATAGTTTTTTTAAATGGTTACTTTAATTTCTTTTATTTAATAATATTTTTTCTTGAAAATAAGGAAAACTAACTGGTTTGTTTTTAATTGATTTTTTTTTTGGAATAAAATATTTAAAATAATTTAAACGTTTTCCAACAAAAAAAAAAATAAAAATCATATACCAAATTTTATAATTTTTTAAAAATTAGAAAACTTTTACTTGAAAAAAAAATATTTTATTAAAATTTTTAAAATTTATCTGAACTAAGTTGTATGAAAAATTTCCTTAGAAATAGTTCATCAGTTTCTAAAATGGAGTAAATTTTTATTATTACATAGACCAAAATTTATTACTTTTTGTTTTTAATTGCCTGAACTAATTTTTAGAAAAAAATTCTTCAAAATTAGAAAGTGGTAGACTTAAAAACTGAATTTAGAAATGGCTTTCTAAAATTTAGTTAATTTTACTACAAAAATTGAACACACATTAAGTTCAAGTACTTTATCGATTTAAGTTAGACAAATTTTTTGAACTAAATGGGAGTAATTTATGTCCTATTTTTTTTTTTCTTAACTAAACTTAATGTTATTTCATTTGAGTATGCAATTTTCTTAATACTAAGATGGTTTTTCTTAAAATTAATAAATTTTTATTTAATTGACTTGTTTTTTTTTCCTAAAATCAAGAAATATTACTTAGGAAAAATATGAACTACTTCTGAGTATATAAACTATTTAGTTTTTCCTCAAACTTAGGAAATTTTATTCTTTTTAAGAAAATGATTCTAAGTTTTTTTAAAATTTTACTTAAATTGAGGACAATTTATAAACTATCTTGAAGGCAATTTTTGAGTACATTTTAGTTCATGTCTTTTTTTTTGAAAGTAGTTCGTATGTTTTTAAAATTTTTTTTTTTTAAGAATTTTATTAAAAGAATCTGAAACTTCCAAATAAAAGTTTTTGTAAGTTAATTTTAATTAAAAATTTTTTAATTTTTTTAAGTTGGAGATTTAAGAGGCTGATAAAATAAACTTTGAGAATCTCTTAAAAAAATTACGAAAACTGTATTTATTGTAGCTATAAAAAGACTCTTGAATTGATAATAAAGCGTACGTAGATTTTAGATTTCCGCCCACATGAAATAATGTTTAATGTTAAAAAAATTAGAAATTCCAACAAAATTCAAAATTTTTCACTCAAACTGCAGAGTATTATTTTTTATTTCAAAATTTATAGCCCTGAATTTCGTAATTATAAAAGCATAAAATTTAGGAATTGAAATTTGGCATAAGTTCCTGTTAAATTTATATATAACTACTGTAAGCAGATGTACATTATTTCTAAGCAAATGTCACCTGCATTTATGTTATTAAATATTATTTAGTGCAAACTTTAAAAAATGTGTAAAAATTCAAATAAATGCATAAATTGAATATAAATTACTTTTTTTTTGCAATTTTTTCATATGCAAATAATTAAATATAAAAATCGATTTATGTAAATTCTTTTTACACTTTCACATAAACACACAGCCAGGCAGGCACATATGAAAACAATTGAATGTGCAGGACAACAACAAAAAATATTAAAAAAAAAAACGAGATCAAAAAATTAAAATACAGTCTAGCAATTTCAAAAAAATATAAACAAAGTAAAGTAAAATCCCTGTAAAACAGTATTTATAAAAGGGAATTTAACAATATTATTAAAAATACATACAAACTTTAGTACATATGTACAAAATAAAATATATATACAACAATGCCAATAACCTTGTTTTTAAATGCACAAAAAATATGGAGTTGCTTTCTGTTTGGGGGTAGATATATCCATGGGGTCATTCATTATGTGATACAAAGTATTGGCCAACAATTGGAAAAAAGTTTAATGAACATTAACTCTCCCTCCCTCCCCCTTTAAAACTTTACCTTGAGGCCAAATAAAGCATTTGTAAAGTTTTAAACTGATTTTTTTTCCCTTTGTTAAATTTTGTTTGAGGAGACATTATTAAGAGATAAAAAATTCAGATAAATGACCATGATTTCTATAGGAATAAAAGTTTGATTTATAAATTAAATACAAAGAGAAACATTTTAATTGAATTAAATTATAAAACATTTTCTTAACATAATAAAAAAAAGGAAAATGAAAATGAACAAAATAAAACTTAACCAAAGTCACCATTTGCCAGTTAAAAGTTGTTGAATACAACAAAAAATGTAAGTCAAACTTGTAAAATAAAAGTCTGTTTTTGAACTCCCGCAACAAAAAAAAAAACGAGGGAAGAAAAAAAAGTTTAAGGAACTTTGTCGCCTGGCTTACTGTACATACAATATGGCATATTTGTTTTTTCTAAACGTCTAACATTTGACTTCCCTATTAAGAATTTTTATTTGCTGTTAACAGCATTCACTATAGGCCGAAAATTTTACAATAGTAAAAAAAAAGTTATATTGATTAAAAATTTAAACATTTTCAAAATTCACAGGACCTTGAATTTTAAGGAAATCTAAATCTAAAGTAGTAATTGCTTAAACAATTCCTTAATTAAACGCTTTTTTTTAGTGAAATGAAGAACATTTTTCCCGTATTTTTCCCATACAAATTCTCACATAGAACATGTCGAGCGATGCAGTTGTGAACACTGTTGCCAAAAGATGATTGGACGACTTTTCCCCTGAAACTTAAGGTTTCAACTTCATTTTCATAAAATTATGAAAATTTGCAAAAAATTTGTGCGCGAGCAAACTAAAAAAATCCTGCAAAATTATATATTTTTTTGGGGGTATATGTATACGATTTTAAATAATTATTTCATAGTTTGTGAATTTTATATAAAAAAATATGTAAAGGGTGGTTAAATTTTAAGGGCCGATGTTGATTTTGAATAAAACAAAATATTTAGGAAATTATTGTTTTTTTATGATAATATGGTACGGTTCAATTATGTATGAAACAAAATATCGGTCAAATGGCCGCCGCGACCTCGGCGGCACACCTCTATCTGATGGTCCAAATTTTCGATGAGGTATAATTAAGGTTCTATGCCGTTGATGTGCCGAATTATCTCATCCTTTAGCTCTTGAATTGTTGATGGCTTATCGACGTACACTTTTTCTTTCAAATAACCCCCAAAGAAAGAAGTCCAACAGTGTTAAATCACATGATCTTGGCGGCCAATTGATATTGCCACCACTCTGAGATAACACGGCCATTGAATTTGTCGCGCAAAAGAGCCATTGTTTCGTTAGCTGTGTGGCAAGTTGCACCGTCCTGTTGAAACCACATATTGTCTAGGGTCATATTGTCAATTCCTGACCACAATAAGTTCGTTATCATCTCGCGATAGCGAACACCATTCATGGTAAGTGTTTGGCGGACCTCATGACACACTATTGCGAACAACAGCAATGTTTTCCGCACAGGTGTTTTCACAGACCTGATTTGCTGAAATTTGCCCATAATTCTCCCGATTGTGGACACACGAAGTGCACGAAATGCATTTTGTTTTGAACGCCCATTTTCATAATTAGCCTGAATAACTTTAACGCGTTGCTCGATTGTGTATCTTTTCATGGTTAAATTGAGAAATGTCAAATGAAATGCAGAAAAAAAAACTTGACGTTGAGTTGTGGTTCACATTCAACATAGGCCCTAAAAATTTAACCACCCTGTATGAGGTAATTTGTCAATCAGGCCACCCTTCTCTTCAAAATTGCTTAATGTTACAATACAGCATAAATATCGGTTTTAGGTTTGAAAATCATTTTAAAATATTTACTCTTTAGTGTGTACCGGACAATTTTTTAAAAGTAATCAGATTCTCTCGAAATATTTTATTCGCGTGCTTTTCAGGTTGGTGAATAAGAATATAAAACTATTTTTTTAAAATGTCAGATTCAAACTAGCATATTATAGTTTTTAATTTAATAAATTTGTCTCCTTACTGGATTTCAAAACGCCATTCGGCAGTGAAAATGTTAATATTTTAAAATGATTTTTAAAACTATAGCCGATTATATAGTGCAACAAGAAAATAAATGGATTCTGGAAGAGGAGATAACAAAAAAATATACGCCAACACACGTATACTTTTTTTGTCTACCAGAATCCATTATTAGAAACCCGTAAATTTTGAAAAAGTTCAAAATTGTTGTAAAGTTTTATTTAAACCAACACCAATTTTGGAGAGAAGGGCTTTCTTTGTCAACCGTGCCATTACACCACTCGTGATTAAAACAAAAAAAAAAATGGTAGTCATTTTGTAGTAGTCATTACTTCCTAAACTTCATTTAACATTCCTTTATGATTTTTTGGTGGTATTCTAAGAACTCCCAAATAGTTCATATGTTCATGTTTCAAATGTAGTGATTTGGATATAAAGCCGATGCATATCTTAAAAAAACTTTCTACATTGCTTCTTAAGCATAAGTGATAGTATTTCGTATATTTTCTGAATCTAAAGCATTTATTCACAATATTGTTTTCTGATTATTCAAGTCAAAAATTTCTATGCGAAAATAGTTCTGAAGACCTTTTATAATTTTTTTTATTAAATCATTCTTATATTTTTATTTAGTACATTTCTTCAGCTTTAAGTAGTTATGGCGACATTTTAAACTGTGTAAAAATTATTTCAAATTGTGCAATAAGTTTTTTTTTTTAAATTGTTCAAAAATATTTTAAAATTGTCTAAAAATGTTTCTAAATTCTCCAATCAGTTTTTAAATTATCAAAAAATATTTTAAATTTGTCCAAAAATTCATTAAAATTTTTGAATGATATTTTAAAGTTGTCAAAAAAAAGCTTTTTTCATTAATACAGAATTATGTATTTGTGCTAATAAAGAGTATTTCTATATCAGTGCATAAAGTTCGTTTATTTAAACTTATTTTTCGGCATTCTTATGAATCATTGCATTCCCAGCAAAACCACATTTTACCAAATAATGTGTAAAGTAATGTGTAGCCATAGAGGCTCATGGGTTATCTTACACCTTACTTCACTGATGAATTTTACAGGTGATGAGCCTTAAAGTAATGTATATACCCATTACTTTAGAGGTAATAATGTAAGGGGTTAGTTATATGGTTACGAGAATGGAAAAAGTAATGTGTCTAAAAATAGATTTTTAAAAAAGAAGAATTTTTATTAACAAAAATATTACAAATATTTTAAACGTTATTAAAAATAATGTGGACATGATGGGAATCGAACCGGGGAACCACTGAGCTATCGACGTATAATATTTGATTGATTTAAACTTAAATGAATTGTTGCGCTTCGTGTTTGCGCTAGTGTTGTCAAAACAAACATACATTACCCTTTTGCTTACAAAAAAACACAAAGTAATGTATCTAAAAATAGATTTTCAAAAATATTTCAATTATTACTTTACACTTAAATTTATATGAGAGTATCGCACCCATTACTAAAGTTTTGCTGGGTTGTCATTGCATTCTTATGGTAAAGTAAGAGTAATGGTAGTAGCTATATGTGTATACTTCCATCCGATGACACACCAATGTTAAATTTATTGATGAAACCATCAGAAAATAAGTGATGCCTTTTTCATAGAAGTCATGCTTTAATTGGCTCTTTGGTAGCTTTATTTTTGCTGCCAAGCAAAACTTTGGTAATGGGTGCTATATTTTCATGCGTTACCTTTTTCATGTTAAGTAATGGGTATATACATTACTTTGAGGCTCATCGCCTGTAAAATTCATCAGTGAAGTAAGGTGTAAAGTAATCCGTGAGCCCCTACGGCTACACATTACTTTACACATTATTTGGTAATGTGTGGTTTTGCTTGGGCATCTTAAAAATACTTTGCTTTAAACCTTTTTCTTCTTATGTATTTTGATATTTTTAGTATGAATTGTTTTATATTTTAGCATGTTTTGTTATAAATGCATATTTTTCTATTATGATTTTTAATGCATATTTTGCACTTTGTTGTATATTTTTCGAGTAAAAAATATGATTTATAAAAATTGGCTTATGTTTTGGATTTTACTGTACATCAGCTCTTAAATGTTTTTGTCGAAATGCCGAAATCCCGCATACTAGATTTGAAAACTTTAATCTCGGTTGGCAGCTGTAAAGCATTTTTATACCTGAGAAATTGAATTATAAGCCAATGGTTCGGTTATGGTTACCAAATTCTGTGATAATACAAAACCAATTGAAATTCAATTAATTTGTTGCAACAGAATTTTATTATAGCTCAATAACAATTAGATAGTCCTAATAGAAAAATTCGTTTGGTGCAACTTAACCATTCGATTCGGTCGTCAGAAGGAATTTATTTTCTGGGTGTACCACACAAACCATTCAGTTGGTTGTCACAGTAAAATGTTTGTTTTTATTTTGTGTAATATCTCCTGTTTGGAATTACTTTTTATACTAGATTACTATAAAAACTTTCATTTTAAATTTTATTAAAATTAACATTTTTTGTTTTGTCATCTTTTGTTGAACTCTGACCCATAGACCACATTGCCTTAATGAAAAATTCCTTTTATAGCTATTGTTAGAAAACAGTTTAAAATATGTACTTTAAACTGGGCACTTTTGCTTTCTGACTTTTCACTTCTTCTACTCAAATGAACTGAATATCCAAAAAAACACCCCCTTCTTATATTTAAAACACTTTGTTGGAAATATTTTGTAATGTCTGGCAAAGTTTCTTTGTTACTTTTGCTCTTATATGTTGGCAGTTACAACCACTTAAAATGTTCATCTCGTAGTTATGTAAGTGTATGGGGTTTTTCTTGTTTTGTTGTTTGTAAATTGTTTTGTACCAAAACAATATCTATGGTCTCCTCTACTTCTCGTATAGAAGAAGAAAGTGTTTTTGTTGCCTTTTGCCACACTCGCACATAAATAGATTTCATTCACCAGCTGGAATTATCTCACGTCGTTGTAAGAGGTTTTTTATTGCATCAAGTTCAAAAGTTCGGAATTTTGCCAACAATTTAAGAAGTTGTTTATTTTGTAATAAAATCCAAAAAAAGAGAGAGATTGTGTTCTATAAAAGAAATATAAATATACTTACGTATTTATGTACTTAACATTATAAGTCTTGTATTTAATGGCATTTATGAGGACAGATTTTTCAATTGTTTATGGTAATAAACAGTGTTAAGATTTAATATAAACTAAGAGTTATTTAAGTTTTAACTGAAGAAATGTTTAAGCCATATAATAAAATTTTAACTTAATAACATCAATTTTTTTAAAAGAGTTGACTGGTTTATATAAATATATTAAAATCTGGTTAATTGAAAAATTATATATTGCATTTTTGAAAAAGACGAAAATTATTTATTTTTTAATTTTCATTGGAGGCAGTAACAAATTCAGTGCTTTAATTCCAGTACCACTGACAGGGTAGTATTTAAAAAATCCTTTTTGCTAATACTGTCATAGCAATGTAAGGCATTTCTTTGACAAAACGATTTTTAAAAATGTTGGTAAAGTGTCCCAAATATGTGTTCTGCCAGCAATAAATATTTAATATCACGGGTGCCCATGGCTTTGCCAGTACTTCGATTTTGTACCATTGCCAATTTATGATTGCGTGGTTACTTTAAATACCCTGGAATGCGGAAGTTACATAATTCTACAATAATAGTACATAATAGTACATAATTCCGTACTATCCCAGCAAAACTTTGGTAATAGGTGCGATATTTTCATGCGTTACTTTGTAATGATAGCTCGTTACCTTTTTCATTATTTGCAAGCATAAAGTAATAAGTTACTCATTATTGATTACGTAATATATGATTTATAAACGTAAAGTAATAATTGAAATATTTTTAAAAATCTATTTTAAGATACATTACTTTGTGCTTTTTTGTAAGCAAAATGGTAATGTATGTTTGTTTTGATAACACTAGCGAAATAACGAAGCGCAACAATTAATTTAAGTTTAAAGCAATCAAATACTATATGCGCCGATAGCTCAGTGGGTAAAGTTCTTGTCTGGCAACCAGAGTTCCCCGGTTCGATTCCCATCATGACCACATTATTTTTAATAACGTTTAAAATATTTGTAATATTTTTTTTAATAAAAATTCCTCTTTTTTAAAAATCTATTTTTAGACACATTACTTTTTCCACCTCTAAAGTAATGGGTATATATATCACTGAGGCTCATCGCCTGTAAAATTCAGTAGTGAAGTAAGCTGTAAAGTAATCCATGAGCCTCTATGGCTACACATTTCTTTACACATTATTTGGTAATGTGTGGTTTTGCTGGGATGTAATCGAGGGGAAGCCAAATATACTAATAACATCGATTAAGGTCTGGGAAATGAGTAGAATCAGTTTTTCATAATTGAATCTTTACACCAATGGCTAACCTGACCCACATTGCTGGCGGAATTATTCCTATTTCTAAAGGATGATCCCGACTTAAATACATATTCGGCTTTTTAACCAAAATCCTGTTTTTCATATTTTAGAACTTCTTAACACATGTTATATAAATTATAATGACCCAACAAAACCACACATTACCAAATAATGTGTAAAGTAATGTGTAGCCATAGGGGCCGATGGATTACTTTACACCTTACTTCAATGATGAATTTTCCAGGCGATGAGCTTCAAAGTAATGTATATACCCATTACATTAAAGGTGATAATGTAAGGGGTTACTTATATGGTTACGAGAATGGAAAAAGTAATGTGTCTAAAAATAGATTTTTGAAAAAGAGGAATTTTTATTAAAAAAAATTATTACAAATATTTTAAATATTTATAATTAAAAATAATGTCATCAAGATGGGAATCGAACCAGGGAACTCTGGTTCCCAGCCAAGAACTCTACCCACTGAGCTATCGACGCATATAGTATTTGATTACTTTAAACTTAAATGACATTACCCTTTTGCTTACAAAACAACACAAAGTAATGTATCTAAAAATAGATTTTCAAAAATATTTCAATTATTACTTTACATTTATAAATCATATATTACGTAATCAATAATGAGTAACTTATTACTTTATGCTTGCAAATAATGAAAAAGGTAACGAGCTATCATTACAAGGTAACGCATGAGAATATCGCATCCATTACCAAAGTTTTGCTGGGGACTAAAATGTTTTAAGCGAGCACAGCATCGATGTTGTGTTTGAATATTGGAAATTTCCGAGTTGTTTATATTTAAATAAAGTCATCAGAATCCAAAGATGCTTAAGAGTTATTGTCATTAAAGTGTCTGTGAATCGAAAAAAAAAACTTCTAGAATACATATCTTTATTAAATTCTGTGAATTTTCTATATCAAAAATATTTAGAAGAAAATTAACAATTCCTCTGCATAACTGTAGTATTTTGAAGCTTGATATTTTTCCAATAGAAAATATTTCATCAAACCTAACAGCATTATAATAATAAAACATGCTAAGTGTTGCAGCGAAATTTTCCGTTAAAATTTATTTAATATACAAGGGATTTTGTTAAAAAATAGGCAGAAAAATTATAGTTGTCCAAACTCAACCATAAGTTAACAGCAGTGTAGGTTTTTGATAATATTCTGGAAAACAAACCAAATTCGGAGAAGGAAACTAATAACTTCTACACTTAAAATAGTTTGTAAGTTAAAAGATAATAACATTTAAAAGGAAACAAATTTCATATACTTCTCATTTAAATCAAATAGTTTTTGTTATTTATTTTTAAATGTTATTTAAGCAACTGACATATCATTTGAAATAAATGATTATTTAGTTAAAAGTAAATGTTAATCTTACCTTCCAACTTAGCAAAAAATAAATGAGTATTAATTTATTTGAAATTGTTCCTTTTTTTGTATTTTATTTTTTTTATAAACAGATTTTGTTTGAATGGCCTTATGTGTGTGTGTGTATATGACGTTCTTGTAATTCAAATTGAAATAATTTTATATATAAAGAAACAATTTTAATAACAAACGAAAAACACAAATTTCCGTATTGTGGGAAATTTTTTATTCAATTTCAAACAAATGAAAAAAATAAATTAAACTTATAACAATCGTTAAATGGCAGTAAATCCTTTTGAACAAATGTATAAAAAGTTAAAATAATGATTGCTTTGAAATATAAATGTATGTTCCTTTATTTTAAACTGAGCTGAAAACTTTTTTATTAAACTTCAAACAGTAAACTACATGAGTTTTTTTGTGTATATCGCCGAAAAATTTAACGGTGTACTAAATTTGTGAACGAATTTGTTTCAAATTTATCAACACAGACTCTTATTAATTTGCAAATACGAAATTGTTTATATAAAAATATATATATATTTGAAAATATAAATCTGGATATCTAACTAAACAATTTTGAATATCCCGTTTTTTCTCACTAAAATTTTCAACAAAATTAAAAGATTTGTTATTAGAGTTTTAAAAATTCCTTAAAAAAAATTAGCACTTAAAGACATTTTCAAATATTTCTTAATGCATATATTTGGGTATTTATGGATTAAAAAAAATATATATTAAAAATGTATCCTTAAAAAGATTGTAAAAATACCATTTGTTCTTTAATTTCCTAACCTAGTGGTATTTGATATAATATTGTCCTGGGGCATTTGTAATAGCTTGGATATTTTTCATCCGATTTCCATTTGTAATTATTTTATCATTTGGTGTAAAAATATATCTTTATTAACCAATTTTTCTAAAAAAGTAAAAAAAAAAATTGTTCGCCTTGTATTCGCTATTCAAATTTGCAATCGATTTCCGACTGGACTATTCTTTATTCAATCGGCACTAAACTTCTTCAAATTAGCGCATTCGTGGACTTTACAACTCATTTCGATAAATAGACATACAAAGTTGAACACCTTAATGTACACTTTGGGCATTTATAAAAGCGTCTAAGTGGGAAATCTAGAATGATTGGCTTGGGGAAGGATTAAATCATTAGCAGGAATCATAATGGGAATCATTCAATTTTTAAATGATGTCATCCTTAATTGTCAGAAATAAATTTCTTACCGCAATTGGCGCATCATATATTCAATAATCTTATAAAGTAAATTTAACACAAAAAAAACATTAATTTAAAAATGACTCGATGACATGAAACTTTCAATTGGAAATTTTTGACTAAACAAAATATTGACTTTAGCATATTCTTTATATAAAATTTCAAAATTTCTTTAAAAGCTTCCTTATTTTAACTTTAAAACAAAGTACTCCACTGTCAAAAGATAAATGATGGACTACTGTGATGAAGAGTCAAATTGCATAATGTAAATGAAATTTAGCTCTTCAACAAGGGCTTAAAGGATGTTTTAACACACAAATGCAAAGATAAAACAAAAAAAAAAAAAAAAAAAAAACAAAAAAAAAAAAAAAATCAATGCAGCAAATGTTGCAATAAACCCAACATAAAGGAGATGTTATAAATATTTAGTCAGACAGACATCTAAAAAGACAGACTTTTCCATCAACATAATAAAAGACTTTTTAAATAGCAAAACACAGTAACTGGGAAGACCGAGCGAGTGTCCTTTTAGGCATGAATGCCAAATAGCTTGATACATCGGATAGGGGTATAACTAAAAAATCAGACCTATCACTGTGATACTGTTGCATTAAATAAGCGAGGACTTTATTTGGATCATTTCGAAATAAAATCCATCCCAAGGGAGGGAAATTTTAAACAAACTTCCGTTTTTTAAATTTTCTTTCAATATTTCCAAAATATTTTTGAATAGTTACACAAACATGATATGGCTTAAGCATATTTAAAAAACATGAAATTTTTAGACTTCCAAATTTTGTAAACCGAAATTATTAAAAATGTTCCCCCATGTCTTTATAAAGTGAACTAATAATTCTCTCGGGTGAATTGTATCAGTTATCTTTTTGTTACACATTTTCATTGTACCAACCAAATTCCTTGTCAACTGAATTATTTGATTGTGATAATCAAATATATCCTGACACAATTGAAATATTTTTATTTAACCAAAATTCTTTTGTATTAACAGAATTTCTTTTGCCACAAACAAATATATCAGTGGCTCCAACAAAATGTTCTATCCTCTTCCTCCAGATATGATATACATAATGGAATATTGACCAGTAAGCCTGCGGCAGTCAGCTCTACTTAAACTGAGTAGGTATAGTTCCACAATCCCATCTACAACGTCTATAAAACAGTTTATAGCACTTTTTGACCACCTCTCAATGAAAACAGATTTCATATACGAGTCAATCCAACTAACTAACTATGACATAATGATGTAGCAGCGGTTCTTAATGTATGGGATTTGAAACCGATTGTTTGCCAACGGTTCGGCCATTTCATTGACCGGAATACCCACATAATTTCGTATCCAGAGAAGGTAGAACCCGTTTCCCATATAAAACTTGTTCAGTCTGTGTTTTCAGTCAACAACAACAATCTTGAATGAAACTGTCACTACAGGTACAGATACTCATGTCTCTTCATCCCTACCAATTATTCAATTAGCCACATCCAAAATAGCAATAATTTGAGTCTGAAAGACTGTTGCCATTCTGCCCATGGCATCAGAGTACTTTTCCATATCATCTAGATACCAAGCAGATCTATCAGTGTAAAAATCAACAGAATAATCCCCAAGTAGTTCAGTTGGATTACTCCAATTATCTTACTAACACTTTCTATCGAATCCGATACAGGGAATCATGTTATCTAAAGGTATTAGAGACATCGGACAAAGTTTCGAAAGTCTCCCAACGATAACACCATGCCCTGTATTATAATCCAAATGATAGGTTCAATTTTCCTAGAGTCTTTATACACCCATAATTATCCATTACATTTCGTGGGTGTAAATGATTACACAGTAAGTACGTCAAAGTTACACACGAAAACCCTGGGATACGTTAACTTAATTTTGGGTCGTAGAAATCAGTGACGAACCCCGTTTTGAAGAGTCGGGTCATTTGAACAAAATATTTAGATTTTACATTTGTATTGACTCAAACAGTTTTTTGATTATATATTAACGAAAAGACTTTGAAAATTGACTAAATTTTTTTATTCACTTATTTACTATTTATTACTATTATTTTTAAATTAATGTAGAAGGTAAGGAGTTATAATTATTTGTTGTTCAAAAAATAATGATATCCCAATATTAATTCTACTCTGGCATGTGTTTAACTCAGTGATCGGCACTCATAGCACTCAGGGGCCGAACACAACCGGCAATTCACACGTACACTTCACGAATATCAACAAATCTCACAGCTAAGAGCACAAAAAATACAATTATTTCATTCAGTAGCACGCTAACTTTCAACAGAGCAAGTATATGCCGCTTTGTTGAAGAAATAAAGTACACTCTAAAAATTTGTTTTTTTTTTATTATAGGATTTTTTTTATTGTAGGTATTTATTTTGTTTTTCGTTTACATTTTAAGTAAAAAATGTGGAACGTTGAGTGGGAAGAATTTTTTTTTATTTTCTTGAAATATTTTAAATGAGGCAGAGTGAGTGCCTTGTATGCAATCAAAAAATTATTATTATTATGAATAATTTTTATTTTTTATAATAGAGATAATAAAAACATAAACTATTTGAATTCAATGAATACCGATATTCTCTTAACGATGAATTCATTTATTAATTTGTTCATTTATTTATCTAGAAAGATAAAATAATTTCTTACGGTATAAAACACCAATACATTACATATTCTCTCTTTCTGCCCACCACTTCCCATCTCAATGGAAGTGTGCCAAATAAACCGGAAACCTGCATTTCGTCACACAGACCTATAAGTATGTTGGCGACATTCTTAAAAATATTCGAAATAATATTTATTCGTAAAATGACACCCTTGGTGAAAGAGTATAACATAATACCAGAGCACCAGTTCGTCTTTCGCCACAAGCACGGGACGCCTGAACAATGTCACAGAATTCTACAATATATAACGGAAGCCTTGGAAAACAAAAATACTGTTCAGCAGTATTTTTAGATGTTCAAAAATTTTTCGATCGCGTGTGGTATGCGGGGTTATTGTACAAGCTAAAAAAGTTTTCACCAACACCATATTTTCTGCTTTTAAAATCATATTTATGTAATCGATTCTTTTATATTTAATATAACAATGATTAATAGGATTTTTTCCGATATACTCTGGCGTACCGCAAGGCAGTGTTCTAGCACCTGTTCTATATACAATTTATGCAGCCAATCTACCAAACAATACAGCAATCTTAGCAGCTAGTAATTTACCAACAGAGGTATAGTTTTTAGTACAAAATCAACTTAACAATCTACAGAACAAAAAAAAAACTAAAATCGAGTTTCAATTAAAATATTTGTAAATACAATTAAAAATTTTATTATTTGAAATTTTTTATAGTATATTTATATTTTCAATTATTTTTTTAATTATATCAATTAAATCTTTAATCAAATATATTCAACATTTTCAATTTAAGTTTTAATTATATATATATTAATACCCTAAACGAGCACTAGCAATGAAGGCTATCGGCTTGTTTTAGCGAAAACAGACCAGAGCCTCTGGTGGGAATCGAACCCACGACCCTCCCACTGACATCAATTATAACTTTTATTAAAGTTCTAACCAAAAATCAATTAAATTTGATTATTTTTTTTATTGAAATTCCAGCATCATATCAATTAAAATTATAATAAAATTTTAAATTAAAATTCCAAATTGCAAAAAATTAAAAATAAATATTCCAGAATAAAGGGTGGCATCATAAAAAAATTCAAATTTTAACAATTATTTTAAATTTTGAAATAGACATTTAAAATTATGATTTCTTGATTTAATTTTTAAATCGATTAAATTTTTAACGAATCTGTTTGCAAAAATTCTGTTCATTGTTTGAATTATTTTCTACTTTATTAAATTAATATCAAAGCAAGAGAATTTATTTGATTTTTGTTGATTCTTTTCATAGAATTAATCAAATTTATAAAATTTTAACAAATCAAATAACCAAAAATCTTTCCCGAATAGAAACACAACAAATTATTCAATTGAATTCAAATTTAATTAATATAAATTAAAATATATCATTAATATAAATTATAATAAATTATTGATTGAACAATATAAGATTCATAAAATTAATAATATGAAATGAATTATCAAGCTCTGCATTAAAACCAATGCGTCATTAATTTAGCAGAAATAGATTTCAATTATAGATTTGAAAAATCTATCAAAATAGAATTTTGATGCCATGTCTACTTATCTGGCAACACCGAGACCTGATTTTTTTTAATCAAATTTGCTTATTATCACTTGATAGGGATGACTCATTTTTATCCATTTTATCCATGTTGTTTTGTAAATTTAAGCAATGAATTTGGTTCTCTTTCTTAAAAGAGTAAATAATGACTTTTATTTAAACGCGTAATATTAAAAATATTTTTTATAAACATTTTTTTTTTGGTTTATGGGTTTGAGATGCTATTTTGAAATTCAAATAACTGTAATAATAGTTAAGATATAAATAAATCAAAATAATATGACTTTTATATGTTGTCAATAGCATTTATTGTAAACTAGAATATTTTTTACAACAAGTTTATTATCAATGAAAAATTTAATTAATATGATAAAACTTTAATTGAAAATAAACAAAAAATCAAAAAAAAAAAAATAAAAAATTTGATTGAATTTTTTTTGACAATAATTTTTTCTATGTACCTGATTTTTTTTAATCAAATTTGCTTATTATCACTTGATAGGGATGACTCATTTTTATCCAGTTTAATGGTATTAAAAATGAATAAAATTCATACAATTTCTTTTTGCTTTTGCGATAAACCAACACTCAGGGAATGCAGTGCATTGTGTTGGAACAAAATGTATATAATTTACTATAGAGTGTCAGAAGTACTCCCCAGCAAAACTTTGGTAATGGGTGCGATATTCTCATGCGTTACCTTGTAATGATAGCTCGTTACCTTTTTCATTATTTGCAAGCATAAAATAATAAGTTACTCATTATTGATTACGTAATATATGATTTATAAATGTAAAGTAATAATTGAAATATTTTTGAAAATCTATTTTTAGATACATTACTTTGTGTTTTTTTGTAAGCAAAAGGGTAATGTATCTTTGTTTTGATAACACTAGCGAAAAAACGAAGCTTTACAATTTATTTAAGTTTAAAGCAATCAAATACTATATGCGTCGATAGCTCAGTGGGAAGAGTTCTTGGCTGGCAACCAGATTTCCCTGGTTCCATTCCCATCTTGACCACATTATTTTTAATTACAAATATTTTAAATAAAATATTTGTAATAATTTCTTTTAATAAAAAATTCTCTTTTTTAAAAATCTATTTTTAGACACATTACTTTTTCCATTCTCGTAACCATATAAGTAACCCCTTACATTATCACCTCTAAAGTAATGGGTATATACATTACTTTGAGGCTCATCGCCTGTAAAATTCATCAATGAAGTAAGGTGTAAAGTAATCCATCGGCCCCTATGGCTATACATTACTTAACCCATTTTTTGGTAATGCTTGGTTTTGCTGGGTCTACAAGAAATTCAACATGCTACAAAGTTCAGCGGAAACATGTTTTTATAAGTGCACAACATTTTCAAAGTTGCTTATGTGTTGAAAAACATTTAATTTGGTGTATGCAGTGTTGCCATATAAACAGTTTAATTGCTTATCCCAGTTTTTGGTATTCTTAACTGTTTTCCAGTTTTTTCATGAAAACAACTTTTTTCAAATTCATGCATGAATAAAATAAAAAACATTTTTTTATGAAAAAATCTGAAAAATCTCAAGCATCCCAAAAAAACGGCAAAAATAGTTAAAATTGGTTATATGGCAGCACCGCTAAACACTACTTAAAGTTGCCGACCAAAACTCACCTTTGTTGCCGCCAAACTATGTTCGTGTTCTAAGAGAATACTATAAAAATTCGTGGGAGTGAATTTCTCTCTTTCTTTGTATATTTTTTGGTTTGAATTAGGAAAATTGGTTATGGGAAGGAGGAAAGTGAGGATAGTGTTTGTGGACAATTGGTGTATTTTAGTATTAATCCATAGTAGCGTCTGTGAGTAAAATATTTTCTCATACATTTACCAAAAGCTTAGAGATGAATAATATTTTGTTTTCACCTCAAAATTTTTTTTTCCACCAAAAAAGTTATTTTCACATCTAAAAAAGTTTTTCACCTCAAAAAATTTTTTCACCTACATAATTTTACTTCAAAAGTTTTTTATATTATTCGTATCAAAAACAGAAGAGCATCTTTTTAGGATATTGGTGGAGGGTATTCAATGATTCGGCACAGCCGAATTTAGCCCTTTTTTACTTGTTTTGATTCAGACTTCGTTTTATAGTTGTACATGCTTTATATGGTACGGAAAAAGCCGATTTATTTATATTTTCCAAAATAAAAAAAGTAATACCCCTATTGTTGGTCCTTCTTATAATACATGCATGTCCATACATATGTAATGTGTGTGTATGTGTATAATAAGCCTTTGTATTGTACTCGTACATACATTGTATTAAAGTCAACGGTCTTTTTGAAAGTGCCACTCAAAAACTGCATATACAATTAAAACATTCATAGACATACTGTTGAACATAAGTATACAACTTTATATGTATATGTATGTACTTATATGAGATTTTATATAAAAGGATATAATGTATAGTAGTGATTGTTAAAGAAAAGTGCATGTATTAGAGTGAGTTTTAATGTTATTTTACATACTACTATTATGGATTGCAAAAGCCTTATTTTGCAAGCAAGCAAAAACAATCAACTACGAGTATGTTTATGTGAGGTTTGTTGTTTTGTGGCGAAAGTTCTTTCATTTTACATAAACTAAACACCACAACATTTACATTATGCTTAAAACTCTGCAAAAACACTACACTCATACACACACACACAAACACATATTCACTTCAACACAGAGACATAAACAATGACAGGCTGTACATGTGTGTCTGGCCTCATCTTAGAATACGATATAATAGAATATCAAAATTTTGCCTATTTGGAGACTACACCAACAGGGTACTATCAACCATATGTTGTCCATTTACATTTTGTATAACATGGGAATACTCTATATGATGGTTTCTTGTTTATTTTTTTTTATTGTTTTTGTATTTGGTGATTGCGTTGGGTATCAAAGTACATTTACATATGTTTCAAAACTTCAAAGAATGTGCTCCTTAAAAATCGTATCAATTCGTGCTTGAAAAAAGTGCAGTATTTTTTTTTTTTTTAAATCAATTTTAGAAATTATAATAACCGACTTTAAGTCATATGTACTGGTAAAAAAACGTACTAAAGGGTGTCCCAAGAAGAACGCAATTTTTAAATCTGGCAACATTCGAAGTGTCATTGTTTGACATTTGAACAATTGTTATTGTTTGCTAGTAGAAGGTACGAGGTTAGTAAAAATGGAGCGCTACACGAATGAACAACGCATTCTCACTGTGAAATTGTTTTACCAAAATGGTGAAAGTTTTGCGGCTACAGTTCGCAAATTGCGATCAATTTGGGGTCACAATAATGCTCCAAAAGAGTCAACTGTAAAGAGATTAATGGATAAATTTGCCGAAACTCGGTCTGTTAGTGATGTAAAGACAACAACGCGCCATCGACCAGGTCGATCGACCGATAATGTCGCAGCTGTACGTGATGATGTCGCTCAAACTCCATCCACCTCAATTCGACACCGAGCTCAGCAAATTGGTGTCTCCAAATCCACTTTGCAGCGAATTTTGACGAAAGATTTGCATCTTCATGCATACAAAGTTCAATTGACTCAGGAACTGAAGCCAGCTGACCATGGACAGCGAAGGGAGTTCGTTAATTGGGTATTGGAGAGACAACATGAAAATGCTGATTTTGCCGATAAAATCATCTTCAGTGACGAGGCCCATTTTCATCTTGATGGCATCGTCAATAGGCAGAATTGTCGCATTTGGGGTGAGGAAAATCCTTGAGTGATTCACGAGAAGCAAATGCATCCTCAACGTGTCACTGTGTGGTGTGGGTTTTTGGGCTGGAGGAATCATTGGACCTTTTTTTTATGAAAATGAGGCAGGTCAAGCGCAAACAGTCAATGGTGTTCGGTATCGTGAAATGATAACCAGTTTTTTCTTGCCTAGAATTGAAGAAATGAATGTGGAGGGCATGTGGTTCCAACAAGACGGCGCCACATGTCATACAGCCAGAGAAACAATTCAATTGCTGCATCAGTCATTTCCCGGTCGTGTTATTTCGCGTTTTGGAGATCAGAATTGGACGCCTAGATCGTGCGATTTAACACCATTAGGTTTTTTGAAGTCGATGGTTTACGCGAATAAGCCTACGACGACGACTCAAGCCTTAAAAGAGGAAATTGGACGCTGCATTAATGAAATACCGCAGCATTCATGCAAAACGGTAATTGAAAATTTCATTAAAAGATCGCGTGCATGCCAGCAAAGCCGCGGCGGCCATCTGCACGATATATTGTTCCATACATAACCTCATTCTGTCTACTTTACGATATAATAAAGTTTCACGATTTTTTTTTAAATATCTGTGTTTTATTTAAAATTTAAAAATTGCGTTCTTCTTGGGACACCCTTTAGAAGAGATTTGTTTGTAAAGTTAACATGCGTTGGTTTAGAGCTTTTTTTTGGTCCAACCTAAGACCGAGTTTGTTGTAATTTCTGTTTTGCTTCATTCTCAGTTCTTCCAATTGAAAAAATAGCTGTGTCATCAGCAAAAGTAGCAATAGTCGTTTCAGGAAATTCTGGTATATCACTCGTGTATAATAGATATAAACCAATATACCAATATACTCTCCTGTTGAAATCCTGATTTTATTTCTTTTAGTTTTATTTGCGGAATAATCTGTTTTCCAGATATGATTTTAATAACTTGCAATAAGCCTTGGGCAGTTGTGCTAGGAGACCTGTATGATAGACTTTGTCCAAAGCCTATGAAACATCTAATAGCACTGCGGAATAAACCTTTTTTTCCTGTAGAGCATTTTTGATTACATTAGTAATACGATGAACTTGATCAATAGTCGAATGTGTGTTCCTTAAGCTAATTTGATGTTTACACTCACCAAAAAAAGTCTGTAATGGCAACTGAAAATTTTTGCTGTTATTACGGGAAATTCTGCTAATTTGAACCCAGCGGTATTTTTTGCTAATCTTAGCAACACATGTCTGCTGACGTGCAGTACAATGAAATTAGTAGAAAAATTAGTAGCCGCTACAAAATTTTAGTAGACGTTTTGTAAAGTGGAATTTAAAATCTGTTTGCTAAAATCAGCAAAACAAATTACTAAATAAGTGAATAGTATAGTAGGATTTTAAGATCATATCATATTCTTTTTTAATTATTTTTATTGTAAAGAAACATGAAAATTTTTATTAGTAAGTTATAGAGAATAAAAATTGAGAAATTCCACTGAGCCAGCAGGCTCAGTGCAAAATATAATTCAAAATATTGTCTATTCATTAACTATCAACATAGATTAAGTTGTAGATTTAATATGGATTAAGACAAACATTTGATATTAAATGCTTCATATAAGCTGTGTTATTTGATACTTTAAGAATTAAAGTCCATAACAAAAAACTGTAAAATATAGAGGATAAATACAAATTGTTAAATTTCGCTGATGTAAGTCTAATTGTGCTGTTGTTTACAAGTGTGTTAATTTGTTTCCTAACACTCAATATAAAATAGACAATCATCAACAAGCAATGACCGCAAAGGGAGAAGAAGAGCATGGATATTGACAAGGTTGGGTAGCGCCAACCGAAAATACTAAGTATTCTCAATTTTTATTCTCTATAACTTACTAATAAAAATGTTCATGTTCCTTTACAATAAAAATAATTAAAAAGGAATATGATATGATCTTAAAATCCTACTATACTATTCACTTACAAAATAACAGATCAACAATTCATAAAATTCCATTAAAATTACTAAATTTTATTAATATTAGTAAAAAGCTTTGAATTTATTTTTCTTATCGAGCATCAAAAATTTTGATTATATTTTTTAAAAAACGAATTAATCATTTTGTTTTAATTTGGTAATTTCTCTTTTGAAAAATATTTTGGTAAATTTTTTTTTACTTTTTAGGTTAAATTTTAATTGTTCTTAGGGCGTATTTTTAGAACTAAAAACCTTTTTAGTGCTATTTTAGTGGATGTCCTCTTTTTAGACATCAGTCGGTATCTTCACTTCCGATCTCTTTTTTAATATATGTAACATTTTAAGGAAATTTAAGTTTGTAGGTGTAAGTTAGATATGACATTTCCTTCAATAACCACTTTTTTAAAATTAGTAATATTTTTTGCTAATTTTAGCAAATCGGTTTTCAAAAATTTGTAAAATGATTTCTGAAATTAGCAACAAAAATTTGTAAAAATTCTGTAATTTGTAAAATGTAAATAGCAAAAAGATTTGCTAAATAATAATTTTTTACTAAAAATAAGTACAAAAATAGTAGAGTGGGATTGAAAACCGTTTACAAATTTTTCTACTATTTTTTTTTCTGAGTGTAGGAACTATATTTTTGTGTTCTATAATTGGTTGAATGAGATCTTCCAATATCTTTTCGTATAGTTTTGACAGTATAGGCAAAAGCGATATTGGTCGGCGATATTAACATCGGTTAAAGGTTTTCCAGGCTTTGGTATCAATATTACTTCAGCTACTTTTCAGAATGATGGTACGTATAGTAGTCTAAATGATGCCTCAATAATCTGTGTAAGTTGTATGATAATATTATTTGGCAGATGTCCAAGCACTTCGGTAGTTATAAGGTCGAAACCAGGACATTTTTTCATTTTAAGATAAGTATAAATATGATATAAAACTTCATTTGGCGTTACTTCTCTTACGATAACATCATCATCAATGTTACCAATATCTAGATCTTCAGTTGCTGTAGGCATTGTATTGTCTTCGTGAGAAAAAATATAAGCCAACTTTTAAGCTGTTGGTCTTGGCCCAATTTTTACTGATTAATCATTTGTTTCTTACGGATGCGTCAGTTGTTTAAACAATATTTAAAAATAAATAACAAAAGCCATTTGGTTTAAATGAAAATTAAGTAGACCGGTTTTTAAATAAAATATCATTTCTTATAAATTAAGTGCATTAGTAATGATATTTTTAATAGAACAAAATGTAAAATTCCCTGGTATTCTTTGAGTAAAGTATTAAATTTTTTTAATTATTCTCTAATTTCGAGAAAATATCACAATAAAGGTTGTAGTCAAATCAATAAATTCAATAATCAAATAATTTCGGTTTTTACTATAAATAACATTATTAGTAAAGAAAAATTACACATTTAATCTAGTGTTGCTATTTTAGAAGTAATGTCTATTTTCACTTTTTGAAAATTGCGAAATTTAGCGAAATTAACACACATCAATATATTTTACCTTTAATTAATTTTGTTTACAACTGACTCTGAGGTATCGCTTGTGTTTAATTTTTAAAGATATTCGCAAAAAGTGTCTTGATGGTGTACTTCGAGACCTAGAGCGAAAAAATAAATAATTCATTTTGCAACTAGAGACTATAAACTAACTTTGATAAAGTATTTCAGAGCGGAAACATACAGGTTGGTTGAAAAGTTCCTGCGCTCGAAATGAAAGAATACTGTTTTTGTTACAAAATATATTTTTTCATTCAATATAATCTCCTAGAAGCTCAATACACTTGTTCCAATGATCTTCCAATAATTTTATCCCATCCTTATAATGGTTTTCCGGAAGCTCTGCAAAATAACCGTCTGCGGCTGCTATGGCCTCTTCATTCGACGAAAAAAATAGCTGATCCAAAAGGCTGCAATAATATTCAGAGTTGATTGTTTTACCTTTCTGAAGATAATCAATCAACAAAATTCCTCTTGCATCCCAAAAAACTGATGCCATAACCTTCTTTGCTGATCGTTGTGACTTCACCTGCTTTGGAGCTGAACAACCAGCTTCAGTCCACTGTAAACGTTCTTGTCTCAATTTAGGATCATGGTGGTAGATCCAAGTCTCATCCATAGTTATAAAACGACGCAAGAAGTCGGTTTTATTCGGCTTAAAACGCCCCAATTTACGCTGAGAAACTTGTTTTCGATCCAGTTTTTGTTGAATTGTTAATGTGTGCGGCACTAACTTTCCAATCAATTTTTTCATACGTAATTCTTAATGTAAAATATGGAGTACTCGTTCGTCTGGGATGCCTATGGCATTAGCAATTTCACGCTTAGTCAAACTTGTATCTACACTTATGTACCTGCTCAATGATTTCTGCTGTGGTTGCAGTTTTTGGTCGTCCTTCGCGTGGATCGTCTTCCAGGCTGGTACGATTACGTTTAAATTCACCAAAAAGTTTGGAGCTAGCAGTGCCATCTCTTGGTGAGCGCAGGAACTTTTCAACTAACCTGTTTATTTAAAGATTTTTAAAATATTTTTTTTTGTCTATTTTAAAAGGTAAAGTAGCAAATCATATCTTCTACACCTAGAAAACAGTATCAGTTGTGGCCACCGAATTTGTTGCGAATCGAATTCTGGTGCTTACGACAACCATTTTCATATTAAATTATATTTTTAGTTGTGAAAGCCAATATTCAGTTGTACAATTTATAATTTATATTACACAGAAATATTATTACGTTCCGCAAAATTTTATTTTATAATTTTTTCGCTATCAAACCTGGGCAATCATATTCATAGTTCACACTTTTGCTTACTGCACCACAACTAATTTTAATTTTCTTTGATATATTTTTCATTTAAACTTTTCAATAATTTATTTTCAATTAAAAAAATAATTTCTTAAATGTTTGCCTTTTACGGGATTTGAACTCGGAAATTTGGAGTATTGAGCTATCTCTGTACCCACCACACCACAAACACTTATAAATTTTGATGGCTAATTTTGAATTTAAACAATTTGTAAGAAAAATAAATATTAGTATAAAATTTGTTTATCAACACCAATCATTAGTGATGTCTATTATTAATACAATCCACAATTCGGTTGCTTCTACTGAATTAGGGTATTAAATGATATATTTGATCAGAACAACCCTAATTGTAGTTACCACTTTTGAATATCGACAATTTTTTAATAAATTTAATAGATTGTACCAAATTTCTAATATATTCACTAAACAAATGGTTGCTTTTACCGCACAGAAATACTAAACTAATTTTATTTTTAAAGATGATTGGAAATACCAATACCCTTTTTTTAATTCCCAATACAACATGTTTTTGCTTTATTAATGAACTTTAGGTTATTCTAAATAAAATTTTATCCTCATAAATCAATGTTAATGGTTTTGATCGAATTGCAACCAATCTTTTCTCTAAGTGTACCGATAAAATACAATTTCTTTAATTTAAATTGTAATTTAGCCAAAACCTACTTAATATCTGTAGTCCATTTCTTAAATACTATTTCGCATGTTATACGGAACGTATGATGAATATTTAATTCCAAAATAACACTCATACGCCAGAGTATACAAAGGGCAGCGACGTTTATGCACTAAAAAGTTGAAAATATGTATTAGAAATAAAACAAGTAAAAAAGGGCTAAATTCGGCTGTGCCGAATCTTTGAATACCCTCCGCCATAGGGGCTGAAGGTGATATACGTATATCCTAAATTTTGCATGAACTGTAATATGAATATGTTTTGTCAATTTATGTAACGAACTTTTGTTATTTAGTTTTAGTAATGTTATTTATTTAGTTTTAGCAATGTTATTTACAGAGGTCTGCTCTGTTAGCGACGTTAACATTGTTGATTTTTACCTTAACTTAGTTATCAGAGTAACACACATATAGCTCTTCTCATAGTATGTAAGACAATAAATGTAATCGAACAAGAAGAAGACTTATTAACATTTTTACTTACTTAACAGAAAACAAAAATAAATACAGAAAAATTGTACAAATTTGTATGGAAAATTTAGAGGTACCTTCACATTTTCACTGATAACTTTTGAACCGCTTAACCGATTTTGCTCATTTTAAATACCAAACTGCTCGGGAGGATGTTCAATAATCTGGGTAAAAATAGGCACCCTCGCTTGCGTCTTCGCGTCGTGATCGCCATTTCAACAGACAGACAGACAGACGCACATCGCTAAATCGACTTAAAATTGCATAAGGATCACGAATGTATATACTTTATGGGGTCTTAAACCTATATTTCGACATATTACAAACGGAATGACAAACTGAAATATACCCTCACCATATATGGTGGAGGGTATAAAAATCATAATATGCACTTAAAATAAAATATGCTCCAAAAACTAAAAATAATCAATTGAAAATTGTACGGGAAAATATTATTAAATCGTTAAAATGTTTAGCATCGAGCAACGTCAATGTATACATAGTTCAAAAATATGATCAAAACATGAAAGTTAATTCCGGAAATGGTTAACAAATATGAATTAAGGATCAACATAGTGACAGAAATGCAACAGTAACAACTGAAGAGAGAAAATTCCCAAACTATTTTTTCCATTAATTTTTTTATTTTATAATTTAAAAACCTAAATTTTTCGACCTATTTGCAGCTTTTAAAACAAAATTTACAGCTTTTAAATTCATATCAATTTTTTTTAAACTTACTTAGATGTAATGTATAAATTTAATATTAAACTTAAAAATTACTATGACGTTTTTTTTTGACATAAAACTGTCAAAAATTTTGTCTGGGCTACCACAGACATTAAAGCCATTGCAGAAAACTTCTCTGCGATTTTAGTTTATTTTGATAAATTTCTGTGAGCCTACAAAATTCTTTGGCGAAACATCAACGACTCGGCTTGGTACAATATTCTTTACCACAATTTCTTGACCGGAAAATTTATTTGTCATACTTAAAATTATTTTATATAAATATAAAACGAATAAGCCTGATTTTTAATATTCCGTTGAATCATCTGTTTGTAAATTTGAACAGTATTTTTGTGTTCTATCCGTCGTACTAACTCTGAGTCGATACCATACAGCTTTACGATTTTAGTATGAGTAATAATAACAAACTCCTCCTCAGCATTTCTACCCATCAAAATTAACATATCAACTACTAAATTGATATGTTCATATGCCTTTATTTTATTACGATGTACTAAACAATTAATAATTAGTTGGTAATTAATATTTAAGTAATTTTGATTGAAACATTTATTTAAAAAAAGACATTTTTAATATAAAACATAGCAATTGTAAATCAAGACGTCACAGTTTACATTTAAAGAATATTATTTTAAATTAAAAAAACATCATTTTAAATTTAAAAAATATCAATTGAATTTTAAGAAATATGAACTGCTATTAAAAAAACCAGTTAACCATTCTATGGATATCACTGAAAATTTGGAAATGGATATTCCACATTCCTGTGATATCTGTGCTGTTTTTCAAAACTCACTGTGTATCGACGTATGATGCTTTTAGTGGCTAAATACAAATAGTATCTCAACTGAAAGTTTTGATTTTCTACTTTTAGATAGTTATTTTGAAAATTAAATATCCTTACAGATATATTGCAAAAATGCAAAACGTTTATTCGCGAATATTTAAAAAAAAAACTCGTCTTCGATTTAAAAAAAGTAAACAAGTTTGAGCCGGTAAACTACATCGAATTTTGAACAAAAAAACAGCATAGATATCACGGTCAAGTGCAAATTTTTAATCAAATCCAAAAATCATTTCCAAACGATTAAACTGTTTCATAATTTGTTGGAATGACTACAAATGTTATTTATAAAACATCAATCGAAATTCAAAAACACCAAATTAAATTATATGAATATTTGTTGAATTTCAATAATTTTTTAAATTGCGTTTCGTATTTTTTAATTTGAAATGATGCTTCTAAAGTATCAATTGCGAATTTTTTAATTTAATTTATAATTTATTGAACTTAAACTGTGTTCTTTTGTTTCGGATTTTATTTTTTAATTTAAATTGTAATTTTTGGGCAAATTTGTCTACAGTGGGTAATATTATTTTTTTATGTTGAGCTTAAGATCTTCCATTTATAAAAAATTAATGGTTAATATTTATTTATACCAATATTTCGTCACCACATTGGGTGACTTCTTCAGGGGAAATTGATTTTTTATAATTAATTAATAAATGAAAATTATAAATTGAAAACTTATATGTAACAACTTTTTTAAAAAGGCGGTAAATCATAAATTATTTTTTGTCAATATTAATAAATAAAAATATTACAGAAAACAAAAATAACAATATTTGAAAAATTAAAATATTACATGAATACAAATATTTTATATACATGTTATTAACATAATAATAAAAAAAAACTAATACACAAATCAAGAAGATCGAAGAAAACTAAAAGAATTTACAATGGGCAATTTAAAATTTAAATTATGGCAACACTTACTTAAATATTTTCTTCTTATAAAAAAAAAAACTATATTGTACCTTTACAAAAGCGGGGTTTACATTATACCACAAGTCATAGGATCAGTTAAAAAACGAGTCAGATAGCCAAAATCCTATAATGTAGACTCATTTTGTTTGATACGCACAGAAAATCCGATTATTTTGACAGTCAGATTGATATTATTGTGCTTAAAATATTTCATAAAATTATGAGAATCAAATGAATCAAATAGAAACAAAGAAAAACGCAAACAAAACAGCTGTGAAGTAATTTGGCGATAAAAACCAAGTGAACAATAATCAAAAACTCAAAAAACTTATTTAGAACAGCTGTTTTCATCTGATTGCATAATATTTTCATCTGAAGGTGTAAATACTTAGCAGCTTTTTTTGACAAGCGCATCATTTCATAGGATTTTAATTTGATTTTCCTTACACTCACCAAAAAAAATCTGTAATGACAACTGAATTTGAGCCCAGCGGTATTTTTTGCTAATCTTAGCAACACATGTCTGCTGACGTGTAGTACAATGAAATTAGTAGAAAAATTAGTAGCCGCTTCTAAATTTTAGTAGACTTTTTGTAAAGTGGAATTTAAAATCTGTTTGCTAAAATCAGCAAAAAAAATACTAAATTTTATTAATATTAGTAAAAAGCTTTGAATTTATTTTTCTTATCAAGTATCAAAAATTTTGAATATATTTTTTAAAAAACGAATTTATCATTTTGTTTTAATTTGGTAATTTCTGTTTTGAAAAATATTTTGGTAATTTTTTTTTACTTTTAAGGTCAAATTCTAATTGATTTTAGGGCTGATTTTTAGAACTAAAAAAAAACTTTTTAGTGCTATTTTAAGAGGATGTCCTATTTTCAGACATGAGTCGGTATATTCACTTCCGATCCCTTTTTTAATCTATGTAGCATTTTGAGGCAATTTAAGTTTGTAGGTGTAAGTTTTAATTAGAAATAACATTTCCTTCAATATCCACTTTTTTTAAATTAGTAATTTTTTTTTGCTAATTTTAGCAAATCGGTTTTCAAAAATTTGTAAAACGATTTTGTAAAATGTAAATAGCAAAAAGATTTGCTAAATAATAATTTTTTACTAAAAATCAATGCAAAAATAGTAGAGTGGGATTGAAAACCGTTTACAAATTTTTCTACTAACTTTTTTTTCTGAGTGTAGATAAAATAAGATAATGTAAGCTTTGCTTGACAAAAACACATAATTCATTTGTTACCTTTTGTTCTTTTTAATATTTTGTCAAATTCCAAGTACAAAAATTACAAATATTTTTAGACACGTATGTTTGTTTACATTTAAAAGAGAAAATCCACGAATTTTCAAGACTTGGCAGCATTTTTAAAAATTCTTAATTTTTAAGCAGCTATGTCTAAAACTACTTAGGAAATATATATATACTTAAATTTATATGGAATGTGTATATAAAGTTCTAAAAACAAACCTAAAATCAAAGGTCAACGTTTAAATCAGTGTAGCATGAGTCGCTTAGATAAAAGGACAGATTTGCTGAATGAGCAGTTGAATACAATTTTACAGCTGGCAAATGCAATATTTAGGATATTTTATTAAAAAAAATTGAGTGCAATCAAAAATAAAACGTATTAACAAGTAAAACAATACTTTAAGTTGATAAATAAATATTTTCAATTTTAAATACAAACAAGTAAAAAAGGGCTAAATTCGGCTGTGCCGAATCTTTGAATACCCTCCACCATAGGGGCTGAAGATGATATACGTATATACTAAATTTTGCATGAACTGTAATATGAATATGTTTTGTCAATTTATGTAACGAACTTTTGTTATTTAGTTTTAGTAATGTTATTTATTTAGTTTAGCAATGTTATTTACAGAGGTCTGCTCTGTTAGCGACTTTAACATTGTTGATTTTAACGTTAACTTAGTTATTAGAGTAACACACATATGTATGTAAGACAATAAATGTAATCGAACAATAAGAAGACTTAATAACATTTTTACTTACTTAACAGAAAGAAAAATATAGATACAGAAAAATTGTACAAATTTGTATAGAAAATTTAGAGGTACCTTCACATTTTCACTCATAACTTTTGAACCGCTGAACCGATTTTGCTCATTTTAAATACCAAACTGCTCGGGAGGATGTTCAATAATCTGGGTAAAAATAGGCACCCCCGCTTGCGTCGTGATCGCCATTTCAACAGACAGACAGACGGACAGACAGACAGACAGACAGACAGACAGACAGACAGACAGACAGACAGACAGACAGACAGACAGACAGACAGACAGACAGACAGACAGACAGACAGACAGACAGACAGACAGACAGACATACGGACATCGCTAAATCGACTTAAAATTGCATAAGGATCACGAATATATATACTTTATGGGGTCTTAAACCTATATTTCGACATGTTACAAACGGAATGACAAACTGATATATACCCTCACCATATATGGTGGAGGGTATAATAAACGCATAATTCTGAAATTTGTAATCCGGGATTTTTAATATAAAAAAAAAATTTATACAGTTGGAATTACGAATTTACAAAAATATACAATTTGAATAATTTTATTAAGGACCTGTGCGAAGTAGCTAAATGCATTTGAAACTAAATAATTCAAATTTACAAAATGTTTTTAAATTTCTTTAAAAAATATTTTAAAAACTTTTAAATTTCATACAAATTGGGAAACCTGAACTTAGTTTAGGTTTTAGTTAGCCAGCTCGCACCCACCTTAAAAAACAATGAACCACATATATTCTTTTCTAACGTTTTTATTATTTTGTTGTTTTGCCAATTTTTAAACCCAATACAGGGTAATGGTAGATAAAGGTAATCGACGTGTAAATCAACCTTTAATTAGTACTTTTTTTAGAAAACGCTGGATTAAGTTAAATTATTGAAGTTTTTACCCAAATAATATTATGAGTCTGCCAATAATTAATAAAAGAAGAAGGAAAGCAGCTGCCAAATAAGGTTAGGTAACTAAAAGAAAATTGAGCAAATTTCCCTGATTTCAAAAATCTCAATTGGTGTTGCAAAGAAAATCAATTGGAAACAAAAATATACGAGCTAATTAGTATATATGTATACTAAACAGGTCGAAAGGAGGATGAAGCATCGAAATGTAACTTCATATCGTTACGATATATACCTAGGACTCAGCTGGGCCTGTTGTGCGCTCCTTAAGAACATGGAGATTTCGGTATTCAGAAGCCTGGGTTACTCCATAAAATCTTTGTAGTCCTGGCCACCGTCCCATTGTTCCAACAGGCCGTGTGGTTTCCTCTTGCCCACGCCTTTTATTCCGCTTTCGTTGCCTCAAACGGTTTTGCGTTCGCCAAGTTAAATACCTCGAGTTCTCTTCCTCCGATGGCTAGTGTATTGGCCCTTTCGTTCCCGGCTATCCCCGAGTGGCCCGGTACCCATATTATATGGATCCTGCTCCCAGAGGAAAACTTGGTAATGGCCCTTCTACAGTACAGTTAGGTTCTGGACTTAACCCTAGTAGCTGATATCGCCCTAATTACCCTTTGGACGATTGTAATAGTTATTGTAATAGAACTGCTAAGTCAATAAACAATACTGTTATTTTTTAAACACCCATAATTTTATAAATTAATTTGAATATTTGAAGCTCTTCATCTTTCACCACTTTTCATATCTCCCCTATTCCATTTTCAAAGTAAAGCAATTGTTTTCATTAACTGTAATATCCCGTATCCCTTTGTGTGGTTAATAAAGGGTGATTTTTTCAGTAACTTTCTTTTTGGCAACACTCTTTTTGGCAGCTTAGCTGTTTTTGTGTAACTTGTTACAGTCAAACATGTTCAGTTTGGTCTATAATTTAGCAATGAATCGACTTACAAACGAACAACGCTTGCAGATTTTTGATTTTTATTATAAAAATTCATGCTCGGTTAAGAAAGTGCATCGTGCACTTCTTCCATTTTATGGTCCGTTTTGGTGACCTTCTGAGGCGCCAATTCGAAATCTTGTGACTAAATTTCGCATCAAATTAACATTATTGGACATTAAACCACCAACAGGCATACGTAGAGTGTGGACAAAGTAAAATGTCGCAGCTGTATCCGCCAGTGTTGTTGATGACCGTGAATTATCGTTTCGGCGCTACCGTGCAATGATCCAAAATGGAAGAGCTGGACTTGGCTGACATGTGGTTTCATCAAAACGGTGCCACATGCCAGACAGCAGGCGAAACAATGGCCTAATTGAGAGGCGAGTTCAGTGAACAGTTTATTTCACGTTTGTGGCCGGTCAATTAGCCGCCTAGATCATGGGATTTAACGCTTTTAGATAATTTTTTGTGGGGCTATGTTAAGGCTCATGTCTATAGCGACAAGCCCGCAACGGTTGACGCACTGGAAGTCAATAGTGAAGAATTTTTACGTCAGATACCGGCCGTTATGTTGGAGAGAGTATGTTAAAATTGATTACAGCGTATGAACCATTTGTGGCGCAGTCGCGGTCAACATTCACATGAAATCATCTTTAAACATTGAATTATATAGACCGTTCTATCGACTCAAACAAAGATTTCATACATTTCTCTAAATTGTATGTGGTTTTTATAAATGAAACTCGAAAGCTCTTAAAAAATCAACCATTATATAAGACTCTGCAAGCCATGAGTCGTTGTGGGTGGTGGTTCAGAATGAGGCTGACAATTGTCTGGTCTCTCAGGTCGAGAGAATCGCACTCCCTCTAGTCTTGATCTTCACAATTTATTTATCTTTTCTTGCATTTATTTTTGTAAATTTAGAAAAATCATAGACTAAATTTTAATAACTCAAAATTGTTTGTTCATTGTTGGAATTACATTTTTTAAAATTTTAAATTTATGAAAGAAATCCACTAAATGAATTATCTTCATGGTAACAATAATTTTTTTCCATACAAACAGTAAAGTTCAAACTTTTCAGTAAGTCATTCTAACCCGGTTATAAATACTTTTAATGTAATAGTTTATAATTTTATATTTCTTCCAACATACAATTTAATAGAGAAATTGACCACATGTTAAGAAATACAATTTGTGTGATTTTATTCATGCTGACGGAAATTTTTTACAACTTCATGTGATAACATATTCACATTAAATAAATATATATTGAAGTATACAATAAATTAATTATGACTTTTCCACTAAAGAAGGTTTTAAAAAATTAAATAGAAAATAGAATTTTATTTATTAAAAGTTTCATGAACATAATCAATTAATTTAAAGAAATTTTGCGTTCATTTTCTTTAGATTAATGCATTGCCCCAAGAAGAACGCAATTTTTAAATTTTAAATAAAACACAGATATTTAAAAAAAAATTGTGAAACTTTATTATATCGTAAAGTAGACAGAATGAGGTTATGTATGGAACAATATATCGTGCAGATGGCCGCCGCGGCTTTGCTGGCATGCACGCGATCTTTTAATGAAATTTTCAATGACCGTTTTGCATGAATGCTGCGGTATTTCATTAATGCAGCGTCCAATTTCCTCTTTTAAGGCTTGAGTCGTCGTCGGCTTATTCGCGTAAACCATCGACTTCAAAAAACCCCAAAGAAAAAAATCTAAAAATCTAATGGTGTTAGATCGCACGATCTAGGCGGCCAATTCTGATCTCCAAACCGCGAAATAACACGACCGGGAAATGACTGATGCAGCAATTGAATTGTTTCTCTGGCTGTATGACATGTGGCGCCGTGTTGTTGGAACCACATGCGCTCCACATTCATTTCTTCAATTCTAGGCAAGAAAAAACTGGTTATCATTTCACGATACCGAACACCATTGACTGTTTGCGCTTGACCTGCCTCATTTTCATAAAAAAAGGTCCAATGATGCCTCCAGCCCAAAAACCACACCACACAGTGACACGTTGAGGATGCATTTGCTTCTCGTAAATCACTCAAGGATTTTCCTCACCCCAAATGCGACAATTCTGCCTACTGACGAAGCCATCAAGATGAAAATGGGCCTCGTCACTGAAGATGATTTTATCGGCAAAATCAGCATTTTCATGTTGTCTCTCCAATAGCCAATTAACGAACTTCCTTCGCTGTCCATGGTCAGCTGGCTTCAGTTCCTGAGTCAATTGAACTTTGTATGCATTAAGATGCAAATCTTTCGTCAAAATTCGCTGCAAAGTGGATTTGGAGACACCAATTTGCTGAGCTCGGTGTCGAATTGAGGTGGATGGAGTTTGAGCGACATCATCACGTACAGCTGCGACATTTTCGGTCGATCGACCTGGTCGATGGCGCGTTGTTGTCTTTACATCACTAACAGACCCAGTTTCGGCAAATTTATCCAATAATCTCTTTACAGTTGACTCTTTTGGAGCATTATTGTGACCCCAAATTGATCGCAATTTGCGAACTGTAGCCGCAAAACTTTCACCATTTTGGTAAAACAATTTCACAATGAGAATGCGTTGTTCATTCGTGTAGCGCTCCATTTTTACTAACCTCGTACCTTCTACTAGCAAACAATAACAATTGTTCAAATGTCAAACAATGACACTTCGAATGTTGCCAGATTTAAAAATTACGTTCTTCTTGGGACACCCTTTACGATATAAGTGAGATTAACTATAAAATAAAAACTTCACTATTAGAAATAACATATAAAACCCGTTAATTGATTAACAAAAATTGGTTTGGCAACCGAAATTTAGACTAAAGCACGGATTTTCGGCTAAAAGGTTAGCCGTTTTAAAAGCAAGAAAAAAAAAACTGAATTTTTTTGAGCAAAATATGTTTTTGTCTATGAGTCTATATAGACCCCTAGGTACACTCACAATATATTTTCCGTTACCGACTGTAGTTTATTTAAAAAAGTTTGTTTTTAAATGAAGAATCAATTGAAATTCATAGAAATATATTTTTAAACTATTTCAAAAAACAAACTATAAAAATTTACAGACATTCAGTAGGAGTTGATATTTTCTGTTAAATGTAAAATTTTATGTTTCTGTTTCTAAAAATTGAAATTCATATAATTCTTTTTTGTTTCACTTAGCAAAATAGTTTGTATATATACAAAATTATTTCAATAACTATTACAAGAAATTATTCAAATACACATACACACAAAGCCAATAAATAATTTTTACTACTTTTGTCGATTATTAAACAATGATTAAAAATAAACAACAAAATGGGCTGAATATAATTAAAAATCAGTAGTCCACTATTTGATTGTACTTTCGATTAATTTAATATGTATTTTAAATTGTTTTTAATAAAATAATATTGTGAGTGTAGAAATAAATAATTTTGAAGATAACATTCTTTAATATTTCTGCTTTGAATGAGTGAGTATATGAAGAATATTTTTTCGGTTTCATTTTTGTTTATATTGAAGTGCTACTGCTAAATTCGCATAAAATGAAAACACGCTGTCTACAACGTTTTCTACAAGTTTTAAAACTTTGTTGTTGCTATTTTTATTTTTAACAGTTTTTTACTATTGCTTCCATTGCTGTTGTTGTTGTTGTTGTTTGGTATTCCACTACATGCAAGTAGTTGAGTTTAAGTTTTATATATGGTTCTCGGTTCTCAGAAAAAAAAAAACAATCTGAATGCCAGACAATGGCATACAAAAGCTCATGTAAAATAAGGATTTAATGCCGACTTGCAACATTTTACGACCATGGACACATTGCTCTAGAAACTATGTAAATTAATGTACAAGTACTAACATAAAAAAAGAGAAACAAACAACAGAAAAAACCAACCAACCAACATACATATGTGTGTGTGTGTGTTTTTGTGTGTTTGAATTTTATTTTTATTTATTTTTTTTTACTTAGTACAGGAAACTAAAGTAAAATTAACAAAATGTTTTACAAACCGTGGATTGTGGGTTCCAACATACATTGTATAAGCAATAAAACAAATCAAATGGGATTTAACGAAACTTTTGCCTTTATCATCGACTTAGAAACTATAAACATTTTAAGTGGATTTTGAAATTTAATGATTTTAAATTTTTGCTTTGACTGTTGTCCTCTTTTATAACTTTTTGTCTTATTCTCGTTATTTTCTTTAACTCACACGCTTTTATTGAAGCCCTCTTTTCTCCACTTCTCAAAATAACTTGTCATATTTGTGTTAATTTGCTAAATATATGCTTCAGACGATAAGGTTAAACACATGTCCTATAATTATGTCCTCTCTATCGCATATAGCGTAGCCTGACGCTCTTTGTTACACGTAATCCGTTCGCGTAAATAAATTTCCAAGTTTTGCAAATTTTTAACTTAATACGTTTAAAAAGAAAACCTTTGAAATTTTTATGATTTTTAGAAAATTTTAATGCCTAGTGACTGCCTAAAATAGCGATTCATTTAAAAAGAAAATGTTTAAGTAGAGAATGCAAAATTCTACATTTATTTTAAATTAGTTTTTCTGCCAAAATAAATATATAGAACATTTCTAAAAAAAAAAGTAAAGGATGTACAAGAGCCGATGGTGTGGAAAACCACATTACCTGCGAAACTAAACCCAACAAGAACGATTGAGATAACGGATAGGATCACCGGATTGGTGATGGAGTCGCAAATCACCGACTGGTCGTCCAGTATATGACCGCCTAGAGTTCTATATCGAATACCCTGCCGTACCGGGCAATCTCAGAGATTATAACCTACCCTTATCCTACTCCTCCGGTATACCACAGCTACGGCATTGATCGCGCACCCGTCCAATTCTGTTAACGTGTCTGCCTATCAACTGGTGACCAGTCAGCACGGCCGTCCGTCTGAATCATATCTTCTACTGCTTATAAGAAGATATTTAGTACGGGCCAGATAGTAATGGGGCCACATGAACCTCGTGGTCCTATCAAAATCCAGTTCACGTCATCTTGGGTGCTGCTAGAATATCCCACCCTTAATGTTTCCCAGCGGTATATCGCTAAGGAGACATTAAAGTCAGACTGTAAAATTGCCTGTGACGGTGGATCCATACCAACGTAATCGGCCTAAACAATTCTTCCTTACACTGACCAACGGGGATAGAAGATAAAATATATGAGTTCAGGGATATTAGCGCTTCCTGGCTATTGACGAAGATACCCACGGTTCCCCGAGCTACAAACGCACACAAGATTCTGTAAACTTCCTTGATAGCCAGAATCATTGCTTATAATACAATCAACAGAGAAAGCCTCAGAGCTTACTCCTCAACTCATATCTGAACCTTTGGCACAAACTCTGATATTAAATCCAGCTGATGAATCCCTCCCGTGCTGATCCGAAGAGGGGTATTAAAGTTAATCTTAGGAGAAGAGTAGTCCGTTTGTATTCTGAGCTGCGGAGGCAACTGGTAAAAAAGTCTAGCATCTCCATAGTTTCTGACCTTCCACGAACGCGCAACAGTAAGTCGTGCCGTACTGTTGAACCATGTTGCCAACGGTGGGGCAACTTATCCTTATCGCACAAGTAACTCCAACACAAACCGAGTGGTTAACCCTGTTGCAGGGATACTTTGCTAGCAACTTCTGGACAGTTGTCGTTCACCACACAAAAGAACCGTAAATGAGTATTGGTTGTACGATCAAGAACTATCTATCAATAGAAAAATCAACAGCCAACCAGAAAGCCACCTAAACAAAAAGCGAGTTTTGAAAAACTAGAAGCGAAACGTATTAAAAGTTGATTTTAGTAAGGACTATGAAACTTTCAGGATGAGCAGAGTTAAAAGCATGGCTAAGGATTTAAATATCTTTAATTCCAATGTCCGATCTACATTATTATACGGATGCGAAACGTGGAATGCGGCCCGTCGTGATATGTATACTATGCAAGTTTTTATAAACAAATGCATTAGAAGAATTATACAAGTGTTTTGGCCACAATACATGTCAAACAACAGACTATGGCATCAAACCAACCAGTCCCGCATAACTATGGAAATACGAAGGCGAAAATGGAACTGTATTGGTGACACGATACGAAAACCGGTCACAGATATTGCGATCGAGTGGAATCCTCAAGGCAGCCGTAGAAGAGGTTGAAAACAAATTGTAATCGAAGCTTCAAAGATGAAAACTAGCTGAAATGAAATAAAAAGCATTGCTATGAACAGATCCAGATGAAAAGATTTTTTTGAGACCCTATGCTCCTTATAGGAACGAAGAGAACGATATTTAAATGTATAATCATTGGCTCGCTGCTTTTCACTCTGGCTAACCTGAAAGTTTCATAGTCCTTGATAAATTCAACATTTTAAAAGTTTCGATCCTCGTTTTTAAAACTGGCTTTTTCATTTAGTTGATTTGTGACTTCTGGTTGGCTTTTGATATTCCATTCTGCACATCCTATTGTTAGATAGTGCTTGGTACAATGGCCGTGTACGTACACAACACCATTTTTCCAAACGCCTTCCAAACAATGCGTTCAGTTTCGAGATAACACGATAGTTACGAGTTCCAGACAATGCCTAGATATTTACCATGCTCAGCGGGAGTGAACTTAAATTGTACTCTTCTGACATTTTAAGAGCCCAAGAAATGCAAATAGGAGCTAACAAAATCTTTGGAGATCTGTAAAATTTGTTGCACAGTGTAGTTGGTGTAATTTTGTGCATTGCAGCCAACCTGCCCCGATAGGCTAGTTGGTGGTGTGCTAGCTTATGAGTGCGGGAGATGTGGGTTCGATTCCTACATATTTATATAAAAAAAAAAAGAAGAAAAGTTCGGTCAGTTAAAAATTTATTAAAAATGGGACAAAAAACACTAAATGAATTATTAAAATATAAAAAAATAGTTATTTTGATATCCAAAAGCTGTGCTCATCGGTGGTTATATTTAGTGATATTGCACACCGTAACATAACGGAATGTGTTATAGATTAACGTAGTGTACCGCAAATGATATAACTCCATGCAAGTTTGCATCTTTTGGGTACTTTCACGATTTTAATTTTAAATTTTTAGCCTCTGCACCGGGGTTTGTTTTAATACCAAAATTCTCGGAACGATACACGTAGAGAAGTTTATTGGACGAATATTAATAAAAGCTTTAAAATTTGTATAAAACGAGTTTTTAAAAGCAACTAATGCCCAAGACCTCTAAAAATCGGTTGTCAGTTATTAGGTAGAATTTGGCTAAATAATAACATTTTATTAAAGGTGTCTATAGAAAACATAATGTACTACTTTTTCTGCCACTAAAATTGTTTGTTAAACGAATGATTTTTCAAGCGAGAAGGATGTAAGTCCAACATTTCGTAACTTTAAAAAAAAAAAACATAATTTTTATAACAGATAAAAATATTTAAAAAATCGCCAAATAATATATTTACGCTCTCGCATACATTATTGATAATAACAATATAAGTTAATTGTCTCTACTTGCAAAATAATTTACTTATTTTGCCCCAGGACTTACAGGACAGCGTCAAGACACGTTTTACAAACAAAATAACAACTAATGCACTCAGTAAGTGGAATTTATTTGGGTAGAAATTCAATTTCGATAAATTTCGCAATTTTCAAAAAGCAAAAATCGCTGTAACTTCTAAAATAATAACACTACACCGTGAAAACGGTATCAGTTTTGGCCACCGAATTTGTTATCTTCATATTAAATTATATTTTTTGTTGTGTAAGCCAATAGGCAGTTGTACAATTTAATATTTATATTCTACATAAATATTATTACGTTCCACAAAATTTTATTTAAAAAAAAAAATTATTTTTAGATATTTCCGGTATCGAACCTAGGCATCCAGATTCATAATTCACACTCTAACTTACTGCGCCGCAGTTTAATTAAATTTTCTTTGATATATTTGTTATATTAACATTTGTATATTTTATTTTAATTAAAAAAAATATATTTTTTTAAATGTTTGCTTTTACCGGGATTTGAACTCGGAAATTAGGAGTACTAGGCTAGCTCTCTACCCAATAGCCCATAAACATTTATAAATGTTAATGGCTAATTTGAATTTAAATTTTTAGGAAAATAAATTTAGTGGCTTCTATAATCAATACAATCCACAATTCGGTTGGTTCAACTTAAAACCTAATTTAATGATATATTTCTAGTTAACACTTTCGAATATAGTATATAAATTAAATTTCATTAGCAAAAAGATAACAAAATGACCTGCAGGATATTCTGAAACGGTTCTCCTCGAAATAACTACAAAAGTTGACCCCTGGCATCTATGGCTAAGAAAGACTGGGGATCCTTTGTCTTCTTAAATTATCTAATTTAAGGAAATTGTTTCAAAAATACAAAATATCACAGTTACATTTACTGATATTATTGGAAAATGGAAAAATGTCATAAGTAAGTTTGACAAATACAAATTTTAACTTTTATTATTATTATTAAATTGTTTCCTTTAATAATATTTTTTCTTTAAAATTAGGAAAATTAAATAGTTTTTTGTTTTTTATTTATTTTACTTAAAAAAAAAAACAAATAACATTTTATTAAAATTTTTAATAACAAAGTTGTATCTAAACAAAGTTGTATAAAAATTTTCACTACAAATAGTTCATCAGTTTCTAAGTTAAAATAAATTTTTATTATTAGATAGGAACAGATTAATTACTTTTTGTTTTCAATTGCCTGAACTAATTTTTAAAAAAGAATTCTTGAAAATGAGAAAACTAAATTTAGAAATGACTAAATTTAGAAATGGCTTTCTAAAAATTTAGTTAATTTTACTACTTGCGACGAAAAATGAACACAGATTAAGTTTAAGTACTTTCTCATTATAAGTTATACACCATTCATACTGAACCCCAAATTACGTATTTTCGTTATTTTCAAGTTTTCGATTTAAAATTTGTATGGAATTTGAAAGTTAAAAACTTGAAAAAAAAACGAAAACACATATTTTAAGGCTTAGTATGAATGGGGTATTAGACACATTTTTTGAAGTAAATGGGAGTAAATTATGTTCAATTTTTTTTTTAACGAAACTTAGTTTAACATTTTTTGGTATGCAAATTTCTTAAAACTATGATATTTTTCTTAAAAATTGATAAATTTGTATTTAATATACTTCGAAAACCAGGAAATATTACTTTGGAAAAATATTAACTATTTCTAAGTAAATAAACTGTTTCGTTTTTACCCAAACATACACTAAAAAAAGTTTGTAAGTTAAAATAACTGACAATATCATTTAAAAGAAATGATATTTCATTAAAAACCGGTCTACTTAATTTTCATTTAAACTAAATGCCATTTGTTATTTATTTCTAAATGTTGATTAATCAACTGACACATCCGTAAGAAACAAATGATATAATCAGTTAAAATAAATGTCAAAATTTTACCTACCAATTACAGTATTCAAAAACCGAAACCGAAAACCGGTCAACCGGTTTCTTTATTTTTAAAAACCGATCGGTTTCGAATATTTTGTAAATTCGAAGAAAACCGAAAACCGGTCTTTTTTGTTCGCTTAACCGGTTTTTTTAATTACATCACCGAGTAGGTCTCTTTTATTTTTTCCGAACACTCTTATAATCGTTTGGTTATGAAGATTTAGATGTAAGTCTGGTAGACTCCGATGAAGACTTAACATTGGATATTCCAAATTCAAATAGTTTAATTTCTGATCTAAATAACACAATAAACAGTGTTCAAAATCCTAAAAAAGAGACTGTACAAAATCATTCATCATCATATGATGATTTCATATATCTTGATAAATGCGACAAAAGAACTAAAAAGTTGGAAAATTTATATACTTGTCTTTTGACTATTTGTCAAAGCAAACAAAAAAATCGTCTTAAAACGAAACATTTAAATTGCATATTATTTCTAAAATATTATTTTACACATTTAAAATGTAATATTAAAAAAACTTATTTAATGCCAAACGTTTTAAACGTTCAAATTACTAACGTACCTAATTTTACCCAATTAACAAACTTAATGATCTCTATTCATTTTATATGAATATAGTTTTATAATATTAATTTTTAAGATATTATATTAAAAAATATTAAAACCAATAAATAAAATGTTTAAATAAAATACAATTAAAAAATATTATAAAATATATTTTTTTTAAAAGAATGTATTTTTTTATTTTTATTACTTTATATATTAAATTTTTTTTTGTTTGTAATTAAAACAACAAATTATATAGGCTTTTTATTCAAATTAAAAAAAAACCGAAAAACCGGTTGACCGGTTTTTTCTGCAAAAGCCGAAACCGGTTTTTTTTAAATTCGATTTTTCGAAGAAAACCGAAACCGGTTTTTTCAAAAGGCCGATTTTTTCATTTATTTGAAATTATTTTCGTTTTCGTATTTTTGGTTTTTTTTTTAATATACTCGTACAATACAAAATGTATGTATGCATATGAAGCTATAAACACTTTTTGTGTGAATGTGTTTGTGAATGTATGTGTGTTTATGAATTTCTTGTAATTTGTATTGAAAAATTTTGTATATATACAACCAATTTAAATAAAAAAACAAATTGAAATCTTAGGAATATTTATTTTTGAAACAGACAGCAAACAAAATTCAAATTTGTAATAACTGTTACGGACACAAATAAACCACAAGTTTCCGTTTTGTGGGTAAATTTTTATTAAATTTCAAACAAATGAAAAAAATAAATGGAACTGAAAAAATATGGTAAATGATAGTAAATTATTTCGAATAAATGTATAAAAAAGTAAATATAGATATTTCTTTGAAAAATAAATGTATGTTCCTTTATTTTTAAATGGAACGGAAAACTTTTTTATTAAACTACAAACAGTAAACTACATAATACAGGTTGGTTGAAAAGGTCCTGCGCTCGAAATGAAAGAATACTGTTTTTGTTACGAAATATATTTTTTTATTCAATATAATCTCCTAGAAGCTCAATACACTTGTTCCAATGATCTTCCAATAATTTTATCCCATCCTTATAATAGTCTTCCGGAAGCTCTGCAAAATAACCGTATACGGCTGCTATGGCCTCTTCATTCGACGAAAAATGCTTTCCACGAAGGAATTGTTTGAGATTTCTGAAGAGATAGTAGTCACTGGGAGCCAAATCTGGTGAATACGGTGGATGTTCAAGCAATTCGTACTTTAATTCTTTGAATTTAGCCATCGTCAAAACACTTTTGTGAGCAGGTGCATTGTCTTGATGAAAAATGATTTTTTTTCTTCTTTAAACCAGGTCTTTTCTCACGAATTTTTTCATCTAGCTGATCCAAAAGGCTGCAATAATATTCAGAGTTGATTGTTTTACCTTTCTGAAGATAATCAATCAACAAAATTCCTTTTGCATCACAAAAAACTGATGCCATAACCTTCTTTGCTGATTGTTGTGACTTCACCTGCTTTGGAGCTGAACAACCAGCTTCAGTCCACTGTAAACGTTCTTGTTTCAATTTAGGATCATGGTGGTAGATCCAAGTCTCATCCATAGTTATAAAACGATGCAAGAAGTCATTTTTATTCGGCTTAAAATGCTCCAAATTACGCTGAGAAATTTGTTTTCGATCCAGTTATTGTTGAATTGTTAATGTGTGCGGAACTAACTTTCCAAACAGTTTTTTTCATACGTAATTCATGTAAAATATGGAGTACTCTTTCGTCTGAGATGCCTATGGCATTAGCAATTTCACACTTAGTCAAACTTGGATCTTCATTAACCATATTATGTACTTGCTCAATGATTTCTGCTGTGGTTGCAGTTTTTGGTCGTCCTTCCCGTGGATCGTCTTTAAGGCTGGTACGACCACGCTTAAATTCACCAGCCCAAAATTCAACGGTGTGTTTTGAAGGTGAGGACTCCTTATACACTTCTAACAATTGTTCATAAATTTCCTTTGCTTTTAAACCCTTCAAAACAAAGAATCTAATGACTGCACGATATTCAATTTTTTCCATATTAAAAAAAATCAATGATACGTCAACTTCAAAAGGCTTGTAAACAAAGAAAGAATTGACAGAATGACTTGCAACTTTGCATGTGTTCTCAGGACAGTTATACCAACTTGAGAAAAAAAGTGTGGAGCTAGCAGTGCCATCTCGTGGTGAGCGCAGGAACTTTTCAACCAACCTGTATTCTGAGTGTAGGAATATTTATTCCTTTTAAGAAAATTTAACTTAAATTGAGGAAAATTTTAACTATTTTAAGGAAAATTTTGGATTTATTTTTAGTTCATCGCTTGTTTTTAAAGGTAGAATAAATATTATTGATATTTTAAGAATGAGCATTAGAGGGTTAATATCCGATAATATATGTCATAAAATTTATGCTTAATCCTGCGACAATGAGAAAAATTCATCCAATAAATCTTTTATTTAATTTGATTTTTAATAAAAAAATTTTGCTAACAAATAAATTCATAGAAATAATATTACCTTTCTTGTTAAAATACAATCAAAATAAGGATTCCCTTTCTCTGTGCAGGTTCACCATGACGTATGAGTAATTAAATCAAGCCATCAATTTACAGAACGTATACGTTACGGTAGCCAAAATACTTAAAACATAGAATTTTTATTTTACTTGTTATTTTAAATTGATTTAAAAAACCATTCAAAATTGTTTTTCTGTAGTTTCATTGTAGTTGGCTTAACATTTTATCCTATTTTTATTCCTGAGTATATAACATGTGTTTTTAGTGCTATAAAATGGAAAAATGTTATAGTTTTTCTGTTCTTTTTTGTTGTTGTTGGTTTTGTTATTATTTTTTGTATTGCATTGTTATGGAAGTGTATGAAAAACCATTTTATTACTTTTATATGATGTTTACAAATGAATATTGTTATTGAGTTTTTTTTTTTTTTTTTTTTTTTGTTTAATACAGACATGAACAAATGAAACGTAATCATACTGATTTTTTTTTTTTTGTTTGCTACAAGGATTTAATAAAGGGGTTTTCAAACTTGTTTATAAGCCAATAAAAATACATATTGTTAAAAAGTTGTTGAAGAAAAAAAAAAAAAATATTATTGGCATTGCTTAATATCTGTATACGACAGTTTAAATGTATTAAAACAGAAATTATTACTATTATATAGTATCATTTTTGGTTTATGAATGTGTACATATTGATATAAAAGACTAACAAAAATCATATAAAAACAATACAAACTGATTGTAAATACTTGACATATGTATGCCCTTAAGCGCATGCCAAGCAAACATTATACGGAAATATACCAACTATAAACATACATTCGCCTAAACTCGTACAAATAACTCACTTCATTGTCTTCCGTTTAAAATATAAAATTACATACAAACACAAAAATGAATGATGATGATAATGATGAACATAATGTCTAGTCTTACGAGATATTCCAATACATATGTTTATACTATACGAATACGAATACGACAATACAAATAAAATACGAGGTGTATAAATACAAAAGGATAAACTAAAACATAACAAAAACATAACCCCAAACAACAAATTCACACAAATACACACATACTTTAACAACAAATATAAACCATTCAGGGCACTCCAAAAAACACATACTCCAATATTACAAAAAAAAAAAAAAAATCCGTACAACAACAAAAACCGGAAGGACGCCATAGTCAAGTTTTTTATACATACAAAAAAAAACATACAAATAAATTGAATAAAATCACTGTTATACTGTTGTTATAGCAATACACAGACACATACAAACATACATACGTATACTGAACCAGTAAAGTGTAAGACGATGAAATGGAGATGCGCCAAAAATAAGTTGAATTGAAATTTTAACTGTTTTGTTGTTGTTGTTGTTGCCTCTTAAGGGGACTTATAGTAGTTTATTTTTTCTTTTTATTTGTTGTATAATAACAATAATGTTAAGTAAAGTGGTATTAAAGGACCACGGTATTTGGGGAATTATTGTGTTAGGCAGCAATCATTTTATTAACCCAAAAAATTAAAAAAAAAGTTAATGCAATATTATTTTAGAACGCTAAACAGAGTAGCAAATGACATATGAATGAGACAACTTTGTAGTAAAGCAGACCAAATAAACGGACCGATATTTTTATTTTTGGGCCACTCTTAAATTAATTGGCTTAAAATGTAGCCCATTTTCATGGATTTTTAAATCTTTTTTCTCAGCATACCTGTTCAAAAGTAAAACATGGTTAAAAAAAATTATTAAAATTGTACATGCAAATTATTTAATAAGCTAAGAAATATTTTGAACGATTTTGGAAATAAAATCTCTATCGCAATCCATATTTGCTTCGTATTTTTCAAACAAGTAACAAAAGTTTTGTTTTGAATAATTTATTATAACATTTTCTTTTTTTTCTTATTGCAGCATACTAAAAAATAAATTGAACGAAAGATTTTTGAGATATCTCTAATTATATCCGATTTTTACATAAATTTTTAATAATCCCATTTTAAGGCGATTTTTAGGACTTTTATTGGGATATTTGAAAAACATAAAAATTATTTTCTATGTTCCTTAATTTTTAAATGGCAAACATTTTTATTAAACTACAAATAGTAAACTACATAATATTCTGAGGGATATTAATTTACCAAAAATATCGATTATTTTTTTTAAATATTTTGTTGACACGTCTAATGCTTTATCTTTGATTTTGTAAATCATTATTTTCTTAGGATATGTGTGGAGGGTATTCACAGTTTCGGCAGAGCCAAATTTAGAGTTTTTTTTTACTTTTTTTATATTAAAAATTTTTGTTTTTGAATCACACGAAAAAAAGGAATGTCTAGGTCTAAATTTTCAGCAAAAAAAATTAAATTAAATATTATTTTTATTTAAATTTTTGGAGTTTTTTAGTCTACTACTATTCAGCAAATAATTTTATTAATTTTGACAAGAATTTTATTTATTTCAAGTCGACTAAATGTTAGTACAAGTTTTGCCGAAATTAATACTTTTGTTTTGATAAGAATTTAATCGCTAATTTTCACCAACACGATTTTACTGACATTAGCAATTTTTCTGCAAGCACCTAAAGGTTTGCTGACTCAGCATCATTTTTTGCTGGCTTAAGTAACTTTTTTTGAGTGTATTGGAAATATGAACTTTTATTTTAAATTTTTAAGTTCTGAATTTCATACATACATACATATTTCACAATATGTTATTTTTAGATTTTAGTGTAAGTATTAAATTTAAAATAAAATATTAACGGAATATAGAAAATTGTATATTTATCTACCGGGTGATTATCTGGCGACATCAGTTATGTGTTTTCCAGATTATATGTTTGTAATAATTAAAGTATTGCCAATTTATCTACTAGGAGAATAATTTTCATATTACTTGGAAGTATTGCTTTCGGGACCCATTTTCTACCATAATCGAAGACAATTGTTGCCGCAATAAAATTTTTCATATTAAGCTTGCTGCAATCGGGTATGATTGGCACAACCATGTTATTGGTTTTTTAACCATCGACATGGTCGCTGCCATCATTATTATAGTAAATATTTTACTATTTTATGATTGACACCTTCAACCAACAATTTTGACTATGAAAAAATATGATAATTATGCAACCATAAAATTATGGCAACAATCAATAAATAGTTATACATCAAATAAAACATGACTTTGACATTTACGGTCATAATATTTTCTTGTTTTCATAAAAACCAAAATTTTATCAGTTCAGTCAGTTTTTTTTTTTTTACAACAAAATGTCTTAAAAAATAATGATATATTGCTTACTAAAACTGGACAAATGTCAGATTTGCTTTCTATCTTTCATGAGGCATTAAAAAATTTCAGATCCATGTAATTTTTTTTTTAACTTTAACTTTAACAATACAAAATACTAGATATTTAGAAATTTATCTGATAAAAACATTTTTAGATTCTATGGACTTTTATTTAAACTAAAATTCAACATCATAATAAACAAAATTCAACATCATAATATGTTTATTTAGAATAATTATATGGTAATTTTTGAATCATAATATAACTGTAGGGACCATATTATGGTAAACTTATGGTTATTTTATCATCATAATATGATAACCATATTAAAGCACGACTATGGTTGGCACAATCATAAACCCAAAAATATATGATGCTCTTCGAATATGATTGTCCCAACCATGTTTTTTTTCTGCGTGTGCAGTCAGTAGGATTGAGGAATCGTTTTCGTATTGCCATATATTAATTACTTATATTTTTCAAATTTGTATTTCCTCTTTTAAATTATTTTCAAAAAAAAAAGATCGGACTATTTCGTCTGCCCCAAAGTGTCGTGTCGATATCTTGTTTAATGTCATGTACGACGATGACTGTAGTCTTCTAAAAAGCTTTTAAGTAACGCTGTGTATATCTTTCAATTACGAGTTTTTTATGTATTTTTTACATAACTGGTTTTGTTCATATATCTTCCTTTTTTTTGCTTTCAAAATTCATAAAGTAGGTCACACCAAAATCATAATTCAAAAATTGTTTATTGTTATGTGGAATTATTTTAAATGTTCCATTTGTTTTATAATACATTTAAGCTTAACTATTCAACCGTTAAAAAATAGTTTTATTTTTCCAACCTCAACAAAAAACTAATACAAAATAATTTAAACAAGAACATTTTAAATTTCGCATATATACGTCACTTATAAACCTCACATATCATCGATATAACGAAATATTACATACATAATACTACAACTACTCTTACGCACTGTCAGCCATTCGTTGTGTGTTTTTTTGTGTGTCTGTCTGTCGGTCTGATGCATAATTTTAAATCGGAATACTTAAGCCTTTTTAGCAGTTGTATTTAAATCTACATGTATCGTAGTATGAGTAAAATGCCATGATGGATTTTCATTTGTTTCCAACTAAAGCTGCGTGCTCTGCACATTTTACTCCATTAAAATGGTTTCATCACCATATAAGTACTGTACATCCTGTATCACCAACTCAGCCCACATTATCTGTTATATTCACAAGTAGAATACACCAGCAGCAGGCACCTGAGCATCATTGTATAACATATATGCAAAATAGTTAAGGAGGAGGACGCGTACAGTGAATGGAATATATATTAATCCACATGGAAGCACAAAGTGTTGCAAGCATAGTAAATGAGTTAAACAGACAAACAATAAAACCAACAGTAGACACAGACCAACCATCAACTAACTGGAGGTTGTTTATTAGAATGTCCCAAAATTTAACAAAAAAAATCAATTTCAAAAATATTCCAAATCGCGGATAAGTTTAATTTTTTAAATTTCACAGAAGAACTTCTCAAAGTTTAAATTTAGCAAATATTTACGCATAATTCACAATAATTATGCATTTATACGCAGAGAAAAAACATGGTTGGGGCAATCATATTCGAAGAGCATCATATAATTTTGGATTTATGATTGTGGCAACCATATTCGTACTATAATATATATATATATAAATATGTCCCTTTCACTCCTTGAGGAAGCATAGGTACTATAATATAGTTATCATATTATGATAATAATGGTTTCGAATCATAATATAACTGGTTATTTTATTATAATATAGTTATCATATTATGATAATAAAATAACCAGTTATATTATGATTCGAAACGATGAAAAAGTTCTTTAAATTTAAAAAATTGTCTTTAAGAAATGTTTTTTCTAAAGAAAAAATTAGATATTAAGGACTTTTTTCCAAGAAAACTTCTTTGATTCTATGGACTTTAAAAAAAATACTTTAAACAAATTTTTAAATTCTAAGAAACATTTTTAAGATTTTGTGGATAATCTTCAGAACTCCCAATTTTTTTTTTTTAGAAGAATTATTTAGAATGTAAGAATATTTTTACTAGAAAAAGTTCTTAAAATATTGTGGTCAGCATTTTATAGTTCCATAATCATCATATTTTTTTCATGGTCAGAATTTTTGTTACCACATTTTTTTACCATGGTTACATCCAATTGTGTTTTAAAATAGATAATGATGGCAACAACCATATTGATGTTTAGAACCTATTTATATGTAACTTGATTGTGGCAACCATACCCGAATGCAGCAAGCTTAATATAGTAGCAGTGATCATGTTGCAACCATATTTGTTATATTAGCGGAAAAATTAACGGTGAAAATTTTTAAATTTATTGCCGAAATAGTTAATTTTAACCAATTTCGAGAAGGTGTATTTATGTGAGATCTAAAGTGGTTTAAAAGGGGTCCGAATATCGTTTAAAAAGTTATTGTCGTATCTTATATACATATATGAAGTTTCATAGAACAAACAGTGTTGGTCAAGACTAATTGAACATAAATACCATGTTTATTTCTTTGAGTATAGTTTAAAAACTAATAATAATACTCATATTCTGTAAACGTCTTTCATTTGTTGCATCCTATTTAAAAAAAGGAATACTTTTTTTATTCACATTCCGGGGAAATATCAGAATCTCAGAGAAAGAAACGACAAAACATACTATACAATATATAACATACATATTTATAACTATACAGCTTTCCAAAAGGAAATAAAATACGAAAATGCATATCATCAGGCCCGAAAGATGGCCAACGTCATTATTTATTTTATTTATTTTATATTAATCATATAATTACAAACTATACCCTAACCGAGCACTAGCAACAAAGGCCATCGGCTCGTTGTAGCGAAAACAGACCAGAGTCTCTGGTGGGAATCGAACCCACGACCCCCGCACTGATAAGCTAAACAAAATTTTCACCTGCCATCTGATGAAGATCTGGCAGAATTGTTGAAGTTATTTAGTTCATAGACCTGTTATGTTATTTTACTTCGGTGGGGCTAAGTGCACACCAAAGGAGGACGTTGCAAGATGCATGTTTGATAAAAGTTCATACATATTATTTTTCTAAGTTGATGTTACCGTTGCTGGGAATCGAACACGCAACAGTCCAACGACAAATTTTCTAGTTTTTAATTAGCACCCATTTTTTGCTGGGTATTGTAGAATATAAATATGATTCAATGTGTTATGAGCTTTATAAAAAGTTTCATGCAAATTTTTCTTTCGAAGTATAATTAAACGCTTTGACACAGAAATTGCAGTTTCCTAAAAATTTTATAAATTTTTTGTAGCTAATTTGTAAAGTAAAACTTTAAAGATGCTCTTTTCAATAAAGTAACATTCTGGAAAAACTTTAAGCGATTTAAGGAATTTTGGTATACGAGGGCAGATCAATAAGTCCATGACTTTTTGAAACATAGTTTTTATTTCCAAAAAAAAATTTTGCAACATAATCTCCTTTTAGCTCAATACACTTAGTCCAACGTTTCTCCAATTTTTTTATCCCCGCCAAAAAATAGGATTATTCGAGGTCCATATAATAGGCATTTGTTTGATCAATAATTTCATCTTTGGAGTAAAATCTCTTTCCACCGAACCATTTATTTAGGTTTGAAAATAGGAAATAGTTACTAGGGGCCGGATCCGGAGAATATGGCGTATGAGGTACCAATTCGTAGCACAATTCATGGAATTTTGCCATTGAGACTACACTCGTGTGCACCTGTACATTATGGTCAATTGAGAGCAAACGCGGCACCCATCTTGCAGACAGCTTTCTTAAATCCAACTGATCATTTAAAATTGAAACCACACTGCCATATAAAATGCCTATGGCATCAACAAACTCACGCACTTTTACTCTTCGATCGGCCAAGGTTCAGCGTCATTTGTACTTGTGCGACCACAACAAAAGTCAGTAAACCACTTTTTTACCATTGGACTCGATGGTAAAGAGACCCATAGTATTTATCAAGCTTTTCCTTGGTTTGATTGACGGTTTTTTATCGCAAAAAATAATGTTTAATAAGCTTTCGAAAATCACTTTTTTCCATTTTTAAAAAAATTCAAGAGGTTATGATGTTTTGAACAGCTGTTCAAAGCAAAGTAAATGACGAAACTTGCTCAAAATTTGACAGTAGTCTATTAACAGGTGGTACTTTAATTAATTTTTAAAATCTTATTATTCTACAATTTGAAATTATTTTACACAAAATAAATAATATTTTAAATTATGGGCGGCTCTAATATTTATTAAGGTGATAATTATTTTTAAACCTAAGATTTTTGAATATATATGTTTATTAGGTTGAGGTAGAATGAAAAACTAAAATGATATTTTTAATATACGCTATTTTGTAAAAAAGATTTTTTTTTATAAGCCGATTATTTTTTTAAGAAAAGCAACACAGGAAATTCTTCACACTTATTACTCGCAATGTGTTGTTTTCTTTGGAAAGGGAATAGCGGAGAGATGAAAGTTGGTGAAAGATGAAAGACTTCAAATATGGAAAATCTTAGAACAGTTGTTGCTCGCCATCTGATAAGGAGTTTGCGAAAATTGTTGAATAAATAATAGCTCAATTTTGTTATTTTACTTCGGTAGGAAGAGAAAAATCACACAAATTATTTTTTTCTAAATGTTGGCGTTGCAAGGAATCGAACCCGCAACCTTCTGTGTAACAGTCCAACGCGCTAACCATTACACCACAACACCCACCAAAATAAATTTCGTATATACATATATTGAATCCAAAGTTCCACTATAACAAGTTGATTAAGTGTTTGGGTGTCCAGGATTTCCTACTTTTGAACACCTACTTGTTTTTTTGTCATTGCGCTGTAGGAAAAATGCAATTTTTTGGAACATCGGCAGCGTGTCGAATTTCGAAAAAAAAACAATATACAAATTACGTACTCGTGAAATGAGAAAGTTTGATATGTATATTTCTATAATTTTACATAAGCTTGTCAAGCTGTTCGAAAAATTAGCAGAACAGGGCTCCTTTAGAAGATCGCTAAAACCCAGGAAATCACGAATATCGAAAAAAGAAAACAATTCAATTAGGATATAGTCCGTATGCCCGAGTTTAATCTTTTTACTATTTGATTTTGGGATTGGAAAAGCATTTTTTGTCAGCTGTATGCATTTTTCTGTCTGGATGAGTGATAACAGTGGTGTATTTTTACTAAAAAACTTTACTAAAAACTTTATGAAATTAACTTTTAAATTCAATGAAGTTCGTCCATTAAAAATTTTCATTTAATTAAGAAAATTTTTAAAACATTTTTTATAAATTAGATAAAGTTATAAAAAATTATTAACACTTACCCCCAAAAAAAAAAATGGACTAAAAAAATTAACTTATATATAGGAAAAATTTAAACCGAAACGGCGCCAAAGACCCTTTTTAACAAAATTTTATAAAATTTTCCTTTAAATTAAAAAAAAATAAATTTGACTTAAAATTTGGTTTAAACTTCTAAATAATGGAAAAATTTTACTATTGAGAAATAAATTTTTATTCGAAAACAGAATTATTTACTCTTAATTAATTCATATACATATAACCTTAAATTTTACTTTTCGTTGGGAAATGTTTCCTTGGTAATAATAAAAATTTTATTATATTTTAGTTTATTAGATAATTTGTTTTTACTAGAAAGTAAGACTTAACTCCCTAAAGATAAGGAAATATTTTCTAATTTCAAGTTAAAAGCACTTCTTTTAAGTGAAAATTATCCTTAAATTTTATAAAAATTTTCAAATAAATATGAAACTGTTTCCATGGTAAAGGTAATATATTTTACCATATATTTTACAGTACTTTAAACTCATTGCGCTTTTTGCTATACATTTTAATCTTTAAATTAAATTGAATTATGCTAAACACAAAAAAGGGACACCCTAAGTGGCACACGGCCTCTGTGGCTAAGAAGACTGGTGGTCCTTTGTCTTCTTAAATTAACTAATTTAAGAAAATTGTTGCAAAAATACAAAATACACAGTTACATAACTTGTTTTTATTGGAAAAAGATCATAAGTTTATTTTATGTTATTTTTAGTTTAAACTTTAATTTTGACATTTTTTATTATTAACTGAAAAAATAGGATATTCGATGAATAAAAAGTTTACAGGAAAGCCATTATGCCGTAATGTATAAAAAGTACTTGCAGTATTTTGTACTGTAGTCAGCAAACACAATTATTACATAAAATATATTTGAAGCTGCTTTAAGTTTAATATTTAAGACTGGTAAGATTGGAGATAGGCACGTGGGCGAACGTGCCCATCACTAACCAAAAATTACAATAATGCACGATAACTTTTTTTTAATGGATACTTAATTTGTTTCCTGAAATAATTAGTTTTTCTTATAAATTAGGAAAATTAACAAGTTTGTTTTAAATTTATGATATGTTTTCTTGGAAAAAAATATTGATAATAAGTTAAAGGTTTTTCCACAAAAACTAAATTTTTCCTCTATTTAAGAAACATTTTTCTAAACTTTTTTTTAATTTATTTGAAGAAATTTTTAGGAAAAAAATCCTATACCTAAGTATAAATCCAAAAATGTTAAAACTTTTACAAACAAATGATATTTTGTTAAATTTTGTAAAATGTACACTTAAAAAAGTTTGTAAGTTAAAATAACTGAAAATGTCATTTAAAAGAAATGATATTTCATTTAAAAACCGGTCTACTTAATTTTAATTTAAATTAAATGCCATTTGTTATTTATTTTTAAATGTTGATTAATCAACTGACACATCCGTAAGAAACAAATGATATAATCAGTTAAAATAAATGTCAAAATTTTCCTTAAATTTCAAACAAATGAAATTTTTATTAAATTTCAAACAAATGAAAAAAATAAATGAAACTGATAAAATATGGTAAATGATAGTAAATTATTTCGAATAAATGTATAAAAAAGTTAATATAGATATTTCTTTGAAAAATAAATGTATGTTATATATATGTACTAAGTTCCACGAAAATTTTCCTTAGAAATAGTTCATCAGTTTCTAAATCCAAATAAATTGTTATTATTACATAGGAAACAATTTATTACTTTTTGTTTTTAATTGCCTGGACTAATTTTTACAAAAAAAAAAATTCCTAAAAATTAGGCTTAAAAAACTGAACTTTAAAATGGTTTTCTAAAATTTTGTTAATTTTACTACTTGCGAAAAAAAATGAAAACACATTAAGTTCAAGTGCTTTCTCATTTTAATTTAGACACAAATTTTGTTCTTATTTTTTTTAGCTAAACTAAGTTTTATTGTGTTTTAGTATCCAAATTTCTTAAAACTAAGATATTTTTCTTTAAAATTGATTAATTTTTATTTAATATTTTGGTTTTTTCTTCGTATTACTTAGGAAAGATATGAACTATTTCTGAGTAGACTATTTCGTTTTTACTCAAACACAGGAGTTTTTTAGTCTTTTTAAGAAATTTTTTTTTTTAGATTTAATAAAATTTGACTTAAATTGAGGAAAATTTAAAGGGAATTTTTGATAAATTTTCAGTTCGTGTCTTTTTTTTTAGTGTAATAAAGAAGTTTCTTTAATAATTAGTTTTATAAAAATTATGAAACCTTTTCACTAAATTCACTATGTAAAGAAACCTTCTTTAGTTTACTGAAAAATTTCATTAAAACTCGTCCAAGGAAGTGCTTGCTATGAACAAAGAAATAAGGGTGCCGCTAATACACACACACGCTCACACACTAATGCATGTGGGTAAATTTTAAAGTGTTGTATGATTGTGACTTGATTCAGTTTATGATGCTCATTTTAGTGTCTGTTGTGTTTGTACTGAGCGCGTATTTCTGGAATTTGCATTTCAATTTAAATTCACTTGTGTTTCAGTTTTTTGTAGTGTGTGTGTGTGTGTGTTCGTCTGTATCACTTTAGCATTTCAAATGAAACCACTATTCAAAGTGGGTGGCTCATCAATGAAATAAATCATTTTGTGTATATTTATGTGCGTAAAAATGTATTCAACCACTCGTATTTTATATTGAAATATGTGAAAGTTTTGTATTCGCCCCCTCCTCCCCCCTCACACAATCTTTCCTGCTTTCAAAAACTCTGTTAAAACTTTAGCAATCATTCACCGTCTGTTTGGTAGTCTCATTTAAATCACATTGGTATTTTCGTATGTGGAGAAGGACTCCACCCCTTAGCACTTTATACATTTTTTTCTGCTTTCGAACTGAGTTGAGCCATCATTCTGAGTAATGTCAATTAGATTGATTTGATCAGCGAAAATATGTGATTTATCAGTTTGCCCTCCTTTACGTATCTTACTACCGGTACATACAGTACGTACGTTCATCATTTTTTATACTCACTTACACATAAATAACGGGATATGTATATCGTATTTATATAAACAGACTATTAAATGTTTTACACCTACAATTTTTCCTTTTGGTTTTTATTTTGTGGAGCATGATAATCGTATGCATAAATAATGTTTATTTCTTTCATTTTATTCACGAGAGTACTACATTTCATTTTGCACACAAATTGTTCATTCATATGCTTCAACTTGTTGGTTTGAAAGATTTCAAAGATAGATTGCGACGTTTATCTTCATTTTTTCCTCATCAATCAGTGTTTGGTATTTGTTGGTGTGTTTACGTGTTTGAATGTCAATATTTCTTCAGGCTCTAACTAAGAGTTTCCTTTTCATTAGCAGTTTATTGAAAACCCCTTGGGAGATACTAAATGTACAAGATTTATTTTTTTTTTTAGCAGAACGAAATAATTTGTCATATTTGAAGTTTAAGTAATATCATTTTTAAGGAATAAGAACTTTAATATAAATATATTTAATGATGTAGTAAATGAATCTATTTTTGTGGGAAATGAGTATTATTGTTATATCGTCGCGTACTGGGATACATATGTTTTTTGTTTGTAAATTTAAAAACACATACATCCTTACTAAATAAATATTTAAGTTTTTTTTTTTTTAACCCAAATCCTTGCAAAAGCCAAAGACACACAACGGTAGTGTTCTAGGATGTCGTCATCCTCCCCAAAAACCTTACAAGTCACCGAGTTCGCACGCTTATTTGGAATAGGTGTTTCCTCAGCGTTGAATATCTCGTGAGAGTACTTACTATTTTACCAAGTTCGCTGTGTCGGGTTTTAAAGTCCCTTAATTTCTCTCCACGTAGTTCATCCCTTACAGTCTAGAATGGTTTCGTGTTCTCTATGTTGACTACTCTGAGAGAAGAACCTCCTCTTGATAATTCATTATATAAATTATCAATAATGCCCCTTGTTGATAAGTGGATGATCTGACAGAGTTCGCTTGGATATCTGTAAGGATATTTATATATCCAGTAATCTCATCAATATTAATAAATTTAATGCATTCCGCAATTGAACTGACCTCTGCCTGAAAGACGTTATTATAATCCTGGTGGCGTAATCATATTTCAACAGTGAGGACGCAACTTTAGTAGCACCACCCAAAACTTCCATCTATTTTTGAAGGTACTTTTCAAACCAGAATTCTCTGCTGGGCATTCGTGTACTGCCTCTTACAACCTTTGACATAACACAAATTAATTCCGCGATGTTGCATCTCGGGAACTCTTTGAAGATCTTCTGTTTGTTGGTTTTGTCGATGACCATAGATTTATTCACCAGTTGTATTTAAATCGGCCTCATATTTTAGCCAAATTTTAACGGTTCTCTCGGCCAAATTCTCTTTAATGTTCTTGTGGATGTGGTTCTGATGGGATTGATATCCACCATACTTACCATATGTAACCTTCTCCGAGAAAAGGGACCTAGTGTGTCAAAAAACGGGTTTGGACTTAAGAGTGTATTCTGGTACCTAAAAGGGTGTAGAATAAGATGAAATGAGTTAGATTTCTGATAAAAATTTGTTTACCCCATAAAAACGAACTTGGGAATATCGATAAAAATTAGAAAAACATTAAAATTTTCCTTTTTTTGATTTTTTATTTTTTTCAAAGTTTTTTGGAGTTTGGACAATTTTTCGGTGTTTCGTGATCTGGTTCTTCGATTTCCTTCCATTTGACAATTTCAGTTTTTTCTTTTTCGGCGCTTTGACTTCAGCTTTCTTTTTCTCGTGATCCGGTGCTTCGATTTTTTTTTCTTGCTGGCAGGTTCAGATTTATTTTTCGATTTTTTTTTCGCTTTGGGTTCACTAGGTTCAGGAGCTACAAAATCCCGTTTCTGTGAATCAGTACATAAGACCCTGACATTCTCATACAAATACCATTTGCGATCTAACGATAAACCGCTTAGTGCAATGAGCGGAGGTAATTCGTTTTGTAGCTCAGCCGTTAATCGCAGATTAAATCTTTCTTCTTCCGAGTCTACAAGTTCTTTACATACAATTTAGTTTTTTTTGGAAGTCAAAGTGATGGTACTTGGTAATACCTAAAATGCACACGTTTACAAGTATTAGCACCGACACTTTCAGATAACGTCATATCGATCTCATCATCGCCATTAACCGAGTCTAGTCTTTTTAAATCATCATCAAAACTGTCAGAAATATCCATTTTTATAAAAATTACTTCAAATTAACATCAGCTTAGTAACAAAATTACAAAAGAACCAAAATTGCGAAACAACTTTTGAGATATTGATAACACTCGTTATACAGTTGGCACAAGACTGAAGCGTCACTTTATTCTTTTCCTTTCTTATAGTTGTTTTTACAAGGTTCTTCGTATTAGTATACGCACATCAACCCTTTGCTGAGAGCGAACAGATAGCTCAGAACAAACAGAGCAGCAACAATAGCAAAGGTATTGTCACACTAAAAGTGAAAAAAAATACGTCACCACATAGGCATGACGTCACCAAAGTCGGCACCCAATCATAACTAACCATACCATATCGCATCTCCCAACTGAAGGTGTGTGCACAGTGATAATGCGTTATGAAACTTTAAATGCGTTTTTCTCCAAACTTCATTTTCACACACTAGGTCCCTTTTCTCGGAGAAGAGGTCACATATGCGGAAAAGTTAAGATAGGTCTGACCATGCTTGTGAAGAGCCAGTATGTCATTCTCGTCTTTCATTCCTATTTGGAGCTTACAGGTCTTCTGCATGAGGTCCACTCTCGGTAGGCTAGTGATTCTGCTCTCGATGTGTTGTTTTCATAATAATTTCTATTCAATAGTTACAATCCCGTTCCGAAGACTTTAATTGTTTTGCCTAGAAAACGAGACTTATCATTAAATTATTGGTTTTTAAAAGCAGAATAAAGCAAATGCGTAGAAGTGAGTGCATACCATAATAAAGGGTGTCCCAAGAAGAACGCAATTTTTAAATCTGGCAACATTCGAAGTGTCATTGTTTGACATTTGAACAATTGCTATTGTTTGCTAGTAGAAGGTACGAGGTTAGTAAAAATGGAGCGCTACACGAATGAACAACGCATTCTCATTGTGAAATTGTTTTACCAAAATGGTGAAAGTTTTGCGGCTACAGTTCGCAAATTGCGATCAATTTGGGTCACAATAATGCTCCAAAAGAGTCAACTGTAAAGAGATTAATGGATAAATTTGCCGAAACTGGGTCTGTTAGTGATTTAAAGACAACAACGCGCCATCGACCAGGTCGATCGACCGAAAATGTCGCAGCTGTACGTGATGATGTCGCTCAAACTCCATCCACCTCAATTCGACACCGAGCTCAGCAAATTGGTGTCTCCAAATCCACTTTGCAGCGAATTTTGACGAAAGATTTGCATCTTCATGCATACAAAGTTCAATTGACTCAGGAACTGAAGCCAGCTGACCATGGACAGCGAAGGGAGTTCGTTAATTGGGTATTGGAGAGACAACATGAAAATGCTGATTTTGCCGATAAAATCATCTTCAGTGACGAGGCCCATTTTCATCTTGATGGCTTCGTCAATAGGCAGAATTGTCGCATTTGGGGTGAGGAAAATCCTCGAGTGATTCACGAGAAGCAAATGCATCCTCAACGTGTCACTGTGTGGTGTGGTTTTTGGGCTGAAGGAATCATTGGACCTTTTTTTATGAAAATGAGGCAGGTCAAGCGCAAACAGTCAATGGTGTTCGGTATCGTGAAATGATAACCAGTTTTTTCTTGCCTAGAATTGAAGAAATGAATGTGAAGGGCATGTGGTTCCAACAAGACGGCGCCACATCTCATACAGCCAGAGAAACAATTCAATTGCTGCATCAGTCATTTCCCGGTCGTGTTATTTCGCGTTTTGGAGATCAGAATTGGCCGCCTAGCTCGTGCGATTTAACACCATTAGATTTTTTTCTTTGGGGTTTTTTGAAGTCGATGGTTTACGCGAATAAGCATTCATGCAAAACGGTCATTGAAAATTTCATTAAAAGATCGCGTGCATGCCAGCGAAGCCGCGGCGGCCATCTGCACGATATATTGTTCCATACATAACCTCATTCTGTCTACTTTACGATATAATAAAGTTTCACGATTTTTTTTAAATATCTGTGTTTTATTTAAAATTTAAAAATTGAGTTCTTCTTGGGACAAAATCAACGTAAAACTTTTAAAGTATTTCCATTCCCAGCAAAGTAAGAGATGAGGAAGAAGTAGTTAAACACTACATCTACTGAACACGAAATTGTGAAAATTTCAGTCAATCATTAATGATTTTAACTGGGAAGAAAGAGTTTGCGTCGGTGCTATAAAAAATCGATGCACAGATAAACTTTTTCATAGGGACTACAAAATAAATATAAGGAGTGGCTTTGTTTTAAAGTTAAAAATGTGATTTTGAACACGCCAAGAATTATTATTCCGACGAGGACAAAGTGAATATCACTGGTATGCAAAATATGTTTTCAATAAGGCAATAAATGACTGCAGGAATTAACCATTTATGGACCAACTAAATAATTATCAATATTTTTACTACAATTAAAAATTGTTATAAATAAATATTAAAATTAAAAAAATTATATGCTTTTCAATGGAATTGTTACAAAAAATTGTATTCTTTTGACTTTATAAGTAGTGGTTGATATATACATTTTGAATGTTGTTTAAAATGACTTCTAACAAATCAAAAAATTTGCACTATTAACTTCTTTGGGCGTTCTGAAAAAGAGACTCGCAAAGAATAATATCCATTTTATTTTGTTGGAAAGAAAATACAAAAAAAAAAACCCGGGTTTTCCAATAAATTTGATAACTCTTAATCTATTTTTTGTATTGTCAAATTTATGTGATAATATTCATTTCGTACCGTGTTCTAGTTTCGTTCTTCGTTCCATTTCATTTCATTTTACTTTACCTAGTTACAAACCAGAATGGAAATTAATATTTTCCGTTACCGACTGTAGTTTATTTAAAAAATAATACGTAAAGTTTATTTTTAAATGAATTAGCAATTGAAATTCATAGAAATATATTTTTGAACTATTTAAATCAGTCATTCAAAAAACAAACTATAAAAATTTACAGACATTCAGTAGGAGTTGATATTTGCAGTTAAATGTAAAATTTTATGTTTTCTGCTTCCAAAAATGGATATTCATATAATTCCTTTTTGTTTTTTTTACCAAAATAGTTTGTATATATACAAAATTATTTCAATAAAAATTACAAGATATTATATAAATATACACACACACAATGCCAATAAAAATATATACATCTGCATGTGTTGTGTTCTGTTTTGTAATTACATACAAATAAAAAAACTTTCAATTTGAAAAACAAACCACAAAAGTAGTTTTTTCTAACTTTTTGTCGGTAAAAAATTGATGGTTATTTTAAACGACTTCCAATTGTTTTTACTTTTGTCGATTATTAAACAATGATTGAAAATAAACAACAAAATTGGTTGAATATAATGGAAAATCAGTAGTCCTCTTTTTGATTGTAGTTTCGATTAATTTAATATGTATTTTAAGTTGTATTTAACGAAATAATATTGTGAGTGTACATATAAATATATATAGATTTTCTTTGGCTGGCTAATTAAAATATATGTTTCGATTTCGCAAATTTTTTAAAATAAGCCTGACTCTTAGGGAGCATTTTACATCCCTATATTCAGCGACTTTTCTCCATTTTTACAGGTTTCGAAAAACTTAACTGTCAATGGTAATTACTTTTTTAATTGATGGATTCTTCATGAAAATGGAATTGAAAGACATTGCCATTAGTCAATGAAATCAGATCTTTAAATCCGTTACATTCATAAGAAAATGGTAATGAAAATAATTGCATTGCAATTGATTTCAAAGCAATGATAATGAAATCATCAATTAGTTAGTCCACTGAATTCCTTAGGCGCATGTATGCTATTTGTATATACAATAAGTATATTGAAAAATTTTCTTAATAAAGCATACGAATGCATGAACGGTCCAAAACGTGTTAACGGTTTCGTGTAACTGCGACTTCTTTTTAAAATTGGACCAAAATGTATTATTTATTTCTATTTATTTATTTTTTTTTGAATAATTTTTCAACATTTTTCCCACAATTTTTTTGCTACATATTTATTTTGCAAATAAAAATTTAACGCCATTTTTCATAATATTCACACAGTCTACACCCAAAAAATAATGAATGAAACATATCAAGGCAGCAAACAAACAAAAAAAAAAATAAGGTTTCATGTTATTAATGTGGTTCTCTAGTACTGGAAGTTGAACAGGAAAAACAACGAAACACTTGAGGGTGTCATACAAAACAAATAAAATAAATCATATCAAATGAAATCGCAACAAAACGACAACAACAAACACTTGGCATTATACACACTTGAAGGCATACACATACCCGTGTAATAAATACGTATGTATGTGTTCTAATACATAATAACAACAAAAATAATAACAATATTTTTTATTCTTTCGTGTTTATTATTAAGCATACGTCATGTATATGTGTATAGCAATATCCCAGCAAAACTTTGGTAATGGGTTACTTTTGTTCTTATATACATCGATATTTTTGTTTATTTATCTTAATTTTTAACTTGCTTTCAACCTGCGTATATGTATATTGACAAGAACAAATAAAAATAACCATTCGATCAGACAAAAGAAGTCTTCAGAAACCGAAGATTTAAACAAGCTAAAGCCTCTAAAAGAGTTCTAAATAGATTTTTTCAAAATAAATATATCAGCCTAACTTAATATAACAAAAGAAACAAAAACCCGCGATATATAACAAATTAGGGTAAAAAAAGGGGAAAAGAATCCAATTCCAAAACCATTTCAGCTAGAAAACTGAAATTTAAAGTGTGTTCCCTGCAGTATAGATAAAAGCGGGGATGTAATGTGGACAAGTTTCCCCTAGCAGCCTGTCCAAACCACTTTGCCAAGAAACCTGATTTTTAAGTTAAGTATTCCCTAGATTATTAGCTTCGTTACAAAACAACGTAATTTTATTTATTTTCGCCAGGAACGTGGTAATTATGTGGTTTTAAAAATTTCCTCTTATCGTTCGCTCTTATCGTTCACTCTTATCGTTCCTCTCTTATAGTTCAGTTATGAGCTAATTTTCGACACATATACCAGGGATGTGAATGTTGGTACAATTGTACCATTTTTGGTACGATTTGGGTCTTAAAAGTACGATGGTACTCCCATATTTTATTTGGTACAATTTACAAATTTTCACAGTTTATCGTTATTTACAGTTTAGTGCAAAAGTGAGCCAATGCTAGTAAAATATTTGTAAAAAATCTGTAATTTTTCTGTTTGCTTTACAAAAACAAAACTTTTTCCTTATTTAGATTTCATACTTATAGTTCTGTTAAAATTTAACTAATCTTACCCAAAATCCGTTCTCTTCATTTAAAAAAATTACTTTTGCAACAAAAAAAAAAAAAAAAACTCAATTAAGGGTATTAAAATTGTTTAAACTTATTATTAGTTTAAAATTTTTTTAATTTTGTGCATAATAAAGTGAAAAATATTAAAAAAAAAATTTTGATGAAACCAACAGCTGATAACGTGAAAAAAGAGGTGCTGAGAAAAAGTTAAAAATGGTGATTCCACACGTTAAATCATCAATTTCTTTAAAATGGGTCAGCGAACAGTGGCAAGAATTATTGAAAGTGAGAAAAAAATGTATCCAGATCAATATCTGACAACAAAAATTGAAAGACAAAAAAATCAGTGACACTGAAGCTACATATAGCCATTGGACGTCTTTTCACTTCGGGCAAAATCAAGAGCACAAAAGAGGCAGTTTCTGAATGTTCGGTCAATGTTAGCAGATGGACAGTCCCAAGGGTCCTCAAAAGCGTTGGCTACAAAGCCAGTATTAAAAAGAAAAAGACAAAACTATCACTAAAAAACGAAAAAGCGCGGCAATTATTTTTGGAAAAATATAAATTTTGGAGAGTTTTTGATTGGTATAAGGTATGATTATTTTACTAGCTTATTTTGTCATATATGTGACAGTTTTCTTTATTTTGTAAATAATATGTTCCGATGAGACCAAAATCAACAGATACCAATCGGATGGAAAAGTTTAGTTTGGGGCCCCCAAACCCAGCCCATGTTACTCAAACCATAAAGCACGGAGGTGGTTCTCTTATGGTTTGGTGATGTATAACACCACATAGTGTGGCCCACTTATACGGGTTGAGGGTATTATGTGAAAGGAGGACTATCTTGGCATATTACAAGAGAATTTGCCTTTAGTTTTCGCCAGAATGCCAGATAGACCTGGAAATGTTATCTTTAAGCATGACAACGACCCCAAATATTCTGCGAAAATGGTTAAGGAATGGCTTAGTTCTCAGGTGTTTAGGCTCATGGAGAGGCCACCTCAAAGCCCTGATCTTAACCCGATTGAAAATGCTTGGGCTTACTTAAAATGCCGTTTGACGGACTACGAAGAGCCTCTAAAGAGTATTTGTGAGCTGTGGGAGAGGGTACAGGCTGAATCGAAAAAAAATTCTGTGGATTATATATCGAAACTGTACGAATTTAGTCTAAACGAAAGATATGTTACATTTATCGAATTATTGTTGCTATAATTTTAAAATATTATTTATTTATTTATATTCAAATTAATCATATAATTACAAATTATATATTAATACCCTAACCAAGCACTAACAACAAAGGCCATCGGCTCGTTGTAGCGAAAACAGACCGGAGCCTCTGGTGGGAATTGAACCCACGACCCCCGCACTGATAAGCTAGCACGCTACCAACTTTAAAATAAATTTTAAAATAAATAGTTTGTTATCTACTTTAATATGATCTCATGGATTTTTGTACCTTATTTAACATATTTTTATTATATTCTTTTAATGTACAACTACATTTTCTGTAAAGTTTTTTTGTTGTGTTTATTAAAAATAAAAATATTAAAAAAAATCTATAATTGGTGTTTTATTCTTTTTAATACTAAAAAAATGGTACAGTTGAGATCAAAAAAGTACAATTTGGTAATCACTTTTGTACGAATGGAAATTCTCATTTCGCATCCTTGACATATACTTTAGAAAATTTTGAGTTAAGAAGGAAATAAATTACTCCTTATTCACCCAGTTTAAACTTCTGGAGCTAAAGAAATACTTATCTTTAATGTCTTGCCCAAACCGTTTGGGCTATGAATCTAAAAATTTTAAATGTGTGTTCTCTATAGTATCGGATAAATCACTAAAAATGTACTTTTGGAAATTCTTACTAGAAACGTGAAAGTAATGGGCTTAACATGTGAAAATGTGCATCCTTAATAACCGGCTGCTATTTTGAATTAGACATCATCTAAGATGGGTTTCTGAAAATATTTACGGGAAGAAGCAAATGAGTAAATGGTCTCACCCTTAATGTCCTGTTCAAATGCCTTCTGTTAGAAATCTGAAAGAAAAGATTAAATTTCCTTGGCGAATGGCCTAATTTATTGAAAGGTACTTCGTAGCTACTTAGCCGAACCGCTTGAGCCAGGAACTTGAAATTTGGCGTGTTGCTTACTCCTCCAGGGTAAAGATCTATTGAGACAGAATTTTTGGAAATATTTTCCGATAGAGGCAAGAAAAGGAAAAATATTTCCATTAGTGTTCTGGCCAAAAGATTTCGAATAGAAATCTGACAGTTAAAATATGTATATTATGGGGCTTATGTAATGAAGAGATACTTTTTGGAACTTTCAATTAAATCGTAGTAGAAATAGGCTTATAAAAGTGATGAGCGTCCATTTAATGTGAAAACCTTTAAGCTAGAAATCTGAAATTCGATATCAAAACAATCACTACAAGGTTTAACTAATTTATTTAAAAATGCATTTAGAATATTATGTAGTTTAATGTTTAGTAGTTTAATAAATCAGTTTTTGATCTGTTAAAAATAAAGGAACATACATTAATTTTTCAAAGAAATATTTATTTTACCTTTTTTATACATATATTCGAAAATAAGTTCATTTCTATTTACATTTCATTTGCTTAAAATTTAAAAAAAAATTTACCCACAAAACGCAAATTTGTGATTTATTTGTTACAGTTGTTACAAGTTTACAATACTCAAAAAATTCCAATTTGTTTTTTATTTAAATTCTTTGTTTATTAAAAAAATTATTTCAATTCAAATTACAAGAACTTCATAAACACACACACACATATGGTAATTCACACAAAATATTTTTATAGACTGTGTTAGTATACATTTTGTAGATTAAAAAACAAGCAAAAATACAAAAACGGAAACAATTTCAAATAAATAAGTGAATAAATCAGTTATTTTTAACGGAATTGGTAGATAAAATTTTAACGTTTGTTTTTAACTGATTAATCATCATTGGTTGTTTAAACATTTAAAAATAAATAACAAAACCATATGATTTAAATGAACAGTAAGTAGACCGGTTTTTTAAATAAAATATCATATTTTTTAAACGGTATTTTGTTTTATTTTAACTTACAAACAATTTTAAGTGTGGAAATCCTTCGACAATCCTTCCTTCGTAATATATTCCCATATCTAAAATTCATTGTAAGCACCACAACGGAAAACTTTTGTGTTATTCAAAATAAAATGTGCGTATAATATAATCACAGATTTTATTAAATGTTATATTGAGACTGAACAATAATTAATAGTTTTTGGTAATTTTTACTTTTGTAGCAGAAAACTACTTAATTAATTTATTTTTTCACGTTATTTTAAATATAAAAAATAATTTACTATGCTTAAAACTAGATTTTTTTTGCTACTTCCGGTGTCATTTACAATTCATTTTCGATACACCCTGTTACTTATTTCATTTTTTTGGAAAATTTATTTCCTTTCAGGGGTTATTTCATTTCATGCTTTGGTGATATTTCATTGGGAGGTACTTCCCAGGGTCTCCACGTTTCACTGTCTATAGTTGGTAACACTTCTATAAAAAATCATGTATTGTGATTATCAATATTCATAATGTTTTTAATAACATTTATTTCGTTCAAAATAACATAGGAGTGCCCGTTGCCTCAACAAATATTACAAGGACTATTTTGCTCTCAAACACCAGAAGGCAGAATAAATAAATCGAAATTGTGAAAAAGTGTTAAAATAAATTTAATGCATGACATTTTATATAAAATTCTATAAAAGTTTTTAATTGACCTTGACTAATGTATAACACTTTATAATCGCATGCATTCACATTCAAGAGAAAAAAAATTATTTCATTCAAAAAAAAAAGGAAAATAAATATAATCATTTAAAATTTTATTTAACAGATTCTTTATACACATGAAATTTAAAGAAATTTGTCAAAATGTCTTATTTGGCACTTTTGAACCGTAACCACTTTTAAATATTGTTATAATAAAATGTATATAAAAAATTCATGGTAAAGAAACGGTTGAAAATATTAATATGTGTGTACGGGTTGGGTTTATTTTATTTCAAGTCTTTGTAGATTCAATGATTGATATTGAAATGTCACGCAGACGCGCATGTGGTTAATGTAAAAGCCTGTTATTCCTTCTATCACAACTACAATCCCAAATATACTTACATAATATATATCGCGTATGCCTACAAGGCAGTGTAGGTAACCGACTGCGGGTGTTTAATCACTCATTCAATGTTCAGATTCATACCAAAAAATAAATACATAAAATAGTATACTGAAAACCATATATTTTCCTTGTTTAAATGTAGTTGTTACACATATGTATACAAATATTGTAACGGTATAGGAATAACAAATTTATTTGCCTCTTTACGACTTTGACAAGCGGTTGACAAATGTTTACGTTCTACATTTATACGTGTGTATTTACACTGGTCTCTCGCTGTGCGGTTTAATTTGGTGTAACCTGCAGGTCTTATAAAAAGGCCCTATCTCGATTTTTTGTTACTTGATAGGAGAAGGAAAAAAACTTAATATAATCCGTAAAGTTTTAATGCAATTTCCAAAAATGTGTTGCCTCTTTTTATTGAAAATTGCATTAAAACTTTTTTTGTATCTAAAATTTTACGTATTTTATTAAGTTTTTTCCTTCTCCTGTCAAGTATCAAAAAGTCGAGTTTGGGCCTTTTTATATTAATCCATCGATATGAAATTTAAAAAATTTTGATTCTTTTTTGTACTTTAGGTACGTGAAACAAGAAACATTTTAATATCCAAATTGTCCATTTTTTGCACCCATTTGAAATATTTTAAATATTGGTTAAAATAGCTCTCCAGGAAAAGTAGTTGTAAGTCCGTGGGGTTATTTGAAAAGCAAAGTATACGCCAACGACCATTGACGAGATCAAGCCAAACGTTAAAAGTGCAAATGTGAAAGTTTGCAAAAGTGCAAACGTGCGAATTTGCAAAAGTGTAAATGTGCAAATGTGCGAATTTACAAAAGTGCAAATGGGAAAATGTGCAAATTTGTAAAAGTGAAAAAGTGCAAATGGAAAAATGTGCAAATCCGTAAAAGTGCAAATGTGCAAAAGTAAAAATTTGATTGTTCAATGGTTTGATGGATTGATGGTTTGATATTAATGTAAATGTGAAAACATGCAAATGTGTATATATGCACATGTGCATATGGGAAAATGTGCAAATGGGAAAATGTGTAAATACGTAAATATCTGTTTATTTTATTTAACATCGCCCCACTCAATCGCAGGAGGTAGGACGCTGAAATTCGGTATGTAGGTTCCCCCTGCGGCGAAGACATTCTCTTATACGAAGTTCTTGTAAATTCCTTCGGGGAAGAGCAAAACGGGGAAAACCCCTTTCACGGTCTGCCCCACTCCTATAGCTATAAATATGTTTTGCTTGGAGTATGTGCTAACTCATCGATAAAGTCTCCCCCTTAACAGCGTCCACAAGCCGTTGGACCTACGAAGCTGAAATTTAGTTTGCAGGCTCCATCTCCAGTGTAGGTAATAGTTAAGGCTTAATTTTTGCAAAATCCGAATTCCCGCCATTGAAAAAACCGCTGGACGTAGGTCGGATTTTTGGAAATTTGTATGGGGAGGGGCAAAATGGTGAACAGTTTCTTCCTTAACGGACTGCCCCCACCAATTTAGCCAGAAAGCTAAAATTTTAAATATATGTTAAATGGAGTATGTGCTAACTGATTGATCAGCTACATTTTAGAATATAAGCCAGTTACATGGTAAAAATGAATTTTCAAAGGTAAAAATCTGAAATTTTAAATATGTGTTACCTGGAGTATGGGCTAACTCATTATTGAGGTACATCTTAGAATTTTCGTCTGGGACATGATAAATAATAAAATGGAAAGGGGAACGAGTGTGTCTTTTTGAATGAAACACATGTTTTTGGATGAAAAATCATTTTATTTTTCCACATAGTCTCCTTAGAGCTCTATACACTTTGTCTAACATTTCTCCAATTTCTGTATCTCTTCCAAAAATTAAGATTTGTCGAGAACATCGAAAGGGGGTTGTTTGTTAGATGATTTCATCGTTGGATTTAAATCTCATTCCATCGAGCCATTTCATTACGATTGGAAAGAAAAAATAGTCACTCGGGACTAAATCGGCAAAATAGGTCGGATGAGGGGAAAATCCATGGATTTTTGCCAAGTAAACTGCCCTTTTCCATTTTCTCCTTAATCCTCAAATCAAATCACGCTGAAATCTATTCTCATTGGCCGTCAAACACAAACTAAATGACGCAGCAGTCAGAAGCAGTGTTGTCCTTTCAGACGGAAAATTCAAAAAGTCACGAACTTATTGGCCCGCCCTCGTAATATTTTAAAGAAAATATTAACTTTTACAATATTATTTACGTTTTAAGGTCATTAAAGTTCGTGTGAAATTTTTTTCATGGGAAAAACAATTTACTATGCTTTACCAAAATAAAGCATAACATAACAGGCCGTATAACAAGGAGTTAGTACATTTTTTCTATGTACTACTTGCAATGAAGTACATATTTCATTCCAAAAAGGAATTTTCTACGTTATTTTAATAATAATTTTTTATGTCACACTTTTACTGACACTCTTATAGACGTAAATTTTTCTTCTTTCAAAAAGTCATTATTAGTTCAACACAGAAAAGGTTGTTTTAATAAAAAAAAGAAAATAAATCTACACTCAGCAAAATTTAATTTTTAAAAAAAAATAGATAATTATAATATCTTTTAAGTTTATTTGCTACTACAAATTACAAATTGGACTAACACTTATACTGAAAAAGCAGATTTATTGTGAAATATAGTATTACTACAGAAAGTATGTTGGCAAAAATTTAGGTGTCTCAATGAATCTTCTTTCTCTGTGTAGTATTGCACGTAGTTATAGTTGCCGAAAATATAGACTAAAATTTTGATTGAAACTAATAAAAAAATATATATTCATATAAATATCTATACATCAGTTTGTCATTCCGTTTGTAACATGTCGAAACATAGGTTTAAGATGCCAAAAAAGTATATATATGTTATTCGTGATCCTTATGAAATTTTAGCGATGTCTATCTGTCTGTCCGTCTGTCTGTTGAAATGGATATCACAGCACGAAGACGCAAGCAGGGATACTCATTTTTACCTAGATTAATGAACATCCTCCCTAACAGTTTGGTATTGAAAATGAGCAACATCGATCCAACCGTTAAAAAATTATGAGTGAAAATGTGAAGGTACCTCTTAATTTTTAATACAATTTCATAGTAGCGACTGACAAGTAAAATATTTTCTCTTGCTTTTCAGCCAGTCCCTTAGAATTGAATGATGTTTTAAATTCTTTTCATATATTATCACTTGAAAAGTTTTTCTTTTTCACTACTAAATTTTTTTTCACCACAAAATATTTTTATCACCTCAAAAAAATTTTTTCACCTCAAAATTTTTTTTCCAGCCACAAAATTTCTTTTCACATCCAAAAAAGTTTTTCACCTCAAAAAACTTTTCTCACCTCCATAATTTCACTTCTAAAGATTTTTACATTATTTGTATCAAACATTTAGAACATTTTTCTTTGGACATTGGTGGAGGGTATTCAAACATTCGGCACACCCGAATTTAAGCCTTTTTTACATGTTTTAATTGCCATTTATTTTCTAAAGCATTTTAAATTATAAGGAATGCTAGCGTAATTAATCAAAAATTATTTGAATAAAAATTTTTTCAAAAATACCTATGGTACTAATCCAAGCTCGGATTCAGAGGTTACAAATCCCGAAAAAACTCAGTGATTTACGTTTTGCATCTACTAAATAAATTGTTAAACATTTCTATAAATAATATAATGCTGCCTATCCAAAAACACATCTGCCTCAACAAATTTTGCAAGTAGAAATGATAAAAATTATTTCTTGTTTCGAATAAAAATTGCATTAAAACGGTTTTGTGTCATAAGTTTTTTAATTTCATTTAGTTTTTCCCTGTCCTGTTAAGTAGCGAAAAATCGAGATACACCTTTTTTATATTAAACCATCGATATGTATTTTTATTTTTTTACTAAAAGACATATGAATTTTTAATTTTTATTTAAAGATTAGCTTACTTAATTTTATGTATGTTTGGTTATTCTAAATGTGTAGAACACAATTTTTTGTATTCTCTTTTTTATTAAAAAAGTTGATGTTTATTATTTGAAGTTTAAAAACTAACTGGAAAATATTTTACACAAAATATTTTGACAATAAAAGAAATTCATAAAAATGATAAGTTGATTATTATAAAATTTAAAATGTAAAGTATTTGAATGGCAAGTGCCCACAGTACTCCCCTTCAGACTTTTATATCGCGAAGCGAACTGAAAGTCGTTTCGATCTACGAGTAGTTGAGGCAGGTTGATGTTGTAACTCTTGATTATCATTAAATATATATGCAGGCTTTAATCTATCAACTGAAATATTTACTAGCTTGTTGTTAATTTTAAGAGTAAAGTGTTTTGATGATTTTTTTATTACTTCATAAGGTGGTGTAAGAGATCTCTTAACTTTGTCGTTTCGTACAAAGACAAATTCTGCTTCATTTAAGTGTGGGTGAATAAATGGCTTTTGTACACTGTGATATGCTGTATCCACAGGTTGAAGATTTTGCATCATTTGTTTAAATTCGTTTACAAATTCAGATTGATAATTTGTGTTAGATGGTGCCAGAAATTCACCAGGTAAACGCACCTGTGCACCAAGAACTAGTTCAGTCGGAGTAGCACTGATGTCTGGTTTATAAATTGACCTTAATCCAAGTAAAATTATGGGAAGTTGGCGCGACCAATTAGGGTTTTTGCTACACATTATTGATGCCTTTAAAGTGCGGTGGAAACGTTCTATGATTCCGTTTGACTGCGGATGGTATGCTGTGGTTCGAAGGTGTGTTATTCCAAGAGCTTTGGAAAGTTCTTTAAACAACAATGATTCGAACTGTCTTCCCTGATCGGATGTTATTTTTAACGGAATGCCAAAGTGTTTTATCCAGCCGTCGATTAACGCAAATGCCACAGTTTCTGCAGTTGCGTCTGGTAGTGGTATTACTTCCGGCCATCGTGTGAAACGATCAATAATCGTAAGGCAATAGTAAAATCCGTTTGAAGGTGGAAGGGGACCAATAAGATCAACGTTAATGTGTTCAAATCGTTGAGATGGCATTGTATATTTCGATAAAGGAGAAGAAATATGTCTACTTATTTTTGACTGTTGGCAAGGAATACAATTTCTCACGAATTTTGAGATATCTTGATCCATATTTTTCCAAACAAAACGTTCTTTGACTAGACGACATGTACTTTTTCTACCCGGGTGTGCTAAGTTATGGATTTTTGAAATAATTGATGAACGACAGCTCGACGGAATATAAGGCCGAGCAGTGTTTCCGGAAACATCACAAAAAATTGTAGTATTTGATTGAGGTAATTTGACGTGTTTGAGTTGTAACGAAGTATTATTTGATCCGATCAGTTCTTTAAGATCATTACAAACGTTTTGTTGTTCAGCTATTTTTTCATAATTAATAGCTTCGTTGTTGTTTAAGCTCAATGCATTTAATCTTGAGAGGGTATCAGCAGTAAAATTAACTTCACCAGGAAGATGGATGAGTTTTGTGGAGAATTGCCCTATAAAATCCAAGTGTCGAATTTGACGTGGCGAAGCGTTTTCCTTTTTTTGAGTGAAAGCGAAGATTAGTGGTTTATGATCGGTAGCAATAGTGAAGTCACGACCCTCAAGAAGATACCTAAAGTGCTTAATGGCACTGTAAATCGAGAGTAACTCTCGATCGTATGTACTGTATTTACATTGAGCTTCGCTAAATTTTTTTGAAAAGAATGCAAGTGGCTGATTTTTACCATTTATTACTTGGTGAATTACTGCACCCATTCCTGTATTACTGGCGTCTGTGCATAGGATGATTTCAGCATCAGGTGCCGGGTGATAAAGGGCGGTCGCATTGCATAAGTCTTCTTTACACTTTTCAAAATGTTGTTTATTTTCTTCATTCCAAGAAATAATCGTCCTATCCTTTTTCTTGTTGCCGTTGATTAATGAAATAAGAGGTTGCTGATGCTGTATAGCATGTGGAATAAAGCGCCGATAAAAGTTTATCATAGCTAAAAATCTTTTAAGTTCACATACCAATTTTGGAAGTGGAAAATTTCTTATAGTTTCTATTTTAGTTGGTAAAGGTCTAATCCCTTGAGATGATACCGAATGACCGAGAAACTCTATTTCAGGTTGAGCAAATACACACTTAGATGGATTAATGGTAAGAGAATATAATCTAAGTCTTTCAAATACTTGACGTATATGAGCTTCGTGTTCTTCAGAAGTATTTGAAGCAATACAAATGTCATCAATGTAACAAAATGCAAAGTCGAGACCTCTGAGGACTTCGTGCATGTATCGCTGAAAAGTTTGTGCGGCATTTCGTAAACCGAAGGGCATTCGAATGTACTCAAACAGACCGAATGGTGTCGTTATTGCGGTCTTTTGTACATCACTCTCTTCTACTGGTATTTGATGGTAGCCTCGTTGTAAGTCTAACTTCGAAAAAATCATTTTATTGTGCAAATTAACTGACAGATCCTGGATATGGGGTAAAGGATACCGATCAGGTATTGTTTGTGCGTTTAGTGCGCGATAATCACCGCAAGGTCTCCAAGAATCGTTAGATTTACGAACGACATGCAACGGAGATGCGTATGGGCTTTTTGAAGGCCGAATCACCCCAATTTTCATAAGATATTCAAACTCTTCTTTTGCGGCACGAAATTTTTCAGGTGTTAACCTTCTGGGTTTTGAAAAACAGGCGGCCCTTGTGTTTCTATACAATGAGTAACATTAACAGACTTACCCTTTTGTGAAGTTTGAAAATTGATTTGAGTGATATCTTGAAATTCCTCTAAAAGTTTTGCACAGGCGTTGTTTGATTTATAGAGCTTGGGAGATGAATGATCAGCTAAATCAGAAATTGATGAAATATGAGTTTTAAACATTGTTGTTGAGTCAATAAGTTTGGAATTATTAAGATCAACCAATAGCTCGAAATGTTTAATAAAGTCAGCACCTATTATGTTATGAGAAGTATCCGCAACAACGAAAGTCCATAAAAATTGTCGTCTTAATCCAAAATCGAGTTTTAGTCGCTTTTGACCAAACGTACTTATTGTAGAATCATTAGCTGCAAAAAGTTTTGTTGGAGATTTATTTCGATGTTTACGTTGAGTGTCAGTGATCTTCAATACTGAGATATCTGCACCTGTATCTATAAGAAATCGCTGTTTTGTTTGTTGATCCACTATAAAAAGGCGATTAGGGCCAGACGTGGCTGTATCAACTGTTGAGGGACTTGTAGCAGAAACTTGTGGTTGTTGTAAATTTGATTGTTGTTGTGAAGACTTTTTGGCGGAATTACATAATAATACCGCCGAATGACTTAGTTTTTTGAAGCATTAAATTGACATGGTGTATTACACTTACGTGATTGAGCTCCAAACTTTTTGTGATACCAGCAAATTGTCGAACTTGAAAGTGTCCGAGGTGGAGTGGCTTTACGGAAATTTCTCATCTCTAGCTTTAGATTGGATAAAGTTTGTTCGATTCGTGAGAGTCTATCAGAAACGTTGTTGGATACTGCATCTAAAGATATACTGCTTTGTGTTGTAGTTGCAACTGACTCTATTGAGTTGACCCGCACAGAATCCAAAATATCATCAGCTAATGCACCAAGTTCATCCATTGAACAATTAGGGTTACTTTTTGACACGCATGTGATAACTGCGCGCACAGAAACTGGCAAACGTTGAATCCATAAATTCTTTATAAGCTGAGTATCAGTGGTAACATTGGTACGCTGAAGTTGTGTAAGAATGTGGCTTGGTTTGCTATCTCCTAATTGGATTCCTGTTGTAAGTTGTTCTAATCTGGCCATTGGTGAAGCAGAAAACTTGGAGATAATTGTTTGTTTAAGCAATGCATAGCGGTTTTCTTGTGGTGGACTGCGAACAATTTCATATGCCCGTTCATGTAGTTTTTCGTCCATATACATTACCGTAATATTGAATTTGGCCAGATCCCGTTGATCCTGGTTCATTATACCAAAATTATTGAATTGAAAAAATGCCTCCAGCCGAGTGAACCATGATTGGATATTGGCTATTGAATATCCCATTAGTTGAGGAACTTGAACACGCGCAGCAAAGCTTGATATATCTGCAGATTCCAATTGACCGGGTATAAAATCATTGTCTCTTTGATTTCCTGTAGCAGATGCAGTGAAACCTGGACTTGAGTTTGACTGTGAATTCATTTTTAATTTTCGGGGTCACCAATTTGGTTATTCTAAATGTGTAGAACACAATTTTTTGTATTCTCTTTTTTATTAAAAAAGTTGATGTTTATTATTTGAAGTTTAAAAACTAACTGGAAAATATTTTACACAAAATATTTTGACAATAAAAGAAATTCATAAAAATGATAAGTTGATTATTATAAAATTTAAAATGTAAAGTATTTGAATGGCAAGTGCCCACATATGGAATTGATTTTTAAATTTTTGTAAAATTTTTTGGAGGTAAAAAAATTTTTTGTGGTGAAAAAAAATTTTAGATGTGAAAATAATTTTTTGTGGTAAAAAATATTTGAGGTTAATATAAGATATTGTTTATTTCTAAGCGACTAACTAAGCGAGTGGAAGTCGCTACTTTGTAACGAAAATTAAGTGGTACCTTGACATTTTCACTCATAACTTTTTAACCGCTGGACTGAATTTGCTCATTTTCAATACCAAACTTCTCGGGAGGATGTCCTTTAATCTAGGTAAAAAATTGCTTGTGTCTTTGCTCCGTCATGGCGATGACGCGTCATCGCCAGTCCTCAAAGTATCAAAATGTCTTCATAGTAACTTGTGGAACGAAAAACCCCCGCAACATGTGCTGTGCACTATGAAGACATTTTGGTACTTTGGGGACTGTCCACAAACTTTTCATTATTCTACTGTTTACACTGAAGACATTTTACTGGATACAGCTCATATTACGGGGTCTTTTTTGGCTGTATATACAGATGTCTTCAAAGTATGCGAAATGCATATATATATATATGTATATATATATATATATATATATATATATATATATATATGTGCACAGCTCTGGAACTTCGTTCCAGAAGTTACTATGAAGACATTTTGTTACTTTGAAGACTGTCCTTAAACTTTTCGTTATTCTACTGTTTACACTAAAGACATTTTACTTGATACAGCGCATATTATAGGGACTTTTTTGGCTGTATATACAGATGTCTTCAAAGTATGGGCAATGAATATATATATATATATATATATATATATATTACCTTTTCCTCTTTTTAATTCCCACTACAATATCTATGCTTTATTAATTATAAGTTATTCCAAATAAAATAACGTCCAAGCAAAAAAATGTTAATGGGATTTAATTGAATTCCCTGAGTGATTGATTTATTGCAATTTTATTAAACATCTTATTCTATAATATTTGGTTTAAAATTTTGACAAATACCATTATTATAACTGGCTTATTTTAAGCCCCATTTAGGTAAATTTTATCTGTTTTTTTTCAATGATCCTGCTGTTACAATGCCACTAAACATATTAGTCGAATTGTGACAACATCAATAAATAAATTTTGTAAAATAAACAAACTGACTAAAAATGCATTCACTAAAATACATCACAATGACAAACACCTGCTGAGTCAAAAATAATGACCAATACACATTTTGATATGAAACCATATAAAATGCCTGCTCAGGCCAGTCAGGTACCTAAGCCAAAAGAGACCTCAGTGCCATATTTATTTTTTTTAAATGCAGTTTTAAAAAACTATCTCATAGTTGGTATACTAAATTATACTAAATTTAAACAGAGCAAATATCAATTGCTCACTATCAAGTTAATAAAGTTATGAATCAACTGTAAATGATGAATATTTAGCCTTAAGACCAAAAGGTAGGAAAAAACAAATGAATGTAGTGAACTGAAAAACTTACAACAGTATCAGAAGTTTAAAAGATAGTATTTATTAATAACTATATTATATTATTCCATCAAATCGAGTTCAAGATCTTTTTACAAAAAATAATAATGATTATTTATTATTTCCTTCGAATATTTCGTCCCCACATTGGGTGACTTCTTCAGGGAAATTATATAATTTTTTCAACAATTAAAACTTATATATATAAAAAATGGACAGTGTCTAAGAAAATCGAGGTGAACAATTTGAAAAACAATTTGAACAATTTGAAAACTAAATGGAATATAATGCTTTATTACTCATTGTTCCGGCTCAGACCAATGTTTGGTTTTAACCCAGGCGTAATTTTTTAGAACAAGAAGAGCAATACCAATTGTTGCTGAAACCCGAGAAAGAGTCTTATGATAATAGATCACTTATATGTAGAAATAAGTGAACCTACAGTTTCTGGTTAGCACATTTGAATGAGCAAGCAAAAACTTTTGGGTTCGCTTATTTTTTAGAGTGGGCCATCTTTACTGAAAATCTATTTAAATATTTTATAAATTATTAAAAAAATCAAAAAAGATAAATTTTTGAGTTTCTTCAATGTAATTAATAAGTCTAAAAGCAGTTTTTGTCATTGAAATATTTGATTTTTTAGTGATAATTAAAAATTTTAAATAATTTTAATTAAAAATTTTAAATAATTTTAAATAAAATTGAATAAAATTTCTGTTAAATTACGGACATACAATTTTCAGTTTAGATTTAAATTTTAAAGAATTCATAACCTACAGATCTGAATTGCATACGAGAATATGTAAGTAAAAAAGCATTGTGCTAATGTGTCTTACACAGCTCTAAGGGGGGTTTACTTTGGTAAAGATCTCATGTAGGGTTGATTCTATAAACTACATACCACCTCCTCTATTGCGTTAATGGGCTGCAAAAAAAGCCAACCAAAAACATTTAACATTTATTTGCACTGTTAACAAAGTTAACAATAATTTTGTTTTGTTTTTCACTCATCTCTTCTCTGTTTTCGCGTTGTTTTTTTTTTTTGCAGTTATGGCGCCAGTTATGATTTAGCAGCACGTCGCAAAAATGCTACACGAGAATCGACGGCAACATTGAAGGCCTGGCTAAATGAACACATGAAAAATCCATATCCAACTAAAGGCGAGAAGATCATGCTGGCAATAATCACTAAAATGACTCTGACGCAGGTCTCCACATGGTTTGCCAATGCTCGTAGACGATTAAAAAAGGAAAATAAAATGACATGGGAACCAAAAAATCGTACCGAAGACGAAGATGCTCTTGGCTCAGATGAGGAAAAAGAACAGGAAGAAGATGCTAGAATACGATCAACAACAACAGCAAGTACAACTGCAGCAGCAGCATCACCACAGACGCCGATTATGCCAACGGTTAAGCGTGTGGAATATGATGCACACATAAGTGCAACAGGTGGTAATGGCGCTATAGGTCTTAACAACAATGTGGCAAACAGTGGTGCTGGTAGTATAGTTTCTACATCAGGCGTGGGTGTTGCAACAGATCTTACTGGAAATCACCATAGTATTACAGGATTAAACACGCAAGTGAAAGGTAAACAAAAGCAAATTTAACTGCAAAGAAATGAAGAAGGTAAAATTTTAAAAAGTTTTCAAATATAAATATTTATAATCCTCCAATCTCCATAATAAAAAGAGGAGTTTTAGTCCAAATACTAAGCATTTATTATCCGTCCCCATGAGAGTTATGAAAAATTGTTGTGGGAATAAATTATTAGAAAAAACACCGTAAGGCAAACAAATGCGTAAAAAAGCAATTTAAAGCTCAAACATCTTAAGAAAAAGCTAATTTAAAGCTCAAAGCAGGAAAAACTAAAAAAAGCAAATATGAGTCAAAAAAGCAAAAGCAGAAAAAAAGGCAAATTTGTCACGAATATGACAAATCCAGATCACGAATATGCCAAAGATTTTAAAATAACTTGGGGCAAAAATCGAGTTTTGACTGTAGTTCCGAAATGTCCTTTATATACAATTTTTCAATATTATGAAGAGATAGATTTGGAACCAGGAAAAAATCAATAAAAATCACTTACTAAAAATCAAATCGAATAAAAGATACTTAAATTTCAATGCTAAAAACTGAACAAATTCTTCCCCTTTTTGACTATTGACGGCCAATGAGATAAATATGTATGTCCCGAATTGTATCAGCATCCTTTAAGGAATGGCATGAAATAATCCCAAATTTCTCGATATTTTTGGAAATTTAAAGGAAAATATTGATCCCTTATATTTAATGGGATTCAAAATTTATTAAAAAAATACATATTTATTTTTTTTTTTAATTTGGTGTGATGCTATTCATCTCTGAGACCATTTTGATCCAAGTATTGTGGAAAAGCTACAAGCCACATTAAGGAAAATTGGTTAGAAAATGGGTCAAATATGTCCATTTATCAGCCATTGGTCGCCAAAGGGTTAATTTAAATATTTTGAACAAAAAGCAAAATGGATTAGAGATTTTGATTCACAGCACTTTATGTCATTATCTTGTCGCTTACTCAAAGTTAAATTATAATTGGTTATCAGGAGTTAAAAAATAATGTGTTAATGGAAACCTAAATGCCTAACCCATTGTTATTTATTTTTACGTCAGCTTGCACAACACCTTATCTAGTATTATAATATAAAGTATAATACCAAGGACCCTATAAACCAGGATAAACAAACTACCAAATTTTTAGCCACCCATGATGCCAAATGGTGCGACTACGAAATTCTTCGCTGATTTACAGAAAAACTTAGTCTCTAGCAAGGGTTTTACCAATTCAAACATGTATACATTCACATGCAAGAGGTTAAGTTTTTCTGTAAATCGGCTAAGAATTTCGTAGTCTTGACTAAGATTTTTTTGTAATCGCAATATTCCATGATGCCAAATGGTGCGATTTGGTAGTTTGTTCATCCTGGCCTATAGGGTCCTTGGTAATACGTCCAAACCTTTGAGTTCAGATTACTGGACTTATTATTTTGTGAATTGTGTTTTTCCTAGGCATTCAATATAATTTTCACAAAAATCTGGCACGACACCAAAAAGTTGAAGTAATACAAATATTCATCTTGATTAAAGGAAAAATCAAACCATTTTAGATCTTTCAATACCGGTGTTAGGTATCATTGGTCGGGCTAGACCGATTATAAGCCTACGGCCGCGCTTTCGGATTTCTCCACTGTAATATATCCGAAGTCGGCTTCGCTGATCCTCTCATTAGAAATATGAGCTATGTTTCCTTACTTCCTGGGTAAAGTTCGGTAAAATGAGAGTAAGCACAAAATACTCTCACAAAATGACAAAATTACCCAAAAGTACGGGAACGCAAAAAACCACTTTTCTAGCCCAAAAAAAATGTCAAAATGTCAGTGATGCCAAATTTTTAGGTGCAATAAGTGTAACACGACAAGTGAAAACGCGCCAATGGAAAAATGCGAAAATTGACATAAGACTAAAAAAAAAAAAAAATATATTAAAATTGCCCGCCGTTTACAGTGGCAGGAAATTTCGAGATTTTGATATTTTCCTCTTTGAAAAAACACACATAGTTATTTCTAATAAATATAATTTTTCATAATTAGATGTTTATGAGCTTTTTTCATTGTTTTTTCAAAGTGGTGTAAAAAAATCTCGTGATTTCGTGTCAATGTAAAAGAGGGGGTTACAATTTTCAAAAAAAGCGGTAAGAAAAATGAAATACATTAAATAAGAAAATATTTGCAGTTTTTAGAAACTAAAAAACCGCTTATTGTAACACGAAAAGGGCTAAATTAGCATCGCTGAAGTTCCTTAGTTTTATTTTTTACAATTATAAAACAGCTGTTTTTGTTTGTCAACTGTTCTTTTGACAATTTACCCAAAGAAAAAGTTTGGGTAACTTTCGGTAAAAAGAGAAACAATAATACACTCTCATAAACGCTCTCATTTTCCCAATTTTCGAGTACGGGAACGCTTTTGGGTAAATTTGGGTAAGTTTGGGAACCCGCGGTAACGTACGGGAACAGACTTATGATAATGTCGGAAATTATTTTTGATTATTCAATTTTACATTAAATTTTAGCAATTGTTTAACTAAATACTAAAACCCTTAACTTTAATTCTTTCTGTATTTTCGCATATTAAAGTTTAATTAAAGATGTGTTACTTTTTTTGAAAATGAGCACTTATAAATATCCTGTGTTCCTTAGATTTTGATTAAGATCTAAGATAACCACTAATGTCTATCCAGTCAGAAACTGCTAGTGGTCGAAAAATCTAGAACTGGAAAACCACTGGGTATCTATCTGTGCAATTAAAAATTTGCAAATGTCAGAACACTTATTACCAGCGTTGGTAAACCGCGTTTTGCCAGTATTTGCTCTACAAATATTTCAGTGGTTTATAAATAAAAGCATAGGCAAAAATAAGCTTAGATCGCTATGCCACACTTATAATAATTCTTGCATAAATATACGAAATTAATGGCAAAACAATAAAAACATTCGTAAAATTAAGCAATTTCGGTTTATTTTACGAAAATTTTTGTTATATTTAAATTTTTTCGCTTTTTTATGCACGAATTTTTTATCATTGCAGCGCATTCAAAAGTGTTTTTCAGCACTTTCTATACTCAAAAAAAAAAGACATGAACTAATGTGTAATCAAAAATTTCCTTCGAAATAGTTTATAAATTGTCCCTCAATTTAAGTAAAATTTTATTAAAACTTAGAATCATTTTCTTAAAAAGAATAAAATTTCCTAAGTTTGAGGAAAAACGAAATAGTTTATATACTCAGAAATAGTTCATATTTTTCCTAAGTAATATTTCTTGATTTTCGGAAAAAAAACAAGTCAATTAAATAAAAATTTATTAATTTTAAGAAAAAACTTCTTAGTTTTAAGGAATTTGCATACTCAAATGTAATAAAATTAAGTTTAGTTCAAAAAAAAACCAAAAAATTAGGACATAATTAACTCCCATTTAGTTCAAAAAATGTATCGAGAAAGTACCTGAACTTAATGTGTGTTAATTTTGCGAGTTGTAAAATTTACTAAATTATAGAAAGCCATTTTTAAATTCAGTTTTTAAGTCTACCACTTTCTAATTTTGAAGAGTTTTTTTCTAAAAATTAGTTCAGATAATTAAAAACAAAAAGCAATAAATTTTTTCCTATGTAATAACAAAAATTTACTTGATTTTAGAAACTGATGAACTATTTCTAAGGAAAACTTTTATGCAACTTGGTACAGATAAATTTTAATAAAATATTCTTTTTTTCAAGTAAAAGTTTTCTAATTTTTAAAAAATAATAAAATTTGGTATAAGATTTTTTTGTTGGAAAACGTTTAAACTATTTTCAATATTCTATTCCAAAAAAAACAATAAATTAAGAACGAACTAGTTTGTTTTCCTAATTTCAAAAATGGCTCACATGCCCATTTCTAATCTTAAGTCTTTAACATGAACTTAAAGTAGCTTAAAATATTTTTTTAAAATTTTGTTAGCAAAAGGTTAACAATTTCGAATTTGCGCTTTTATGTAATAATTTGGTTTGCTGACTACAAAACAATATATCGCAGGCACATTTTATACATTACGGCATAATTGGTTTCCTATAATTGACGTAGCGCTTATTAAACTTTATATGTATTTATCGAACTATTTTTTTTTCACTTAATAATAAAAAAGTTTAAATTTGTATATGTCAAATAAAGTTTAAGCTAAAAATCCTTAAAATAAACTTATGACTTTTCCATTTTTTAATAATAACAAGAAATGTAACTGTGAAATTTTGTATTTTTGCAACAACTTCCTTAAATTAGTTAATTTAAGAAGACAAAGGACCCCTAATGTTCCTTAGACATAGATGCCGTGTGTCACTAGGGCATCCCTTTTTGTAGTTCTCTCAAGCAGAACCGTTAATTAACTCCGAAAAGGATCTGACTTTGTCACAATTTATTATGTTTCAGGATATTCTGCAGTACATTTTTTTAATTTTTTTACCTTTTTTCTAATTAAATTTAATTTATTTTTTAAATACATAAAATTAGTATAATTCAATTTAGTTTTAAGACAAAATTGTATAGTAAAAAGTTTGTTAGAAGCAGTGTCCTCAAAAAGCGGAAGTCTTCCGAAAGTTGGAAAATACCTATTCAATGAGTGTAAAGTACCTTAAAATAAATGCAAAATATATTACATTTAATATAGAAACAGTTTCACATTTATTGGAATTTTTTTTTATCAAATTTAAGGATAATTTGCACTTAAAAAAAGTGCTATTTAACTTGATGTTAGAAAATATTTACTTGTTTTTAGGGAGTTAAGTCCTAGTTTTTAGTAAAAAAAATATCTTTTAACCAAATTTTAAGTAAAATTTGTTTCTTAATTTCAAAGAAAATTTTTTTACATATTGGTAAAAAGTGTTTTTGTGCCGTTTTCATTTCAATTTTTCCTCGAAATAAGTTAATTTTTCTTAATTCTAGTTAATTTTGTTTGAGTGTAGTTAGAAATTGCCAATGCAATGTTAGAGTATTGGTCTTAAAAAAATTATGACGCTTTTTTAAATAAATTTGTAGTAGGAAGTTTCGAGTTCGAGTCCGGAATGCACTTTTTGCCTGCATTTGTTCCACCTGCTAAAGTAACTTGCCAGCGCTTTTACGTGCCTATTTTTCTGACTCAGGGGTTTTCTTGTTAAACAGGAAATTGGGCAAACGAACCTTAAATAATCACATGTTTACTGTCCATTTGCACTTGGCTTATAAAAATCCTTTAAAATTGTCAAAATATATTTTATTTATGCAAATTTTAAGGTAGGTCAAGTTTTTCAAACACTTTCTTTCCATTAACTCAATTAAATTTTTAAGGCAATAAAACCCAAAATAAAAATCAATTCGAAATAAAAAGTCCTCTTAGCACACAATAAAAACCTTTTAAAATAAAAATGTCTCCAGAGAGATTAAATAAGGCGTTGGAGCGTGTTACAAACTCCATATTTTCCCCTTTATATATGGCACAGCTCATAAAACAGAAACATAGACCCACAAAATATTTGGCCAAACAAAATGCAGTGGTTTCCCTTTAAAACCAAATTAATATTACATACAAATACCGCACAATACAAAACGAGTCAGTCAGTAATCCCCACCAAATGAAACAGAAATAAAATCACATTTAGACGACTAGACGAGACATAGTCGCTCGTCCTCTACTTAATTCCTTAAAAAAAGTCAATATACTTCTACAAAGACGGCAACAATAAAGTAACACAAACAACTAACAAAAAGGCGTTGAGCATAACGCATTAGATTTATGCCGGGCAACGTGAGCTGCATATGTTTATGATTTCAAACCCAACAAAAAATAAAATAAAACAACCGTACATTAGAAGCAACGCATTGGCAACAAGAGGAAAAAACTTCCGGGCCACTTTACTACATTCAAAAGAGTCATGATCAAAATCAAAAGCATAAACTTAGGGCGTTTTAGCGTACAAATGAATGGATGAATGAATGAATGGAAAAATGTATATTTAAGTACAGCGAGATGGTTAACCAAAAATAAAACGTTTCAAGGAATGACACGACAGAAACGCACTCAGAATAAAATCTCCCTGTTTTTTTGTTATTTGTCGTTTTTCGAAGTTAAACTTACGCAGTTAATAGAATCAGAGATGTTACCCGTTGTGTTTGAAAAGGGGTTGCCAAAAAAAAAGCAACAGCATTCATTTCATATATGAAATAAATACAAACTTAACTAATGTTTAGCATCATTTTTCAATTTCATTGTTACAGCAAACTCCTATTTTTTGTTTCTTTCAATGGCTTTTCACACAAGTTAAATTCTTGGCTGGCCTTAACAATGTGAGTTTATAAAAAATAACAAAAATCCGGAAAATACTACGAGGGCGTTGGGGGTGTCACATAAAATTTACACTAACGTAATAAAGAGCTCAATGACATTTGTTAAGAATTGAAAGTATTTTGAAGCACATAACGTTTATATGTGTGTAGTGCACATGACTTTCAAAGGGTGTAAATGAAGTAATGATTTTCTTATTTTGTTTTTCTTTTCATTATTCTAAATTGAGTGGTAATATTAAAGCATCAGTGAAATTTTTAATTAAGGTGGATCAAAATAAATGAGGATATAATTCACATGCCCCGTAATTGACACGGAAACACTTTTTTTAAAGAACTCTGTTTTGAGCAGCTATTAGAATCGATAACAGCCTTTTTCGACTGAGGTACAGCTTTCATCTTTAATCAATTTGCAAAGATGATGTTAACATCTTTCCATAAGAATTATACAGGCCAAAAATTCTACATCTTTCTACATCTACAAAAGATGATCCTTTCTCATTTTGTTTCATCTTACATCTTTCGTTATTTTAAGTGCCATCACTAAAAAAAATGACAAAAAATCGATTTTCTTTAAGAAAATAAGAAGAAAAAAAATATTATACAAAGGAAAATGAGCGGCACATGTAAGAATTTCATTCTTATGTCTACCAAAATTTTTTCTTCATCATCATCTTCCAGAATGACCTTAAATATTTCAATGTACTGTTTGCAAAGCAACAACTACTCCAATGATTAATGCCTTCTTTCAGATGAAAGATGAAAGATGTTGCCAATGTAAACACTTGTTTCACATTTTCAACATCTTCCACGCGTTTCACAAAGATGATGCTCAGTGTAAAAAGCCTATAATAATGCTGCATTTAGACTAGAATTTCAGTGCAACCATTAGCAGTTAATGGACTTTTAACTCGCTTAACTTTGCAGTGTAAATTGACTATACAATTTTTGCTACTGATAAAATTTCCAAAATCTATAAAATTGGTAACAGCTGCTAGTTTCAGATATGAAGCGTAAGTCAGCAGTGGCGTTGCCGAAGTGTAAATTTTATGCTGTGTTCAGCAAATTTTACGTTGTTAAGATTTTTTATTTCCTAAGTTGGTTGGTTCAATTATTCTATCAAAGTTATGCGTCTAGCGCCCATAAGACATCCGCATTCACAAAGGTAGTGATATACCGTCTCATTCCCTCCTAGTTTTTCGCAACTGCGACACTTTTTTTAAGTTGACGTCCGAGCTTTTCCGCATGCCCACCAATATTCTAATGATCTGTCAATGCAGTAGTCAGATTCAAAATGTCTTTTCTACCATGAATAAGAATGAATCAAAATAGTTATTTCATACAACGTGATCATGATAGAATCTGAACCAGGGAACTATGATTGCCAGTCGAGAACTCTACCCACTGAGCTAGCGACGCATATAATATTTCATTGATTTGAACATAAATGAATTGTTGCGCTTCGTGTTGTCGAAAAACGTGAAGTAGTAAGTCTAAATCTAGATTTTCAAAAATATTTTAATTATTACTTTACGTTAATAAATAATGCAAAAAGTAACAAACTATAATTACTTTATTAATTAATTAATTAATTAATTAGTATATTATTAATTAGTATATCGCACCAATTACCAAAGTTTTGCTGGGAGTAATTAAAAAGTAAACAAATTTTTCAGTACTACATTGCTGATACCATTGGAATATTTTTAAAAAGAAGGCCAATAAAATCGCAATATTTTAAAAAAGTAAGCCTGATTGAAAAAAATTGGTAAAATGTGCATCTTCAGGTTTCTAAATTCCTGCTTAAAAAAATATTAACTTTCTCCAGCTTAGGATCTGAGAACCAATGATTTTATTATTATGTCACTGTGGAAAGCCGAAAATCATTTTAGCTTTCTACTAATTTCTTTTTCATATTTATCAATTGCAATTTTGAACTCCCTTATGTTTACATCTATAAATTCATATCACATTATTTTGTTTGTTTGCAAAAGGACAAAAAACAGAAAATTAACCCTCAATTGAGGTTGAATTTAATTTGGCGCATAACGTTACACATCAACTCTAAGGGAACATAAAAAAGGGGTGTTTGTTACTGTTTATGGGGTTCTTCAATTACATTAGGGAAACGTGTGCGTGTGTGAGTAGTAATCAAAAGCACATCGTTAAATTGTCTTCTATTAATTAGTTTGATGCTCACTTTTTTCCGGTACAAAAACACAGACTGAATATTATTTATGATCATATTATGAATTTGTCATATGGTTGACAAATGAATATCAACACCAAAATTGAATACATAATTTATATGAGAAATAATAGATACAGTAATTTTGTAATATATACTTTCAGGCCCAAAATTGGGCCATTAACAAATTAAGATTTTTTCATAAATAAAAGAACTTTATATTCAAAAAAAAAATCAAGATTGCTTAAGTACAATGACCATTAAGTTTTTTTTTATTCTACAGACTAATGCTATTTAAGAAGTCTTTAGAACTCGAGCACTTCCCCAAAATCTAATTAAATTTTTACAAAGAGATTGCTTTAAATATTTAGGATATATATGTACACTAAAAAAAAAATTAATTAGAATTTAGAAAAATTAACTTATTTGGATTAATAATTGAAATGAAAACGGCGCCACAGATACTTTTTACCAATTTTACTAAAACTTTTGTCAAAATTATTAAATTATTGAAAAATTTTGCAATAAAATATCCTCCAAATTAGTTTAAACATCATCTTAAATTTTATTGTTAGTTAGGAAATGTTTCCTTGATTTTTAGACAAATTTTATTTTATTTAAGATCATTAGCTATTTTTTTTTTACTTAAAACTAGGACTTAATTCACTTTTTTTAAGGTAAAAATTATCCTTGAATTTGATAAAAAAAAAATGTCCAATAATTGTGAAACTGTTTCTATGGCCAATGCAATATATTTTGCATATATTTTAAGGTACTTTACACTCATTGTGTAAGTATTTTCACACTTTGGAAGTATTTCCGCTTTGTGAAGACACTGCTCTTAACAAGCTACACATTTATGTCTTTAAATTAAATTGAATTATACTAAATTAATATAAATTAAATTTAATTAGCAAAAAGGTTAAGAAATTAAAAAAATGTACTGCAGGATATCCTGAAACGTAAAAAAATTGTGATAGTCAGATCCTTTTAGTAGTTAATTAATGGCTCTCCTTGAGAGAACTACAAAAGGGACGTCCTAAGTGACACACGGCATCTATGGCTAAGGAACACTGGGGGTCCTTTGTCTTCTTAAATTAATTAATTTAAGGAAATTGTTACAAAAATACAAAATATCACAGTTACATTTCTTGTTATTATTGGAAAATGGAAAAATGTCATAAGTTTATTTTGTTACATTTTTAGCTTAAACTTTAATTGACATGTAAAAATTTTAACTATTTTTATTATAAAGTGAAAAAAAAATAGTTTTAGCGCCTTCGATAAATATAAAGTTTAATTTGCTCAACGTCAATTGTGGGAAAATGTGCTTGCAATATTTTTTATTGTAGTCAGCAAACAAAATTATTACATAAAAGCGCAAAATCGAAATTCTTACCTTTTTCTAATAAAATTTTAAAATATATTTTAAGATTAATATTTAAGATTAGAGATGGGCTCGTGAACCATTTGACTTACGCATGATTACGAACCAGAAATTACAATCATGCGCGATAATTTTTTTAAATGGTTACTTTAATTTGTTTTCTTTAATAATATATTTTTCTTGAAAATAGGAGAGCTAAGTAGTTTGTTTTCTTTTTTTTTTGGGAAAAGAATATTAAAAATAATTTAAAAGTTTTTCAACAAAAAAAAATCCTATATCTGAGTTTATTATTTTGCAAAAATAGAAAACTTTTACTGAAAAAAAAGACATTTTTTATTAAAATTTTTAAAACTTATCTGAATCAAGTTGCATGAAAAGTTTTCTTAGAAATAGTTCATCAGTTTCTAAAACCATATAAATTTTTTTTATTACATATGGAAAAATTTATCACTTTTTGTTTTTAATTGCCTAAACCAATTCAAAAACTGAATTTGAAAACTGAGTTTAGAAATACCTTTCTTAAATCGAGTTTGCGATTTCTGCTTAGAAAAGGGACATAAGAATCTTTCAATTTTGAAAAATATATTAAGGGTTTAGCACATTTAGTACAATAATTGATGTGGTTTTTTTTACAATTGTGACAAATTTGTAATCCAGTTTTGGGTTTTATTGTATGTTTGCATTTTAAGAAAATGTGTTACTAAAAATATTTAAAGCCATTTTATTGTAGCTTCATTTTATTAGAAAAAAAAATCAATAAATTCAAGAAACTCTACCTTTATCATCAAAAAAGTATTTAAGGCTAAAATATGAAAGGACTGATAGCACAATGTGTTGTTAAAATTTAACCAATACTTAAATTTAAAATTTATATGGCAAACAACAGAAATAATACCAGTTTCGTAAATTAATTTACATCATTTAAGTCAGATTATCTGTTAATCAAATTGATTAAAAAATGGTTTAATTGACTTGCTTTTGATTAAGCAGTTAATCCTAATTTTACTGCATTAACTTTTCAGTGTAAATTGGCTATAAAATGTCATTTTGATTAAGGAAATAAAAAGTATAAAAATATAAAACTTTTAAATATTTTATTTCATTTAAAAAAAAAACTTAACTGACGTAATGTCTATCATTTGGTTTGACAATATTAAATAACAAATTACTAAAAAGTCAAAATACTTAAATCACAATTACTCATAAAAATTCCTGCAAACATTCATTCATATGTGTACCAAAATATTCATTTAGCATAGTTCCCCCTCAGTATAAAACTTGATGATGACCTGTCATCATCATCACACACACTAAAAGCATACAATAGTATGTCGGTGATATAAGGGAGAGAGTGTGTCTAACTAATGAAAATGCCACTGATACAAACCGGGTATTATGATGATGCCCTTCTTGCCGGTTTCAAAACAAACGAACCAAGAAGAAAACAAAAACAGCCTATAAAAATAAATGAAGTTTATGAAAAACATACACTGTGCTTTCAAAGTATAAGTAATGGGTTTTTAATTAATTATGGCAAAATTACTTTTTAAAGGCATTACACACAGAAACAAATATTTTAAAATCAAATAGAAACAAACCGAGTTTATTTTATTTTTTTTTTTTAATTTAAATTTGTTACTACTTATTTTTAAAATGCGACAATAAAATCAAAAATTGTCACATATTAATTTAAATGCAAAAAAGTTTATTTTAACTAGAATCATATTTACTTTCATAGTTAATTTTAAAATGTTCATAAAAATTTATATGTTTATTAAAATATTGTATAAAAGACTTAACCAAAAATGCCCTTAAAAATAGTTTAAAACTCTTCCACAATTTTAGTGAAATTGTATTTGAAATTAGAAACATTTTCTTAAAATTAATAAAAATTCCTAAGTTTGAAAAAGTTAGTTTACAAACTCAGAAAAGCATATTTTCTAATAATATTTCTTGATTTAATAAAAAAAACATATTTAATTAAAATTTATCAATTTTAAAGAAGACATCTTAGTTTAAAAGAAATTTTCATATAATAAAACTAAGTTTAGTTCAAAAAATGTGTCTAACTTAAAATGAGAAAATATTTGAACTTAATGTGTGTTCATTTTTTTCGCGACTAAATTTTAGAAATCCATTTCTAAATTTTAGAAATCCATTTCTAAATTTAGTTTTTAAGTCTACCAATTTCTAAATTTTAAGAATTATTATCTAAAAATTAGTTCAGGCAATTAAAAACTAAAAGTATGTAATAAATTTGTTCCTATGTAAAAATAAAAATTTATGTGGCTTTAGAAACTGATGAACTCTTTCTAGGAAAAATTTTCACGCAACTTAGATAGATCAGATAAATTTTAATTAATATTATGTACAAGGTGGCGCAAAAGTAATCCTCCTATCAGAAAATGCTATAAATTTTGCGATTGGCCCCTAATGTCAGTTCTGTTTTGACATTTGTGTAGTAAACACACGCGAAATACACGTTAATAAAGAATGTTACGTTACACTGCTCCAGAACGCGGAATATTGGTGACTATTTATTTGATCAATAATGAAGATGATTTTTCATCAAAAATAATCATGAGTGATGAGGCCCATTTCCATCTTAGCGGGTACGTAAATAAGCAAAATTTACGCTTCTGGGGCACTGAAAATCCGCGTGTAACCCACGAAGAGCCATTACACCCGCTCAAAGTCACTGTATAGTGTGCTGTCTTCGAAGACGTCGCGGGCCAAACGGTTACTGTGAATGGTGAGCGCTACAGAGCAATGATCAACGAGTTCTTTTTGCCGCAACTTGATGAATTGGGATTGGAAAACATGTAGTTCCAACAGGACGGTGCAACGCCACACACTGCACGTGCCACAACCGATATGCTCAAGAATGCATTTCCCGGGCGCCTAATCTCCCGTTTTGGCGATTTGCACTGGCCAGCAAGATCGCCTGATTTGACCGCTCCAGACTTCTTTTTGTGGGGCTTTTTGAAGTCGCAGGTTTATGTCAACAAGCCTCAGACTCTTGCAGCTCTTAAAGACAATATCCGTCAAGAATGTGAGGACCTATCGCCGGAAGTTTTGGCCAAAGTGATGGAAAATGCCATAAAAAGGGCTCAAATGACAATCAACTGTGGCGGCGACATCATATTCTCGACTTGATGTAAAAAAAATTAAAAGACCAAATAAAAATATTCCACAAGAAGAATCAAAGTTTTTCATTTTTTCTTTTAAATTACAGCCAAAAAACATCGGAAGGTTATTTTTGCGCCACCCTGTATATATTTATTTTCAAGTAAAAGTTTTCTAATTTTTGGAAAATAATAAACATACCCAGCAAAAGAAAATAGTAGTCATTCTGTGACTATAACTTCTTTCATTGCTTCCTAAACTTCAGTTGACATTCTTTTATGATTTTTTGGTGTTATTCTAAGGCACTTCCAAAGAATTGATGAGTTCATATTTCAAATGCATTGATCTGGATATAAACCCGATGCATATCTTAAAAAATCACTTTTCATTACTTCTAAAGCATCTAATGAATCTAAATCAATTATTCAAATTGAAAAAATAATTCTGATGAACTTTTTTATTTTTTTTTTTATTAAATCATTTTTTTATATTTTAGTTTAAAATTTCATGAAGGTTAGAATTAATACAGTTTTGCAATTTTTATAAAAGTTTTGAAATATCAAGAAAAACAGATATTTTTTAACCTTTAATTGAAACTAGCTGGCCTGTTATTTGCATTTTTTCAGCCTTAAATATTTATGAGGACGCAATCTGTGCATTTTTGCATTATGTTTATTATTTAACACTACACCATTTCCAGTTTTAATTCAGAATTTATCAAAATAATTTTAAAATTGTGTAAAAATTATTTCAAATTGCCCAAAAATGTTTTAAAATTATTTAAAATTGTTCAAAATTATTTTAAAATTGTCTAAAAATGTTTTCAAATTGTACAACCAGTTTTTAAATTATCCAAAAATATTTTAAAATTTGTCTTAAAATTCATTAAAATTTTTGAAAAATGTTTCAAAAATGCTTTTTCACTAATGCAGAATAATTTATTTGTTTTAATAAAGAGTATTTGTATATCAATGCATACATTTCGCTTCTTTAAACTTATTTTTCTGCATTCTTATGAATTAAATTTTCATCAAAGCTTAAATACTACAAAGTATATGAACATTTTCAACTCATGCATCAGAATATCTAATAATTGCATTTTCAATGCTTCCTTAGAGTAAAGTATGAGAAATGGTAGTAGCTATGTTTGAATACTTCCATCCTATGACACGCCAATGTTAAATTCATCGATGAAACCATTAAGAAAGAAGTGATGCCTTCGCCATAGTAGTGATGCTTTTATTGCTTCTTTGGCAGCTTCATTTTTGCTGGGTAGTTATAGGATTTTTTCCTAACATTTTTTCAAACAGAACTTGAATTTGTTTACCAATAGTCTTTTTTGTAGTCATAGTTGAATGAAATTGCACATCATAATTGGATTCTGTGAATTTGAAAATTTGTGAAAACATGTTCTTATGACCACTGATTCTTAATTGAAAATTCAAAATGACACTTATTTAAAACAATTTCATAAGATTGAATGACTTTAAAAGTTGTCAAATTTGCTAAAAGCACGTTTTCAGGGTAAATCGCTTCAAAAAATTGACGAAAATTACAAAGTTTAAAGTGGCAAATTAAATACAGTGGTTTAAGTTTCATCAAGATACTGTGAGCGTCAAATGAGCTGTACATGGAAGTCTTTTATGTTTTAAATTCGCTGTATCGTTTAATTCAACACTTTATGTTTTTAAAATATGCATTTTGTTTCATCTGAAAAAACTGTCTATATAAAGAAATTTGTTTTTAGGCGATAATGAATTTTTCGTGAAAATGTAGCTGTTAATCTGTTTTTGGGAAAATTTATTGAATTATTTAGACTATTAATTTTCCGTTGAAATAGTGACATTTCGTGTTTATCGAGATGTTAAATCTTAGAGCAGTTATTGTAGCCTGCCATCTGTTGAGAGTTGCCGAACCTGTTGAAACTTCTTTGTTCATTACCCTGTTATGTTACTTTACTTCGGTGAGGCTTAGTGATATGGAAAAAAAGTAAAATTGTATAATTTCAGATTAATTACTTAAGAATTTTCTAAACCACTTTTTTTAACAGTAACATGAAAACTTTTTTTATTTAAAAATTTTACATAAGGGAATCAACAGCAGACTACCACAGTTTCATCATATCCAACCAATCGTCACAATTTTAGTTGCAGGCCAATCTAGTTTAAATTATGTAATGATATGTTTGGTAGGGTCGCAAGATCCAAAAAAGTCACCAAAAGGTCTAAAATGAGTTTACATGTATTAACAGTATCTGCATCAGTTTAAACACCTTAAGTAGCGCCAAAGTGTTGGATTTAGAGTATTCAAAAAACCGGCCTTTTGAAAAAACCGGTTTCGGTTTTCTTCGAAAAATAGAATTTAAAAAAAACCGGTTTCGGTTTTTGCAGAAAAAACCGGTCAGCCGGTTTTTTCGTTTTTTTTTTTAATTTGAATAAAAAGCTTATATAATTTGTTAATTATGTAAAAAAAAACAGAAACTTAATATATAAAGTAATAAAAATAAAAAAATACATTCTTTGAAAAAAAAAACAAACAATTTTTTATTGTGTTTCATTTCAACATTTCATTCATTGATTTTAATATCAAATGAATAGAGATCATTAAGTTTGTAGATTGGGTAAAATTTGGTACGTTAGTAATTTGAACGTTTAAAACGTTTGGCATTAAATAAGTTTTTTTAATATTACATTTTAAATATGTAAAAAGAAAATCTATTCTTCAGTTCTAAAATAATATTTTAGAAATAATATGCAATTTTAATGTTTCGTTTAAAGACGATTTTTTTGTTTGCTTTTGATAAAGCTAAAAGTGGAAAATACTCTTTCACTAATAGTAGATGTTGGACAAATAGTCAAGAAACAATTATATAAATCAGTTCAGTTCTTTCAGTTTCAGTTCTTTTGTCGCATTTATCAAGATATATGAAATCATCATATAATGATGAATGATTTTGTACAGTCTCTTTTTTAGGATTTTGAATACTGTTTGTTGTGTTATTTAGATCAGAAATTAAACTATTTGAATTTGGAATATCCAAAGTTAAGTCTTCATCGGAATCTATCAGACTTACATCTAAATCTTCATAACAAAACAAACAATTATAAGTCTTCGGAAAAAATAAAAGAGACCAAGTTACCCAGTTGGTGATGTAATTAAAAAAAACCGGTTAACCGAACAAAAAAGACCGGTTTTTTGTTTTCTTCGAATTTACAAAATATTCGAAACCGATCGGTTTTTAAAAATAAAGAAACCGGTTGACCGGTTTTCGGTTTCAGTTTTTGAATACTCTAGTTGGATTATAATCTATTTATTGGTGAATGAAATCTAATTATGTCGAATTTTTTACATGTGAGCGCACAACAAGCCAACTTTTGGGCTTAGTTAAGCCGGTTGCGAATGATATTTTGGGAAAAATATTTTTGAAGGTATCTAAAAAAAAAAAAAAATTCAAAAATGATTTAAATAAAGCGATATATTTATCTACACAAGAATTGAATTTTAGTATCGATTTATTTGAGTTGTTTATTCTAAAATTTGCTTAAGCGTAAAGGAATCACTTAGATTTTTTTTTTTCTAAATTAGCTCCAGTATATTCTTAACACACTGAGTTTTGCAAATTAACAAAATTGATATTTGGTCTGGTTTTAAAAAATTGGACAAGCCTTATTTTCAGCTGGCTTATTGCACAAAGAAAACAGAAACAACCTCAATGATTTGCTTTCAGCAAACGAATCATTTGGTTTTCGCAGTCAAACGAATTTCTGATGGAATTGAATTATTTTGTTTCAACACAAATTTTGTTGTATCACCCAAATTTCCATTTCAGCTAGCAAGAAATTCGGTTGTCACAATAAATCTGTTTTTTTTTTTTTTTTTTTTTTGTTTAATTTAAAACATTTTTGCTGCAACATCATTTGGAAAAATTACAAATACTTTTTTAACATAGTTTATGTAGTATCATTGTGTTACCGACTTGTTAACAGTGATATCTTTTTCATTCTTTGTTTGCTTCAACAATGGTGGTTGATGTTAAAACGGTGCTAACGGTGGTGTTGATGATGATGACTACGGCGACAGTGACGGTGCTCTGATGATGATGAATTATATTTGACATCTAGACTTACTAAAATACACATGTTTGTATATCTGTATTGACGTACATCGTACAAGTATACTTGGGCTTTAAGTATTTGTTTTATTTTTGTTTACATACGAGTAAATATATGCTTGCACCATCTCAATAAAGTAATATTTATGTACTCATACTAACGATTAGTTCTTTGCATAATCATATAATCTGCATATGAATTTTGTTTCTTGTTTATGACTTAGAGGGGAAAGTTAAAAGCTTTATCATTAAATTTAACATCCTTGACATTGTGTTTATTTTAAGAGTCACGTGATGCTCAACGAACCATATGTATAAAATGTATCCATGGAATAAGGGCAGCTATTTTAATGGACTTTGCCAAGTTTTAGAGAACTTGGACAAAAATATTGAGTCATTAGCTGTTTGGAATCTATCAACAACTTTAGTTGTCAATTAATATTAAACAGACATTACAAAGACCCTAATAGGCTTTTTACACCGAACAACATATTTGTGAAACGCATGGAAGATGTTGAAAATGTGAAACAAGTGCTTACATTGGCAACATCTTTCATATGCCATTTATTTAGCTGTCAAAAAATAAAAGAAAAAGACGCATATTCTTTGTCAAAAATAAAAAGTCGATTTAGAGAAAGCATTAATCATTGAAGTCGTTGTTGCTTTGCAAGAATAAACCCGAATTTTATTGTAGTACATTGAAATATTAAAGGTCTTTCTGGAAGATGATGATGAAGAAAAAATTTTGGTAGACATAAGAATGAAATTCTTACATGTGCCAAACATTTTCCTTTGTTAAATATTTTTTTTGTTTATTTTCTGCAATTTCAGTTTGCTAGTGATGGCACAAAGAAAATAGATTTTTTTTGTAATTTTCTTAGTGATGACACTTAAAATAATGAAAGATGTAAGATGGAACAAAATGAGAAAGGATCATCTTTTGTAGATGTAGAAAGATGTAGAATTTTTGGCCTGTGCAATTCTTATGGGAAGATGTTAACATCTTTGCTTTGCAAATTGATGAAAGATAAAAGGTGAAAGATGTAGCTCAGTGGAAAAAGGATATAAGTCAGAATTATAACACACAAAATTTCGTTCGTTTCATCTAGAGAAAGTTATAAAAAAATACCAAAACCAAAAACCAGTATTATGTCAATGAGGGTAGTTTTCAAGTGCACAATATGATGCCGTCGTTATACGTACAAAGCTACAAGCATTTTCCCTATATCGTGTATTGGAATTATGTTCGAAATTTACTTTAATTTAGTATAGTATACTAAGAATTACGTTGTTCACAACTGGTGTATGTATGCTAAGTGTCCATATATAAAACATATACTTAAGCAAGAAAGTCGCGTAGTTACACGCTCTTATGTCACGGTGGTTCCCATTCCTATCTTTTCCATGAACTCTGTCCTGATGACCAAGTTCCTTAGTCTCCTCTAACCCATACCACTGAGGCAAGTTCCAATACAAAAGTGTCGGAAAATCGAAACTGATGTAAACAAAGAAATGTAGTGATATGGATATTAACCTGAGGCTTATCTAAAACCTAGTTCTTTCCTAACTTCTAAAACATAAATTATTGCCTATTTTATATATATAATTACAAAGTATATCTTAATTCCCTAAACGAGCACTATTAACGAAGGCTTTCGGCTCGTTGTAGCGAAAACAGACCACAGCCTTAAGTGGGAATCGAACCCACGACCCCCGCACTGATAAGCTGGCACGCTACCATCTAGCCTACCGGGGCGCTGAAGAAGGTACCCAAAAATCATCAAAATGTAAGTTTACACAGAAAATAACGTGCCAACGGAATAGCTGCTGATGAGGAGGAACTCTTTAAATAATTAAAATTTAAAAAGAAATACCAAATCTTGGCACCCTTTTGGAGAGTGAACACTAAAAAAGAACTGGTGAATTTTAAGTTTTTGTTCTATATCCGATTTTTATACAAATCGGCGTGTAAACGTTGGATTTGGAAAATAATTACAAAACAAAGCATTTAATGTTTAACCCCCGATTTTACAAGTTGGTTGAAAAGTTTCTGCGCTCGAAATGAAAGAATACTGTTTTTGTTACGAAATATATTTTTTTATTCAATATAATCTCCTAGAAGCTCAATACACTTGTTCCAATGATCTTCCAATAATTTTATCCCATCCTTATAATGGTTTTCCGGAAGCTCTGCAAAATAACCGTCTACGGCTTCTATGGCCTCTTCATTCGACGAAAAATGCTTCCCACGAAGGAATTGTTTGAGATTTCTGAAGAGATAGTAGTCACTGGAAGCCAAATCTGGTGAATACGGTGAATGTTCAAGCAATTCGTACTTTAATTCTTTGAATTTAGCCATCGTCAAAACACTTTTGTGAGCAGGTGCATTGTCTTGATGAAAAATGATTTTTTTCTTCTTTAAACCATGTCTTTTCTTACGAATTTTTTCATCCAGCTGATGCAAAAGGCTGCAATAATATTCAGAGTTGATTGTTTTATATTTCTGAAGATAATCAATCAACAAAATTCCTTTTGCATCCCAAAAAACTGATGCCATAACCTTCTTTGCTGATCGTTGTGACTTCACCTGCTTTGGAGCTGAACAACCAGCTTCAGTCCACCGTAAACGTTCTTGTCTCAATTTAGGATCATGGTGGTAGATCCAAGTCTCATCCATAGTTATAAAACGATGCAAGAAGTCGGTTTTATTCGGCTTAAAACGCTTCAAATTACGCTGAGAATTTTGTTTTCGATCCAGTTTTTGTTGAATTGTTAATGTGTGCGGCACTAACTTTCCAAACAGTTTTTTCATACGTAATTCTTCATGTAAAATATGGAGTACTCGTTCGTCTGAGATGCCTATGGCATTAGCAATTTCACGCTTAGTCAAACTTGGATCGTCACTAACCATATTATGTACCTGCTCAATGATTTCTGCTGTGGTTGCAGTTTTTTGTCGTCCTTCACGTGGATCGTCTTTAAGGCTGGTACGACCACGTTTAAATTCACCAGCTCAAAATTCAACGGTGCGTTTTGAAGGTGAGGACTCATATACACTTCTTACAATTGTTCATAAATTTCCTTTGCTTTTAAACCCTTCAAAACCAAGAATCTAATGACTGCACGATATTAAATTTTTTCCATATTAAAAAAAATCAATGACACGTCAACTTCAAATGGCTTGTAAACAAAGAAAGAATTGACAGAATGACTTGCAACTTTGCATGTCTTCTCAGGACAGTTATACCAACTTGAAAAAAAAAGTTTGGAGCTAGCAGTGCCATCTCTTGGTGAGCGCAGGAACTTTTCAACCAACCTGTATCCTATATATGAGATTTGGCACTTTAAAAATTAATATTAATAGCCTGTTCCTCGATCTCGAACGAAAAACTAGTCGAACGATAGCAAGTCACTCGAATTCGAATCAATTTGGGTTTCTCTATTTCGAAAGCCTTCGATCGACTTGACTTACGTGTGTCAATTTTTGATTCTTACGCATTTACAAATCACAGAGATGCCGGATCATATATTTTGAGCATTTGTTACAATTTTCTTTTAAAGTAGCAAAAATACTACTAAACTGCTTAAAGACAAAAACAACATATGACAAATGAAATAAAAAAATAACAATAAACAAATCAATTTTTATTTGGAAATTGTGTTTATTTGTGAAAATTTTTGTTATCGATTGGTTGTGGGTGAAATTGTTGTTTGGAGGGCTTTTCTGTTGCCTGTTGTCTGTTCGGTCACTGCTAAAGTCCTTGTAAAATAAAAGATGTAAAATAAAAAATGTAAATATGAGCTTCTTGGGCAAACGTAAGCCACAAACAACACACACATACCTTTTACCACTCAGCAACAGCGTAATAGGGGGTGAAACGGAGTTTAGTTTTCTGGTCAAATTTTTCTCCTCTGCGGAAAATTTGTTTGCTCCGAACACTAGAGTCCTTCTGGCAAAATCAGGCCTTTCTTCCATATAAAATACAATCGTCTTCGGATGGTCCATTGTTGATTTTTTTTTAACTAAAATTTAAAATTCTTAACAAACTATAAATATTTGTATTATTTTGTACTTACTTTTTGTTATCCATTACTTTTTTTACTTCATTTTGCAAAAATAGCAAGTGACTGATTTTGACATTTGCGTTCGAGCTGTTCGAAATAGAGAAACCAAATTTTGTATGAAAACAGTTACGTTTTCATTCGACTTGTCGTTCGAGTCATCGTTCGCATAGAAATAGAGTTAGTGAAACCCAAATCTGTTTTCTTTCGACTAGAAAGCGAACGAACGTGTTCTTTCGAAATAGAGTAACGGGCTATAATTTTGTCTTCTTATGTTGGCCTACATTATCGAATAAATATATATATATTTTTTTTACCAAACAATTGAATAAATAGTTATTTAAATGTAAGACAAACAACTTTAAACACCCACAAAAAATATATATGCCATATCAAATAATAAGAATGATGAGATTTTAATGATGAGCTTTAGCAGGCAGTGGCTTTTAATTTTTACCATATAAAAACCTTCGACTCCAAATGAACATCAACTATAAACAAAGAAAAGCTATAGAAAAAATAAATTGTACCCACATATATATGATGGTGTATGTAAAAAAAGTATTGGCACGCGATGCTAAAAAAAAATCACAATCTGATTGTATTTCAAAGTACTTAATAATAAATGTCCAGATAGCAAAAGATTTTGCACTAGAGCTATAAATTTTAAGGCAAAGGACCAACAAAAAACATTGATTTTATTACTTTTGGGAGGGAGTTTAAATATTGTTTTATAGCAACAGGGTTAAAAGAGGTTGCAATTTCTGTTTCTCTCTTCTTTTTTTTTTTTTTTGGCAAATAGCTTCATTTTGGCATTTATGTATTTTGCTGGAAAACTGACTTCATTTAACTGCCTTTATATATTTTTGGAGAGTCTTTTATCAAACTTTATGAAAGTTAAGTGTTTTGTAATTGATATCATAAAATATTTATGATACTTTGAGTCAAGAGATAAAAATTTAAGTCAAGTGAATGTGCTTGAAATTTCAATTATAATGGAAATGTATTTTTGCGATTTTTTTTTTAGAATTTTTTCTTTTATATACATAATTGGCATTAATTATTTAAAAGTCTGTTAAAAGTTTTACTTTAACAATTAAAGAGAATACACAGAACATCTAAAGGATAAGTGTTAAACGTTTAACACATTTATTTCACACTCTTGTCTAGAATGTACCAAAATATTATACTATTTCTATAGAATTTTTTTTTTAATTATATCCAAAATAATTGTTACTTTTTTATGCAATCACAACACAAATGTGGTCAAATATATTTCAATAATGCTTTAATATATAAAGTCGTATTGTATTTTAAAAATCACACAGTTTTGCAAACATTTAAATATTTTAAATTTTTATATTTCACTCTTTAAATTTCTGTTATATTTTGATTTTTAAATAAAAACTGTTTTATAAAAGTTGTTGACTGATATTTTTATTTGGAAAAATCTAGTACTAACTTTTTCATCTCTATGGAGCAATGAAGCTGAATACATTACATACGTTCCCTTTCCGATGTAGATATCCTCTAAGTCGGGATTTTTGACAATTCCTATGGCTAGGAACCTGAAATTCAAAATATGTGTTCCCTGGAGAAAGGGCTAAATCAATGATAAAGTATGTTTTGGAGTTTTCGCCAGTTACGTGGTAAAAATGGAGGCTAAAAATTCTCCCCCATAACGGCCTTCCCAAACCTCGGACATAAGAACATACAATTTTGTATAAATGTTCCTGCTCCGGTGTACACATCGGCTAGGACAGGATTTTTGAAAAGCCTAGAGTGAAAAATTCTCCTCCTTAACAGCCTGGCAAAACCGCTAAAGCTAGGAAGTTGAAATGCCGGCTTGCACAAGCCCATTTGTCTAGAAGCTAGAAATTTCATATACCTGTTTATTGGAGTATGGGTATGTCTACGAGGAGTCTTCACCTTGACTTCCTGCACAAATCCCTTGTGGTCCAATTCTTTAATAAGGTATTGTATACTGTTCATTCCTTTTTTAGCACCAGGTTTCAATATTAGGATACTATAATTTCTGAATTCATTAGTTTCATGGCTTTTGATTTATATTCTTTATTCTTAATTTCTGATAAATAAAAAACACAAAATAACTTTTATAATTATTACACTCACAATATATTTTCCGTTACCGACTGTACACTCAGAAAAAAAAGTTAGTAGAAAATTTTGTAAACGGTTTTCAATCCCACTTTACTATTTATGTACTGATTTTTAGTAAAAAATTTATTATTTAGCAAATCTTTTTGCTATTTACATTTTAAAAATTACAGAATTTTTACAGAATATCTACAAATTTTCGTTGCTAATTTCAGAAATCATTTTACAAATTTTTGAAAACCGAATTGCTAAAATTAGCAAAAAAAATTACTAATTTTAAAAAAGTCGATATTGAAGGAAATGTTATTTCTAATAATTTAAACTTATACATACAAACTTAAATTGCCCTAAAACGTTACATAGGATTAAAAAAGGGATCGGAAGTGAAGATACCGACTCATGTCTAAAAAGAGGACATCCACTTAAAATAGCACTAAAAAGGGTTTTTTTAGTTCTAAAAATCAGCCCTAAAAACAATTAAATTTAACCTTAAAAGTAAAAAAAAAAATTGACTAAAATATTTTTCAAAACTGAAATTACCAAATTAAAACAAAATGATAAATTCGCGTATGTTTTAACAATTTTTAAGATTTTTAAGCCTTTGATTTTTTTTTTCATTTTGTATAAAACATCTTTTAAAAAATATAATCAAAAATTTTGATGCTCTATAAAAAAAATAAATCTAAAACTTTGTACTAATATTAATAGTATTTAGTATTTTTTTTTGCTGATTTTAGCAAACAGATTTTAAATTCCACTTTACAAAAAGTCTACTAAAATTTAGTAGCGGTTACTAATTTTTCTACTAATTTCATTGTACTACACGTCAGCAGACATGTGTTGCTAAGATTAGCAAAAAATACCGCTGGGCTCAAATTAGCAGAATTTCCCGTTATAACAGCAAAATTTTCTGTTGCCATTGCAGACTTTTTTTGGTGAGTGTAGTTTATTTAAAAAGTAATACGTAAAGTTTGTTTTTAAACGAAGAAACAAATAAAATTCATAGAAATATATTTTTTAACTATTTGAATCAGTCATTCAAAAAAGAAACTATACAAATTTACAGACATTCAGTAGGAGTTGATATTTTCTGTTTCAAAAAATAGAAATTCATATAATTCCATTTTGTTTTTTTTTTACCAAAATAGTTTGTTACATATACAAAATTATTTTAATAAAAATTACAAGAAATTATTCAAATATAGATACACACATAGAAAATAAAAATATATATATCTGTGTGTTGTGTTTTGTAATTACATACAAATAAAAAACTTTAAATTTGAAATACAAACCACAAAAGTAGTTTTTTTCTAACTTTTTGTCAGTAAATATTTGATGGTTAAACGACTTTCTATTGTTTTTACTACTCTTGTCGATTATAAGACAATGATTGAAAATAAACAACAAAATGGGCTGAATATAATGAAAAATCAGTAATCCTCTTTTTGATTGTATTTTCGATTAATTTAATAAGTATTTTAAGTTGCTTTTAAGGAAATTGATTTCAAATATTTTTGTTTAAATTTAAAATGCAAATAAAATAGCTCGGTAGCTTGAAACGTCAATTATAATGGTCGCAGAACCTCTTGCTTGCTTCTACGGCCATTATTGTGCCATACACTCACCAAAAAAAGTCTGTAATGGCAACTGAAATTTTGCTGTTACTGCTAATTTGAGCCCAGCGGTATTTTTTGCTAATCTTAGCAACACATGTCTGCTGACGTGTAGTACTATGAAATTAGTAGAAAAATTAGTAACCGCCACTAAATTTTAGTAGACTTTTTGTAAAGTGGAATTTAAAATCTGTTTGCTAAAATCAGCAAAAAAAATTACTAAATTTTATTTATATTAGTAAAAAGCTTTGAATTTATTTTTCTAATTGAGCATCAAAAATTTTCAATATATTTTTTTAAAAACGAATTAATCATTTTGTTTTAATTTGGTAATTTCTGTTTTGAAAAATATTTTGGTCATTTTTTTTTTTTTTTTTACTTTTAAGGTTAAATTTTAATTGTTTTTAGGGCTGATTTTTAGAACTAAAAAACCTTTTTAGTGCTATTTCAAGTGGATGTCCTTTTTTTAGACATCAGTCGGTATCTTCGCTTCCGATCCCTTTTTTAATCTATGTAACATTTTAAGGCTATTTAAGTTTGTAGGTGTAAGTTTTAATTAGAAATAACATTTCCTTCAATTATCCCTTTTTTAAAATTAGTAATATATTTTGCTAATTATAGCAAATCGGTTTTCAAAAATTTGTTAAATGATTTCTGAAATTAGCAACAAAAATTTGTAAATATTCTGTAAAAATTCTGTAATTTGTAAAATGTTAATAGCAAAAAGATTTGCTAAATAATAATTTTTTACTAAAAATAAGTACAAAAATAGTAGAGTGGGATTGAAAACCGTTTACAAATTTTTCTCCTAACTTTTTTCTGAGTGAAGTGAAAAATTATTAAAATTTAAAATTTTCAAATAATGACAACAGTCTGTTTTGTTTTAATATTCGTAAACATATACAGAATTGTTAAGTCCAGCCAGTGCCAGACTGATGTTATGTGGTTCAACTGGGACCATTATTTCCCCTTATTATTAGCGGACCAGATCCGCAGTGTCCCTCCTCCTAAGACGCTGGTGGCCGTGATTATCAGTTAAGTTACGGGCTAGTATGTTGGGGTGTGTTTCCAGTTTTGTTAAATAGCGTTGACAGTGTCTAATAATTTCATCTTTGACCAGGGGTACATTCAGGTCTTTATGTATGTTGTAATTCCTAACATACCAGGGTGCGTTCGTGATCGTCCTCAAGAATTTATTTTGCATTCTCTGAATTTTTCCTATATTGGACCATATGGGTTTCATGATCGAATTGTAAATGAGTAATTTGCAGTCCAGGCCTAGTTTAGAGTTTTTGCCAGTAAGCCAAGCGAGTTGAGCAGTTTTTAGCCTCATCTGAGTTATTTTCGCATCTATATGATTTTTCCACGTGAGTCGACGGTCAAGGTGAATACCGAGATATTTCACACATGTGTGTTGGGGTATATTCAGATTATTAATTTTAATGGGTGGACACGTCTCTTTTCTCAGTGTGAAAGTAATGTGGATACATTTCTGTTCATTAACCTTAATTCTCCACTTATCCAACCAAGTTTCCAATTGTGAAATGTGAGTCTGTAACATTCTAGACGCTATTTTTGAGTCATCGTGGACGCTTAAGATTGCAGTATCGTCAGCGAAAGTCGATGTGTAGGTATTAATATCTAATGGCATGTCTGAAGTATAAATGATATATAACAGAGGACCCAAAATGCTACCTTGTGGAACTCCGGCTTGTATATCTTGAGGAGAGCTGACAAAACTTTTTTCAGCAAGAGTGAATTTTCGATTTGTTATATAGCTTTTGAGTAGCTTATGAGTATTTGTTGGTAACAAAAGTTTTATTTTAAACACTAAAAGCTGGTGCTCCATTTACGCCTAAGGTGTTTTCGGTTACTGTGACTGGTGATCGATAACAACCGTGATCATTTTCATTACGCTTTAAATCCAGTGATTCTGCCTTAACTCTTAAATTAGTGCAAATTCAATAGTTGCTCTTAGCAATATCCCAAAAATTATACATTACCTAATTTTTTTATAAATACATAATAACAATTTCAAAACAACTAATTACATAAATCCACAACAATTTAAAAAACTAATTTCCATATTTAACAAACACATAAATTTCATAGAATTCAAAAGGAATTTGAATGCTAAAGAATGTCATATACTGTTGATTACCTTGAGAATAAACAGAAATTGACAAAAAGAGAGAAGAAGAAAAAAAAAACAAGTGGTAGATGTCCCAAACGATAAAAGATTTCCGCTAAGAAATGTTAGTATGCCACATTGATAATCGAAAGAATAAGAGAAGATATAAGATCGATATAGGATGGAAGTAAGGGATTCATAGTTTGTATTGCACTTTGAAGCCAAGGCGGTAAAAAAAAAACTTTAATTTTTTGTCCACAATCTGGTGGGTTTAATTGATGGTTTTTAAACTTTTTAAAGACATTGAAAATGGGTTTTTTTTATATTTTATTTGTTGACTCTTTAGAGTATTTTTTTTCTTTTTGGGTTTTTAAATAATGAAAAGAAATAAGTGCTAATAAACACGTGATTTACTTTTATACTATATGCATATAAATATATAATCATGCCAGGCAATATTGTAAGTTTTTGTCAGTTGTTTTGGGTCGTTGGTTTATTCCATATGTTTGCTATGAAAACATCAATGAGTTTTTGTCTTATCTTTTCTTTAGATCTCTCATCAAAATACTGCTCATTAATTTTAAAATTAGGCTCGTTTTCAAATGAAATGAAACTTCATTCGCATCATCACTATCCATCCCAACCAAGGTTGTCAAAGTGTATATAAATGCAGTTTTTTTTTTTTTTTTTATTGTGTGTTGTTCTTAATCGAAAACACCATGTGTTGGTTCTTTGTATGCATGAATATCTGAATGTCTGTCTATTTGTCTGTCTTTCAATTTGAGTCTGAGTTTTTGGGTGTTTTACCGAAGTCGCATAAATTAATTAAGTTAGTTGCTGGAATGTCGACCTTTTGTCTGGCATTACCAAAACTCCAAACCTTATAAAAATAATCATACATACACTCACATAAAAAGTGTATGTACATAACTGTATGAGTGTTTAATGGCAAAGAAAAAGACAAAAGGAATTGTGTCGTACGTGGTTGTATCTTCTTCTATAAATGAATGTATTCAAAAACGAGTTGTTGTTGTATCCATCCATATACAATACGATTGTTTGATAAATATTGAGTCTCCCAAAGAAGATCAAATTGTAAGAGGTGCGCTTAAGATAGGAGGTAATAAAATTGATTAACAATTTTTGCCTGAATTAATAAATCGTGCAAATTTTTAAACGAAAATTGTTCTGGCCAAGTGTTTCAATTGCAAATAGAGCAGTGCAGACCAATCACCGTAGAGGGGATTTGTTCAGGGTACCATATCACTGCATTGGTGTAAGTGAATGCGCAAAAGAACAAGTTAGAATGATCTTACACATAACTACCCTACAAGAAATTGATTACTGAAACTAACACATAAACAAAATAAATTATCTGTCATTTCACTCTTGCATATATGCAAGAGTGAAGCAACTAATATAAATTGCATTTTTTGTTGTTAAAAAAAATAAAGTTTCGGTCAAGTTTTTCATATTGTCTTTAAGAACTTGATATAAACTTTGTTCTACGCATTGACGGGTATTTCCGTCAACACTACCGTCAACACTACCGGTCATATAAGCGGTCTTATTCTTGTAGGGTAGTCTCTTGCTAGAAAATGGAGTTAAGTTAAAAATAATTTTTATATATTTTAATTTGATGAATTTTTTAATAAAATGTTAACAATGTTAAGGGAAAAAAGTCGTCGACCAAAATTTTTTATAACAAATTCTGGATTTTTAGTAATATCATCTCCTCTAAATGTTTCTTAATAAACTCTTAAGTGTTGTAATACCTATTATTCTGTCGCGGGCAGCTAGATTTGCCTGTTATTGGCACTTCATCATGCACATTTGATTCATTTTGAATTAATGCAGTTATATGTCACTATCTTAATAGTTGGCTGAGCGCCCCGGAAGGCTAGTTGGTAGCGTGCTAGCTTATCAGTGCGGGGGTCGTGGGTTCAATTCCCAACAGAGGCTCTGGTCTGTTTTCGCTACAACAAGCCGAAGGCCTTTGTTGCTAGTGCTCGGTTAGGGTATTAACATATAATTTGTAATTATATGATTAATAAATAAAATAAATAAATAAATAAATCTTAATAGTTGCGTAGTCACTTCTTTACTATATAAGTGTTATGTCATCATTTTTTTAGTTACAAAGTCGGTTCTGTTGAAATCAGTTCGGTATTATATCAGCTTTGCAACAGTTCGGGGATTGAGGTTTTCGCCACCGATTGACATTCTTTTACACACAGCATTTTTTTTTTTTTAACCAATTCCGTATTCTGAGTCCTAATTTCTTTAGTCCACATTTGTGTTACGTTCATTTTTCTTTAGTTACATGATATATCCAGAAAAAAACAATCAATGTTCTGCCACCATTTCAATAGTTGGGACACTGGTAATTTTACAGCTATAACCACTTTTTCAGAATTTTATTTTACACCAGTTTTGTGACATGTCCCTCATTAATTTATCACCTTAGATCAATCGATCCTTCATTTCCCGTTGGGAAGTTACAAGTTTGTTAAACAGTTTTTTGAATCCCAATTTATTGAATCCAAAAATTCCATATCGATGAGTTATAAGACCGATATGGAAAAAAGATTATTCTTGATGTAAAATATTAAGCAGAAATATTTTAGAAGGTTTTCTTATCTTTTTCATAATTAAATTTACAATATTTATTCTTTTGCATTTGCATACAACATCGTAAATGTAAAATATTTGTTTTTGAATTTACGTTTCCCATCACGTGTTACATAGTTTTGCTGGAGTACTTAGAAATTTCGCATACCGAGCGAAATAACAGGTGGTATAAAATCCCATTACCTGTTTACTACACATAGCTACAGTATAAAAAATGTCTGTAAATTTACTGCTATAAAATGTGTAAATTTTTGTCGAATATAGCATAGTGAGTAAATATAAACGCAAAATGCGTGAACTTGTTTTGTACACATTTTCTAATATGCATTATGTGTTTATAATCAAACATTTCGTGCCAAAAATTTGTAGATAAATTCAAGTTTTACAAAATGATTTTGTAAATGTACTAATTTGTAATAGTGATAAAAACATTTTTCATTTTTTGTCATTTACAAATTAGAAAAAAAACTAAGAATATTAAAAACTAAAAATAATAAAACAGCAAATTAAAATAAATTTTAAAAACAGCTATATTATTCATTATGCAAATTGTTTGATTCATACATTCATAAATTAACCTTATAATTTACCAATTATTTGTGTTTACAACAATACTCCTTCTTTCTGTCTGTCCTCAGGCTAATGTGATCAGGTTGACAATATAATGTTTTAATTGGCAGTGAAAGAATTTGCAGTCAACAAACATTTATTGGTGTCAAATGGTAAAAGATGTGCCGATTGTTTACAATATGTACAGATGGCTGTCTTGATAAACTAGACGTAATGAACATTTGGAAGCGATCAAAGTAAATCCCTTTTATTACCGAATTCAACCCGCTACAATTTTTTAATTTTTGATACTTTTCCAAATCTTTTACAAAGCTTTTCTGTATAAAGTGCTAATAAGATATGGCTAGTTCTTGGATTAGTATTACTGTTAACTTTTTCCATAGAAAAAGTTAAATTTTTCTACATTTTTTTTTTTAAGTCATCAGGTTTCACAATTGATGTAAACAATTTATTATATGCAAAATAAATTATTATAAATAAAACATATTTAAATTTATTATTATTTTTTTTTTAATATAAAGAAAATAATATTTTTAACATATAGTTGAAATATTTACGCATTTTTCGGTTATTCTACGAATAGTAAATACACGTATTTTTTGTGTACATTTACAGGTAAAATGTGTTTCTTTACGCACAAATTTGGTAAATTTACTATTTAATTTCAATAATTAATTTCATTTTTACTCTTTTTCAATGTAATTTTACTAATTTTGTGTTTAAAAACTTAAGCATAATTTTTTTTTATTTACATACACAGAGTGAATTTACCCAACTTATAGTAGGAGTACAGTTTCCTTCTATAAGTTTGGTAAATTTCAACCGAAATTAATTATTAAAATTTGTACTCACCAAATTTATTGGGTGTCGTAACCATAGTACTCTTTTCACTTCGGTTGGCTTTTTAGTTTTCTGTGTGGAAGTATGCACGCAGAGAAAAAACATGGTTGCAACATGATCATTGCTACTATATTGTGCTTGCTGCAATCGGGTATGGTTGTCACAACCATATTATTGGTTGTCCAACCATCAACATGGTTGCTACCATCATAATTATAGTAAAAATTTCACTATTTTATGATTACCACCTTCTACTTTATAACATGATTGGCTGTAACCATACTGTGATAACAAAAATTCTGGCTATGAAAAAAATATGATAATTATGCAACCATAAAATGCTGGCAACAATCAATGAATAATTATACATCAAATAAAACATGACTTTGACATTTACAGTCCGTATATTGTCTTGTTTTCATAAAAACAAAAATGTTTAAAAAAAAAACAATCATATATTGTTTACTAAAACTGGACAAATACCTTTCATGTGGCATTTAAACATTTCATCAATTCACATATTAAGATCCAGATTATTTTTTTTTTTTTAAACTTTAGAAGATTTTTTTCGAAAATTCCTTATACATGTAATATTATTTACAATAATCAATTCATTATCAAAAATATTCTATATAAAGTTTATATATGGATCATATTATGATAATCCAGAAATCATAATATAGTTATGGGGACCATAGTGTAATAACATTTTGAGCATACTACCATTTATAATAGAATACAACATCATAATATATTTATTTAGAATCATAATATGGTAATTTTTGGATCATAATATAACTGTAGGTCAATATTATGGTAAAATTATGGATATTTTATTATCATAATATGATAACTATAATATAGTACGACTATGGTTGGCACAACCATAAACCCAAAAATATATGATGCTCTTCGAATATGATTCTCCCAACCATGTCTTTTCTTTGCGTGTAGATTGCCAATGACTGCCAAATTTATAATCAAATTTGTGACTCGGTTGTTGTAACCGAATTCATCAGTTGTACCCAACAGAAAATATGTTCAGACAATTGATATTTGACAGTACAACAACTAAACTGCAACATGCAATTGGTAGTCAGCACGAATCCGTTTTCTGTGTATTATTTTCTTTCATTCTTTAAATTTTTAATTTAGGAATATTTGTTTTAATATCAAGAAAAATGTTTTTTAATGCAATTCATATTTGAAATGCATTTTTATAAAATTTGTCCTCTCTTCATTTCTAAAAAACGCCTATTTCTTTTTTTTAATAATACAGAAATTTTATATAATAAATATCAACATTATTGGTGTTAACTTATGGCCATAGATATGTTTTGCCAGAAAAATGTTATTGTAGGATATTGGAACTTCCAAAAAATTAAGCTCAAAATTTATAAAACAACTTACGTAAAATCAAGCAACGTATTCACCCATTCATTTATTTACTTAACTCGTACTTTGAGAAATGGGTTGAATGCCGGTTATAAATTAAAAATTGCCGCTGTTTTAAGTATGAATAGGAACGAAACTTTCAGCCAACCACGTGTGTCTTTGTTTTATATGAACTCAAAATGAGTGTGTGGTGGCTTTACGGAATCATTTGCATTTTGGCCTGGCCTGATTATGAAAGATGCTGCGTAGCTGATAAATGATGCTACAATAAGAGACACATTTAAGCTTGGCAAGCGACCGACCGACCCCACCATGAATGAATGAATGAACGAACGAACGATTTAAACTATAAATTTAAAGTGTGTTTTATTTGTTCATTTAGTACATACATACCAACATACTTTTTCTTTATGGCCAACAAGAGGGGGTGTGTTGGCCTTGTCTTTATAACAATTTCATCTGTGCGAAAGTAGTTGGTTTAACAAAAATTAAATGTAATATTCTATTCCAGAATAAACGCATAAGCAGCGGTTAAAATTGCTTAAAACCTAAAACGAATTAACCCCTTGCTGAGCTTTAAGTGAAAACCATCTTCCTAGTCAGCTTTAGCTATTACTTCATTACAATAAGTAGCAATATAAGTAAGTTGTATGTATGAAAAACCCCAGGGAATTTTATTTCACTTAAGTTACCCTTAAAAATGATGTTGTCGTCCATATACAAAAACCAACCATAACCTTACTTAATCAAAATAACTCAAACTATATTTTGTTTTATGAAATATCTCCTTTACATCATCAGTAGGAGTAGCATTTGTCCTTTTAAACATTTTCATTAACCACCCCACATAATTCTCTTCTTACCCGCTGCCCTTCTCTCACTCCTTCCGACTTGTGTGAAATGTAAGAAACAGCAAATAAAAAAAAAATACAAGATTTGAAAATCTTTCCTAATAAATAAAACTTTATCTTTTGGTTTCACAAGAAAACCACCTTCAATTCTAATTGCAGTCACTTTATTTATAATCAAATGTCCGTCAAGAAGTTAATGAAGTGAGTAATTTCTTAAGCAATTATCTCTTTAGTGGTGAATGCGATGGTGAGTGATGCTAATGCTGGAAGTCGCAATGATTGTGATGACGGCGCGATGGCGATATTGAAAATGAATGTTGTATGAGTTTTCGCCAATAAACATTGTTAAAATTTTAATTGATTTCAAAGACTTTTGCTAATTTAAGTATCAAGAATTAATCATGAAAAAATAAAGAGATAAAGGAAAGGATTTATAAAAGGATTCATTCGCCACAAAAGAGAAAAAAAAATAAATATTATAAAGAGTGAAGCAATTAATTGCAGATAATTTATTGGTTTAAGCACACATTGATTTATGTTTAAAAGTTAACGCTGTCATTTATACTTCAATGAAATTTCATATTTTAAGCATAAATATTGACTGTTCAAGGGCTTTATATAGCGACATATGGTTGAAAATATTTGAATAATTTTATGGAATTTGAAAGCATCTAAATAAAGTAAATTTAAACTTTATGGCATACGAGTATAAAATGAGTTTGGAAAATTTGAATTTAATAATAAAATTAAAGAAATAATTTATTTACATACTGTGAGAGTCAATAGAAACTGTGCACGTTACTCTATTATGTTTTAGCAAAATCCCGACGTCGCTATTGATTGGGTTATGATATATACGGCTCTCCTCTTGGAACTCATCCATATAGGTCAATTAAGAAGACCCCGGCCTGACACATAAATGGCGCTACTAGACAGATATGAATCGATATGATTTTTAGTTAGCCCAAACCTTCAAAAGACACGTGTATAAACTTGACAGCCGTAGGATCAGTAGTTTGTGAATTATAGCATTTGGAGTGAAGAAACTTTTTTATTGTGAAAAAAATGGATAAAAATGAATTTGCGTGCTAATAAAATATTGCTTTTTGAAGGGAAAAAATACAGTTCTTGAATATTTTAACAGCACTTTTTGATAAACGTATAAAATTTTTGCAATAATAATGGACTACTATGTAAGTTATTTTATCGTATTTAGGATGTGTAAGCAAATTGTGTTTGGAATCCATCAACTATTACACGCCAATTTGGATGACACTCGGATATGTGATAGAGAATGAAAATATAAAGTTTACTAAGATGTATTTATATCCCAAGGACTGTTCTCATAAATTTTTATCGCAAACTTATCGACAGTTTATATTCAATATCCTCGCTGAACCAAAATTCAAAAAAACTGATTTATGCCTAAATTCTTAAAGTATCAATATAACTTCTACAATATTTGTTAAATTAGAGTACTGAATCCTACGTTTAAAAATAATATAATATTTACGTTTTTCGCGGCGCTATGGTTGATAGAGTGTATTGAAAAATTCCAAAATATTTGTTTGATGATATAGGGTATTGCACAGTACAAAATTATATAATTTACAAGACAGACAAAAAAATGATTTATGCTCAAATTCTTAAAATGTGAAACAATCTATCTTCCATAATATTTGTTAAATATGAAAACTGAATCCCACATATAAAACTAATATAATATTATACGTTATTCGCGGCCCTATTTTTGATATAGTGTATTTCAATTGAAGCACCCAGTGCAACAACAAGATAACTCCACTTTTTAAAATGTTGAGAAAATCAAAATAAACTTTCTCAAAAATAAGAAACCAAAAGAATTGCTAAATATTATTTAATTTTGAAAAGAAAAAATCAAAACAAATTTGTTTAATTCAAAAACATATTACAAAGTTTTATTTTAAATAAAAAAAAATAATTTTGCTTTTGGACTTGTCCTGTTTTTGCACCGATATTGGTAAAAATTAAAGGGGTCCTTCGTTGTCATCTTCATAGTCAGTGTTTTCATATAAATGTATATCCGATGGAGGAACATACTTTTGTGCCAAGCTCATAACATCGTCATATTTTTTCGGGTTGAGGGCTAGATTAGTTGTGTATAAAAGTTTTGGCTCGAAGGGGTTATCCTGGAAGTTTGCTTTCATTGCTTTCATTGCTATATCGAATTTTGTTAATGGCCCATGGTGATTACAAGAAGCTGAAATACTTGCGACATTTTCCTCTTTTTTGTAGCAAAATCTTCGATATTTTGAAATGGTCCATTTAATATGATCTTTGTTCGTGACTGTTTTTTTGTAAAACGGAGCCAAACTCGTTTTAAAATCAAATATGTTCGCATTGCTCACTGATATAACTTTAAATTTTTTGGAAGACTTTTCCACTAAATTCTGCCAGTCTTTTGGCAGGTAAAGGCGTTCTACTCGACGTTTCTGTTTCTCTATAACGCCAAAAGAGCGATCGCAGGGCAAAAAACTGTGTCCTGGTTCTGGCAAGTGATGTTCAATAAGGCTTATATTTTTGTGTTTTACAACAGCATATAAATATTGGACAAGAGTGTTGTTTTTATTTTGAGCACCGCAATTATCGGAAAATAAATATAATTTTCTCACAGTTTCACTCATAATGTGTTCAATAAAATGATGCAAAAAGCTGATTACTTCATTTGGACCTTTTTTCCCGATTGTCTCCAGGACAACTCCAGGAGATGTCGTGTTCTTGCTCCGTTTTGAAAACAAAACTTCAAAGTTTCAGAGTTTCCGTATCCTAGAGTTAAGTTAGATGTGTTTTTTGTGCACCGAACGACGCAGATTTTTTTTTTTGGTTTTTTCTGCATTAAAAAAGCTATTTCGCAAAAAAGTGGAGTTATCCGGTTGTTGCATTGGGTGCTTCAATTGCAAAATTCTAATATTTTTTGGCTGATAGAGGGTATTGCATAGTAAAACATAATATATATATTTTGCAGTTTTATTAAAGATTTAGTTTTTTCCACATATAGCAACTAAAACACAAAACAATTAAACAAAAATCATATAATTTTTGTAATTACTTTGACTTTATATGAACAAAATTATCATAAATGTAATACTCGTAATATTATTGTAATATAACATACTTTATATCCTAAGATATTTTATGCATTACACACCGAGAAGCATAACTTATTGTAGAATAGTTAATTATGTAATTTTACGAGCAAAAATGGTCAAGAACTGATTTCGATTAAATTAATGTTTTTTGAACCACATATACTCAACGAAGGATTTGGTTTTAAATTAAAAAGTTGTATTTCAAATAACGGCTTTTAACTGAACATTTTGCTATCAAAAACACATTTTAATGAAAAATTTTGAGGGTGTTATTTTCATTTTATGAGCTTTATATAATATTTGTGCAGTCTTTCATTTCATTCATGAAAATCTATAAAATGTTTCATCATATTTATGATATATGAAATTTCAACATAAATATGTTGAATATTTTGCAGTTAGTGTATTATATTTATATTAAAAATCTTTATACTTAATTTAGCTCAGTCATTTTTTAAAGTCTACACAAGCCTGAATAAGTACATTCCATCTACGATTTTTCTGCATTCTAGTATTTTAGTATATTTGTCAAAGGTAATTCTTTGTTTAAATCCATTGCAATTAATGAAACCAGACCTTTAAAATTATTATCATTAAAAAACAAATAATAATGATCTCATTGCAAGTGATATCAATTCATTTATAATGAAATTATCAGTTAATAAGTCCACTCAATTAATTAGTCCCATGTATGATTTATATTTATATTTTAAATGTCTTTTATAAAGATACTTTAGAAATATGTAAGCACGAAATTTTTGTAAAAGCATATTTTCCACAAAGTGAAGTCTTCCACTTTTTATATAAATTTGCATTTTTTAATAAAATGTATTTAAGATTCTGATTCAATTTTCTTAAATTTGCAAAACTTGTATATAATTCTTTGTTTTGAAAATAACCACAAATTTGGTTTAATTATAATTTGTTCGAGTTGAATGAAAATGAAACTCTATACCCTATTTAAAGCATAATATGGCAGTTATATAACATTTGATAAAATACTTAAATATTTTATACGCAAAAACTTGTTTCTTGCCTACAACAAATAGATGTGCCTTTAAACAAAATATGCAAATTCTAAAGGAAGCTGTTTGAAAACTTAAGTAATCAATTTTAAAATTTTGTAACGCATTTTAGTCAACAAAAAAAAAATTATATTACAAGTTTGTTAACAAATAATTTAAAATTACTTTTTTTCTCATTTCATGCTGGTCCTGAAGGTGGTGTTTGTATAAACAATTACTAAGAAAATATCGTAACGTAATTATATTAGACAATAATACTAATAATTGATCCTCTTTTACAGATCCTTATCATCTTGCTTTACCTCAAAACTTGCAACAGTATTCAACAAATTTTTACTACACCAATACAGCAGTTGCTGCAGCAGCCGCAACGCAACAATATCATTCACATCACACCCATCATCAATCTCCAACAGAAGTAGCAGCTGTAGCGGCAGCATCATCGTCATCACTATCACCTACAATGCGACCTCATCAAATAAGTTATGAAAATTCTCTATTAATGCCTCAACATCATCTGTTGTCATCAACAACCTACAATATGGAACGACGATAGCACCAAATGTAGTTTAATTTAGAATTTGTCCATATAATCTGAAATAACATGAAAAGAAAACACCCAGTTGGTTATTTTCCAAAGACGTCTCTTGTGAGGCTACATTGTGACATGTTAAGATTCGATTAGTTTGTTGAATGGACGACTTGCTCAATTATTTCGTTGGCTTTACTTCATGTTAATGTGTCATTGCGACTTTTAGAAAGAACAACTGAAATAAGTTCAAGTCGGACATACCGGCTATGGAATATCCTGCGGTTGAAAATCCCTATATGAGCAGTAACTAGACCACTAGACCTATATAAGTCAGTGTAAATAATTTCTGATTCTAATTCGATCGTTATACTAAAATATTTTACTTGTTGCAAACATCAGCACAAACTTTTTATACCCTGCCCACCTAGTGGTGTGGGGTATTAAACAAAAGTTTTAACAAGGGAATTCCTCCACAGCTTGCACGACGATTTCGATGAAAGTCGGATATGCAATATAGAATCCAAGGTTGAACTCATATCTTTAAATGGGTTAGAAAAAGAAAAAGTTTGATATTCATTTTGCCTATTTTTTGCACAGGCTTGTCAAGTTATTGAAAAAGTAATAAAAGGTGGTTACACTAAAAGTTCATTTAAATCCGAGAAACCTCGATTAATGAAAAAAGAGAAAAATCGTGTTTAATGAAATTTAATGAAGAATATTATATGTATGTGTATATCTCTGTACGGAGTATAAAGTATTAACAACTAAATAACATTTGTAAAAAAAACCATTGCTACTACGCTAACCACTATAAGTTCGTACAGCTTAATTATATTGTAATTTATTAACTTTGAAGAACAGCAGTTTCCATAAAAATAACAATTTTTCCATGATTTTTTTACTTAACTTTATTCTTTATTAACAACAATAACTTAACATATATTTCATAAGAAACTTTTTTTTTAACATAATAAATTCATCAGGTACTTAAAATGTATTCCATTAAAAAGTGACCATTATAAGTTGGTACATCTTATAAAGATTGTATTAATATTGGTTAACGTCAGTATTAGCCTTAAATACAGCATTAATTTTTCTGTTCATGGAAATTATTAAGTCATGGCATTCATCTGCTGTTACGAAATCCCATATTTCTTGATTTTTTCTCTTTAAGCCAGCAATTGTAGTTTGGGGATCATTTCTGAGTCTTCTTTTCATGATTGACCAAACAGACACTATTGGATTTAGGTGCGGACTAGAAGATGACCTATTCAAAACATTTATATTGTTTTTCAGGAACCATTATTTTGTCATTTTAGCTGTATGGGCCGGTGCTCCATCTTGTTGGAAAGTGAATTCTCTAAAAGAACTTAATTTTTCTGCAGATGAAATTAAATGTTCTTCAGGAATATTTATGTAGCGGACTGCATTTACCGTATTTTAAAAAAAATATAGTACACCTAACCTTTTGGCAGCCATGCATCCCCATATAATAACGCTGCCAGGGAACTTTACAGTACGCTTAAGACAATCACGATGGCATGCTTCCTTCTTGGCTCGTATGACTGTTGTACGCGTATTATCCATACACAGCTCGAACTTGGATTCATCAGTAAATATTGTCGTATTCCACAGTCCTTGGGTCTAAGACTGTCTATCCTTAGCCCACAGTAGTCTTTTCTCTCTGGATCTTGTTTAAAAAAGGTTTTGCTTTTACCCGATAAAATTAAATTTTTGTATAAATTTATTACTCACCTTGTAGAAACCATAACTCAGCTTTTTAATTATTTTCTGGTAGTTTCTTTTCCAATAGGTCTTTCAATTGAAGATTACCACGCCGTCGCCAAAGTTCTGATCGTATTTCTTCCATTTTTTTTTTTTTAATAATTCTATTTCTCTTGGCATTATTCTCGAAATTTATCCCTTATTTTTGTTATTGTTAACAATTTTTATACCCTTCACCATAGGTGGAAGGGTATATATAAGTTTGTCATTCCGTTTGTAATTTCTACAATATTGATCTTAGACCCTATAAAGTATATATATTCTGGGTCCTTATGAAGAGCGAAGTTGATTTAACGATGTCCGTCTGTCCGTCTGTGTGTTGAAATGGGTTTTCCGAAGAACGCAGGCATGATGAGGACTTGATTGTTTTTTATTTATGTTACATGTATGTGATCCATTTCTGTTTGCTATTAAAAATCAGACAGATCGGTTAATAAATGACTGAGATATTACCAAAAAAACAGGACTACCTCTAATTTTTTCCGTAAAATCCCTTTGTTTAATATGTATGTAGAATTTTACGCATAACAAACACATCCATGTGTTAAACTTCTTTTCTTTCATTTCCACACACATGCAAAGATTTGTCATTTAAATAAAAACTAAACAAATCTCCAATGAACGAAGACTTTTATATATGTACCTCTATTGACGATGATTTTGTGTGACCTTCAATAGCTCAGTTGTCTAGACGCTATGTCACAAATACTTTTTTTCTCTAAGGCCGCGGGTTCGAATCCCGGTCAATTCACTTTTTTTTGCACATTTTTTTTTTTATTATTTTCTTAAGACTTTTTTTTGTTTATTTTTGGTTTTTTTTAACATTTAATAATTAATTAATATAAAATTTTATATTAATAATTAAATAATCCATAAATAGGCTAAAAACATCAAAATTTTTATAAAAACCCTCTGATACAAACAAAATACAAACGGTTTTATTTCTATTTTTTGTTCCGATTTAAAAGAATTTATAAAAAGATTCTTAAACCATTTTATTTCTCATATATTAAGAAAATTTTATGCATAATTTCCTTTTGAGTGCAACTATTTTAGGTCATAACTTATAATAATTTATAAAAAAAAAAAATATAAACTATTTTCCTTTAAATTTTTAAAATTAAGCTAACGAAATTAAAAATATTTTTAATAAAAAAAGCGGAATAAAATCCCAAATGCAAATTTGCCAGGTAAATCAAACGTTTTTGTAGAAATAAAACACATGCAGTTCTAGTGATTTCTTTTAACGATTTGTTGAAATTCTTTTCTTTCACCTCTTCACCTTTTATACACAAACAACAAACACTATTCTAGAGCTGTAATATGACCTATGGATACGTCTTATATAGCAAAAGATCGAAAATCTTTAGTATAACAAATTTGCTCGGAAATATCGGTTCAGATAAACATTAATTTTTTTAAATACCTATTTTCTGGAACCATAAATCTTCCCGAGTCCAAGTTTTATCACCAAACTAAATGGTTAATTTCCTCTTAAAAGCGTCAGTATATAAATCTGTCCATTCCATATATGTCCATATATAACCTTCAGTTTTTTCCCAACCATGGTGAAGGGTATATAAGATTCGGCATAGCCGAATTTAGCCGCTCTTACTTGTTTTTGTATGATTTCACATTATATTGCACTGAAGATCTTTATAAATTCAAATCTTTTCTATTTCTTTATAAGATTTTCCGTTTTTTACTCTATCAATTTTTATCTGACGGACTTCACTTGAAATTGCTCTACAGCGCGTCATTTGGATTTTTTCACTTTGGATCAATACACTTGAAAACTCTTCACAAGAAAGAAAAAAATATATCAACAAAACTTGGTTTTAAATGAAAATAACGAAACTTTATAAAGGGTGTCCCAAGAAAAACGCAATTTTTAAATTTTAAATAAAACACAGATATTTAAAAAAAAATCGTGAAACTTTATTATATCGTAAAGTAGACAGAATGAGGTTATGTATGGAACAATATATCGTGCAGATGGCCGCCGCGGCTTTGCTGGCATGCACGCGATCTTTTAATGAAATTTTCAATGACCGTTTTGCATGAATGCTGCGGTATTTTATTAATGCAGCGTCCAATTTCCTCTTTTAAGGCCTGAGTCGTCGTCGCGTAAACCATCGACTTCAAAAAACCCCAAAGAAAAAAATCTAATGGTGTTAAATCGCACGATCTAGGTGGCCAATTCTGATCTCCAAAACGCGAAATAACACGACCGGGAAATGACTGATGCAGCAATTGAATTGTTTCTCTGGCTGTATGACATGTGGCGCCGTCTTGTTGGAACCACATGCCCTCCACATTAATTTCTTCAATTCTGGGCAAGAAAAAACTGGTTATCATTTCACGATACCGAACACCATTGACTGTTTGCGCTTGACCTGCCTCATTTTTATAAAAAAAAGGTCCAATGATTCCTCCAGCCCAAAAACCACACCACACAGTGACACGTTGAGGATGCATTTGCTTCTCGTGAATCACTCGAGGATTTTCCTCACCCCAAATGACACAATTCTGCCTATTGACGAAGCCATCAAGATGAAAAAGGGCCTCGTCACTGAAGATGATTTTATCGGCAAAATCAGCATTTTCATGTTGTCTCTCCAATACCCAATTAACGAACTCCCTTCGCTGTCCATGGTCAGCTGGCTTCAGTTCCTGAGTCAATTGAACTTTGTATGCATGAAGATGCAAATCTTTCGTCAAAATTCGCTGCAAAGTGGATTTGGAGACACCAATTTGCTGAGCTCGGTGTCGAATTGAGGTGGATGGAGTTTGAGCGACATCATCACGTACAGCTGCGACATTTTCGGTCGATCGACCTGGTCGATGGCGCGTTGTTGTCTTTACATCACTAACAGACCCAGTTTCGGCAAATTTATCCATTAATCTCTTTACAGTTGACTCTTTTGGAGCATTATTGTGACCCCAAATTGATCGCAATTTGCGAACTGTAGCCGCAAAACTTTCACCATTTTGGTAAAACAATTTCACAATGAGAATGCGTTGTTCATTCGTGTAGCGCTACATTTTTACTAACCTCGTACCTTCTACTAGCAAACAATAACAATTGTTCAAATGTCAAACAATGACACTTCGAATGTTGACAGATTTAAAAATTGCGTTCTTCTTGAGACACCCTTTACATTGTACGAACTTTCTGTGGTCAAATTTTAAAAGCCATACTAAAAGGAACTTTTCAAAAACAGGGTCGCAATTAAATGAAATTATTAACTGCAAAAAACAAAATACATTAGTTGAAATTTAAAGTACTGTCCATACGCTTTTCAAAACACCAACAATTTTAAAAATATTTACGGAATTCAATGTTTTGTACTATTTTGAAAACTATATACTAGAATAAAATAAAGCTGTACGAACTTATAGTGGTTAGGGTAATATATACCAAGCCAATTGAAATATCTTTCCACTAATAGCACTTTTTTAATACAGATTTTAGACAAAATACTAAATAATTATAAAACAAAAAGGTACGAATTTTTCTATAGTTTTTTACTTTTAAAAGTCGAAAATTATAAACACAGTAAACCTTAAGTTAAACCTGATAACATATCCGAGTTTCACTCAAATCCGCGTGTAAGCTTTGGGGTGATACAAGGGAAAAATAAAGTTTCCCGATGATGCACCACTTACATACTTGGGAATTTTTCATTATCATTGAAATCTTATTTTAATTAGATGACACTAATGAAAATGAAAAAATTTTATTACCATTTAATGGTACTGAATGTTTTTTCATTACTAATGGTAATGAAATAGCACAAATGCATAAAAAACTAATTACAAAAAATGTATACGATTTGAAACTTATTAAAGTAGCTTTATTTAAAATAATAAAACAAAATACAAAAATATACAAATATTAACCCGCATAAATATTTATAAACATAAATACAGGTTGTCCGCCGGGAAGTTATACTACTTTGTTTTGACGCCATTCTGGTAAACATTAGTCTTGACAGTTCATATTTGGCAGTCGTGAAGTAGACACGTGGCAAATTTATTATGGAAAAATATTCGATAAACCAATGTGTTTTAGTCGTTAAAACAGCTCGACCATAACAACCCCGATTTTCATGAAAAAATCATAATGAGTGCAAGGCACATTTTCCTTTGAATGGATATGTGAACAAACAGAATAGTCGGTTCTGGGCAATAGAAAACCCTCAAATTATTCATCACTCACCGTTGCATGCATTAAAACTGACAGTCTGGTGTGCAATTTGGTCAGGAGGAATCATTGGACCTTACTTCTTTGAAAATGAAAACGGCGTAACGGAAACTGTGAATAGGGAGCGATATCGTGATATGATTGAAAACTTTTTAATGCCACAACTGCATGCTTTGGGCTTGATTAACATATTGTATCAACAAGACGGTGCCACATCGCATACAGCCAGGATTACAATGGAATTACTTCGAGACAAGTTATTTCAAGAAATGGTGATGATGATTGACCTCCTCGGTCGCCTGATTTGACTGCTCCGGACTTCTTTTTGTGGGGATATCTGAAAGACAAGGTTTAAACAAACCAGAAACGCTTGAGCAACTCAAACAAAATATTCGTGATGAAATTAATGAAATACCGCGTGAAATGTGTGAGAATGTAATGAAAAATGTGCTCAAAAGGGCTCGCATTTGTGAGGCTTACAGAGGCGGGCATTTATATGATATTGTATTCCATACATAATTGCCGACATTAAATAAAACATTTATCAATATAAGATCCATTCTCTTTCATTTAATCAAAAATTATAAACAAACAAAGTGGTATACCTTCCCGGCGGACACCCTGTATTTACACATAAAATGACGGGTAATAATACTAATGTTTTCTTTTAATTGTTGCATTAGTAATAGTAATGAAGTTCAAAAACAATTGCCACTAATTAATGAAACAATGGAAATGAAATATATTTCATTACAATTGTTATCAATGCAATGGTAATGAAATCATAAATTAATTAGTCCTCTTAATTCATTAGTCCCATGTATAATATTAAAATAATATTAATATTGAGTTCCTAAAAAGAGTTATATAATTCCGTAGGGATCTCTTACACTCAATTTTAAAAGGATTTGATGGAAACATATTTCAGTTAATGTTTTTTTTAACCCAAGTTAAGAAAATTATGACGTTTTAAGAAAAGATGAAAAGATTCAAAATTTAACAGATTTATCGATCTATTGACACCGATTATTCGGGTCGAATGATTGTATGAGTTTAAAATTATCTATTTCGACTTCAAGCGAAAAAGAGGTCTTAATTGATAAATCGAATTGGAAACACTAGTTTCATATGATAGATACATTTGTTCGCAACTTTTTTTCGAATATATTTTTGTTTCATAAATTTGTTCAGAACAAAAACAAAAATAAATTAAAAAAATTAAATAGGAGTAAATTTTCGATACAACTTTTTAACTCTTAGACGTTAGTTTGGGTAGATGAAAATGTACAATATTTTACCCGTTTATATCTATGATTTCAACTAGTCCTGCAATTTGATACAAGGGCGGATCAATAAGTCCGTGACTTTTTGAACTTCCCTCGTAGTTATATAAAATGCAACATTGCTCCCATCAAGTACGACCTGTTAATAGACTACTGTCAAATTTTGAGCAAATTCCGTCATTTACTTTGCGTTTAACAACCTCGTGGAGTTTTTTAAAAATGGAAATAAGTGAATTTCGAGTGCTCATTAAACATTATTTTTTGCGAAAAAAAACCGTCAATCAAACCAAGGAAAAGCTTGATAAATACTATGGGGACCCTGCACTATCGATTTCAATGGTAAAAAAGTGGTTTACTGACTTTCGTTGTGGTTCGGGTCAATACACCCGAAAATGTCGAAAAAATCCACGATATAGAGTTGGCCGTTCGAAGAGTAAAAGTGCGTGAGATTGTTGATGCCTTAGGCTTTTCATAAGGTAGTATGATTTCGATTTTAAATGATCAGTTGGATTTCAGAAAGCTGTCTGATGGGTGCCGCGTTTACTCTCAATTGACCATAATGCACGGGTGTACACGTGTGTAGTCTCAATGGCAAAATTCAATGAATTGGGCTACGGATTGGTACCTTATCCGCCATATTCTCCGGATGTAGCCCCCAGTGACTATTTCCTATTTCCAAACCTAAAAAAATGGCCCGGTGGAAAGATACTTAGCTCCAACGATGAAATTATTGATCAAACAAATGCCTATTTTATGGACCTCGAAAAATCCTATTTTTTGGAAGGAATACAAAAATTGGAGAAACGTTGGACTAAGTGTATTGAGCTAAAAGCAGATTATGTTGAAAAATATTTTTTTGCAAAAAAAAAACTGTGTTTTATTTAAAAAGTCATGGACTTATTGATCCGCCCTCGAAGTTACACATTAAAGAATATATTTTGTATTGCATTACACTAAAAAGGCGTCGCACAGTGCTTTGTCCCATAGGCAAAAATCAAAAATTAAGCATGGGCTCAAATTGTTCTTAAAAGTACTTTTTTTGAAAGACAAGAAGTTAACTGAAATAAATATGCAAAAACAAATTTAGTCTGATTGCTTTCGCCGTCAGTAGAGGGCGCCAAAGTTAGAAAATATTAGGCAAAAATTACTGAACAAAAAATATTGTTTTCAGTTGTTTCACGAAAATAATTCTCAAAAATATATTTTTTTAAATACTGATTTAAAGTTTTATTTTTTGAATACTTAGATATATTTGTAGTTAACCTTTAATACACTATTTAATATATATTTGAAAACAAATATTTTTTACAACTCCACAAAATAGGTTTTTTTTGGTGAAAATTCGAAAATTTCTTAAGTTTGATGGAGTATAAAAAAAATTATATAAAATTAAATAATTTTTTATTTCGGTTTTTGTAAGTCTATAATATTAACTAACAAAAAATATTTAAAAAAGTGCCGGTTTTTCACAAAAAATCAAAATATTGGCTTTTGTAAAAATGGCTAAATTTGTGATTTTTACCGCATTTGTTTGAAAAAATGTATTATCTTTGATTGAGTATAAAAAAAAAATATATAAAATTATACAACTTTTTATTTCGGCTTTTCTAAGTCTATAATTTGGAAATTTTTTCCGAATCGGATAAAATCTCTTGTACCTAGTTTTATCCGAATTGGATACAAAATTTTGCATATCAACCGTACAAATTATTCTTCTAGTTCCCGATTACCTAGTATTCTTATGGAAAATTTTACTATTTTTGATAGAGCATAAAAAATTATATAAAATTATACAAGTTTTGTTAGATTTTTTAAATCGGATAAAAACTCGTGTACCTAATTTTATGCGAATCGAATAAAAATTATAATTAGTATTATTTAAATTAGAGTTAGTTAAAGTGTTTGTACTTGAAAATATTTTACTTAAAAAAAAAAATATACATAATCAATTAGCCATCACTCTTGTTATATGTAAGTTGATATCGAAAATGGTCTATACTATTTTTTTTACAAAAATCAGCATAGGTAACCGCATTTATTGGTCGAATAACATGTTTTTAAAGCAAAGAATAGTTTTGACATTTTTTCACACAATCGAAACTTGCAAACATTTTAAAAAAATGTATCAATTCGGACAATGCTTCATGTAGAGTGCATTTCCAAAAAATTATAAAATTGCATTGAAAACGATTGCTATCATTCTTAAACAAATTTAACATTATTTTGAAGTTATTTTACAAAATTTGAAGGAATAAGTGTGGCCCTTTTAAAATTATCAATTTTTGACATATTTTCTCTATACATATGTATATACATAATGAAGCCATTTTGTAAAATTTATTTTATAATTGTAAAGTTATATTTTTCGATAATGGTAAATTGTATTTAAAATTGTGTATAGTTGCTTTTTTGATATCTGTGTAAAAAAATAAAATCCCAGAAGTATATATCTGTATTAATAAATGGCAAAATTGGGAAAAACTTAGTTTTTGAGAAAAAGGGCATGTGGGAGAAAGTCAAGTACTTGTACCGAATAAAAAAAATCTCCAGAGATCTAAAAAGTATCTTTTTAAAACTTATTATCCGTTTTTAGTGCATTCTGATCATTAATGTAGCTAAAATTCAGTTTTTGAGGAAAAGGATATATGGGAGGTAGTAATGTCCTTGCACCGAATGAAACGAAAATTGTCACAGAGCAAAAAAGTATAATTTCATAAACTATTCCGAATTCTTACTGTATTCTTATCATTGATGTAGCCAAAATGTAGATTTTAAGAAAAAGGATATATGGGAGGTTGTTATGTCCTTGCTCCGAATGAAACAAAATTAATCACTTAGCTAAATGACATAATTTAACAGAGATTTACCAATTTTTGCTTCATTCTGCTCATAATAGTAGCTGGAATTAAACTTTTAAATTTAAGGATGTATCGGAAATAGGCGTGTCCTTGGGCCGATTTTTTCGAAACTTCAAATTTTTCTTAATTTAGATATTCTGAGCCAGCATACCAAATTTCAAGTTTCTGCGACAACTCCTCTAATTTTGCCGATTCACTATATGGGGACAAAGCACTGTGCGTCGGTGGTAGAAACAAGTTTTAAGGCCTTTCAACTGACAAAACTACCACACTTCCATCTTTTAATCCCAATCAAAACAGTCTTCACATGTCTATATCTTGTAGTTTAACATTTGACATTGTATTTTAAAACAATATTTCCAACTGGGATATTAAACAATTATATTTTAATTTAAAGATAAAACAGAAATGTTCATCTGTTAAAAAAAAAATTAAACAAAAATCACTAACTGGGCACAAGTGCAAAAGAGAAAAAAAAAAAGAACTAATAAGAACCAAATATTGTGTTGTATTGTTTATAGTATTATAATTATTTTTTTTATCATAACTATTGATTTATTATTATTATTATTATTTTTAATTTAAAATTATGTATTATTGATTTTTTAAAAACTAAAAGCATTTCTTTCGGTATCCTCCTATTTTAAATAGAAAACAATACTTAATACTTATTATTAGATAATTTAGATACAACAAAAACAAAATTAAATAAAATTTAATTTAATTGTATACGTATCAATATAGAAGTTTAACTTTTCAATTCCATTCACAACTACAACAACTATGTATACACTATGTACTAATTTAGTTTTTTTTTTTGTTTTAAACAAATTATAAAAATCAAATAAATGCTAAATAAAAATTGTTATGTTCAATAAAAATCTATGTATGCATGAATAGTTTGTACAGCTCCTAAGCAAAATACTATGACCAGTCATACTTTTAACTGGCAAAATATCGAGTAGACTATTTTCGGGCACGTAAACTAAAAATATTAGCAAAAAGTTTAATAAATTATAAATATGTAGATCACTTTTTTATGAAGCCAAAATTATTTAGTTGGCGTGATTTTAAATTGAAAATCGCAATATTTAAATATCGTTAATCACCCCGATGTAAATACTGTTAAATATTGTTAGAATTTAAGTCGAGAATTAAGTAAAATTTCGGTTACATTTTTAAAACAATTGAACCAATATGTATTGAATTACACTGGAATTCTATTGTTTAAGACTAACATCTAAGTATATATTCACTTGAAGTTTTATATTAAATTTTGTTGTAATTCAAGAATAATTCATGTTCCAAAAATTTAACATTTGAACTTTAGTAGTGTTTATTGGGTTAAAACCCAGGAAAACTTGCATCAAATCTAGAACTACTTCTACAACTAATTATGTTGTTCTAATTTGGCGTTGTCATCCATGATTTTTATTTGAATACGAGTATGTCACCCTAGTAACTAATTCTAGGGAATTGTTTGAGGTACTAGATCTACGGAAATGTTCAAGAACCTATTCTTGTATCCCTGATTTTTAAATGAAATTGTAACGCTTGGAACTAGTTGCAAGAACTCTTTCCAGACAGATCGGTTTTAAGATTAAAATAATAAGCCATACTCGAAAATGTACTGAAAAATTTGATTGATCGGTTGAGGTACTGCCGAGCCAGTCGTGGTTGTTATATGAATGATATTGTGTTCCATTCTAAATGACAAAGTTCAACTTTCCAATTAAACCAGATATTTGAAAAAATAATCAGTAATTTTTTTATAGCCGATTCAAATGTAATATTTTCAATGGCCCACCCTATATATTTATAAATATTTGAATTACAAAAAATCGATTGTTGTTGTTTTTTGAAAGTTATTTAAGGTCAGATTTAAGGTTTGCTGAAATATTAGTCACAGAGCTTGAAACTGATTAAGTTTTTAAAACATCTTTTTAAAATTAATTCGAATGAAAAATATTATTTACTTTTTATATAAAAACGGTACAGAATAAAGGGTTGCCCAAATACAAGAATATTTAAAAATTAAATAAAATGAACTAAATTTAATTTATTTTCGTATATTATGGCTTTTTTAGAAATTTATTTCTATTATTTAGCTCAACCTGACAGTCCAATATTCCAAGAATATTATGAGGGTTTCTGGTTCTACCTCACGAAAGGCTCAGGCGATATTAGAACTGAGGGTGTGGATCGTTTCTGATTCATTCGCATAGCATCAGTCTTTAACGGCAAACTACAACAACAATCGATTGTTTGATGCACTATGCGACATGGTGCACCATCCTGCTGAAACCAAAGATTATCCAAATTAATATCTTCCATTTAAGCCTATAAAAGTCTGTAATCATGTATCTGTAGCGATCGCCAATGACTAAAATGGCGTTTCCAGTAGCATTTTCAAAAAAAAGGCCAATAATGCCACACCCCATAATCCACACCAAACTGTCACTTTGGATGCATTGGCTTCTTGTTTGTTCAACGAAAAGATGATTTTTCGGCTAAATTCTATGTCCGATAGGAGCTTCCACTAGCTAGCCAGTCTCACGAACTTTATGCACACATTTGGTTACAGCACGCGTGATGGATTATTAATTTCGGCCCAAACTTATTTTCAACAAACGCACAATTTGGGCAACACGGCACTAACTTTTGAAATAAATTTGCAATATTTTCCAACGTTGTTCAAGCGTAAAACGACTCATTTTTGGGGATATTATACTGACTGATGGTAAATATTTCAAACAGGTGAAATCTGTCAGTATTAAATAACATATAATTTAAAAAGATACCTGTTCTTACACCATCCTGTATATATAAAATATTAAAAATATGAACATATATGATATAAAATATATGGTCATATATGAACCATATATGCCATATACCATCAAATTACAAATCCGAACATATATGAGACTACATGCATGATCATTTTCAACAGGGAAAGCAAAATATTTTAAAATAGTCGAAGCAGTAACCCTGGACAAAGAAACCTTTATTTCAAAAATAGGAACGATACAGGTTGGTTGAAAAGTTCCTGCGCTCGAAATGAAATAATACTGTTTTTTGTTACGAAATATATTTTTTTATTCAATATAATCTCCTAGAAGCTCAATACATTTGTTCCAATGATCTTCCAATAATTTTATCCCATCCTTATAATGGTTTTCCGGAAGCTCTGCAAAATAACCGTCTACGGCTGCTATGGCCTCTTCATTCCACGAAGGAATTGTTTGATATTTCTGAAGAGATAGTAGTCACTGGGAGCCAAATCTGGTGAATAAGGTGGATATTCAAGCAATTCGTACTTTAATTCTTTGAATTTAGCCATCGTCAAAACACTTTTGTGAACAGGTGCATTGTCTTGATGAAAAATGATTTTTTTCTTCTTTAAACCAGGTCTTTTCTCACGAATTTTTTCCTTCAGCTGATCCAAAAGGCTGCAATAATATTCAGAGTTGATTGTTTTACCTTTATGAAGATAATCAATCAACAAAATTTGCTTCCTAAAAAACTGATTCCATAACCTTCTTTGCTGATCGTTGTGAATTCACTTGCTTTGGAGCTGAACAACCAGCTTCAGTCCACTGTAAACGTTCTTGTTTTAATTTAGGATCATGGTGGTAGATCCAAGTCTCATCCATAGTTATAAAACGACACAAGAAGTCGGTTTTATTCGGCTTAAAACGCTCCAAATTATGCTGAGAAATTTGTTTTCGATCCAGTTTTTGTTGAATTGTTAATGTGTGCGGCACTAACTTTCCAAACAGTTTTTTCATACGTACTCGTTCGCCTGAGATGCCTATGGCATTAGCAATTTCACGCTTAGTCAAACTTGGATCTTCACTAACCATATTATGTACCTGCTCAATGATTTCTGCTTTGGTTGCAGTTTTTGGTCGTCCTTCGCGTGGATCGTCTTTAAGGCTGGTACAACCACGTTTAAATTCACCAACCTAAAATTCAACGGTGCGTTTTGAAGGTGAGGAGTCCTTATACACTTTTAACAATTGTTCATAAATTTTCTTTGCTTTTAAACCCTTCAAAACAAAGAATCTAATGACTGCACGATATTCAATTTTTTCCATACTGAAAAAAATCAATGACACGTCAACTTCAAATGGCTTGTAAACAAAGAAAGAATTGACAGCTAGCAGTGCCATCTCTTGGTGAGCGCAGGAACTTTTCAACCAACCTGTACAGATTTAGCCAAAACCAAAATTTTTATTGTTAGTTTAATGTGGAAGGAATATGTATACAATACTTTCCAAGTTTATGTAGCTGTTTTAGAACTACACTCACAATATTATATCGTTAAAAACAACTTAAAATACATATTAAATGAATTGAAAATACAGTCAAAAAGAGGACTACTGATTTTCCATTTTATTCAACCCATTTTGTTGTTTATTTTTAATCACAAAACAATATAAAGTCGTTTAAAATAACCATCAAATTTTTACTGACAAAAAGTTAGAAAAAACTACTTATGTGGTTTGTTTTTCAAATTGAAATTTTTTTTATTTGTATGTAATTACAAAACAGAACACAACACACGTATATGTATATATTTTTATTGGCTTTGTGTGTATGTATATTTGAATAATTTCTTGTAATTTTTATTGAAATAATTTTTTTATATAAACAAACTATTTTGGTAAAAAAACAAAAAGGAATTATATCAATTTCTACATTTAACTGAAAATATCAACTCCTACTGAATGTCTGTAAATTTTTATAGTTTGTTTTTTGAATGACTGATTCAAATAGTTAAAAAATATATTTTTATGAATTTCAATTAATTTTTCATTTAAAAGCAAACTTTACGTATTACTTTTTAAATAAACTACAGTCGGTAACGGAAAATATATTGTGAGTGTAGTATCAGATTCTGGGAGCCGATGAAGTTATGTATAATAGAGTGGTTAAAAAAAAAAAAATCAAAGTTTAACTTCGCAATCTCCAAAATGTTGCCCTTATTCCTTAATGTCTAAAAATTCTCTGTGCCAGGTTTCAGCAAAATTCATTTATATTTGGAGGTAGCACAAAAAAAATTAATTTTAAGAATTAGTAATTTAAAGTAATTAATATAAAAAGCAGGGTGGACTTTAAATTAAATTATTTTTTTATACTAAACAAAACTTTCCAATAATTAATGTGCATAAAAGTAATATGAGATCGAAAGTAAAAAAAACAGTAACTTAACAAAAATACATATTTTAGTCAAAATATCACAATTTTCTGAAAAAATGTAAGTAAAAATTCAACTTGCTTGCCTTATATGTCCAACGAATCTGCAAACAAAATTGAAAACAAATGTATGATATTTAAATTATGATCGTTTTATAACTTCAATTAAATTAAATATTTTGTGATACTTTCTTAACTATCTGAAAAGGTTGTCATTGAAAAATCCAACTTGTACTTTTGCAATCAAAATATAGTTGCCGTGATCATGTTGCAACCATGTTTTTTCTCTGCGTTCATGGATGCTTTTAGAAAATATGTAATTATTTTCTGAGAAGTAGTTCCGGAAACAGTTGTTCTAGAATGAATACCAACAATTTTCCTGTGATGTTTCAGGAATAGCCTATAGATAATATTATTTAAAGACACAAAATCAATTAAAACTCATTTCATATCTTCAATCTATGAAATATTCCTGTATTGATTCACAATGAAACAAATCAGTTTGATCATAATATTTTACTTAAGAGCTGTAACTATTTATATGACAAATGTAAATAGAATTTTAAGAATTCTGTGTTGCAAGAAAAGAATTAATTGAATATTAATAAAAAAGAGAAAATAATTTAAAATTAAACGTAAATGTTTGAAGAATATTATTATTGAGCTGTATTAAAATATATTAAATATGTAAATTTAGTTTTACAAAGCTAATGATGTTAGAAATAATTTCTGATTACATAGAAATTAGATGCAAAAATATCCCAGTAGAAAGTAAAAATCCTAAGAACTGGTAGCAAAATACCTTATATCGCATTAGCATAACGTTAGCTGAAATGCAAAAGGGCGTAACTAACATTTTTTATTTGTTTACCGAAGAAGCAAAAAAACCCCAATAGTCAATTTAACAAATTCGAAAATAAATCTGATACCCAGCAAAAAAAAGGGGTTTAACTACTTACTAGCCTATTTACTCGCTTAATTACTTTTGTTCGTGATGTCCCAAAAATAATGAGTGGTCATTACCTTCTCACTTACAAAAAACACAATGTAATGGGTGGTCATTACCCTCTCGCTTACGAACAGCCAAAAAATAATGAGTACCCATTACTTTTTGGACATCGCGAACAAAAGTAATTAAGCGAGTAAATAGCCTGGTAAGTAGTTGATACCATGTTTGTGCTGGGTAGTTTTAATTATAGAATAATAAAATTTTGTGAAGAGATGCAGTTCAATCAGTACTTCATAATCACTCAACCCCATTTTAAATTTGTACAGGGCAACCAAAAAACTTGGAAAATTGAAAACATCTCAGAATTGAATTTTTCTCATAAAACCCTTATTTTTAATCGTAGAAGTCACAAATTTTGTGTATGCAAAATGAATCTTAATAATCAATTAAACCGGTTTTGAAAGTTGTTTTAGTTGCGCCCTTTTGAATTTCAGCTAACGATAAGTTCTAATTTGTGTTCTACAACCGGTTTTTTTTTTGCATGGAGTTTGACCCAAAAGCAATAGATTCTTCTCCTCTAAACCAGAACAGGTTCCTTAAGAAACAGTTTTAGAACTACTTTTAGCTGCCAGGAATCAGTTCTAGATTATGTTGCATCGAATAGAATAGATCTGGAGGTAACCAGTTTTAAAACATTTTGCTAAGATTTGCCTTTTGATTACCCCAAAAATTTTTTAGTTGTCACCTGCTTTAGCAGTCATGTTTCTATAAATGTCACTCTTTAAAAGCAGCAGTGAATGAAATGAAAAAGTTATTGTGTGATAATAAAGTATCACTAAAAAAAAACATTAAGGAATCTAAAAAAACTTTTCCTTTGCAAGACAAGCTTTTAATAGAATATAATTACGGGTGAAACAATAGAGGAATATTTCGATATTATACCAAGGACCCTATAAACCAGGATGAACAAACTACCAAATTGTTAGCCACCCATGAAGCCTTCTGTAATGGCAACTGAAAATTTTGCTGTTATTACGAGAAATTTTGCTAATTTAAGCCCAGCGGTATTTTTTGCTAATCTTAGTTACACATGTCTCCTGACGTGTAGTACAATGAAATTAGTAGAAAAATTAGTAGCCGCTACTAAATTTTAGTATACTTTTTGTAAAGTGGAATTTAAAATCTGTTTGCTAAAATTTGCAAAAAAAAATTACTAAATATTAATAATATTAATCAAATTTTTTTTATTTTATTTATTTTTTTCAAAAAATATTTTATACAAAATTAAGAAACAGTTTTTTGAAAAATATTTTAGGCAATTTTTTTTTTACTTTTAAGGTCAAATTTTAATTGTTTTAGGGCTGAATTTTAGAACAAAAAAACCTTTTAGTGTTATTTTAAGTGGATGTCCTATGTTTAGACATAGGTCGGTATATTCACTTCCGATCCGATTAATCTATGTAACATTTTAAGGCAATTTAAGTTTGTAGGTGTAAGTTTTAATTAGAAATAACATTTCCTTCAATATACACTTTTTTCTAATAAGTATTTTTTTTTTTTTTGCTTATTTTAGCAAATCGGTTTTCAAACATTTTTTAAATTATTTCTGAAAGAAGCAACAAAAATTTGTAAATATTTTGTAAAAACTCTGTAATATGTAAAATGTAAATAGCAAAAATATTTGCTAAATAATATTTGTTTTACTAAAAATCAGTACAAAAATAGTAAAGTGGGATTGAAAACCATTTACAAATTTTTCTACAAACTTTTTTTTCTGAGTGTAGTTAGCGCTCTACAAGCACTTAAACTATCAAATAAGTGTTTTTAGTTCATGTTGAGTTGCTTAGGAAATAGGAGACGTTATCGCCGCCATTTGAGCGGTAAATATCCCAGTAAAATCGGGCAAACGTTATTTATTAATAACTTCAAACTCGGATGCCGACAGCTGTTTTATTACTGAGTACGTAGTGACTCCATTTAAAAATGAGCCATCAGTAAAAAGAGTAAGCTTAGGTGAAAAATCTAATATTTATTTTTTCATTAATTGCTTAAAAATGTTGGGATCTGTATTTCCTTTAACACGTTCCCTTAGACTATCATCAATCAAAATGAATTGCTTCGATCTGTCGGGAGTTACAGATTTATTAGGAAAGGAAATATTATGCTCTTTTATTAAAAACGATCTCACTAATTGCAGACAATCGTGATGATGTATGTGAATTAAGATGCTTTCAAAAAGTTCTATGCACTCCATCAGAACTTATTGTGATTGATCTCGAAGCCAATGAAACAGAACTATTTTCGAGCAATGACTGAAAATGTTGAAGATATTTTTCAGTTCTAAAGAGCTGTATGTGTTGAACGTAATAAACCAGGCACGGTACGATAGCAATTGTTAAAAGAAACATTTGGGTACCTAATATTCTTTTTGGACGTCCAGCCATACAATGTAATTCCCTGTGCAAGAGTGCCTGTTGTCTTTAATTGGCTTCGGAAAAATTTTAAATATTTTTTTGTAAAAAAAAAAAAAATTAAAAATCAGACAGATAAAATTTTTTACCATATTTTATAAAATAAATAATTCAAAATATTAATTTTTATGAAATATTATCGCGTTAAGGGCACACAAATCCCAAACTTTTAACTATAATTATGAATACCAACAAAAAAAAAAAAACCGCGATGAAAGTACAAAATTAACAAAAAAAAAAAAAAAAACTTATAGGGTAATCAAAATATCTTTCTACGATATTTTGTCAAAATCGATGAGTGGTGAAAAATAGTTTAATAAATAGTTCAAAATGTCTCAAAGAAATCGTTGAATATATTTTCATCTACTATGATTAGCCACATTCTAGTGCTGCCAGATTAGATGATTTGGTCCCAAAATATTTAAGCTTCACTTAGGAATGAATTAATTTTTTTTTTTTATAATTACTAATTTTTTTAGGTTTCATCTTAGGCCGAAATCAGAAAAATTGGAATAAATTATAGGCGTGTTATATTGACTATAAATCAAAAATTCTGTTAAAAAAATTTTAAAACTTAAACATTTGCCTTAAATTCTTATAAAATTTATATAAAGCTTGTAATAAAATAAGCAAATAAGGCTCAAAAATATTACCTAAAGTTTAAAATTTTTCTATGAAATTGGATAATCTACAAGATGTATTTGGTGTAGCCTGTTTATTATTCGCTGTACATATATTCAAATTTATTTAATTTTCTGGATATTTCGGGAATTTATTGGTAATTTAATAATATCCCTTATACCATTATATTTTAGAGACTCATATTTTCGTCCTAAAATTTAAGATGCAAAAAAAAAAAATTTTGAAACCTCAAATATATTATTACGGATATTTGATTCAGCAATATCCTTTTACCCGCGGACACATACATAAATCCCCTAAAGTATACACCAATACTGACTGGCAATCTATAAATGGAGCCATCATGTTTCGAAAATTTCTAGTAGAAACAAAAGGATTGTGATATCGTCCGGAACCTTCCAGATAACATAATGTTTAGAAATTTTCAGGCAACTATTGTACAAGAGGAAGCTATCACATTTATAAATGAGCGTCTAGAGATACGCCCTCAGTTTCAGATAGATCGTTAATGTGTCAACAACTCGCCAAAATCAAATTGGTTGATTAACTTACTTAGTTGTGCTAAAATATAGTAAATAAAGTTAAAGTGTGTAAATAAAGACTTGCTATAAAAATTTCAACTTTTCTTTATTATTTTAAATACAAAAAACACAATTTATTTAACAAGGAAATAAATGAACGATTTTAAAAGGTAGAATCGTTTTCGACTCTAAAATAAGAATCTTCTAAACATCAAATTTCTTATTACTCTTTCTGTAAAAATGGGTTTGATCCAGTCCACTTTTTTTAAGTTCTGGTGATAGGGCCTGCAAAATGTACATCAATTTTCTTTTGAAAATGACATTTCATATACCTAATACTGAGGATATGAAATGGAGGACAAATATGGTGAATTATGTACACTCAGAAAAAAAAGTTAGTAGAAAAATTTGTAAAGGTTTTCAATCCCACTCTACTATTTTTGTACTGATTTTTAGTAAAAAATATTATTTAGCAAATCTTTTTGCTATTTACATTTTACAAATTACAGAATTTTTACAGAATATTTACAAATTTTTGTTGCTAATTTCAGAAATCATTTTACAAATTTTTGAAAACCGGTTTGCTAAAATTAGCAAAAAATTTTACAAATTTTAAAAACGTGGATATTGAAGGAAATGTTATTTCTAATTAAAACTTACACCTACAAACTTAAATTTCCTTAAAATGTTACATATATTTAAAAAGGTATCGGAAGTGAAGATACCGACTCATGTCTAAAAAGAGGACATCCACTTAAAATAGCACAAAAAAGGTTTTTTAGTTCTAAAAATCCGCCCTAAAAACAATTAAAATTTAACCTTAAAAGTAAAAAAAAAAATATGACCAAAATATTTTTCAAAACAGAAATTACCAAATTAAAACAAAATGATTATTTCGTTATTTAAAATATATAATCAAAATTTTTGATGCTCGATAAAAAAAATAAATTCAAAGCTTTTTACTAATATTAATAATATTTAGTAATTTTTTTTTGCTGATTTTAGCAAACAGATTTTAAATTCCACTTTACAAAAAGTCTACTAAAATTTAGTAGCGGCTACTAATTTTTCTACTAATTTCATTGTACTATACGTCAGCAGACATGTGTTGCTAAGATTAGCAAAAGATACCGCTGGGCTCAAATAAGCAGAATTTCCCGTAATAACAGCAAAATTTTCAGTTGACATTACAGACTTTTTTTGATGAGTGTAGTCCGAACACTAAAATTAGTGACCAAATTTGAGATTTAAAATTTTTTGGGGATTTTAAATCGCGAACTATAGTTTTTCTGGCAGCACTGCCACATAAATCCATACAAGTATAACGGACTTTAATATTAAAAAATTTATTGCATATTATAGGGGAGTGAAAAATTGATCGTTACAAGTTCAAATTTTAAAAAGTTTACAGCATACTTTTGGGATAAGTACTGAAAAACTATTATCTAATTGGAAAATTAAATAAAAAACAAAGGCATACGAATAATAATGGGAATGGTAAAATGAGATAAGAACGTAATACTATTGGGAAGTAAAAGTGGATAAAAATTTATAATACATACAACAACTATATCTGAGAAGAGTTATCATCAACGTTGCACTTCAAATTTTTTAAAATTGCAATTTGGTTTCAAGTGGTATCTAAATTTTTTAAAATATTTAAAAAAAAGGAAAGTTGGTTTTACAAAATTATAAAATGATATATGTGCTTCTCATGCATAGCATTAAATGCAAGGTAATAAAAAAAGAAATATTATATTTTCAAAATAAGTTTTCAATTTTGCTTGAATACAATTTATGCATAGAAAATAAACAAAAATAATTTTTTTAAATTGTTAACAGATACGTTTTCTTTCTTTGCGATTATACAGACAATTGCAGTCTTTTTGCATACATTTAAAAAAAAAAATAAAAATGTATTAAGAATACTGCACACAGAAAAAATAAATTTTTGAATATATTTACAGGCAATTATATAGTTGCTTAGAAACTGCCATATGAATGTTTGAAATAGGCTTTCAAGTATTTTATTTGTATGGTTACTATACATATGTTTCCAGGCAAAAATTGTAATATATGTACGAGTACATTTCCACCTAAACGGAGCTATATATGCAATTGTAATTTTATCATCAATATACTTGTGGGATGCAAACATAATAATGATAAATATACATAACAGGTCAATTGAGAAGTCCCCGGCCTGACACATAGATGGCACTACTAGACTTAAATCGATATGATATGTTAGCCGTACACTCACCAAGAAAAGTTGTAATGGCAACTGAAAATTTTGCTGTTATTACGGGAAATTCTGCTAATTTGAGCCCAGCGGTATTTTTTGCTAATCTTAGCAACACATGTCTGCTGACGTGTAGTACTATGAAATTAGTAAAAAAAATTGTAGCCGCTACTAAATTTTAGTAGACTTTGTAAAGTGAAATTTAAAATCTGTTTGCTTAAATCAGCAAAAAAAAATACAAAATTTTATTAATATTAGTACAAAATTTTAGATTTATTTGTTTTATCGAGCATCCAAAATTTTGATTATATATTTTAAAAGATGTTTTATACAAAATTAAAAAAATCAAAGGCTTAAAAATCTTAACAATTGTTAAAACATAAACGAATTTATCATTTTGTTTTAATTTGGTAATTTCTGTTTTGAAAAATATTTTAGTCAATTTCTTTTTTTACTTTTAAGGTTAAATTTAATTGTTTTTAGGGCTGATTTTTAGAACTAAAAAACCCTTTTTTGTGCTATTTTAAGTGGATGTCCTCATTTAGACATGAGTCGGTATCTTCACTTCCGATCCCTTTTTTAATCATATGTAACATTTTAGGGCAATTTAAATTGTATGTATTTTATTAGAAATAACATTTCCTTCAGTATCGACTTTTTTAAAATTAGTAATTTTTTTTGCTAATTTTAGCAAATCGGTTTTTAAAAATTTGTAAAATGATTTCTGAAATTAGCAACGAAAATTTTTAGATATTCTGTAAAAATTCTGTAATTTGTAAAATGTAAATAGCAAAAAGATTTGCTAAATAATAATTTTTTTTACTAAAAATCAGTACAAAAATAGTAAAGTGGTATTGAAAACCGTTTACAAATTTTTCTACTAACTTTTTTTTCTGAGTGTAACCTGTAAAAGACACGTGTATATTTGACAGTTTTCGGATCATTAGTTTGTGAATTATAGCATTTTGAGTGAAGCAACTTTTGTTATTGAAAAAAAAAATTGATAAAAAGGAATTTCACGTGTTGATCAAATATTGCTTTTTGAAGGGAAAAAATACAGTTGAAGCAAAAACTTGGCTTGATGACGAGTTTCCGGAGACTGCACCAGGAAAATCAACCATCAAGCTTTGGTTTGCTAAGTTTAGACATGGTGAAATGAGCACCGAAGACGGTGAACGCAGTGGACGCCCAAAAGAGGTTGTTACGGACGAAAATATTTAAAAAATCCACAAAATGATTTCCAATGAACTTAAATTGAAATTGAATGAAATAACAGGTACTCTAAAGATATCAACTGTACGTGTACATCATATAATTCACGAATATTTGGGTGTGAGAAATCTCTGTGCAAAGTGGGTGCCGAGTGAGCTCACTTTTGACCAAAAACAAGTCAGAAAAAACGAAGGCAAAAATCCATGAATTGGGCTTCGAATTGCTTCCGCATCCACCGTATTCTCCAGATATGGCCCCCAGAGACTATTTCCTGTTCCCAGTTCTTAAAAGAATACTCGATGGGAAGAAATTTTCGTCAAATGAAGAGGTGATCGCCGAAACTGAGGCCTATTTTGAAGCAAAGGACAAATCGTTCTACAAAAATGATATCGAAAAGTTGGAGGGTCGCTAAAATCAGTGTATCACCCTTGAAGGGAACTATGATGAATAAAAAAAACGAATTTTGCCAAAAAAAAAAGTGTTTTAGTATGGTAGGCCGGGAATGCATTTCAAAGGATCCAAAAATATACATATTTATTGTCGAATATATTATATTTGCGGGCAACCATATTATATTAGAAACACGGCGTTCATCGCGGCGTTTTTTTTCAGAGTGTGGAAATTTTAAATTTTCCATTTTTTAAATGTTAAAGCATTTCGTTTTATAAAATGTATATATTGTTGTCTTACTATTTATATTTGTTAGACGAATTCTTTTTTAAACAAGCAGTCATACTTATTTACATGAATACTAATTTAATTACAAAAATAATGTAATTTTAAACCTTATAACATTACAAACTCAGCATAATAAGAACTACTTATTTTGTTATAACTGGTAAGAAGGTGAACAAATGTTGTGTGTTTTTTCAGCGAGCGAATAAATATATCTAATTATAAAAACGACCTTATCGAATAAAAATTGAATTTATAGAAAACAAAAATTAGATTTATAGATATAAGTAATGAGCAAGAATTACTAAGAGGTTGCTGTGTAGTTGTTATACGCATGAAAAACGCACACAATTTCAACTCATACTTACGCGCTTTATTACAACATCATTAAAGAAGTGATTACCAAAAAAAAAAAAGAAATAGTTATTCGTATTCGTTTCAGCAATAAAAAATAAGTTCTTACAAAAACACTATGTCATACGTTTACATCTACCAATAATTAAAACTAAGTAGTTACTAACATTACAGTATTTTTTTTAATTAGCAGGCCCTCGTAAGCTGTTTTTACTGTTACATCTTGTGATTTTTATATCCACGATTCATTAGAAAATTTCTAAATTTTGTAATACCAAACATGGGAAATAATAAACTATATTGTGTAATAAATTATCAATTTAATGCATTTTATAATTGCAGAAGATATATCCCTGTAATTAGTTTATTACTCCAAATGTCTGATAAAAAACATTAAAAACTTTCATAAAATTTTATTAAAATTATATTTATTTAAGGATTTATACACTCAATGAGAAATTCCATTAAGAACTAGTTTGACAAAAATTATAAAATTTTTTGCTTAAATTCGGAAAATTTTAAATTTGGTTGTAAAGAAAACTTTATTAGTTTCGTGAAAACTTCGAAAAATTATTTTAATCATTAGAAGAAAATGTTTTTAAACATAAATATTTAGCGGGCAAAGCCCACTAAGTTATTAGCATAGAAAAAATGTCTCACGGGCCAACGCCCCCAGATGAAGATGGTTCATGGATGGATTCCGTCCTAACAGAATACTCGAAGAAACATGTATATAAAATTTCAGGCTTTTAACCAAATGAGTTTGTGCAGGCTGTTAGGAAAGATTCCCCCTCTCCGTATAGATGTTCAAAAATTGTATACTACTAGTTCCCACCAAAATAAAATGGATGTTATTCTTTACAAATCTCTTTTTCTCTTTCTCTCTCTTTTGCAGATTTTTCGATTTGTAAGAAGTTATTTTAAACAACTTCCAAAATGTTGATATTAAACCCTTCTTATAAAGTCATAAGAATAAAATTTTTTGTAAAAATTCCATTAAAAAGCATATAAATTTTTTAATTTTAATATTTATCAATAACAATTAATAATTATTGAAGCAAAACAATTATTTAGTTGCAGTCATTTAATGGCTTATTGAAAACATACTTTGCATACCAGTGATATCCACTTTATCCTAGTCGGAATAATAATTCTTGACGTGTTTAAAATCACATATTTGACTTTAAAACAAAGCCATTCCCTATATTTATTTTGTAGTCCCTATATTTAATATCTTCCGTAAACTAATAAAAAGATCCATCTGATCATCGAATTTCATAGCACCAAAACAAACTTCTTCCTCCAATGACACGCCAATTTTAAAATCATTAACGATTCACTGAGATTTTCACAACTTCGGGTTCAGTATATATAATGTTGTACTACTTCTTTCTCAACTCTTATTTTGCTGAATTATAGTATAGATTATAGTTATAGTATTATTTCAAATTTGAGATTTCTAACCAAATAGGTTTGGACAGGTCGATAAGGGGAAGACTTTTGCTTCTCCACGTAAGAATTTTGAAAAGTATTTTAATGCAAAATTTCAACTTCCGAGTTCCATCGGTCTTGGTAGGGGTAAAATTTTAACTTTTTTCCCTCCACGTAGGATTTTGCAAGAATTTCGTCTTAGCTGATGACTACACTGGAGGAGGAACCTTCATACCAATCGGTTGGCCGTTAAAAGGGGGACTTTTCGTCCTTTGAACCCGAATTTGTATCACGTCCCTGGCGAAAATTCTAAAATATACCTTATCAACAAGTTATCCTATACTGCAGAGTTCACATATTTACAATTTCAGCTTGTGAGGCCATTAAGGGGAAGACTTTTCTTATTTCTACCTCTTCTTGTCCGGATATCTACGCCGGAGAAGGAACCTATATATCAAATTTCAACAGGCTGTCAATGGGAAAAATTTCCGCACTTTTAGCACCTCTGAAGTCTACGCTAAGATAAAATTTCAACTTCCTAGCTCCAGCGGTTACACTCACCAAAAAAAGTCTGTAATGGCAACTGAAAATTTTGCTGTTATTACGGGAAATTCTGCTAATTTGAGCCCAGCGGTATTTTTTGCTAATCTTAGCAACACATGTCTGCTGACGTGTAGTACAATGAAATTAGTAGAAAAATTAGTAGCCGCTACTAAATTTTAGTAGACTTTTTGTAAAGTGGAATTTAAAATCTGTTTGCTAAAATCAGCAAAAAATGACTAAATATTATTAATATTAGTAAAAAGCTTTGAATTTATTTTTCTTACCGAGCATCAAAAATTTTGATTATATTTTTTAAAAAACGAATTTATCATTTTGTTTTAATTTGGTAATTTCTGTTCTGAAAAATATTTTGGTCAATTTTTTTTTTTTACTTTTAGGTTTAAATTTTAATTGTTTTTAGGGCGGATTTTTAGAACTAAAAAACCTTTTTAGTGCTACTTTAAGTGGATGTCCTCTTTTTAGACATGAGTCGGTATCTTCACTTCCGATCCCTTTTTTAATATATGTAACATTTTAAGGAAATTTAAGTTTGTAGGTGTAAGTTTTAATTAGAAATAACATTTCCTTTAATATCCACTTTTTAAAATTAGTAATATTTTTTGCTAATTTTAGCAAATCGGTTTTCAAAAATTTGTAAAATGATTTCTGAAATTAGCACCAAAATTTTGTAAATTTTCTGTAAAAATTCTGTCATTTGTAAAATGTAAATAGCAAAAAGATTTGCTAGATAATAATTTTTTACTAAAAATCAGTACAAAAATAGTAGAGTGCGATTGAAAACCGTTTACAAATTTTTCTACTAACTTTTTTTTTCTGAGTGTAGGTTTTTCAAAAAGTCCTGTTTTAGCTGATGTATACACAAGAGGAGGAACCTTCATACCAAATTTCAGCTTCCTAGCGGTTTGGGCAGGCCGAAAGGGGGAAGGCTTTTCGTCCGTTGAACATCCCATTTTGACCACATCCCTGGCGAAAGTTAAAAAATATACCTTGTCCGTGATTTAGCCTTTACTTCAGGGAACGCATATTTTAAATTTCTAGGAGTTTAAGAAGGCCGTCAAAGCAGATATTGCCCCTACCCGAAGAAATTTCCAAATACCCCATTTTAGCGGATATCTACGCCATAGGGTAACCTATATACAAAATTTTAGCTTCATAGCTCCAGCAGTTTGGGTTAGGCGATGTTGAATGTGTGGCTGAGTCAATCAGTAACATTATTCCTTTATATATAGGGATAACTTTCAACGTTGAAATTTATTATAATTTTTTAATACATTATGAAAAACTGCATTAACATAATTTAAAAAAACAAGGTTTCGGTACCCAGATTTAAATATTGTTTATTCTGTAACGTCTATAACGAACTGCATATATTAGTGTTGCACATCATCAGCATATAGGTGAATTTTAGAATGCTTTATGTGTTGCGGTAAGTTATTTACATACAATGAATAGAGGCATCCCTAAATTAGAACCCTGTGGAACTGCATAGTTGACGGATAAAGCTAACATTAATTAATGCAGTAACACTGCTGTGTTTTGAACGAAAACCAAATTGTAAAGCAATCATCAAGTTTAAATTGTTTAAATCTTTATTTATCTGAATTTGCCTCAGTTTTTCCATAATTTTAGAGACGGTTCCATAATTTTAGGGAGGCTAAAATTGCAATTGGTCTTTATTAAAAATTAGATTGAGACACCAATATGAATTTTGCATGTTTAAAATGTAAAGAAAAAACACTAGAGGTAAAAATCTTTTTCAAAAAAGGTGTAATGAACGTCATTAATCATGGAAAAAAGAATTTTAATTAATCTTGGATCCATATTGTCATATCCGATAGAGTTAGAAATAGCCGATGATGTAGTATTGTTAACACAGCGAAATTTAAGCTGACTGTCAAGATACCAATTACCGGGTTATTGATGAAGCTGCCATGCGGGAAAAGGACCTATCTCAGGACACGCCACGTGACATGTCACAGGATTGGTCTAAAAGAACATACCACACAACTAACCTCAAAGAACATATGATAAAACCAACACAAAAGAATATGTCATGATTAAAGCGGTCACGTGGTACAATAGGTACTTTAAGATCCGATCCTCTTTTCACCCATCTCGTGTTATGTATTTTCGTAATCAGCATTGTTTTGACCTATCACGGGACAAGTCCCAATTCCCAACTGAGCCGTATTTTTCCGCAGGGTTTTTACAGAAGGGCCATTACTAATAGTGGGTTTGGTGGTAAAAGCTTTATTGAGGTCGTCTGCATTAATAGTTTTTCCAATGCCAATATCTGGTATAGTTTGTCAAGTCTTCTTGCTATCAATTGAATTTATAAAATGTTCTATATAATAGGCTAATTTAGCATTTCCGAAATCGGATATGACAATATGGATCCAAGATTATTTAAAATTAATTTTCCATGATTAATGCGGTTTATTACACAATTTTTGAAAAATATTTTTACTTCAAGTATTTTTTCTTAGTTCACAACATTTATTCTTCATCAGGGGAATTTTAAAATGTTTCCATTGCGAGAAAGCGAAATCCCTCCATTATATTAAGGACTTTATGCATGACAAAAACCTAGTCTAGTGTCTAGTATTTCCTTTGATGACGTTGGTTTTTAAAGGCACAGGATATTTTATGCTTCAATAGTTGAACATATGTTAAGAAATTAGAAAAATAAATATTTACACGAAAAAAAAAACAATTCACCCACCAAAAAACCGAGTTACGGTTGATTGGAATTTTGAATGGATAAATAAAAAAGTTGAATATTATATTTTTTATCCACTAATGCACAAAGGCGGTACAAAGTAGAATTTACGTTTTGTTGCAAATTGCAAAAAGAAAATAAATGTGCAAGATGGAAATTCGTGTGTGTTTCGTGTTTATAAATCAGGGGGGTTACTTTTTTCCCAATTAAATTGTAGAGAATTTTCAGAGATGGAACAGATCTAAATATAACGTTTATAAGTGCTTTCGTCTTCTTTTATTCTTAAGTCTTAAAAGTAAATACGATTTATTTCAAGATCTTTAATTATTTTTTTTTAAATAGTATTTTATTGTTTGTTAAAGATCACACCTTTTCTTAAGGATTCTTCTTTTGAACAAAATACATATTGAATACATATTTCAATAACTCAATTTAATTAAAATTCATTATGCTTTAGAAAAAAGTAACAGTGAAGTGAAGGGCCATATTTTACACACGAACAATTTAACAATTGTTTATTTAATACTCCACAAAATAGGATCTTAATTTATTTTGCACAATATTTGCAAACAATATATTTTTGAAAAAAAAAAAAATTCACAAAATATATAAAACGAGAAGTCAAAACATAAAATGACAATAGCACACTATGGGGTCTTAAAATAACGAATTAAAAACTACAAATACTGATACCACTCTGTTAAAGATCCTACAAGATCTCGCACATAGTCATAGACAGACGGTATGAAACTACAGACGACAATTGTATTAGACAAGAAAAACTACTAACAAACAACAATAAAGTCTGTTCCAGGTAACTAAAACAAAAAACCAATAAGGTCATCTAGATATCATAAATCATGGCAAAAAAAAAAAAGAAGAAGGAAACTAAAAAGAGCAACGAAGTATGATAATCCATATTAAAAAAAAACTAAATAAGGAATAAAAATACGATCATTTTAAATGACATTCCGGTATTAATAAATGTCAAAACATGAACTAAAACACACTACACAGCAAAAGAACTCACACACACTAAACCTTAAGTAAACTCTTTTTTTCTGATCGAAAAAATTATTTAACCCTATAGTGTGCTTTTAGCATTTTGTTAGAATAACTATTATTGTTCAATTTTACCTTACAAATTTATAAAAATATGTTTTAACGAAAAAAGTGTAAAAAGGCTGTGCACTCATATTTGCTGAAATTACTTAATTCCTCGTTTACATCTTTATTCAAATCATGATATTTCGACTAAAATCGAGATTTCAGTGAAAATCAAGTATAAAATCTCAAGATTCTCCACCCAAAGAAATCCGCGAAATTTACGAGATTTCACCCAGAAAAAAGTATCATTTGTTGCCAACCGAATTCTGGCGGTTACGACAACTGTTTTCATATTAATTTATATTTTTAGTTGTGAAAGCCAATATTCAATTGTACAATTTAATATTTATATTCCAAAGAAATATTATTACGTTCCACAAAATTTTATTTAAAAAAAATGTATTTTTAATATTTTCCGTTATCGAACCTGGGCAATCAGATTCATAGTTCACGCTGTTGCTTACTGCACCACAACAAATTTTAATTTTCTTTGATAAATTTGCCATATAAATAATTGAATATTTTATTTAAATTAAAAAAATAATTTTTGAAATGTTTGCCTTTTTCGGGATTTGAACTCGGAAATTAGGAGTTCTGAGCTTCCTGTTTACCCACCACACCACAAACACTTATAAATTTTGATGGCTAATTTTGAATTTAAACAATTTGTTAGGAAAACAAATATTAGTTTAAAATGTTGTTTATCAATAGCAATCATTAGGGACGTCTATTATCAATACAATCCACAATTCGGTTGCTTCTACTGAAACCCTAATTAAATGATATATTTAATCAGAATAACCGTACTTGTAGTTATCACTTTTGAATATCGACATTTTTTTTAATAAATTTAATAGATTGTACCAAATTTTTAATATATTCACTAAATAAATGGTTGATTGATTCCCCCGCACACAAATACTAAATGAATTTTTTTTAAAGATGATTGGAAATACCAATATTTGAATAATAGGATTGATTTTTAGTTTCTTTCCCCTTTTTTTAATTCCCAATACAACATTTTGCTTTATTAATGGATTTTAAGTTATCCCAAATAAGGTAAAATCCTCACAAATAAATGTTAATGGTTTTGGCCGAATTGCAACTAATCTATTCTCTGGGTGTTGTTAGAAATGTTATGAAAATTTCGCTAATGTGTAAACTTTTATAGAATACAACACTGCGTTTTGATTATTTTGTAAACATTTTGCATGAAAAATAGGCAAAGCTGGTCAACTGCGGGCAAGGAATATCACAAAATAATGAAATAAAATAATTATAAAAAAACACAATAAAAATAATTTAAAACCTAATAAAAATATGTTACTATCGAAAGAATTATTGCGTGATTCTAATTTTTACTTCCTCCGGAGGAAAACCTTTGCAAATTACCTGTTTTCATTCCCCTTCTTGGCTTTAGACTGTAGTTTTAACAGAAAAAGAATGAAGTGCTCTTTAGAAATATTTTGAAGTTAAGGTTATTTTTTATTTTGGTTTGTTTACCAAAAACTGTGGTTGTCAAATCGAAAACTCGCTAAGTGCACACATAAACCGTCAATATTTCTGTCCAATATTTTCTTTGAATTTGCGGGATTTAAAGCCAAATGCAATGTAAATCTACATTGTATATGCCGCTTTCAAACTTGTCTATAGCTTAATGTGAGAAGATGATCTCTGCAAACGATAATAAAAAATTGTTATACAACACTTAAAAAAAAGTTATGAATTAAAAATAAATCCCAAATTTCTTTTAAAATAGTTTAAACATTTTCCTCAATTTAAGTCAAATTTTATTAAAACTTAAAAAAATTTCCATTAAATGAATAAAAATACCTATGTTTGGGTCAAAATTTAATAGTTTATATACTCAGTTTATACCTTTCTTAAGTAATATTTCTTGATTTTAGGAAAAAAAAAACAAGTATATCTTAACATCTTAGTTTTTAGAAATTTTTATATTCATAATAAATTGTATACTTATATAAACTAATAAAATTAAGTTTAGTTAAAAAAAATTAGAACATAATTGGCTTCTTCTTAGTTCAAAAAATGTGTCTACTTAAAATAAGAAAGTATTTGAATTTAATGTGTTTTCATTTTTTTTACGAGTAGTAAAATTAACTAATTTTTAGAAAGCCATTTTTAAATTCAGTTTTTAAGTCTACCACTTTCCAGTTTTTAAGAATTGTTTTCTAAAAATTAGTTCAAACACTTAAAAACAAAAAGTAATAAATTGTTTCTTATGTAATAAGAAAATTTGCTTTGACTTAGAAACTGGTGAACTTCAGATACTTCAGATACATTTTAATAATTTTAGTAAAATATACTTTTTTTCAAGTAAAAGTTTTTTAATTTTTGAGAAATAATAAACATAGGTATAGGATTTTCTTTTTTGGAAAACGTTTAAATTATTTTCAATATTCTTTTCAAAAAAAAAAAAAAAAAACACTAAACCAAAAAGAAACTAGTTTGCCTTATTTTCAAGAAAAAATATTATTAAAGGAAACAAATTAAAGTAACCCTTTAAAAGTAACCATTTAAATTTTCGTAATCGTGCGTAAGCGTGAGTCAAAAATCGAGCAGATGTCCATCTCTAATATTAACAGTCTTAAATATTGAACTTAATGTAGCTTAAAATATATTTTAAAATTTTGTTAGCAAGAGGTAAAAAATTTTGAATTTTTGATTCTAAGTAATAAATTTGTTTGCTAACTACAATACAAAATATCGCAAGCGCATTTTATACATTACACTCGAAAAAAAAAGTTAGTAGAAAAATTTGTAAACGGTTTAGAATCCCACTTTACAATTTTTGTACTGATTTTTAGTAAAAAAATTATTATCTAGTAAATGTTTTTGCTATTTGCATTTTTCAAATTACAGAATTTTTACAGAATATTTACAAATTTTTGTTGCTAATTTCAGAAATCATTTTACAAATTTTTGAAAACCGATTTGCTAAAATTAGCAAAATTTTTTACTAATTTTCAAAAGTGGATTTTGAAGGAAATTTGTTTCTAATAATTAAAACTTATACTTACAAACTTAAATTGCCTTAAAATGTTACATAAATTGTTCCGACCTTAAAATCCAAAAAATTTACTTAAAATATTTTTCATATTAGAAAATTAAAACAACAAGCTAAATTCGTTTATGTTTTTGCTATTTTTTAAGCCTTTGATTTTTTACTTTTGTCTAAAATATTTTTTGATAAAATAAAAAAAAAATAAATAAAAATTGTATATTTGAATTCGTAAAGCAATTTCAAAGAAATTAGCAGCTTTAAAGTGTAACAAGTGTATGTATTTAAAAATTATTGATGTAATTTGTGGATTCCAATAATACTTTTTATAAATTAAAATTATGCTATATTTTACAACTCATTAAGTTTACAGCAACTTACTAAAATTTAGTAGCGCTTACTAAGTTTTTATACCAATTTGGTTGTACTAATATTAATGGTATTTAGTAAAGTTTTTTGCTGATTTTAACAAACCAATTTTAAATTCTACTTAACAAAAAGTTTACTAAAATTTAGTAGCGCCTACTAATTTTTTCTACTAATTTCATTGTATGTACTACACGTCAGCAGACATGTGTTGCTAAGATTAGCAAAAAATACAGCTGGGCTCAAATAAGCAAAATTTCCCGTAATAACAGCAAAATTTTCAGTTGCCATTACAGACTTTTTTTGGTGAGTGTACGGCATAAAGGCTTTCCTATAATTGACGTTGCGCTTATTAAACTTTATATTTATCGAAGGCTCTACAACTATTTTTTTTTCACTTAACAATAAAAAAAGTTAAAATTTGTATATGTCAATTAAATTTTAAGCTAAAAATTTCATAAAATAAGCTTATAACTTTTTTCCATTTTCCAATAATAACAAGAAATGTGACTGTGATATTTTGTATTTTTTGCAACAACTTCTTTAAATTAGTTAGTTTAAGAAGACAAAGGACCTCCAGTGTTCCTTAGCCACAGATGCCGTCTGTACCGTAGGGTGTCCCTTATTATAGTTCTTTCAGGGAGAACCATTATTTACCTACGAAAAGGATCTGAATTGTCACAATTTCTGGATATTCTGCAGTACATTTTTATAATTTCTTTACCTTTATCATAGAAATAGTTTCATTTTTATTGTAAAATTTTTATCAAATTTAAAGATAATTTTCACTTAAAAAAAGTGCTATTTAACTTGATGTTAGGAAATATTTTCTTATAATATTTTTACAGAGTCTAGTTCTAGTTTTTAGTAATAAACAATTATTTAATGAACTTAAATAAAATAAAATTTTACTTAAAAGCAAGGAAACATTTCCTAACTATCAGTAAAATTTAAGATAATATATGAACTAATAATAATAAAAAATTAGTTCTCAGTAGTAAAATTTTCCTATAATTTAGAAATTTTTATCAAAATTTTAAGTCAAATTTGTTTCTTGATTTCAAGGACTATTTTATTAAATATTGGTAAAACGTATCTTTGGCGCCGTTTTTATTTAAATTTTTCCTCCAAATAACTTAATTTTTTCTAAACTTTAGTTCATTTTATTTTAATTGAATTGATGCTTGCGACTCAACGATAAAATATTGATATAACTGATAATACTATTTCCTAGAGTTAGATAACTTTTGTTCATTTCGCTACCAAAAAGTTAAAGTATTCCTAAATCATGCACTGTCGGTTGGAGATTATGTTCAGAAGAGTAATGTTCAGACATCGATACTATATGTTTATCTAAAACCTTAAATGCACTTTTCCAATAGCCTTGTGCCTAAGAGGCTTAAAGATTTATATCCAAAAAGTAGTATCAAGTTATCTTCTGCAGACTGCTGCTGATAATAGTGATGGTGCTGACCTTAAGGATAACTCAATTAAAGACGTCAGACTCTACACGCAATGTTTAACAGCAGGATATCTGCCTCGAACATAAACACAACGTAGTTAAACACTTTTTTTCGGCCCATTGTTTCAATTTTCAAATTGGTCAAACTGTTCTATTGTGTCCTGTTAGTTGATGAATGAAAACTAAATGCATTTAAGCAAAAAAAAATCTGTAGGTTGTAATGACAAAATAGATTTTGTGGTTTTCCAACAAGAACATAGTTAGGAGTGTAAAGAGATATTACGTTAGAAATTTACAACTATGATAAAAAAAGTGCATCATTAATGAATTGAACAAGACGCGACACTCAAATTACTGACGATGTTTCCATGAGTTAGCAAACATGGCGAGACAATTTTGTATATCTTCTGATTTGAAATGGTTTAATAAATTTAAATTTCTCAAATGTTCTGCATTTAGTATGAACAAATGTTCTACTTGGACAATTTAGTCGTAATTTATAACAATAAAAAATATGTCTCCCTGTTTCTCACTCTCTCACCGTGAGGTCTTTTTGTAAAATTTTATATTTTTCATGTTTTAATAAAGTAAAAAACATGACTTCCATTGTAACATTAACAATCATGTTTCTCATAGTTACATAGTTTTTACAATTGTTTTCGAATTCAAACATAATGCAAAATATTATTGGCGTCTTTAAGACCCCCCATGCAACATTGTATTTAAGGGCATGCAGGCAGTTATATTCCAAATTTCCTTATGTATACTTTTACCCTAAATAGTTTGAATAAGGAAAGGATTTTTGCGAAATATAAATTAATGACTTTTTTGTAAAAGGGAATTAAATCCATTATATGAACTTTAGACGAGCTTTTTGTGTGTTCCCTAGAAAACATAAAGATGAGCCTTTTCCAAATTTAACTTTGGAGAACCCTAATCAGAAACAAGTACAATGAGGCTTAAAATGAATCACCTTGCACTCAGAAAAAACTTAGTAGAAAACTCTGTAAACGATTTTTAATTCCACTCCACTATTTTTGTACTGATTTTTAGTAAAAAAAATGTATTTAGTAAACTTGTTTGCTATTTAGATTTTTACAGAATATTTACATAATATTGGTTAAATGATTGAAATAAGCCACAATACCGTTACATACAAAATGATAATGATGTACGATCCATTGTACGAAAAGTCAAAAGAAAACAAAATCAATACAATCTGGAACAATGCGAGGTAAAATTAAGAAAGCCAGGTAAAATTTAGAAATGAAAAAATTCAGAATTTTGCTAAGAAAATGTAAGAAATAATCCTAGATCTATGTGCAAAATTAACATCATGCTGGAGTGTGAAATTCCGAGTGGTTGTGTGGATGACTTGGTTTTGGTGGCCCAAATATTTTTAAATCAAATATTTTTTTGACACTGATATATTTTTTTTTTTGGTAGAAATATTGATAATCATTTAGTATCATACATTCCTGTACCAAAACGAGTCATTTTACAACGTTGGGAAATACTGCAAACATATTTCCAAAGTTAGTGCTGTGTTGTCCAAACTGTGCGCATGTTGAATATAATTTTTGGCCGAAATGAAGCACCCACTGCGCGGGCTGTACGCAAGTTTCATGAGTCTGGCTTGCTAAATGAAAACAATCATGGTCTCCGTCGTCGTACGGTGCGTATCGATGTTAATGAGGGTGCTGTGGCCGAAAGTGTGCAATTCAATCCAAGAACATCGACTCGCTATCGATCTCAACTACTCGGAATTTCACACTCCAGCATGATGTAAATTTTGCACATAGATCTAGAATTATGCTCTTACAGGGTTCAGCAATTGAAAGCAAACGACTATTCACTTCGTGACAGCTTCTAAGTTTGGGCCTCACAGAAGCTCCAATCGGAGCCCGAAAAATCATCTTTTCTGACGAGGCGCATTTTCATCTCGGCGGCTATGTCAGCTATCAAAATTGCCACATTTGGGGAGAATGCATCCTTATGGAGTAACAGTTTGGTGTGATCCACACATTGGCATCATTGGCCCATTTTTTTGAAAATGTTGCTGGAAACACTATTTGTGATGGCGAACGGTATAGAGCCATGATTACGGATTTTTTATGGGCTAAAATGGAAGATATGACAATAATAATAATAATATTTATTGGTTTCAGCAGGATGACGCACATGTCACACAGAGCTCATCAAACAATTAATCTTTTGCGCGCTAAGCTCGGTATTCGTGTTATCAGCAGTCTTAGCGATCCCTTTAAACTTTTTACTGTAGCGTACTGTTAAAAAGGGAAGCTGTGTGAATAATCCAGATCAACCCACATCCTTATGGCCAATATCCGAGCCATTCGTGGAATAGCACGTGAAACCGTTAACAAATTTGTGAATGAAATTGATGTCATAATAATGGGAATATTCGTTATTTCTAAAAAAACACAATATTCCAAAATTAATTAAGTTTAGTTCATTTTATTTAATTTTTTTTTCGCAGATACTTGTATTTAAACCATCCTAGATATTGATAGTTTAATTTTGATTGTTGAATTAATTATTCGAAATATCAAAGTGCATTGATTAAATATTATTTAACTTTATTCTCCATTTTGATGTTCAAGCAGTGATTTGGTTAATAGCAGCTGGCACTTTCTCGGTGGATTCGGAAATAGTTGTACCAAAAGATAGGATAGCAGTGTGGTCTGAATAAGTTTGAATAAAATTTAATATCACTGCTGAGAGGTTCAAAAAAATATTGGCAAGATGATCAGAGAACATATTAGCTTTTTTATTTATCATTACTTCACGCGCGTTCGCCATAATTAAGTTTCAGTGGTGGATTTTTCGCGTATTTTCTGATGTATAATATAGGTTTTATATATTTCCATAAGAAATAGTAAGATTTTCCACAAGACTTTAACATTATTATTTTTGTTGTGTAAAATAGAATTACTTATTTTCATACATATTTAAAGTAATCTTTTTCTTTTTTCTAAAACCATTTCCCTAATTTGAGATAAATAATTTTGTTGTTGAATTATTGACTTCAATTTGACCGTGCTTTGCCAGGCTGCTTGTTGAATTTAGTTGGTGAGAGATAAAACATACTCATCAAGTTTTTCTTGGGTATTTAAGCTAATTTTCTCTATATGTCAACCCGCGATTTCACTTAACGTGCTTTGAGTTAAAATGTCCCCCCCCCCCCCCTACACACTCACAAATTTGTTTCGATGATTAAGGTTCTATTTTTCACCAATACCCCAGTTTGCGTACATGATGGGAACCATAGAAGTTCGAAATATGATTTCTCATGCATTCTATTGATTTTTATTTGATTGGTTCCATGACCCATTATTTTAGCTGATCAAATAGATTTTTCATATGGTAAAAGTTCCTGTATTATTGTAGAAAATTCAATATTGACTTTTTAATGGATTCTTCGTTTGGGTTTTCTAATTTACTAGAAACTTATGATTTTAAAAATTGTCATACTCTAGTGACTCGCCCGATGTCTGAAACGTCTTCAGTAACTCTTTTAATGCACTTTTTGTCGATGTAATTAAATCTGATTTTTCGGATCATAATATGATTTTTTGTAGAACGAAAAATAAAGTCCGCAACTGTAGTTCAGTTGAAGTTATTCAGAAATTTCATGATTATAATAAATTTTAAGAATATCTTCAAAATAATGTTATAATTCAAAACACTGGTAATCCACCGAATGGTACATCAAATTTAATAAAATACCTTTCCGATGCTAATACAAACTCTACCGTTGTAAAAACATCAAAAAAGTTACTTGAAAATGAAATAGCCCCTTGGATGAACGAAGGACTTCAAAATCTAAAATATTAAAAAGAAATATTTTAAAACAAAGAAGAAGAAGACCGGGTAATGTTGATGTACAAAACAGATTAAGAAGAATAAGTAAAGTAATTAAGAATACATGTCGAGAATCGATAAATAATTATTATCATGTTTTTTATTTTCTAGGTTTTTAATATACCACGAGGGTTTTTGATTGTTATTATTGCTTGTTTGTACCGAGCTCTTAAACTCCGTATATTTACAAAAACAAAGCGAATTCACGATTTTTAGCTAGGTTGATACATGTATTTCGATCCGGCAAAAGATCTCTTCAGAACCCAAAGTTTTAGACAAGCTAGAGCTTCCATGATAAAATCTGTAATATTCAATAAGATCCTTAAAGATGTTGGAGGCTTATGACCCAAAACTTAAGAAGGAGCGTAAAAAAACAAGTTAGATTAACAAATTTTATTTGGTGAACTGATAAATGATGACGTAATAAAATGTACACTAGGGTGGGTCGAAAAAAAACTTGCACCGGTCACCCCCCTAGTTTTCTTGGTGATGTTAAGAATGGTGTGCCGCAAGGCAGTGTTTTGGGTCTGGCCTAAATAAATTGGTTATAAATACAAAAAAAAAAAACTAAAGTCCTAAAATTTAAAACCTACCTAAATAACAATGCTGGGTCTAAAAATTATATTGAACTCAAAACTTTGAAAAGGCTAGAAAATAAAGCATTAAAAACGGTTTATAATTTACCAATTACGTATTCAACACTTTCCTTATACAAAAATGTGTCAAAAAATGTTTTAACTACAAGTGGGCTTTATGAAAACCAATTGCTAATGTTTATATTTATATTTAAAACATTGCAAACTATTGGTCACAGCCATAGAGGAAGAATAGTATAGAGGATGCAACGCCGTCAGCGGCCAAATAAAATATTATACAGAATACAAAGGTTCGGAAACTTGGAGAAAACAGGGGAAAATTGAGCAAATTTCCCTGATTTCTGCAAAAATTTGAGTAAAATTCCCTGTTTTTAAACCTTTTTTTCAAATCCAATTGGGAAATCTGCTAAAACTAATTGGATTTGCAAAGAAATTCAATTGGAATCGCAAAAAAAACCAATTTGAAAAGATGCTGAACCTTTGAAATCTGCACATACAAAAGAAAGAGAACGTTTTTTACGACGTGAGAGACATCGTCATGGTGTGTCACAGCACGATAAATTTTGGAATAAATGAAACAGCCATCAACACACGAAGTAGCTTAAATTTAAGAGTGATAAGATGTAGACTTGAAACCACAAAGCAGAGAATTGAAAATATTGGGTGTTTAGAGTTTAAAAATTTACCACAAAATCACAAAATCTAAGATATATTGAAAGAGTTTCTACTCTTAAATTCTCTTTAAAAGAACATTTTTTAAACAATTTAGAAATGCTTTTGGTGTAATAACAATGTCATATGACGCTGAGGCAATTTTTATTTTAATAAGTACAAAAAAAATTATGTATAACATTAAAAGTCTGCTGATTTGTTTATTCTAAGCTTGAGGTATTTATCGTAAATCAATTATCTACCTCCACAGTTTGATTTGGCAATCTTGCTGTTTTGTGTATGAAATTATCTAAAGTCTATTGGATTGTAAATCCTTTTTTTTACAAATACATTTTCTTATAACTTTTTAAAACTGCGATCTTCATCCGAATCATTAAATTCATTGCTTGCGATATAAACTGCATCACTTCAGAGATTTTAGCAGTGGTAAGATTTTTGTATTCCGCTTCTTCAAACGCAAATGTTTCATTGTCCATAGCATTGTTAATCTCAATTGGAACCAAACTTTCGTTATTTAGCTCTTTGTGGTTTAAAAGACGCTCATTAACATTTTCTTCCATTTCATCAAAATTTGCATTTCTAGATGATTATGCAAGGTCTTTAGAAATGTTTGGAACATCTTAAATGTCTTCAGTATCTTTGAGAATACATTCGGGCCATAATTGGCGACAAGTTCGGGTCATACTCGATTTGTTTACTTCTTTCCTTCATCTACCCATAAAACAGTATCAGTTGTATCGAACCTGGGCAATCAGATTCATAGTTTACACTCTTGTTTACTGCACCACAACAAATTTTAATTTTCTTTGATCAATTTGCCATTTAAATAATTGAATATTTTATTTTTATTAATAAAATAATTTTTGAAATGTTTGCCTTTTTCGGGATTTGAACTCGGAAATTAGGAGTTCTGAGCTACCTGTCTACCCACCACACCACAAACACTTATAAATTTTGATGGCTTATTTTGAATTTAAACAATTTGTTAGGAAAACAAATATTAGTTTAAAATTTGTTTATCAATACCAATCATTAGTGACGTCTATTATCAATACAATCCACAATTCGGTTGCTTCTACTGAAACCCTAATTAAATGATATATTTGATCAGAATAACCGTACTTGTATGTAGTTACCACTTTTAAATATCGAAATTTTTTTAATAAATTTGATAGATTGTACCAAATTTTTAATATATTCACTAAATAAATGGTTGATTGATTCCCCCGCACACAAATACTAAATGAATTTTATTTTTAAAGAAGATGAGTGGAAATACCAATAATTGAATAATAGGATTGATTTTTAATTTATTTTCCCTTTTTTTAATTTCCAATACAACATTTTTGCTTTATAAATGAATTTTAGGTTATTCCAAATAAAATTAAATCCTCACAAATAAATGCTTATGGTTTTGATCGAATTGCACCAATATTTTCTCTGGGTGTCAATAGACTTCCATCATGCATACAAATATTTTAATATCGACGACGCAAATCAAAATATTGATTGATTTAAAGCCACAAAAATGTTTTTAATGAGGCAATGCTAAAGGACGCAAATAGTAGCGACGCATATCGGGGTATTGGTGTAATTGGGTAAAATTTTGTATTTAGGCGGACTTATGTAGCCGGATGTAAATATTAACTTTTAGTGCTTATTGCTATAATTGTAGCTTGAAAATCTTCGCTTTGAATTTTATATTTTTCGAAATGAATAATACATTTTTTAACTATTACTGCACTATGGATAAAACAGATTATTTCACCATTTTAAAAAATAATTTGCCACCCAGTGCCGAAAAATTTAACTTCGATCATTCAATAAGACAATGATCGCAAGCATACTACAAAAATATTAAAGGAATGACTGATTTACCGTATCCCTCCAGTCACCCGAACTCAACAGCATCTGGACTGGCAAATAAGAAAAAGAACAATTACCAGCAATAACTCTCTCAGATTAGTGTTAATGGAGCAATGGCAAGATATCTCTACCGAAGAAAAAAGAAACCTAGTCGATGTCCAGAACAACCAAATAAAAAGCAACAAAATACTAAATTCTTTTCTAATGCTTATTGTACATTTTCTTTTTACACTCACAGTATGTATTATATTTCATGAATTTTCTTTTTTAATTTTTTTTTTAGAAAATAACAGTTAATTTGTATCGTTGTCTTGTCACAATCATTATGAGAACATCAAGTAATTTGACATTTCCTTAAGTAGCACTGAAAGATATCATACTCAGTTTAATTTTGTTTTGAAATTAAGAGCCTATCAATCTAAGTCTAGTTGACATAGCTAGATCTTAAAAAAACGTCTCAAGAAGTGTGATTAGAATTAAGTATTGAATTTATGTAAATGTTTCTGGGAATAAATAGTTTTAATTCTCTCAGGCTTGGAATTTTAGTTTAGGATTGTTTTAAGAAAATTTTGTCTCTGCGTCTTTACAGTTGTATAAACTCAAATATGTTTATGTGGTGTTAATTTTTTGGTGGCCAAGATTGGAAACAATAAATTCCGACATCAAAAAATTAATCCAAAATTTTTTTTAAAATAGTTTAAAAATTTTCTTCAATTTATGTCAAATTTTATTAAAACTTAGAACAATTTTCTTAATATAAATAAAAATTCATCTGTTCTGGTTAAAGCGAATAGTTTATATACAGGGTGTCCGCAGGGAAGGTATACTACTTTGTTTTGCCGCCATTTTGGTAAACATTAGTCTTGACAGTTCATATTTGGCAGTCGTGAAGTAAACAGGTGGGAAATTTATTATGGAAAAATATTCGATAAACCAACGTGTTTTAATCGTTAAAACATTTTATCAAAATCAATCATCGATTACTGTGACGATGAGAAAGTTACGGGAAATTTTTGGGAGAAACAACGTGCCAACAAAACGCACTATTTATCGTGTAGTAAATTATTTCGAAGAAAGAGGTTCTGTAGGTGATAGGCCCAAGCATAGAGCACAACAAGATCGGCTGAAAACATTACTGCTGCTCAACCTCAATTCGACGACGTGCTCAGGACTTCAAACAACAACTTTGGCCACAATTTTGCACAAGGATTTGCATTTGTTTCCATTTAAGATTCAGTTGACACAAGAGCTTCTTCCACAAGACCATTTACGCCGCCGTACATATGCCAATAGGATCCCTGCGGGAAGAAAGAGGTCAGTTGGGAGTTGGGACCTGTCCTGGGATAGGTGAAAACTGAACCGGTTCGTCAAAAACATATCATGATATAGGTGAAGAGAGAGCACCGGTTCCAAAAGTACCTATCACATGACCGGTTTAAAAGTCACGACATGTCCTTTTAGACCAGTCCTGTGACATGTCACAGAGGGAAATTGACCCCCTCCTAGGACAAGCCCATGTTAAAGTTATCAGTCCCGTGACCGGTCCCCATCACAATGAACCGGTCATGTGACGTGTCCTGGGATAGGTAATTTTCCCGCAGGGATGTTACAGCTCGCCCATGACAACCCCGATTTTCATGAAAAAATCATAATGAGTGACGAGGCACATTTTCATTTGAATGTATATGTGAATAAACAGAATAGTCGGTTCTGGGCAATGGAAAACCCTCAAATTATTCATCAGTCACCGTTGCATCCATTAAAAGTGACAGTCTGGTGTGCAATTTGGTCAGGAGGAATCATTGGACCATACTTCTTTCAAAATGAAAACAGCGTTACGTTAACTGTGAATGGAGAGCGATATCGTGACATGATTTAAAACTTTTTAACGCCACAATTGCATACTTTGGGCTTGATTAACGTGTGGTATCAATAAGACGGTGCCACATCGCATACAGCCAGGATTACAATGGAGACCTCTTTCCACAACAAGTTATTTTAAGAAATGGTAATGTTGATTGGCCTCCACGGTCGCCTGATTTGACTGCTCCAGACTTCTTTTTGTGGTGATATCTGAAAAGCAAGATTTGTGCAAACAAACTAGACACGCTTGAGCAACTCAAACAAAATACTCGTGATGAAATTAATAAAATACCGCGTGAAATGTGTGAGAATGTAATGAAAAATTTGCTCAAAAGGGCTCGCATTAGCCTCGCAAATGCTGATATTGTATTCCATACATAACTGCCGACATTAAATAAAATATTTATCAATATAAGATCCATTCTTTTTTATTCAATCAAAAATTATAAACAAACGTAGTAGTATTCTTCCCGGCGGACACTCTGTACGAAGAAATAGTTCATACCTTTCTTAAGTAATATTTCCTGATTTTAGGGGAAAAATAATTATATTAAATAAAAATTGATCAATTTTTAAGAAAAACATATCAGTTTTAAGAAATTTCCATACTAAAATGTAATAAAACTAAGTTTAGATAAAAAAAAATTATAAGATAATTTACTCCCTTTTAGTTCAAAAAAGTGTCGAACTTAAAATGAAAAAGTACTTGAACTTAATGTTTGTTAATTTTTTTCGCGAGCAGTAAAATTAACTAAATTTTGGAAAGCCATTTCTAAATTCAGTTTTTAAGTCTCCCATTTTCTAATTTTTAAGAATTGTTTTCTAGAAATTAGTTTAGGCTATTAAAAATTTATTTGCAATTTATTTATTTATTTTATTTATTTATTTAAGGCAATTAAAAATTTATTTGCACCCAGACAATCATATTCGAAGAGCATCATATATTTTTAGGTTTATGGTTGTGCCAACCATATTCGTACTATAATATGATTGTCATATTATGATAATAAAATAACCATCATTTTACCATAATATGGTCCCTATAGTTATAATATGATGCAAAAATTACCATACTATGATTCTAAATAAACATATTATGATCTTGAATTTATCGTAATATGATCGCCTGTAATCATAGTATACTCAAAATGTTATCATATTATGGTCCCCATATCTACATTATAATTCTTGTAATATCATTATATGATCCCTACACTAATATATATCATCCTTCTTATTATATAACGATTACTAATATACGTAATATGACTATCTAATATCATATTATGTCACATTAATAAGCATATTATGATTCTCATATATATATATTAAAAATATAAAATCCCAGCATTTAACAATATATGATAGTTTTTTAAGACATTTTGTGGCAAAAACAAACTGACTGAACTGATAAAATTTTGGTTTTTATGAAAACAAGACAATATTATGACTGTAAATGCCAAAGTCATGTTTTATTTGATGTATATTTATTTACTGATTGTTATCAGCATTTTATGGTTGCATAATTATCATATTTTTTCCATAGTCAGAGTTTTTGTTACCACAATATGGTTACAGCTAATGTTATGAAATAGAAGGTCTCAATCATAAAATAGTAAAATATTTACTATAATAATTATGCTTGCGACCATGTTGATGATTAGAAAACCAATAACATGGTTATAACAACCATACCAGATGGCAGCAAGCACAATTAATTAGCAGTGATCATGTCGCAATCATATTTTTTCTCTGCGTGTGGTCTTAGAAACTGATGAACTATTTCTAAGGACATTTTTTATGCAACTTAGTTTTTAAGTAAAAGTTTTCTAATTTTTGAAAAATAATAAACTGAGGTATTAGATTTTTTTTGTTGGAAAACGTTTCCAAAAAAAAAACAATATATTAAAAGCAAACTACTTAGTAGTCCTAATTTTCAACTAAAAATATTATTAAGAGAAACAAATTAAAGTAACCATTTAAAGAAACTATCGTGCATGATTCTTCATGATTAACGTATTTATTCAAGTTGCTCGTTGTATACTAATATCATCATTGTGTTTATCCAAATTTAGAATGCTTGTTATTCTTAAGTTAATAGTGTTTTAACTTATGTTTCGCTTTTTGTTTCTTTTGTTAGCATTATCAAAAAAATATATATATGATCATACTCTCATACATGGATCCCACTATCCTGTCCTATTCCATTACACTACCTTTAACATAATAATGCCACTATTCATAATGGAAAATCGTGCAAACAGTTTTATTTTTGCTTTGTGCCATATAGGTGACAGGTGGCGCCCAATGTCTACCATAAAAAAAAAAAACATTAAGATTTAAGTTAAATCATATACAGACATAAATTTGCAAATAAGTATCAATGAACAGAAGCGGTATTTGTTATTGTGGTTAATAAATTTGTATTGTTTTTATTAAAGTTTAGATGTTAAGTACGTAGGTTTGGTTTAAGAGTTCTTACACAGCGATTACAACCCTTATAAGCTATGTTACTCATTGTCCTCTCGATAACTAACGAACTCGCACTAATCTCAGGCAAAGATATAAGTTCATGCGACCAAATAAATAAAGCGAGAGTTGAGCGATACAGAGATGGATTGAAATCCAATCTCTTAACATACAATGAGGTTTAAGGACTTATTGAAACTTTTGGTTTATTACAATTTAGCTTGGATTTAAACCGAAAATACTTTAAAGTTGTTTGAAAATGAAATCTCTTAAAATTATTCTTTTTCAAATAAATCGATGTGTTGTTGGTGTTGTTCATAACATCCCGATTATAACAGGATGTTATAAAAAAATGTCATTAAATTTTAAAAAGTTGCAAATTCCTAAACTATTTCGTAAGTGACACCGTGATAAAAATAAAGTTCTATAATCGATTGCAGAAATTTTGTGATTTAACAAAATTCACAAAAAGCATCTTTAATGGCGTAGACGCGATTATTTGGATTTTATTAAGTTTTAGTATTTTTTTTATAACAAAACATGCGTATAAAATATATGTTTTTCCTGTGTCATTAAATAAGGAAATTTAATCTGTCGTAAATAATAATAAAAACCACAAATAAAAAATAAACATTCAAATAAAAGTAAGCCAAAGTTTTTTTATGTATATATTTGCAAAAGTCAAACTTTTAAGTATCTGAAGAAAAAAGAAATCATCATAAATTTCCACGCTTCTAAAAGCAAGAAGAAAGAATGACATCCCAAAAAATATATTAACAAGAACAACAACAACAAAAAACATCAGAACCAATTAAGATATACATAATTGATCACAACCTTAAGACACCAATCTGATGACGATGATGTTGGCGATGATGATGATGACGACGACGAGGATGATGATGAGACTAATTTTTGTGGTTACACCGACAAAAAGCTACGAACTCATATAAAAGATAAACATTGAAGCTGATTAAGACCAATTAAGTTTCACCCTACACGAAATAAAGGTGAATATTCAAATTCACCAATCATAACATATCGCAACATTGGACAAGGTGCCAATTCCTCCTGCTATGAAAAGGTGTCCCAAGAAGAACGCAATTTTTAAATTTTAAATAAAACACAGATATTTAAAAAAAATCGTGAAACTTTATTATATCGTAAAGTAGACAGAATGAGGTTATGCATGGAACAATATATCGTGCAGATGGCCGCCGCGGCTTTGCTGGCATGCACGCGATCTTTTAATGAAATTTTCAATGACCGTTTTGCATGAATGCTGCGGTATTTCATTAATGCAGCGTCCAATTTCCTCTTTTAAGGCTTGAGTCGTCGTCGGCTTATTCGCGTAAACCATCGACTTCAAAAAACTCCAAAGAAAAAAATCTAATGGTGTTAAATCGCACGATCTAGGCGGCCAATTCTGATCTCCAAAATGCGAAATAACACGACCGGGAAATGACTGATGCAGCAATTGAATTGTTTCTCTGGCTGTATGACATGTGGCGCCGTCTTGTTGGAACCACATGCCCTCCACATTCATTTCTTCAATTCTAGGCAAGAAAAAACTGGTTATCATTTCACGATACCGAACATCATTGACTGTTTGCGCTTGACCTGCCTCATTTTCATAAAAAAAGGTCCAATGATTCCTCCAGCCCAAAAACCACACCACACAGTGACACGTTGAGGATGCATTTGCTTCTCGTGAATCACTCGAGGATTTTCCTCACCCCAAATGCGACAATTCTGCCTATTGACGAAGCCATCAAGATGAAAATGGGCCTCGTCACTGCAGATGATTTTATCGGCAAAATCAGCATTTTCATGTTGTCTCTCCAATACCCAATTAACGAACTCCCTTCGCTGTCCATGGTCAGCTGGCTTCAGTTGCTGAGTCAATTGAACTTTGTATGCATGAAGATGCAAATCTTTCGTCAAAATTCGCTGCAAAGTGGATTTGGAGACACCAATTTGCTGAGCTCGGTGTCGAATTGAGGTGGATGGAGTTTGAGCGACATCATCACGTACAGCTGCGACATTTTCGGTCGATCGACCTGGTCGATGGCGCGTTGTTGTCTTTACATCACTAACAGACCCAGTTTCGGCAAATTTATCCATTAATCTCTTTACAGTTGACTCTTTTGGAGCATTATTGTGACCCCAAATTGATCGCAATTTGCGAACCGTAGCCGCAAAACTTTCACCATTTTGGTAAAACAATTTCACAATGAGAATGCGTTGTTCATTCGTGTAGCGCTCCATTTTTACTAACCTCGTACCTTCTACTAGCAAACAATAACAATTGTACAAATGTCAAACAATGACACTTCGAATGTTGCCAGATTTAAAAATTGCGTTCTTCTTGGGACACCCTTTAACAGAAACAGAATATTTTTTAATATCAATGAATTGGTCATGAGGTTATTCATATAATTTTGTTTCGTTCACATAATATTGGATGACCATACATTGCCGCCAAAGAGTTTTGTATACCCTACACCTACACCAGGGCATTAAAAGTTTGTGCTAATGTTCTCTAGTTATTGTATAGCGACCGACATAGAATCACTCCCTGATTTAATTTAACGATGTAGGTCGGTCCATCCGTCTGTTTGTCCCTGTAGACGTATTTAGTAATCACAATTATAAAAATATTTGGATGAAATTCAGTAGATAGGTTTATATTGGACAAATTTAAATCGGTTAAAATCGAGCATTATTTAGAATAACCTCCTACAGAAACGTTCTACCTGAATTGGACTTAAATGGTATTAGACACCATTTAGTATTTCTCTATATTTTGTGTTCTGATCATAAAATAAAACTCAGGGCCCTTGTCGGAATTTCAACCACTTATGATACAAATTATATTATATTAAATCGAAATATATATGAACATACATGATCATACATGGCCTTATATATGATCATACATGGCCATATACTTCCAAGCAAGGTGGAATATATGACCATACATGAACTAATATATGATCATATATCTTCGATTCCGAAACTAAATGGACATATACTTTCATATATGATCATATATGCTTATATATTGGGTATACAAGTTGATAATGTCGATTTGGACAACAGATGACATAAATATCACATCGTTTGTGTCAGTAATAACAAATATAGTATTTTGGAGGGAAAACACCAACTCAAAAAACTTGTGAACGATGGTTTACGTTCTTCAAATATAGTGATTTCGAAACAGAGGACAAGGAGAGGACTGGTCAGCCGAAAAAGTTTGAAGATGAGGAATTGGAAGCATTACTCGACGAAGATTGTTGTCAAACGCAAGAAGAACTTACAATATCATTGGAAGTCACACAACAAGCATGCCGGAAATGCTACTTGAATGCTACAAAAAGAAATAGTTTTTGAATCGTATTGGTACTGGTGATGAAAAATGGATACATTACGATAACCCCAAGCGCAAAAAGTTATATGTAAAGCCCGGCAACCAGCCACATCAACGCCGAAGCCGAATATTCATGGCGCCAAGGAAATGCTCTGTATTTGGTGGAATCAGAAGGGTGTTTTGTATTATGAGCTGTTGAGATCGGGTCGGACGATCACATGAGACATGTGCCGTACACAATTGATTTGTTTGAAGAGAGAAAACAACGAAAAACGACCAGAATATTAGACCAGACACGAGGCCATAATCTTCCATCATGACAACGCTCGGCCACATGTTGCAAGATCGGTCAAAAACTATTTGGAAAACTGTGGATGAGAAGTTTTGGCTCACCCGCTTATGGCCCAGACCTTGCCCCTTCTGACTACCATTTAATTCGATCGATGCAGAACGCCCTTACTGGAATACACTTCACTTCAAAACAGGGTATCAGAAATTAACTTGATTCATTCTTTACCTCAAAACCGGAGCAGTTCTTTTGACGCGGAATCCATATGCTACTAGAGAGATGGAAAAAAATAGTAGCTAACGATGGACAATACCTTCAATAATGTATCAATTCATTTTGTTATTATAATAAATGCATTTTTCAAGCAAAAACAATCGACATTAATAACTCGTATACCCAATATGATTCATGAATGCTCACTGGGAACGAAATGGAATCGATAGAGAACCGATATTTCTATTACCGAAGTGAGTTAATTTTTTTTATTACATAAATCTTTTACAAAATTTTCGTCCAATATCTGTGATACCCATTCTTTCAAAAGTGGTTGAACGCATTAAAAAGGATCAGATGATGTGTTATAACCAATCATTTTTTAAACGATATTATAGCATTACAACTCTAAGTTAAGTTAACTACTTTTAAACAAAATTAAGATGTTTAATATCTATGGGGGTCCACAAGTTTTGACGGGTATTACCAAGGACCCTATAAACCAGGATGAACAAACTGCCAAATTTTTAGCCACCCATGATGCCAAATGGTGCGACTACAAAAAAATTCTTAGTTAAGACCACGAAATTCTTAGCCAATTTACAGAAAAACTTAGGCTCTAGCAAAGGTTGTACCAACTCAAACATGTATACATTCATATCACAATCACTGTACTTGCGCTACAACCCTTGCTAGCGGCTAAATGTTTTTGTACATCGTCTAAGAATTTCGTGGTCTCGGCTAAGAGTTATTTTTGTAGTCGCGCCATTTGGCATCATGGCATCATGGGTGGCTAAGAATTTGGTAGTTTGTTCATCCTGGTTTATAGGGTCCTTGGTATTACATCTCGTTCCAAAAGAAAAAAAGCAACACGAGATATCCTAAGTAATACAAAATATTTAAAACATCATAGTACATATTAACTTACAAAAAAAACTGATAATTACCAAGAAGATCAAAAGTAATTAACACAGCCTTTAAAAATCCCATCCCAATGATGACACCATGTTTGCATATAGTATTTCTAGCTAGAAATACCTTCTTTGTTAGTTTTTCCATTAAAAATTAAATCAAGTTCTTCCTCGCAGCAGATTATGCCTCTTTCTACCCCTGGTGTAGGGTATTGAAACTATCATATGAGGCATAAAAAAAAACTATTTACTTGAGGTTGAATGGTTTTAAAAAGCTTTTTGTTGCAAATAAAAACAAGAATAAACTACAACATGTCACCGTGTTAAAAATTCACTCTTTCATAAGAGCTAAACACACGAGTCGTAAAAATTAAGAAAACGTTGATTGGTAACAAATGTTTGGTGTTTATTCAAGTGATAACAATATAAAATAAAATACCAACAACAACGTTGAAATAGTTAATAATATTAAAATCTATATTGACTGGATGTATACGATAATTTTCTGTTTGATTTTCAGCCATTAAAAGCCGGCTTTTGATGTTATTGTTTTAAAGTTCTTTGGTTTTTGTCTAAAGGTAGAGGGGCTGCTCCGATAACAAACGATGTTGCTGATTATAATGATGGTCTATATCTAAAACGAGTGAGTGGACAACAACAGAAACTCATGTTAATATGAACGCCATTAACAAACAGGTAAAACACGGCCACTGCTTAACAAATATCTATAGATACGTATGGCAAACAAATCCGAATCCTTTGAATACAAGCTGAAATGCGTGGCATGTAGAATTATTAGAAAAAGTTACCATTTTTTAATATCTGAATAAACAAAAGTTGAATAACAAAATACAAATTGGAAAAGTATATTGCGTAAATTACGGGGGAAACTTTTTGACTACAGTTGACTTTACGGGTGAAGACAAATTTATAAAATAATTTATATTTATGTAATTATTACTGCTTTATAATGAAAAAATGTATAAAGAAAAAAAGTTGCCCGGAATTGTCTGGAGTCTCCAGACATAAATAGTCCAAAATATACATTATTAGAGAATTATCACACACTCCAGGAAATTCATATTTTAAATTTAAGAGTTTACACATATTAAATTTCATGTTTCTAGCCAAAACAAGGGCAGAACGCCAAAGCGGAGACATTCCCCATCCTCATTGAAATTTACAAAAATCTGGTCTTGTCAGTAGAAACAGGTATATACAATTTCAGGTGCGATACTTTTCTCCTATTTGTTTCTCCCTTAAGCATTTTCTAAAAATTCCGTTTTAGCTGATGTCTACTCTGCAGCTGTAACCTTCATAACAAATATCAACTTTCTAGCTGTAGCGGTTTGGACAAGCCGTCAAAGAGGAGACTTTTCCCCTTCTTCGCAACTTTCCGTAGGAATTGTCAAAAATGCCTTCTGAATTAATGTCTACGACGGAGGAGGAACGTCGTTATCTTATTTAAATTTCCTAGCTGCAGCGGTTCTGGCAGACGTCAAGGGGGGATGATGTCCCCTACACGACTTTGCTGATGTCAATACAACAGGAGCAACCTTTTTAACAAATTTTAACTTCCTGCGTCCATCGGCTTAGGCAGGCCGTCGAGGGGAAACCTTTTGCAATTTGAACCCCCATAGCTTATCAGCGCGTTAGCCATACTCCAAGGGAACATTTTAAAATTCATGTTTCTATCGTGTTTGATTTATGGGGAAATTTTTTCCCCTCGCAAATGCACTATATAGGGAACCAACATCCCAAATTTCACTTTTAATGCTCCAGCAGTTTGGGTTGGGCGATGTTAAGTGGGTGACTCGTTCAGTTAAGAGATTCCTTTGCTTTAATCTGTTTAACAGAAGCCCGTAGATGCCACCCCTCTTGTTATATTTCGCTTACTTTTCGCACAGTGCCTAAGAAAGTAGCTATAGGTGCGGTGTTGAATTGTAAACAAACTATCTACACGACCCGAGATAGCACATTTAAAAATTGGGGGTTGTATACTAAGTACCACGCCCTATTACACCTACTTTTTTCACATAACTTTAAGTTTTGACGTAAAAAAAATATTCGAAACCGTTGAAGAACATCAAAGGAATATCACTTACAACTTTGAGGAGGTGTCACGTCCCCTAGTGCCAGTTCGCCCATTTTTGGTTCAGTTTTTTTTAAAGGTTGTTAAAATACTGCGTACCAAATTTTGTCCCAAATACGTCAAACTTGAATACTGGAGGTGGCACAACTCCATGTTTCATCCCAACCACTTTTAGCTGAGTGCAAATTTTGCAATACACCATGCCAAGTAAAGAAATTTCAAAATTTGAGTTATATGTTATAGGAGGTGCCAAGTCAACTTCTTTTATGAATCCCACATTAAGTGCAGAGTAAAAACAACATTATTAGAAATGTTGGATTAAAATTTTTTTTTATCAAATACTCGTATTTGTTACAGGAATCGATAAACAAGAATTTAAAATTTTGGGTTGTATAGGATTTGCCATGTCCTAACCCAAAAAAAGAATGTTCCGTATTGCGGAAAAGCAATTTAATGGAACTTTTTTGATTTGTGTTAAGGATCTCAAAATAATTAACAAAAAGTGTTAATAGAAGTCTGGGCCAACCGAAATTGTTGCCTCCTCACATCGATGACCCCCTTAACAACACAGTAGGTGAGAGGTAATTTAAGTCAGAGGGCATGTAGGCTGACAGTCTCTGTGTTTAAGTTTAACCAATTTATAGTAGGAAAACAGATTAAAACATTTTCCACTTTACCCCTCCCAAATATTGTTTTGTAATTTGTACTATTTTTTATGAGTGTATAACCAAGTATTTAAGTATGGCCAGTACGAACGTAATGAGTTAAACCACAAATTAAAAAGTCTTTTATGGTAGATGTGACAAAAGCAAAAAATCACAGGTAGAACAGAGACGACTCATAAGGATATAAAAGTTGTTCATGCTCATAAACTGATAATTTCATTCAAGAAAAAAATAATAGTAATAAAAGAACAGAAAACAACGTTTTTATCTTAAAGATACTTGTATTGACGACTATTAAATGTTTATTGTACGGCAAATACAAGACCTGAGATATAATGACTCAAAGAAAAGGAAGAGATATTTTTCAAAAATACCTGTCTTACAAAATCTCCACATGATGTCTGTAAAACAATAAAAGTTATTCACAACATTTACCTTTTCTTCTTATGAAATAATGAAACATAAATATATACATATTACAAATTTGAAATCATCAACATCACTATTAGAATTATTATTGTCAATGAACTGTTGTATTGCTTACAGGACAACGTCAAATGATAAAGGATATATGTATGTTCTGATAATATTGGCGTCAATATGCTGTTGAGTTATTGTTGTCTAATATAATGTCATTCATATGTTGAAACATAAAAAGGACCTTTGCTATTTGATTTGATAGCCAGAATTAAAGACTCTTAATACACAATGATGGCGCCAAGTTATTTTGGCTGGCATATGCCCATAAATCTGTTAGCGCTTTTTATGGCAACTGACCGTATATTTAGGCTAACGTGTGTCTGTGATAATAGGGTTGAATGCTTATAAAATTAAGATCACCACACACATTCTGAATGAATATTTATGATCATCTCTCTTTAACACATCAAACGTTTAGCGATTTTTGGATAAGATAAATTAAGTAGTGTTTCCAATTCGGTTAATCGATTAACCGATTCCTTGATTAATCGCCTCTATTTTGGTAATTGTCGAAATAAATAATTAAAGACTTAGCCCGAATAATCCGTTAAAATAGGCCGATTAAATTTTTAATATATTGGGTATACAAGTTAATAATGTAGTTTTTTTTGCTTGGAAAATGCATTTATTTTAATAACAAAATGAATTGATACATTATTTAAAGTATTGTCCATCGTTAGCTACTACTTTTACCTATCTCTCCGGTAGCATATGGATTCCGTGCCAAAAGAACTGATCCGGTTTTGAGGTAAAGAATGAATCAAACCAATTTCTGATACGCTGTTCTGAAGTTAAGCGTATTCCAGTAAGGGCGTTCTGCATCGATCGAAACAAATGGTAGTCAGAAGGGGCAAGGTCTAGGCTATAAGACGGGTCAGCCAAAACTTCCCATTCACTGCTTCCCAAATAATTTTTGACCGGTCTTGCAACATGTGGCCGAGCGTTGTCGTGATGGAAGGTTATGGCTTCGTGTGTGGTCGAATATTCTGGTCGTTTTTCGTTGATTTCTCTCTTTAAACAAATCATTTGTGTTCGGTACAGGTTCCCTGTGATCGTCTGACCCAATTTCAACAGTTCATAACACAAAACACTCTTCTGATCCCACCAAATACAGAGCATTTCCCTGGCGCCATGGATATTCGGCTTCGACGTTGATTTGGCTGGTGGGCCGGGCTTTACATATGACTTTTTGCGGTTGGGGTTATCGTAATGTATCCATTTCTCATCACCAGTAACAATACGATGCAAAAATTACTTCTTTTTGTAGCGTTCAAGCAGCATTTCCGACATGCAAAATGGCCTTTCAACGCCTCTCGGCTTCAATTCATATGGGACCCAATTTCCTTGCATTTTAAATGAAATGGCTTGTTGTGTGACTTCCGATGATAATATAAGTTCTTCTTGCGTTTGACAACAATATTCGTCGAGTAATGCTTCCAATTCCTCATCTTCAAACTTTTTCGGCTGACCAGGCCTCTCCTTGTCTTCTGTGTCGAAAATACCACATTTGAATCGGGCAAACCATCGTTCACAAGTTTTTGGAGTTGGTGCATGATGAGCGTAAGTTTTTACCAACAATCGATAACTTTCACCAGCCGTTTTCTTCAAATGAAAGAAGGTTATCAGACTTCCCGCAAAACATATTTTTCAGGCACAAAATTCGACATTATTATAGCGATTGAAAAAAGTGTGTGTTTACACTTTGGCGTCTATCGAATAATAAATGGACTTTTTAAATTTAGTGTCATTTTTTTGTGCGAGTAGCAACTCTGAAATATGGCAGCTGTCACATATGTTTGTTCCGATTATTAAAAATGGAGCGCTTTACGAAAGAACTTCGCAAACTTCGAAGAATTTTCAACATTGAACTTTGACAAAAGACCTTCACAAATAGTAATGACCTGTCAACAGAGCCGTGGGGGCCATTTGACGGATATTTGTGCATTTGTTAGGAAATGAGCGATATAATCACTATGGGTACTACGAAATGTATACCTTTATATAAATATTTTATCAAAATAACAACTGTCCCTAAGATCAAGACTCTAAAAGCAAAAAATTATATTTTTACTTTTATTATTTTGTATTTTAAAGAGTTAAAATAGAACGAAAAAAAGTATCAGCCTTACTAAAAATGGTTAATTTGCTTTGTTTTTGTAAATATATGGAGGTTGAAAACTCCTTATAAATTAACAAAAAATAACAAACAAATATTCTCAATTTATATAAAAGCAAACAAAAACTATAAAAAATATTTCGTGAGGCACAGTAAAACAATTTTTTTATAAGTATTGGGTGTGTTATTTATGAGTGTCGAATTTTTATTCAAAATAAAACGCATAAAAACTTACGAACTGAATTTTAAATATTTTATATTTTTTTGAAAGCTTAATATTTGTAATTTAGTAATTAAAAACAATTTTGCACACATGTGTACCGCAATTATTCGCTTTTATGCGCATTCGGTAGGTTAAATTTTATTCGGCTAATTGTGGCAGTCAAAAATTCATTTTTCCATCATAATAAAATCACTTTTCCCCGGTGGTTTTTTAGATAATACTGGATATAAAATAATAAATTCCAGAAAAAAATTTCTTCCTTTTGTTAGTTAATTCGTTTTGTTAATTAAGCCACTTGCATTCCAAAAACTGTACAATTTTTCATCAGTTTTGCTCATAAATTCGTCCATACAAGGAAAGAATTTTAATTCAGATGTCCTTACCGATTTTAGTCATAGTAACCGAATGTTAGTTGGAAATTGATATATTTTATTATCTGTGTTTATGTTTTATTTTGGTGGTATGAACTAAGTCTCCAAATTGAAATAAACCCCCCGTGAAATTAAATAAATCCCTAATATAAAAATTAACTAACTCCCCACATTTTGGGGAAATTAGTTTATATTCAATGAAATATTTTAAAAGTTTTTTGAGTCTAAATCGGTTGGAAAATTAAAAACTCACTGGAATTTTTCATTTTCATTGGAATAGCAATTTCTGAAAATTCAGGCGAATTTTTAATTTTCCACCCGATTTACACTCAAAAAATTGTTTTCGACACCAAAACTATCATTTTATTGATAAAATTAAAATTATTGATAAAAATTTAAATTGTAAAAATACTGTGGTAAAAAATTTTTTTTGAGTCAAAACAAATTTAAGGTGAATACAAAATGTTTTTCACCTCTAGTCTCTTAAAAGAAATTTACTAAAATACACAAATTTTTTATGGAAACGGGATTACAAACAATTTACTTAAAAACTATTTCAACAGAGGGGCAGACAGACATGGCTAGATCGGCTTACATTTACACTCACAATATTATTTCCTTAAAAATAATTTAAAATACATTTTAAATTAATCGAAAATACAATCAAACAAGTGTACTACTATTTTTTATTATATTCAGCCCATTTTGTTGTTAATTTTGAATAATCGGTAATAATCGACAAAAGTAGTAAAAACAATCGAAAGTGGTTTAAAATAATCATTAATTTTTAACTGACAAAACGTTAGAAAAAACTATTTTTGTAAATTGTTTTTCAAATTGGAAATTTTTTATTTGTACACAATAAATATCGATTAAAGCCTTAGAGAAACTTAAAAATGTAAATTTTGTATATTATTTGATCTATCTGTTTTAGTTATATATTTATAATTTTATCAGGCTTAAGATCATAATTTTTTTAATGTTACTAACGAATAGTAAACACTATTGTGTTTTTTTATTTTTTTAGTTATATATTTTTAATTTTATCATTTAATAAAAAAAAAATTAGTGTAATATTCGTTAGTAACATTAAAAAAATTATGATCTTGAGCCTGATAAAATTAAAAATATGAAACTTTGAAATTTTTATTTGATGTCAAAGGTGTAACTTGAATTTTATTTTTAACAAAAATAATTTAGCCCTTGAATTCCATTTGAGAAAAATTTAACAATAACTTGAGAAAATTCATTAGTCTCAATTGTATTTCTCAAATAATTTTCTAATTAAAAATAATGGTTTGAGATTTAGTATTGATATTAAATCTTTTTCCAATCGTAGATAATATGTATAAATAAATAATTTTTTTTTAACTTTGAGAAAGTGAGTGGTATATATTTAGATTTTCTATGTCTGTATGTATATTTGAATAATTTCTTGTAAATTGTATTGAAATAATTTTGTATTTAAACAAACTATTTTGACACAAAAACAAAACGGAGTTATTTAAATTTTTAGTTTTAGAAACAGACAACATACAATTTTTCATTTAACAGAAAATATCAACTAATACTGAAAGTTTGTATTTTTTATAGTTGGTTTATTTTTGGATGACTGATTCAAATAGTTCAATTGATTATTTATTTAAATAAAGGGTCTTCCAATAGGTACTTGACAACTTTGAAAGTAAAGTACACGAATGAACAACATATGCAAATTATAAAAATGTACTCCCTAATTTCAGAGCCGATGACTGCAGCTTTAAGAGCGTTAACTCCAATTTTCCGTCGTTATTCTCGCCCTAGTAGACAAACAATAACAGGTTTAGTGGAAAAATTTGAGTCAACATATTCATTGTGTGATGCTTCCAGGCGTCCGTAGCAAACGATCCAAATCAGTCGATTCCGCGGCATCGCCAATACTACTTTGTGGCGAATTTTGCGTAAAGATCTTGGCTTACACCCATACAAGATCAAGCTGACTCAAGAATTGAAGCCGATGGACCATTTAACGCGACATACGTTCTCCGATTTGGCTCTGGAGAAGATGCTCCAAGATGATGAATTTCATCGCAATATCATCTTCAGTGACGAAGCTCGTTTTTGGGTTCGTCAATAAGCAAAATATGCGTTATTGGTTTGGTGAAAATCCACATGAGCTTCATGAATCACCACTTCATCCACAAAAAATAACTGTTTGGTGCGGTTTGCATGCCGCCGGCGTCATGGGCCATATTTTTTCGTCGACAATAACGATCGTCACGTTACTGTGAATGGCGATCGTTATCGCGCCAATTTTATTTTATTATTATAAGCCCGAATTGGAAAACATGGACTTGGACATGTGGTTTCAAAAGGACGGTGCCACAAGCCAGTAAGTTTGGTGAGCGTGTTAAGTTTGATGAGCGTGTTGTCTCAAGAAATGGATTAGTCAATTGGCCGCCTCGTTCATGCGATTTAATGCCTTTAGACTTTTTTCTTTGAGGCTACGTCAAATCATTGGTCTATGCCAACAAGGCGACGACGTTGGAAGAACTCAGACCGAGTCATCGAAAATTGGGTCCAACGAATCGACCGCTGCTGACGTGCCCGCGGTGGCCATATGAACGAAGTCGAGTTCCATCCATAAATGTTTTGATTGTATTTCAAGTCGATCATAAAGTTTTGGAAATATTTCAAATTGCTTGAAAAAAAGTTGTCAAGTCCTTATTATAAAACCCAATACAAACTGAACATATTTCTTTTTAAATAAACTACTGTCGGTAACGGAAAATATATTGTGAGTGTCTACTTTATAGGATCTTAGACATATATTTCGATATTTTACGAAAGAAATGACATATATTTATGTGGAGGGTGAAATAAGTTTTCCTTGTCGCAGGAAATCCAGTACCTAGACCATTGTTACCATATGGTATCAGGATATTCTGAATGTCCTGAATGCAAGATTAAACAATGAATTGCAGGATATAGAAAAAGTATTCCTTTAAAATTCAACCAAAAAAATTCTTACCTGTTTCATTTAAATATCAGCAAATTCAATACATCTTTTTATTCTTATTCAATACATCTTTTTATTCCTAATTGAACTTGGCATAATATATTTGGACCTTACAAATATCGGCAAAATCTATTTAATTATATTAATTCCTGTGTAGTAAAAAAAGCATTTCTCACGCCATTTATTAACCGGACGGTGCTACCATAATTTTAAGAGATGCTCCAATAGTTTTTGTTCAACATCATAAATACAAGTTTTTAAATTATTCACCAATAAACAATAAAACAAATGTTCCAGTTGACTAATTTAACAAATGTAAAATAACAAATTAAATAAATATAAATGCATTTGTATTAAAACAGGTAGAAATTGTTCATATGAAAAAAAAACCCAATAGTAATTTATGCAAAAATTGTATACAACATCTTGGACAATACGTATGTTGTTTAATTCATAAAACATGTCAAAAACTAAATACAAAAAATACTGGTCAAATAAAACAAAACAACATTTGTCTACGGTTTCGGTTGTAAAACAACTAAAAAGACAGTAGAATATGGCATTTAATAGCGAAACAGATATAAAGACAAATTTGAGACATTTTTATGGTCATTTGGTCAATAACAACAGAATGTATAATAGAGGAGTTTTATTTATAATTTAAACACTGGTCAAAACAGAAAAAAGGGACACTTTAAATAATTTATTGACCATTTCCGTGGGTGAGCAATTATTCATAAACAAGAGAGGTAAAATGATAACAAAATGAATGAACATATAAATTATGTATGTGGCCGAATATGGCAATGTTAGATCTTTCTTTTTTTTGGTATGATAAAAATTTGTCAAATTTTCCTAGGCATCTATCAAAATTTAATTAATAAGATATTTTATCTTTCAAACGTTTTTTTGCTTTCCCTTTTTTTGTTTTAAATGAAAAGCGTAAAATTTCAATAATTTTCTTTTTCATTGTTGGGTCAAGGGTTGTTTTTGCAATTGTTATTTTAATATGTTAGACATGCAGATGTGTTGTTTAAAAAAAAAAAGAAAACCCTCTAAAAAGTGGGAATTATCTTTGTGTCACATTTTGCATAAGACATCATTCGAAACATTCGTTTTTTATTTAAACTTAATTTCGCTGTTATGTTTCATTTTTTGTGTTCATCGTTTAACGTGTGTATTTGACATTTTACACTTGATGGATGAGCGTTAATTATGATTTAAAGTGTGATGGGTTTTGACTTAAATCACAAAAAAAAAACACGAAACACTGGTAAAAAATTTTGCATACACAGATTTCAGTTTTTTTTTTTTCAAAGCACATGTTAATAATTTTTAAATTAAAATTTTAATAAAAGGCTTGTTTTTTGAAAATAAAAAAGAAAGACTGTTTGACTAACATAACAGGAAGAAACCCTTTTATTATTAAATTGATGGATTATTAAAATCAAATATTTAACCCTGATTACAAAGCAATAAGTAAATATTATATACATTTTATGCGAGCATAATAATCCTTTAGAAAAGAAACAGAATAACAATGTGCCGTATTTTTCCATACAAATTGATAATTGAAACACTTTGAGTGATGCAGTTGTGAGATAGAACCTATTTTATTTTCACGACGCTTTTTCTTATCCTCTCATTTTTTGTTTTTCATTCTCACAACAGAGTTGCCGCTTTCTACCATTTTTCTGTAACCAAAAAAAAAAACATATGTAAAGATAGCGTAGGCATTATGTGGCTCTCATGTGCTCTTGTACACCAAATTTTTATTAAAAAACTACATATTTTTTATTGTTTTTATAACATTTAAATGTCAAATCCAAAAAATTGTATGCTGTTAGTAAACGAACAAGATAATGACGAAGAAAGGATATCTAATGTACTCTTTTCACTAATACACTTAAAATAGTTTGTAAGTTAAAATAACAGAAAATAGCATTAACAAGAAATTATATTTCATTTTAAAACCGGTCTACTTAATTTTTCTTTTAATCATCTTTTGTTATTTATTTTTAAATATTTTTTAAACAACTTACACATCCGTAAGAAACAAATGAATTTAATCAGTTGAAATAAATGTTAAAATTTTAACTTCCAATTCCTTAAACATAAATGTTTCCGTTCTTGTATTTTTTAATTATTTTTTAATCTACAAAATGTATGTGGTTCTATAGACACTTTTTGTGTGAATGTGTTTGTGTGTGTGTTTATAATATAAACAAACAATTTGAATAAAAAACAAATTGGAACATTTTGAATATTTTTTTTCTTTTTTTGAAACAGACGGCAAACAAAATTTAAATTTGTAATAACTGTAACGGACACAATTAAACAACAAATTTCCGTTTTGTTGCAAAATTTTTATCAAATTTCAAACAAATGAAAAAATAAATTAAACTGAAAAAAATCGGTAAATGAGAGTAAATTATTTAGAACAAATGTAAAATAGTTAAAAATATATATTTCTTTGAAAAATACAATAAATGTAAGTTCCTTTATTTTTAAATGAAACGGAAAACTTTATTGTTAAATTACAAACAGTAAGCTACATAATTTTCTGAGTGTGCAAACATGACAGTTTTTGGCGGCACCGTCATTATATTGACGCTCACGTTTTCATATTATACGGCACGTTGTTAATTTGGGACGACACTTAGTCATAATAGTTCCTTATTCTTTATTATCAGAGTTCGATAATTAACAAAAGTGAAAAGATGCGTAAAAAATTGTTTATTTTTTTTACACTCTAATTATTATTATTTTTTTAATTTTATGTTTATTTATTTAAATATAATTCAAAAAAAAATATAGTGTCCCGCCCTGAAAAAAAGGCATTGTGAGACAAGTTGACAAAAAAATTAATTTCTGTTGAAATTTACTCAACTTGTTGTAGGAAACTGTACTCCTACTATAAATGGGGTAAATTTACTCGGAGAATATAAATGTAAAAATAACGCACATAATGCGTAAGATAATTACACACGAACTGTGTAAATTTATATTGAAAATGCGTATAAAATTTCGCGTAATTTTACCATTTATGTGCGTAAATTCAAAAAAAAATATAGTGTCCCGCCCTGAAAAAAAGGCATTGTGAGACAAGTTGACAAAAAAAATTAATTTCTGTTGAAATTTACTCAACTTGTTGTAGGAAACTGTACTCCTACTATAAATGGGGTAAATTTACTCGGAGAATATAAATGTAAAAATAAAGCACATAATGCGTAAGATAATTACACACGAACTGTGTAAATTTATATTGAAAATGCGTATAAAATTTCGCGTAATTTTACCATTTATGTGCGTAAATTTTCCAAAAAAAAAATATAAAATATACCACCCAAAAATAAAATAATCAAATCATTTTTAAAATATTATAATAATAAATAAAAATTGTAGTAATATTTAAGCGTAATACAAGCCTCAAAATCTGAGAATATTTCCCTCTCAAAAAATGATTCAGAGCACTTTTCCCCATAGATAAATCCTCGTATTCTGATAATTTTTTTTTATAGAATATGATGGATTTTCAATAGGAAAAACACCTTAGAGTTGAAGGGATTTTAAGTAGAAAAAGTCAAATATTGCTCGGAATCTAATTTTATTTCTGTAGAAAAGCCTCCTCGGAAAGGGGTGCTCATATGTAGACAACCGTTTTCAGAAGCTAAGATTTTTCTATAGAAATGTATTCAGAATCCTTTTTTCTTAAGGATAAAGCCATAAGAATCAAAGATTTTTCTAAAGGCTGTAGCGGAAAGTCCTTAAAATCTGAGAGTTATTTTCTCATGATTTTCTGATGATTTTTTTTTTCTCAAGCCAATAGCAAAAGGATCAAATTTTTTTAAAAATAGTTGCCGATTTTGAGCCCTACCAAAATAGAAAAGCCTCAGTTTTCATCATTTTCTAAGAAAATATTCTTATCGAAAGGTTGCAGATTATATATCTCGTTATAAGAAAAAGTGCTGTGAACCAGAAGCCATTTCCTATAGAAAAAATCTACAGATATCAAGCTTTTTTACCTGAATGCGTGAATTGCTGGAACTGCACCTGGTATATATTACAATTTTCTGTTGTAAATCGGTAAATCGAACATTTAGTTTAATAAACATTTGGACTCGGGTTTCGTAGCTTCCGAAGTTTTTGCGTAAGGTAAGGTCGCACTGTAATACCTTTTTTATTATTTTATATTTACGAGAGTCTTCTGAGATGGATTAAGATTCAGTTCCAACTTTTAGAATGCAGCTCAAGAATTAACATTAAAAAAAAAGTATTGTTTAAATTTGTCAACATTTTGAAAAAACATTAATTCTGTTGTATTCGACACTCATTAAAAAATATATAAACAACATTTATCAAATCCCCAAGTGCGGCTTAACATCAAAGTCAATCAATAAATCCACTTTTATGGATTTTCTTCGTTTTCTATATCATTTTAATTTTTTGTATTTCGTGTTTTTTCAAATCTAAAATCTGATCAAAATTGTATCAATGATGTGCAATTAATCACTTTAAAACAACAAATGACAAGTAAAATGTACATGGACAACAACATACGTACAACTAAACGCATAAAAGATCATCAATACAAACAAACATCCAGCCAGCCAGCAATACCAACATCCCAGAAACAAATAAAGCAATATGTTTTACATATCAAAAACAACAGCAACAACTTCCCAGCAGTATGTGTGCTGTCGAGAGAAAGAGGAAAGAAATCATTTCAATATTATTGACTTTAAACGACTTAAAAAGATAAAGAATTAAACAAAATAAAATAAAATCGTCGTCCAATGTTGACTCGTTGTAAAAGAAATGATGATGATGATGTCGATGATGACAACAAACATCAAAGGAAATGAAAAGGCGGCGGCTAAAATAACGCGTTGTATCCAAACAAACACATGTGTGTTTGTGTATGACGAACTAACTCATAGATAGTATCAGATCTTTGAAAACATTAAATCCTTAATATAAATTATAAAATAATTAATTCTCTTTATACAAGGTGGACCAAAATGATTCAACCTATCTTGCAAATGACTGTCAGTTTTTTATTTTAATATTTGTGAACAGCTACAGAACACACGTTAACAAGCCATGAAACGCAATACTCCTCAAAAACGCAGAATTCTCATGACTATTTTCTATTCAAATTTATGGTTTGTTATGAGACCCATTTTCATCTGAACGAATGCGTAAACAAACAAAATATGCACCTCTGGGTCACTGAGAATCCACGTATCATTCACAAAGAGCGATTAGATGCACTCGAAGTCACTGCAGGGAGGAGGCATCAACAGGCCCTGTATGTAACACGGTTACTGTGACTGACGAGCGGGACAGAACCATGTTCAACGAGATTTTATTGCCGCAAATTTATGAATTGGGACTAAAGGAAATGTGCCAGCATGGCGCAGCTGTGTGTGCTCGCGCGATAATGGACATTTTTAAGAATGCGTTTCCGGGTCACATATACACTCAGAAAAAAGTTTGTAGAAAAATGTGTAAACGGTTACCAATTTTGTACTAATGTTTAGTAAAAAAAATTATTATTTAGCAAATAATTTTGCATTTCACAAATTACAGAACTTTTACAGAATATTTTAAAATTTTTGTTGCTAATTTCAGAAATAATTTTACAAATTCTTGAAAACCGATTTGCTAATTTTAATAAGTGAATATTGAAGCAAATGTTATTTCTAATTAAAACTTACACCTACAAACTTAAATTGCCCTAAAATGTTAATTATATTAAAAAGAGGGATCGGAAGTGAATATACAGACTCATGTGTAGAAATAGGACATCCGCTTAAAATAGCACTAAAAACTTTTTTTCGTTCAAAAATTAGCAATAAAACAATTAAAATTTTACCTTAAAAGTAAAAAAAAAAAATTGACTAAAATATTTTTCAAAAAGAAATTATCAAATTAAAACGAAATGATAAATTCGTTTGTTTTTACAATTTTAAAGACTTTTTTAATTTTGTCTTAAATATTTAAAAATAAAGAATTAGATGATAAAAAAAATAAATTTGAAATTTTTTACTAATATTAATAATATTTAGTAAATTTTTTTTTTGCTGATTTTAGCAAACAGATTAAAAATTCCACTTTACAAAAAGTTTACTAAAATTTAGTAGCGCTAGCTAATTTTTCTAAAAATTTCATTGTACTACACGTCAGCAGACATGTGTTGCTAAGATTAGCAAAAAATACCGCTGGGCTCAAATTAGCAAAATTTTCCATAATAACAGCAAAATTTTCAGTTGTCATTACAGACTTTTTTTGGTGAGTGTAGTGTAATTTTGGCGATTTGCGTTGGCCAGCAAAATCACCCGAACCGCTCTAGACTTTTTTCTTTAGGGTTTTTAAGTCACGGATCTATGTAAAACAGCCAAAGACTCTGGAAACTCTCAAAGAGAATAACTGGCAAGACTGCAAGAATTTATGCAGTAAATAATGGATTAAATAATCTTCATAAATTAATGAAAAAAAAAACTTAAAGGCCGAAATAAATATTTAAAAAATTTAATTTTTAAAAAAAGATATATATTTAAACAAAATCAAGTAAATGTTTTTGGCTCGCCTTATACAATGCCCTATCAACTAGCAAGGAAACTACACAGTGGTGTAATTCACTGATCTCAGTGAAACTTGGCTATGTTTTCGGGGACAAATTAAGCTAGAATTAGTCACACGTAGACATTATATGAGAAATCAGTTGAGTCAAGCTATCAACCTAGAAAACAAACACAAGCACTTTAACGGAACGAGTCGGGACGGACGAACCTGTCGAATTTTGATTTTCTTTCCATATTTACATGACAGCTGATATTACATGACAAAAAAGTGGAAAATACCAATAGAAAGGAAAAACACATGCAAATTAAATGTTAATCAGTTAATAAAATTACCCTTTTCTAAATTCAATCTTAGTAATCCATTTTTTCCGATATCCAGTTAACTCATATTTAAAATTTCAAGTGTGTGGACAAAGGATGTTCGGGCAGGCAATCGCCTTTTTGCCCCTCCTCCTCAAAATTCCTAAAAATCCCGTTTTAGTGGATATATACATCGCAGAAAAATGGCCGCAACAAAAATTTCTTAATGAAGCAAAGTTTTCTTAAGAAATGTTCAGCAGATCTAACATACAGCGAACAAAAAACCAGTAATTGTCAGCAACGGTGAAAAATACATTTTATTAATTAAAAAAAAAATAATATTAATGCCAAGGAACTAGAAAATGCTCAAGTTGAAAAAAACTATTTCTATATTCCATTTTTTTGGAGTTCGGACAAAGGTAACAAATGTCAGTAACTATCTCTATATTCAATTATTTGCTTAGTTGTCTCTATTCTACATCTCACTGTTCTAAGATTTGCTGCATTTCGAGTGTTAAACCAATTTCCATTACCGACAATGGAATAGTCTAAACGATAGACACTGACAATTACTTTAATGCTAACTACAAGGAAACAAAAAACAAATTTTCGTTAATTTCGTAATACATAAACCAGGGGTTAGTTTGTTGATTTATATGTATATCTGTTAAAATATCAAAGAAATATAAAAAAATTCCAACTGTTTCGGATGTTCCTATTAGGAATGGAAAATAATATTAAATGTTTTTACACTCAGCAAAAAAAGTCTGCAATGGCAACTGAAAATGTTGCTGTTATTACGGGAAATTTTGCTAATTTGAGCCCAGCGGTATTTTTAGCTAATCTTAGCAACACATGTCTGCTGACATGTAGTACAATGAAATTAGTAGAAATATTAGTAGCCGCTACTAAGTGGAATTTAAAATCTGTTTGCTAAAATCAGCAAAAAAAATTACTAAATATTATTAATATAAGTACAAAATTTTAAATTTATTTTCTTTATCGAGCATCAAAATTTTTTTATTTTATTTATTTTTTTTTAAATATTTTAGGCAAAATTAAGAGAAAAAACAAAGGCTTAAATATCCTAAAAATTGTTAAAACATAAACGACTTTATTATTTTGTTTTAATTTAGTAATTTTTGTTTTGAAAAATATTTTAGTAATTTTTTTTACTTTTGAGATCAAATTTTAATTGTTTTTTGGGCTGAAACTTGTTAGTGCTATTTAAAGGTAATTTAAGTTTGTGGGTGTAAGTTTCAATTAGAAATAAAATTTCCTTCAATATCCACTTTTTTAAAAGTAGTATTTTTTTTTTTGCTAATTTAAGAAAATCGGTTTTCAAAAATTTGTAAAATGATTTCTAAAATTAGCAACAAAAATTTGTAAATATTCTGTAAAAACTCTATAAATTGTAAAATGTAAATAGAAAAAAGATTTGCTAAATAATATTTTTTTTACTAAAAATTAATACAAAAATAGTAAAGTGGGATTGAAAACCGTTTACAAATTTTTCTACTAACTTTTTCTTCTGAGTGTAGGTCTCAGAAGAAGCTTATTTTAAACGAGGCTTCTTTTAAAGTGAGTTCGTACTTACCGAGAATTTGTCTTAAAGGATAAGACTCCAAGGACTGTCCAACAATAGGATAAGGAGAATGAATAAACAATAGCCAACCAGAAATCCAGTCTCAGAATCGAGTAGCAAAACTTTTACAACGTTCAATTAATATGTGGAACTAATCATTAGCCATGTTTTTAACTCTTCATATCCTATTGTTAGATAGTCCTTGGTTTAACTGTATAAAAAACATTTTAAAGAAATTCATTCCTTAAAACTCTGAAGGTACACAAGCAATGAAACGAACAATCGCCGATACATTTATGCGACATTAGTTGTTTATATTAAGGATGTACTTACACAGAAATCTATAGATACGTATATAAATGATTCTAAATTTCTTGATGACGATGACAAAGTGTGTGTTGGATTGTAAAAAGAATAAATAGATAGATATGAATGAATGTATGGATGGATGGATGGATGTATTTTCCACAAGTTACAAACATAATTTTTATTTAACTGATACGTATCTTTTTGGTACAGGCTCGAAGAGAGTATGCGTTTAAGTATCTGCTTTAAATAAACAAACATTTTAGATGTTTTTGTTTTTCACTGATACCGCAAATGTTATTATTGTTGATGAGAAATTTATGTCTTTTTAGTGTTTGAGTAAAGATTTTTAGTTCTATGATTTTTAGGTTGCTGCAAAGTGGCAATGGTGATTAATACAAGATACATACACCTTTTGATTTCCTTTGACTATAAATTTTTCATCATCATCATCATTATTTTTGTCTTGATTTTTTTTTGTCCTTTTTGTCTTCTCAACATTACTTACAAGTGCCATATAGATCAAAGATAATGCGTACGATATTGCGACAGTGGAATGACATAATTTCTTTGTGGATTTCTTGTTAACAATTAGTACATATTAAAGTTTTCCTTGAAAACAGCAACTTCCACAGTAACTAAAGAGTTTTATTTAAATTAATTTTAAATTTAAAACATCCTCTGGATGTCAAATTTTTAAGTAATATTTCTATGGAGCCTTTTTAGTTTTAAAAAGCTTTTTAGGTTCTCTAGGTTGTTGTCAAATAGAACCTCCTCTATGGTGCAATTGCATGCAGTAGTTTCATTTTAGTCAAAAGCGTACCATAAAAGCTTTTATTACCACTTTGTGTACTGCTGTTCTAACGAAGATATATATGTAGGTTCAATTTAATACACATAAGTTTAAATGAAAAAATTCAGCATATGGTTTTCTACACGTAGACAAAATATTATAGGCTTATTTTCAATTACAATTTTGTTGTATTAACATACTACAAATTAATTGTAAGTTAAAAACAGTTTATGTTGACGAGTCAATTTAAAAAATTCAGATAATATTGTAGATAAATTATTTTGCAAGGTCTATAAACTAAGATTCAAAACTACCATATGAGGGGTGCTAAGTATATCGGGATATGTTCATCAACATTCATGGGCATGATTCTGTTCACTTTTAGCTGGCTCCAACAAGATTAAGGTCTAATATTTGCAAGAGGCATACTTCTCTAAACACTTGCTGTTGGAATCTTCATTTTAGATACTCAACCTATGTATAGCGTATAGCAAATCATCTTCGATGTTAAGGGGATAAAAAAGGTTTCAACAAGTTTTACTTTTTCCTTTTTTTATTTCGTAACCATTTCTTCTAAAGAAACTACCTTGTGAATAACGCGACTAGTCCACACACGTATGTACAGTACAATATCATTCATATGACTACCACGACTGGACCATTTTTCTTCGAAAATAAGCAAAGAGCCGCCGTTACCGCCAACGGTGAGCGTTACCATGCCATGGATGACATTTGGTTTCAACAAGACGGGGCCACATGTCGAATAATCAGCCGCCTCGGAGTTATGATTTGAGCCCTTTGGATTATTTTTTGTGGGGAACCATCTTGAGACAATTGAAGCGTTGAAACATGAAGTCGAATTTGCCATTTAGAAAATTCGAGTCGAAACAATCGAAAATGTACTGAAAAATTGGGTTGATCGGATGGAGTACTGCCAAGCCAGTCGTGGTAGTCATATGAATGTATTGGGTTTCATTCTTAAATGAGAAAGTTAAACCTTTCCAATAAAATCAGAAATTTGAAAAAATAATCTGTAGTTGTTTTTACAACCGATTTAAATTTAAAATTTTAAATGTTCCACCCTGTATGCAGAAAAGTCTTTCCACTATATTAGTTTTTTTTTTGATACTCCAAAATTGTTAATAGTCTATAAAGGAATGTCTACCTCGCATTATCAAATCCACATATATTTTATTCCTTATTAAATTAAAAAATTCGTATTTATTCTTCTTTTGATATTAATCGATTTTCGAATTTGAACACAGTCTTATTTAATACATTTCTTTGCTACTTTTTGCAGCAACTTAGCAAACTTGTGCAAGAACATAGACAATATGAATAACCAACTTTTTCTTTTGACGAATAGATTAAGGATAGGTCGATTCATTTTCGAATTCAGAAAACTTTCTACATGCTGCCAAACAAAAAAAGTACAAAAAATGGCAATGTTCACCTTTTTTTATAACCTCCTAATGAGCAGATATGATACATACAAAAAATTATATTCAGCTTTTATTTCGAGTCTCCATCACATATCCGAGTCGGTGCCGACCAAACATCACGGATACTCTAACCCAATGAGTAGATTTTCAGACTCCGGCAATTATTTGTTTAATTGAATACACATTATTTTATTTATCCTATTGAAAACGTTCTCAGATACGAAAAAAATCATCAGAGTTTGTTTACGAATCAATTTTTTCTATTATATAATCACAGATACTTGGAAGCTTTTTTTGTATAGAAAGATTCTTCCAAAAATTTTATCTGGTAAATCTTTTAAATTCTAGAAAAATAAAAACATTTTTCCATCTTTCATATCTTTTACTACTACTATTTTTTATGAAAATCTTGGGATTTAAATGTTTTTATCAAAATATAAAAAATGTAACCATTTGAAGTTCCGTTAGCCAGTAAAAATGTCTCAAGGGTCCTTGAAGTAAAAGTTAGTGGGAACCACTGCTCCAACCTTTACGTGACCAGAATCCAGCAATAATTTGGAAAATCTATACCAGTAGAAGTGTAAGAAACTTTAATAGAACGTAGATTTTCTTGTTCGTTGTGGATGAAGATCATTTTCATCTCTTTTGATACATTCACTACCCCTAACATTGAGCAAAGAATTGGTGCCGCCGCAGATAACTAGGAACATAACACTTGCCCTACAAAATCCTACCAGATCCACAACTTCTTAGCAGAGGGAACAGGGAATCATAGGGTAGGTATACCGCTACAATGAAGAAAAACTTCAATTCCGAACCATCCAACAACTCCATCAAATATTTAACTTAATAAGGTTTGCAATTTTCTTAAAAACAAGTAAGAATAGCTTAATTAAATCTAGCAAATTTTTACTTAAATGCAGCAATTGTTTGTTAAGTTTTTTTTTAAATTTTACTAATGCCAAGTACAGTGAGCTCTCGTTGATCAAAGCTGAAAATTTCAGAGCGGATTCGGATTATCAAGAAGAAGGTATTCAGAAAACTGCATAAGGTATTAGAGTAAAGAAGTTTTGCTTAATACTTAAAGAAAATAAAATTTTTCTAAGATTAAGCAAAATTTTTCTCTAGATTAAGTAGAATATAATTATTTAAAAACAATTAAAATTTTTGTAAACTCAAAAATGCTTTTTATTTTACTTCCTTAAACCTAACAGCATTATACTTTCAGCTGAAAAAATTAATCCTGTATACCTTGAAGGGAAAAATGCACTATGCTTCTAATTGTTCGAATATATATTTGTTTTTAACATACGATACATAAAGTTTTAAAACCGATACCGTTAATAAAATAAATCTTAGTTGCTTTACCTTTACAGATGCCGCAACAAATAATACCTTATACCGTTATTTGTTTCGATAAACTACTTTGGATTTATGTTGTCAAAAAAAGGGGGAATAGCTCAAATATACAGAGCAAAAACTGCCTAATAGAATCAAGTAGATTTTCTCTATAAAACGTTTTTTGGCTAAGGGGTATCCCAGCAGAAAGAAGAGAAGATTTTTTTTGAAGAAATTCTTTATCATTTACATGTGGTAAATCTTTTTTATTTTTTGTGAACCAGTGTTTCTACGAGAATTTCGTAACATTGCGAAATATAATTATTTTTTCTATTTTCATAACATTTTAATATTATCCTAATATATAACTATGTAGAGTTGAAATCCTTTGATTAACTGCATCTTTTGAATATCATTAAAGGTGACAATATGTACATGATTAGCACTTAAAGAATCCTTCACCCAAAAATTACAATAAAAAAATATGTTTCTATATGTATTTGTGGATAAGTATGTTCCCAGCAAAACTTTGGAAATGGGTGCATGTATGTATTCAAGATTTATACTGATAACTCATTACCTTCTGCATTATTTAAAGCATAAGATTTATCGATCATTAGTAACTTATAGCAGGATCCCAAACAATAAGAAATCCCAGGTTCGAATCCTAAAGTACGAGAATATAATTAAAAAAATATTTTTTTAAATGAAAATTTTTATAACAAAAACCTAATTTTAGACACATTATTCGTAACTATATAAGTAATCACTTTCCCAATTATTTCAAATATAATGGGTCCATACATTTCCCTGCCTGTAGAATGCATCAATGAAGTAAGGTGTATGATAATAGATGGACGGACCTCTTGGCTATACATTCCCTAATACATGATTTGGTAATGTGTGGTTTTGCGGGGTTATTTTAATTTTAAAAATCAATGAACTGTATATTATAAGCCAAATGTATGATCTTATGCTAATAATTTTGTTGTTGTTGTTAAATGTTGTTTTCACTATATTATAAAGGGTGTCCCAAGAAGAACGCAATTTTTAAATTTTAAATAAAACACAGATATTTAAAAAAAATCGTGAAACTTTATTATATCGTAATGTATGGAACAATATATCGTGCAGAGGCCGCCGCGGCTTTGCTGGCATGCACGCGATCTTTTAATGAAATTTTCAATGACCGTTTTGCATGAATGCTGCGGTATTTCATTAATGCAGCGTCCAATTTCCTCTTTTAAGGCTTGAGTCGTCGTCGGCTTATTCGCGTAAACCATCGACTTCAAAAAACCCCAAAGAAAAAAATCTAATGGTGTTAAATCGCACGATCTAGGCGGCCAATTCTGATCTCCAAAACGCGAAATAACACAACCGGGAAATGACTGATGCAGCAATTGAATTGTTTCTCTGGATGTATGACCACATGCCCTCCACATTCATTTCTTGAATTCTAGGCAAGAAAAAACTGGTTATCATTTCACGATACCGAACACCATTGACTGATTGCGCTTGACCTGCCTCATTTTTATAAAAAAAAGGTCCAATGATTCCTCCAGCCCAAAAACCACACCACACAGTGACACGTTGAGGATGCATTTGCTTCTCGTGAATCACTCGAGGATTTTCCTCACCCCAAATGCGACAATTCTGCCTATTGACGAAGCCATCAAGATGAAAATGGGCCTCGTCACTGAAGATGATTTTATCGGCAAAATCAGCATTTTCATGTTGTCTCTCCAATACCCAATTAACGAACTCCCTTCGCTGTCCATGGTCAGCTGGCTTCAGTTCCTGAGTCAATTGAACTTTGTATGCATGAAGATGCAAATCTTTCGTCAAAATTCGCTGCAAAGTGGATTTGGAGACACCAATTTGCTGAGCTCGGTGTCGAATTGAGGTGGATGGAGTTTGAGCGACATCATCACGTACAGCTGCGACATTTTCGGTCGATCGACCTGGTCGATGGCGCGTTGTTGTCTTTACATCACTAACAGACCCAGTTTCGGCAAATTTATCCATTAATCTCTTTACACTTGACTCTTTTGAAGCATTATTGTGACCCCAAATTGATCGCAATTTGCGAACTGTAGCCGCAAAACTTTCACCATTTTGGTAAAACAATTTCACAATGAGAATGCGTTGTTCATTCGTGTAGCGCTCCATTTTTACTAACCTCGTACCTTCTACTAGCAAACAATAACAATTGTTCAAGTGTCAAACAATGACACTTCGAATGTTGCCAGATTTAAAAATTGCGTTCTTCTTGGGACACCCTTTATTATGGTCCAAATGAAAGATCATAATGAGCATCACATAAAATCAAGATGAAAACTTGTTATTCACAATTTTTTCCACTCAATTTCCGTTATTTTCGGCACCAAAATAAACAATTAATAGATAAAATCTTCTTGACTCTATTAGGTTTTCTTCTGAATTGTATAAAAATGGGATTTTTTTATTAATTTCATTAGGCTACGTAATTGATTTTTTTTAAAGGTTTCTCTTATTAATTTCATTAGGTTCCTATATGATCATGTGTAAATCATCCTCTTAATTTTTTTAATAAGGATATCTTCTTTGTACATGTGTCGCCGCTCATAACTGTACTTCTTAGTTCTTTGAACTTGACATATTAAAATTAAACTTTTAGTTGAAAGTCTACTTAAATAAATTTTAAATTTAGTCAAAATAAAAGAATCTAATTATAAAAAGTGCATCTGAGTTAATACGTGATTAAATAAATGTGTATGTTCAATGTACGTAATATAAATCATTATTTTTGTAAAAAAACTTTCCACGAAGGTATTTTTGTGTAAACATTTATAATAATAATAATGTAAAATTGTATAATTATTAAATTAAAAAAATAGTACTTAATATTTTAATTATTAAAAGAGTTTTATGTTTGTTGGCTATTTTATGAAGTTTTTATGTATTATTTCAGTTCCATGCAAATAATAGCGCACCAAAAATGTTTAACTGAAGATATCGAGGTTTTGCTTATTTTTAAATCATGGAAACTGTGCGATGAAACGTGTCACATTCTTTTCACCTTTGGAATTATATCAACTACTAACGAAAATTTAAATTGAAGACACTGAAAATTTATTTAAAAAATTGTACCAAAAATATACTTGGGAGCTTATAAAGTTCAAAGCAGGCTTAAGGGAATGGAGGAGGAATATTATACGTACGTGAAAAAATATATTTTCATTCAAGTATTATTCCAGAATTTACCATTGATTGTGGTTGGAACAAATTTCTGCCAGACTTAGTTGTTTACGGTCTACGGAATCCCCATTCGGTACACAGATGTCAGCGGAAAATTCCATATGTGGCACTAGCCTTATAAACCTCCTTAAAAGTACTACGATTTAGATGGACCGCCTACCACGTTTACTTACTGAACAGTGGACTTAAAGTTATTCGAGTAAAAAAATATTTACTTTTTATTATTATATCAAATGTATTCCTATGTAAATATAGAAATAAAAAAATCAATAAAATTATCAAATAAAATCAAAAAGTATTATATATAAAAAAAAGACAATAGTATAGCCTAATGAAATCAAGAAGAAAACCTTTTTGAAAAAATTAATAAAAAGTTACCTTTTTGATTTTTTCAAAAAGGTTTTCCTTCACTTAAAAAAGTTTGTAAGTTAAAATAACTGAAAATATCATTTAAAAGAAATGATATTTTATTTAAAAACCGGTGTACTTAATTTTCATTTAAATTAAATGCCATTTTTTATTTATTTTTAAATGTTGATTAATCAACTGACACATCCGTAAGAAATAAAAAATAAAAAATTGTACCTACCAATACTTAAAAAATAAATGTTTTTTTTTTTCATTTATTTGAAATTATTTCCGTTTTTGTATTTTTTGTTTTGTTTTTTAATATACTCGTACAATACAAAGTGTATGTATGCATATGAAGCTATAAACACTTTTTGTATGAATGTGTTTGTATATGTATGTGTGTTTATGAAGTTCTTGTAATTTGCATTGAAAAATTTTTTGAAACAGACAGCAAACAAAATTTAAATTTGTAATAACTGTTACGAACACAAATAAACCACAAGTTTCCGTTTTGTGGGTAAATTTTTATTAAATTTCAAACAAACAAAAAAAATAAATGAAACTGAAAAAAAATGGTAAATGATAGTAAATTATTTCGAATAAATGTAAAAGTTAATATAGATATTTCTTTGAAAAATAAATGTATGTTCCTTTATTTTTAAATGGAACGGAAAAATTTTTTTATTAAACTAAAAACAGTTAACTACATAATATTCTGAGTCTTATTAAAATAATAATACTTCCTTCTTGATTATTATTATTAATTTTGTTCTATTTTATTAGGTATTTATGTCCGTTTTTTTTGTGTAGAAAACTAAATGCTTTAAGATTTAAATACAGAACAGATTAAAATTTTTCTAAAATTTTCAATCGAATTAATAACACACTATTTTCAACTTTTTTATTATTAAATAATTATTAATTAAATAATATAAAAATTTATAAACATAATTTGAAACATAAACAATTATACTGAAACGAGACATAAATGCACATTTTTGTTAAGAATAAACACGAAAAATTCCTTAAAATCAGATAGTTTTGCTTCATGCAAGAAATCTTTAGAATTTTAGAGATTTTCGATAGGAATCTGAGGGATTCTACAGAATCTGAGGGGTTTCTACAAGAAGCAATTTTTTGTATCAAAGGGTTTTTCTGTGGGAGAGATTCTATATAGCAAATACTTCATTTTATACAAAAGCTCTAAAGATTTTGAGATTGTTAATAGAAAGCATCTAGATTTTTCTAATGAAAATTACCTTATCATTTTTGAGGATTTTTTCATGGATAAACTTACTAAGAGCTTAGAATATTATATTGGCATATTACCTCAGAATTACAAAGACAACATTCCAATTAAATACTTTATTAACTTAGTCCATCATAAGCAATGTTGTTTAAAATACTTAAATGACCCTCGTATTCCGTAAAATATTCCACAAACAAATACCGCACATGATAATTTTTATTCTGAAAGCAATATTTTTGTTTTGAGAGCAATAACAAATTATTTAATTTGAATTCGGTGATCAAAATAGAATCACAATCAAAAAAAAAAAATTGCTTATCGGTTAATGTAACCAACATTTAGTTAATTTTATTAAGTAAAACATTAGTGAATGTCTATTTTCAGCAATTCGGTAATACCAACTCATTTAGTGTGGGAAATGTTTTGTCTCTTTTGTAATCGTAAAATTATAGTAACTGCAATAAATTTCCAACTGTTTCTTTTTCTGTTTGCATCAATTGATACGGTAAATTATACTACATTTGTAGTTGCATTTATTGCATTTGTTAATTGTTGTTTCTTTTTCAACTTTTAACATTAACAACAATTGTCAATTAATTTAAATGCAATTGCAGTGTAGACCTTTTTAATGTAAATTGCAGTTATTTATACCATCAATTTCAGTTAATTTTACTAATATAATTCTGTCAGTGTTATTATTTTTCGGATAAAGCTTTTCTTTGATAACAATTTTCCTTTTTAAAAGTCAGTTTTAACGTTAACATAAACAATACAATGTAACACAAAAAAAGCTTTAAATGCCATTTTCAAATGAAAAATATGTGAGAATAAAAAACCGTATAGATTTCATTACATTGTAAATTACAAAAAAGTTTTATAAAATTTAATACTATGCCAAACAAAAAGCCCAAATATTTATCTAATGCTAATAAAATTTCCCACTATATTCTTAGCTAAAGTATACAACAACAAAAGTCATCTATTTAAAGAGTTTGGAAAATTTTAAAATTCAGTCCCCAAAAATGGCTGATTTTTTTTGTTATCCAAATAAAACGATCATCTTGTTTTTACCGTATGTAAAACAAGTAAGAGCGGCTAAATTCGGCTATGCCGAATCTTATATACCCTTCACCATGGTATTCTGAAGGAGATGAATACATCGTTGGAATCTACTACCTCATAGCTCTCCACAAACAAGCGGTATCCCCATTTATTTTTTCTTAAATGTCCAAAAATTTTAATCCAAAATAATATGTCATGTAAAATCTCAAATTTATATTTTTCCATATGTTTCAGCGCTTTTCTTGTCAAATTTGGCATTTTCTAGGCAAAAAAAAGTTGGCGACACTACTATTTATTTTTTATTTATATCATTCACAATAGTTGTGAAACGTATTTAACCTACGTATTTATCTTCACACTCTTATTAAACAAAGGGATTTTACTGGAAAAATTAGAGGTAGTCCTGGTTTTTTGCTAATATCTCAGCCATTTATTAACCGATCTGTCTGATTTTTAATAGCAAACAGAAATGGATCACATGTGACAGAAATAAAAAAGAATCAAGTCCTCATCATGTCTGGGTTCTTCGGAAAACCCATTTCAACACACAGACGGACAGACGGACAGACGGACAGACGGACAGACGGACATCGTTAAATCAACTTCGCTCTTCATATGGACCCAGAATATATATACTTTATAGGGTCTAAGATCAATATTGTAGAAATTACAAACGGAATGACAAACTTATATATACCCTTCCACCTATGGTGAAGGGTATAAAAAGAGTTCAACTATATATTGTGGTTAAGTAAACTTTTTATCTTACGTGTTTTTTTTATAAATTATCTATTTGTTAAAGTGTGCGTGCGCAATTTCCCCTATTTTTTTTTTTTTTTTTGAGACGAACACATACTGACAAGATTTTATTTTGCTTTATCCACTCTTTCATGCTGTTTTTTAAGTTTGTTTTATTTGGTAATTCTGTTGTGAGGTGTTAACAACTTTAAAAATTATTATCACGGTGAAATTGAATAAAAAAAAATGAATGTATGAAAGTTTAAAATGAAAATTTAATTTTCTCTTGAATATTGAACTGTTATAAATGTTTATAATGATTTTTTTTTAATAAATTCGCAAAACCAATTTGATTTTTTATCATTATACTGTCCGGCAAAAATAGAAAAAATATTTTTTTTTTTTATAGAAAAACTATTTTTTTTTCTTCTAAAAAATTAAAATTAAACGAAATCTGATGAAAAACTGTTTTTTCTAAAAAATTAAAATTAAACAAAATCTGGTGAAATTTCGAGATTCCGAAATTTCCTAGAACCAAGAACGGAATCCAGGGTCTAAATGTTCAAAATATCGAGATTTGAAGAAACAAAATCAATTTTCTGCCAATATGTTTCGCCTGAGAATACACTTAAATAGTTTGTAAGTTAAAATAACAGAAAATGCCATTTACAAGATATTTCATTTAAATCAAACAGCTTTTGTAATGTATTTTTGAATGTTGCTTAAACAACTGACACATCCATAGCAACAAATGTTTAGTCAGTAAAAATAAATGATAAGATTTTACCTACCAATAACTGAAAAAATTAATGATTTAATCAATTATTTTTTATTTGTTTTTTAATTTACAATGTGTATGTATGTATGCTTATAGACACATTTTGTGTGAATGCGTTTATTTATGTGTGTGTGTTTTTTTGAAGTTTTTGTAATTTGATTAAAAATAATTTTGTATAGAGGCAATTAATTTTAATAAAAAATAAATTGTAATTTTTTGAGTGTAAATTTTTTTTGAAACAGAGAGAAAACAAAAATTATATTTGTAATAATTGTAACGGGCACAAATAAACCACAAATTTCCGTTTTCAGGGTATATTTTTATTAAATTCTAAACAAATAAAAAAAAAATTAAACTGAAAGAAACCGGACAGTAAATAATTTCAAACAAATGTACAAAATCGTTAATGTAAATGTATGTTCCTTTATTTTTAAATGGAACGAAAAACTTTTTTATTAAACTACACACAGTGAAATACAAAATATTATGAGTGTACGTATATATATTATACACATTATTCTGTTTTCAATCACGTATTTTTAAATGGCTTTAGGATTATGCTTCCACTCAGATTCTACAATTTCGAAAATAAATCGTTGAGATTACGGAATACATTACTGAAAACACTCTTCTTTAATATTTCAATAAACATTTTGGAAGTTATTTAAAATAACTTCTTCCAAATCGTAAAATTTGCACTATTACATTCTTGGGATGTTCTGAAAAATAAATTCGCAAAGAATAACGTTCATCTTTTTTTTTTTTTTTTTTAAATATTTGAAAACATTTTTAAGTTTTATTAAAATTTTGAAACCTGAATCTAGTTTAGATTTTATTAAGCCAGTTCGCGCTGGGTGCCTTAGTATAAAATATATTTTGCAACAAATTTAAACTAATATTTTTTGAAATTGTTTCACTAAAATAAAAAATATTAGCTCAGAGCGTGAGAATTTCAAACAAAAGTCATGAAAACAAGAATAGGTTCTAGAATCGTTTCGTTTACTAGTACCTGCTTCTTAAACTATTTTATAGAACTAGTGCCGAGGGTATGGTATTAGAACTAGTGTTGGCTCAAAAGATCTAGTTGGGGAACTATTGCGAGTTCCAGTTAGTGCACAGTGTCCTTTTAAACGGACGGTAATTTATTTATTTTATATAGAAAAAATGTTTTTTTTCTAAAAAATTAAAATGAAACGAAATCTGGTGAAAATTCGGGATTCCGAAATTTTCTAGGACCAAAAACGGAATCCAGGGTCTAAATTTTCAAAATTATGAGTTTTGATATATTTCAGCATTTATAACAAAATATTGCTGAATTCATACTGAATCACGTGAATAACGAAATTTCGTGTGACGTGCCTACTTCTACAAAAATATACAAATGGTTATTATTAGGGACCAGAAATAACTGTTATTAACATTTTTAAATATGCAATAGGTTATGGAAAAAATAACTGAAACAAATTGGTCCTGTAAAAATAATTATTAATTTCTTACTAAAATTGTAGTCCTGCCTTAAACATTATGAAAGATTATTATTTTTTTTTTGTCTTTGATAACAAATATGACAGATTTTTATTCTTATTGGTGTTTTATAACACAGTGCAGCATTTTTAAGGTCATCGTGTGGTTCCTCCTTCATACCCGTTTTTTTTTTGAAGTATATATCGAAACTAAAAAAACCTGCAAAGGACTTGGCCAGATTACATCGAATTTTTTTTTTATGGACACCCTAAGTTTTTGTACCCAAACACGATTTTTTTAAAAAAGGAAAATTTTTATGGAATCCATATATCATAAACCGTTCGGAATTTTGTTTTTATGTCTTTGGCAAAGTTGTAGATCCAAACCAAAGCAAAAAAATTCTCATATGGACCGACCCAAAAAAATTGCATCCACTGCATCAAAATTGCAAAAAATTGGGAAAAAATTCTATTTTTTCATGATAATATGGAAATAGCCAAACTTCTTAAAAAATGTTTCTGAGTGGGTGTGATTGTCATGTGTGTTTTATCTTCGTGTTGCGGTTTTTAGGTGGAACTGGGTTTTTACAACACCTCATCTTCCTAAACAGGATTTTAAAATTGGTGTGATGTGCAACACGAAGATAAAACACACTTGACAATCAGACTAGCACGCAGTATAAATAACAGTTCAAGTATCGTTTCATTGTCATTCAACAAGTGTATTCGAAAGTGAAAAGTCTAATTATATCCGTGTTTTGTGCAAAATTTTACAATTCAACTATTGTGCAATATGGAAAATCGCCGGTGTCCAAACATTGATTATTTTTGTTTAGTTTGTGGTCATATGGTGCCTACAAGTGTGCAAAGGAAAAGGTCTACTCCGGAATTTAAGCTAGCCTATGCGTCTTATTTCGATGAGGTTGATCCCAGCGGTGAAGATTACACTCCAAATACAGTGTGTGGCACTTGTTACTTCCGCCTTTTGGATTGGTATCATCGACGAGGTAGAAATTTAAGTTTCATGAAGCCAATGGTGTGGATAAAAGACCCAAATTCACACGACAAATCCCGGTGTTACTCATGTATCAATTACTCCCCTAAGTTAAATAAACATATGTTAAAATGTAAAACATATGTGGCCGCTTATACAGGCATACTCCCGGTGTCAATGCCTGATGGTTTCAAACCACCTAAGCCTCCGAGTCCGGATGTTATGTCCACACGGTCATCCACTACGACTTTCACAAATCAAACAGATTTCCAAGATGCCGATTATGAGCCTGATATTGACGACGATAAACCAAAACCGCTCGTACAAAACGAAATGGACTATGTTGTGGCTAAGATGGGCTTATCACAGCGGAATGCAGAATTTCTAACCTCATTTTTGAAGCGCCGAAAGCTTACAGAGCATACCGTTAGTGCCTCATCATACCGGAGCCGTCAAACAGAGTTCCAAACATGTGCTTTCTAGGGTTAAGGAATGTTCGTATTAAGATGGCATGTACTAGAGAGTTGTTTATATTGTTGTTAGATATAATTTAGCTAAAGAAAGATTTCTTAAATTCCCAGTATTTAAGCCATTTCAGGACAAAATCATGAAAAAATCATAAAAAATAGCATTTTTTCCCAATTTTTTGCAATTTTGATGCAGTGGATGCAATTTTTTTGGGTCGGTCCATGTGAGAATTTTTTTGCTTTGGTTTGGATCTACAACTTTGCCAAAGACATAAAAACAAAATTCCGAACGGTTTATGATATATGGATTCCATAAAAATTTTCCTTTTTTAAACAAATCATGTTTGGGTGCAAAAACTTAGGGTGTCCATAAAAAAAAATTTCGATGTAATCTGGCCAAGTCCGTTGCGGATTTTTTTTAGTTTCGATATACACTTCAAAAAAAACCGGGTACGAAAGAGGAACCAATTTATGTGTTGCACTGTGTAATCATTATGTCTTCTATAACCACGCTACAGTTCGCAAGTCTTAAGATACTTTTATAAAATTTTGCACACTGTCTTATATTTGCACAAGAACGAACTTTTTTTTTTATTGATTATTGTTAGGATCCGCAAATTGTTTGATATCTTTCTCATATTTGGTAAATATGTATAAATAAATTATGCCACATAATCATGGTGCTGAGTTTGAATAAGATCGCTGCAGTTTTAGGCATATTTCCCGATTTTTTTTTTAAATACACGAAATTTTGCACTAAAATTGCACTAAAATTGTATATTTCTCACGCGTTACCTTGTAATGATAGCTCGTTACCTTTTTCATTATTTGCAAGCATAAAGTAATAAGTCACTCATTATTGATTACGTGATATATGATTTATAAATGTAAAGTAATAATTGATATATTTTTGAAAATCTATTTTTAGATACATAACTTTGAGTTTTTTTGTAAGCAAAAGGGTAATGTATGTTTGTTTTGACAACACTAGCGAAAAAACGAAGCGCAACAATTCATTTAAGTTTAAAGTAATAAAATACTATATGCGTCGATAGCTCAGTGGGTAGAGTTCTTGGCTGGCAACCAGATTTCCCTGGTTCGATTCCCATCTTGACCACATTATTTTTAATTATAAGTATTTAAAAAAAAAAATATTTGTAATAATTTTTTTTAATAAAAATTCCTCTTTTTCAAAAATCGATATTTAGATACATTCATTTTTTTCATTCTCGTAACCATATAAATAACCCCTTACATTATCACCTCTAAAATAATGGGTATATACAATACTTTGAGGCTCATCGTCTGTAAAATTCATCAATGAAGTAAGGTGTAAAGTAATCTATCGGCTCCTATGGCTATACATTACTTTACACATTATTTGGTAATGTGAGGCTTTGCTGGGTTACATATGTATACATCATTGAGTAGTGAGTGCTGTTGGGGTAGTAGCTAAGATGTGGACTATGAAACCAGTAGGACCCGGATTCGATTCCATTTTCAAAAAGAAATAATTATTTCTTAACATCCTCAATTTTCGGTTGGGCTGAGCGAACCACTGAAAGTAATTTCTGTTCTAAAGCGCTTCAAATCTCGCCGTTCGGATTCAGCATGTATTCTAAGAATATGCAATACACCTAATTAGACACTCAGTGTCTATGTGAGCTGGCGAATAAAGTCGGCTGCCACCTCCACCTAACCGAAAATACCATTTAAAAGGCTAGAAATACAAATGGTAATAAAAATGATAATTCTGTGGCAAAAAAGCATTTAATGAAGCTATTTTTAAGAATGACTTTTATGAAACTGTTTCATAGATTCTTTAAAATGCTTTATTACCCGACGATTTATTGTTTCTATAAAGAGTTTTATTAATTCTATGAAACTTTTCATAAACCTGTTTCATAGATTTTATTAGGAGTGTTATTAGCTGATCTCCAGCGAATATTTTCACAAAATCTGTGAAGAAATTTAGCAATGAAATGAAGATAATTCCCTTATAACAGAAACGAAAAAAATAAAATATTTGAAAAGAAATAATACGGAAACTTACAAGTCTTTGAGCAAGAACAACTTTTAGAAAATGCAAAAAATCAGATCCATGCAGCCAAAAAATCTTCTAGTTACATATAATGAAAATATCTTTGAATACAGGAAGACCACGCAAAATTAAAATCTTTTATAATGGTTATAGAAGACCAAAAACAGTTTTTTATAATGGTTACGAAAGACCAAAAAATATTAAAATCTTTTGTAATAGTTATGGAAGTCCAAAAAAAAATAACTATAATGGTTATCAAAGACCAAAAAAATATTGGTTATTTGTAACTATTATTCAGAGAGCAGGTTTTAAAAATTCGTGATAAATTATTATTTCAGGATTTTTTTTAAATATTGGTCATAACAGTTATGTCCCTGGTATTAATATTTAATTTTTTTTATACACATGGTGCCCCATGGGGTCCATAGCTTAAAATTTGTCTCGAATATATGTATCTTAGCTACAACCTTCACAATTTCATTAAAATCGGTTTAGTAGATAATAAACGGCAGATTAATTTGTAAAATTTTTGCCTTGAAAAAGCAGTAAAAAGTTGCATAACAGCATATTAAATTGAAATATATTTTTAATTATTTACGTAAAATTTTTTCTCATAAGTGTAGAAGAATGTCAGATTTTTATAATTTATTTTTGCTTTCAAAAATGCAGTTACCGGCAATTTCTTTTTACAGAAAATTCGTTCGAATATAATATGAGCCCAATAACTGATTTTTGAGGCAAAATTCCTTATTTATTTTCCAAAAATTATGATGGCAGTTAATACCTAACATTTTGAAAACTCACAGAAATAAAAAAATTAGAAGACATGCTGTCAATGTTGTTATTCTTTCTTTTGTTTCATTTTATGACATTTGTCTCTAAAGCAGTGGAGTAACACTGTATGAAAATTTTGTAAAATAGAAAACACCCATACAGAAATGTAAATTTAGATGCATTAAGAAAATTCATAAAAATTTTGTTCAAATATATTGTATTTTTGGAGCAATACTTTGTTTATCCGGGCGTATCCGTTGAAAAATTTAAATGTATAATGCTTACAATTTTAGCACATTCTTTACAAATATAAAAACCCTCTCGGATGTGCTCGAGAAAACGCTTCTAAGACGAAAACCAAATTTTTTATAAAGCACCACATTGAGCGTGCTCAAAAGGATTTTAGAGAACACAATATAATGGATATTTTTAACAGAGCAACTTACTTCTCTAACCCATTATAATCTAGTAGTGTAATCTAGTCTGCCTGAAGAACCGTCATTCAGCTAAGAAAAGATTTCAGCAGAACTTATTGCTCTTTTAATGACTCCTGAAATTCCTGAGAATCAACTTGCAAATACGTCAAGTGCCGTTAAAAATAAATTTATGAATTTTTGATTCTGAAGAGGACGCAAAAATTATATATAATTTTAATTTAGAATTAGAAATTGATGAAGTCTTGAAAGATTTTGACGAAAGAGATTATCAAATGCAAAATTTTACAGATTTAATATAAATAAATTGTTGATAGTTTTGTCAATTAGCAAGAGAAGACCATTATTTTCCAACACTATTTTTTTTTTACTATAAGATAAAAAACTATTACTGTGGTAAAATTCTTTGGTAAAATATTGTCATTATATTCAAAAGCCATTTAATGATAGTAATACGTCTTAAATTTTTTTTTTTAAATTTGGGGAACATCATAAAGAAGAGCTTCAGTGACCTTTTAGGTTAAAGCACTAATCCTTCTACTGGAAGTGGGCGTCGCTGGAGACTCATAGTCATCTGTACGAAATTTTAAAACTATTGTTCTTTCCTATGATTTATTGCCTAAAAACCGGGTATTAAGCCCATTGTTGAATGTAAGATGTGTTTCCTATTGACGTTAAGAAAAATTAAGTTACTGATATATTTTCTGTAAGACAATTCTCTGATTCTTATACCATGAGAACATGATGTGATTTGCTAAACCTATTGTTAGTGCTCTCTGATCTTATATAGACATTGGAACGATTGAGCTCTGCTACTAAAGAGGCTTTTGACTTTCTCTTGATGTGTTGCCACAGACAAACATTTTTTGTAAACGAATTAAAAAAAAAAAAAAAAATACCAACGGAGAAAAAAATTACCGAAATTTAAAGTTTTTATTTAAATATATTAAAATATTATTTATGTAAATTTGTATTGGAAATATTATTTTATAGTAAAAATGTATGAAATATAAAATTACCTGCTTTCATTGTCGCTTTCAGATGATAAATCTTCGTATTCACTATTTGCATTGACTGCAGTATTTTTCAATAAAAACCTAAAACGGAATCTAACGCCGGTAACGTACCGTTTTTTAGATTCGTATACGGACCAGAAAATAAATTTAATAGAACATCGAAACTGATTCGAATCCGTTGAAAGTCTGTCAAAAACAGAAGGTGTAAAAAACGTAATTAAGTTCGTTGAATGCCAGTCATTAAAGGACCGTTGTGCCGTGCAAAATACGCAATGACTCCGTTTTCTGAATTCCGTATCCGGTCAATTATCATCCATTATTACGTTTTAATTTTGGCCTTTGATCAAATTTAATACCTGAAAAAAAAAATAAAATCAAATTAGTTTATTATTGATTGTTTGAAGCGAGCTTTTAACCTCAGTATATTTACAAAAACAAAGCAAATTAATGATTTTTAGCTAGGTTGATACTGTATTTCGATTCGGCAAAAGATATCTTTAGAACCCAAAGTTTAAGAAAAGCTAGAGCCTCCAGAAATTGGCAGAGCCTGAAGAAAAAATCTATTAAAAGCGTATATTTTGCTACATTTCTGTCTTCTTAGCAATCACACACGTGGTTAAGTTGTTTTCCAAATTAGTTTATGTTCAGCTGATAATATTTACAATCTAAACAGTGATTTTCGATAGATCGTGTAAAAGTACTTCAAGTCACTAGTTTCGCATCTTAGTTTGCATTCATACAATATTAAACTTAACAGAAGGGCTGTGCGATTTAGAAATCTATTTTATTTAATAATTTTTTACTATTTGGCTCCATAACGGTGAAGTCAGTTTTAACGGCACTGAAACGGTTACAGCAAACGGAGTCAAAACTTACTGCTTCAGAAAAATCAATTGCCAAAAGAGCTACCAAAATGAAAAAAAGTGAACCATCTCCACATTTAAAAAAAATAACCAATTTTGGTTAAAAATAATCAAAACGGTAACGCTGGACGTTGGATGAAAACATCAATGGTCATTTGTTGGCAACTTTTAACTGAAGAGTTTTTACATTTGAAAATGGTGACATTTTCGTCTTTGATTCAAAAGCGGTATGCTCTTGTTTCCGAAATGTATTTTTATTAATATACACAAACATAAAAATATTTTAACATCAAGTAGAAACAACATTAAATTAATGTGAAACATCTTCGTATGTTACTGCCCAGCAAAAAATTTCTGAAAAGGTAATGGGGTTTGTAATCAAGCATTTTGTATATTTACTTAATATTTTTAGGAATTACTCACACTTACGCACGCTCACGAGGGAATAATCGTAATCACACCAATTTTGGACGATTTTTCACAAACTGACGTGAGTAAATTCAACTTTTACTCACGCGTAATTTCCCTAAATCAAGCAAAAATAACGAACAAAACTTATTCAAAAAAATAAAATAAAGTTAAAAAAGAAAGATAAATAGTGAAAGTAAAACGTCGAATTGCTATGATAACATGGGTTTATCATAATTTTGGGGTTATAAAACACGAAAATCTAAACAACTAAAAACCGAAATTTAAAACCAAAAATATGATTCACGCATACTACCACTCACGCTATTGTCAATTATTTCAACTGTGTTATACCTAATCCCGAAAGCTATATAACAAATCGGAAATTCACTCTTGCTGAAAAAAGTTTTCTCAGCTCTCCTCATGATATACAAGCCGCCAGTTCCACAAGGTAGCATTTTGGGTCCTCTGTTATATATCCTTTATACTTCAGACATGCCATTAGATATTAATACCCGAACATCGACTTTCGTTAAGAATGTTACAGACTCACATTTCACAATTGGAAGCTTGGTTGGATAAGTGGAAAATTAAGGTGAATGAAGAAAAATGTTTCAACATTACTTTCACACTGAGAAAAGAGACGTGTCCACCCATTAAAATTAATAATCTGAATATACCTCAACACACATGTGTGAAATATCTCGGTATTCACCTTGACCGTCGACTCACGTGGAAAAATCATATAGTTGCGAAAATAACTCAGATGAATCTAAAAACTGCTCAACTCGGTTGGCTAACTGGCAGAAACTCTAAACTAGGCCTGGACTGCAAATTACTCATATGCAATTCGATTATGAAACCCATATGGTGTTACGGAATTCAGCTCTGGGGTACTGCCTCAGCGTCCAATAGAGAAAAAATTCAGAGAATGCATAATAAATTTTTGAAGACGATCACGAACGCACCCTGATATGTTAGGAATTACAACATACATAAAGATCTGACGGTACCCCTGGTCAAAGATGAAATTATTAGACACTGTCAACGCTATTTAACAAAAGTGAAAACACATCCCAACATACTAGCCCGTAACATAACTAATAATCACGGCCACCAGCGTCTTAGAAGAAGTAACACTGCGGATCAAGTCCGCTAATAATGGGGAGCAATAATCATCTCTACTAAACCACATAACATCAGTCTGGCACTGTCTGGACTTAATAATTAATATTTAGATTAAAGATTTGGATAATTATTGTTAGTTCGCAGTTCTTAAAAGTGAAGATCCAATAAATAATATGAAATATGCAAAAAAATACCTAACCCCAGTTTAACAAAATTTTAGCGACATGCAAACTCTGGTTTAAGTATTAATTTCTTGAAAATAATATTTATTTTTTGAAAATATATAAAATAAATTAAATAAAATTGTATAACTTATTTTTCAAAATGAGGAACTACTTCCAATAATGTTCTATAATTTTGAAAAAGTATATGATTACTTCTTGAGTACAAACAAATTTTTACTGTATCGTTGGAATATGTTTGGTATTGCAATTACGAAATTTGGCAATGAGATATGTAAGCGAGTATGGGCCTCACCTCCTTTTTGGAATGTGTAATTTTTTTTTAAATGCGAAAACAAAATATAACGTTTTGAGATATTTATTCAAATACGAAAAAGTTTTTTTTTAGCTAAAATCATATTAACTTTAATTCATACTTAATTTAAAAAATAAGAAGTTAATTCAAATATATTATAATTGAGTCTTAAGAATAGTTGATAACAAAATTATATCTTAACTTTGGAAATTATTTATCTATTTCACAACCAAATTCAGTTATTCCCCACGAATTAAATTCAACTCCAGCAAATCCTTGGCAATTGAGTGTACCTATTGCATATATTACATGGTTTTGTAAATTTCTATAGAAAAACTACAGCTCAGACCTGGAGCAATTTTAATTATATTATATAAAATTAAATTAAGGTGTGCTAAGTGTTGTACGTATTATTTTGTCTGGGCAAAAACTAGAGTTGTTAAAACAAGTGTTGTATAATCTCTTAATATAAATGAATAATTTGACTGATTGACTAACACATAAGTTCCTCGTTCGCCGCATATGGGCTTTTCAGACATTCCTATAGGTACACGCAGAGATAAAACATGGTAACAACATGATCACTGCTACTATAATATATATATTGTGATGTTTGCTGCATTCAGGTATGGTTGTCACAATCAAGTTATAGTAAATATTTTATTATTTTATGATTGTAACTTTCTTTTTTGTAACATGATTGGCTGTAACCATACTGTGGTAACAAAAATTCTGACTATCAAAATATATGATAATTATGGAACTATAACATTTACAGTCATAATACTGTTTTTATAAGTTCAGTCACTCTTGTAAAAATTATAATATATGATCATTTTCAACTGGGGGGTATTATTTTCGAAAATGCCTTATACATATGACATTATAATTTACACTAACCAATCCATTGCCAAAAAAAATCTATATAAAGATTATATATTATTTAATTTTTTTTAATAAAAACAATAAGAAATTTTTCAGAATGTTAATAAAATAATTTTTTTTAAATTTTTCTGATAGAAAAATTTTCAGATTCTATGGACTTTTCCATAAAGTAAAATTTTCAGATTCTGCAAAATGTTTCTTAGATAAAAATTCATACATTCTTAAAAAAAAAACTTAGATTTTAAAAAATTCTTAGATTCTGAGAACTTTTCATCATAAAAAATACTTAGATTCTAAGAACTTTTTCTTAAAAAAAGTCCATCGAATCAAAGAAGTTTTCTTGAAAAAGTGCTTAATATCAAATTTTTTCTTAAGGAAAAAAATTTCTTAAAGAAATATTCTTAAATTTAAAGAACTTTTTTATAGTTTCGAATCATAATATAACTGTAGGGATCATATTATGATGAAATTATGTTTATTATGGCACGACTATGGTTGGCACAATCACAATCGGTTTAAAATATGTGCCCTGGAGTATTGGCCAACTCACTGATAACTAACATTTTGGGGTTTTCGGCAGGAACGTGATAACAAGGGGGTCAAAATTGAAGAAGCCCAATTTGACCCTAAGATGGAATTTTTGAAAATTCTTATGCGGTGGGACAAGAGGGGAAAAGTCTCAACCTGAAGGCCTGCCTTAACCTCTTTGGCTGGAAACCTGCACGCAAAGAAAAAACATGGTTGGTGCAATCATATTCGAAGAGCATCATATATTTTTGGATTTATAGTTGCGCCAACCATAGTCCTACTATAATATAGTTCTCATATTATGATAATAAAATTACCATAAAATGGTACCTACAGTTATATTATGGTCCTAAATAAACATGTTATATTGAATTTATCATAATATGATCGCACGTAATCATAGTATGCTCAAAATTTTAATATATTGTGGTCCCTCATAAATAGATTATGATTCCTGGATTATCATTATATGATCCATAATCTAAGAAAATTTCTTATAGGAAAAGTTCTTAGAAACTATGAAAAAACTCTTTAAATTTAAGAATATTGCCATTAGAAATGCTTTTTTATAGATAAAATTGATATTAAAGACTTTTTGAAGAAAAATTGTTAAGGAAAAAATCAGATTCTAAGAACTTTTCTTTTTTTTTTTTGTTAGACATTTTTAAGATTTTTTATAAAGTTTTTAAAAATTTTTCTTTAAGAAAAAGTCTTTAAAATCTAAGAATATTTCTACTAGAAAAAGTCCTTAGAATCTAAGTATTTTTCATAATGAAAAGTCTTCAGAATCTATGAAGTTTTCTTTCTAAGAAACAGTTTGGAGAATCTGAGAATTTTAGTTTAATGAAAATTCCATAGAATCTAAAAAAGTTTTTATAAGATGAATTAAAATTAATTAATAAAAATATTTAAAAAAAATCTAATTGTTTTTATTGAAAAGAATTAAAAAATAAAAAATCTTTCAACAGAATCTTTTTGACAATGAATTGATTAGTATAAATTATATTATACACTCACCAAAAAAAGTCTGTAATGGCAACTGAAAATTTTGCTGTTATTACGGGAAATTCTGCTAATTTGAGCCCAGCAGTATTTTTTGCTAATCTTAGCAACACATGTCTGCTGACGTGTAGTACAATGAAATTAGTAGAAAAATTAGTAGCCGCTACTAAATTTAGTAGACTTTTTGTAAAGTGGAATTTAAAATCTGTTTGCTAAAATCAGCAAAAAAAATTACTAAATATTATTAATATTAGTAAAAAGCTTTGAATTTATTTTTCTTATCGAGCATCAAAAATTTTTATTATATTTTTTAAAAAACGAATTAATTTTTTTGTTTTAATTTGGTAATTTCTGTTTTGAAAAATATTTTGGTCAATTTTCTTTTTTTACTTTTAAGGTTAAATTTTAGTTGTTTTTAGGGCGGATTTTTAGAATTAAAAAACCTTTTTAGTGCTATTTTGAGTGGATGTCCTCTTTTTAGACATGAGTCGGTATCTTCACTTCCGATCCCTTTTTTAATATATGTAACATTTTAAGGAAATTTAAGTTTATTATATAAAATTAAATTAAGGTGTGCTAAGTGTTGTACGTATTATTTTGTCTGGGCAAAAACTAGAGTTGTTAAAACAAGTGTTGTATAATCTCTTAATATAAATGAATAATTTGACTGATTGACTAACACATAAGTTCCTCGTTCGCCGCATATGGGCTTTTTAGACATTCCTATAGGTACACGCAGAGATAAAACATGGTAACAACATGATCACTGCTACTATAATATATATATTGTGATGTTTGCTGCATTCAGGTATGGTTGTCACAATCAAGTTATAGTAAATATTTTATTATTTTATGATTGTAACTTTCTTTTTTGTAACATGATTGGCTGTAACCATACTGTGGTAACAAAAATTCTGACTATCAAAATATATGATAATTATGGAACTATAACATTTACAGTCATAATACTGTTTTTATAAGTTCAGTCACTCTTGTAAAAATTATAATATATGATCATTTTCAACTGGGGGGTATTATTTTCGAAAATGCCTTATACATATGACATTATAATTTACACTAACCAATCCATTGCCAAAAAAAATCTATATAAAGATTATATATTATTTAATTTTTTTTAATAAAAACAATAAGAAATTTTTCAGAATGTTAATAAAATAATTTTTTTTAAATTTTTCTGATAGAAAAATTTTCAGATTCTATGGACTTTTCCATAAAGTAAAATTTTCAGATTCTGCAAAATGTTTCTTAGATAAAAATTCATACATTCTTAAAAAAAAAACTTAGATTTTAAAAAATTCTTAGATTCTGAGAACTTTTCATCATAAAAAATACTTAGATTCTAAGAACTTTTTCTTAAAAAAAGTCCATCGAATCAAAGAAGTTTTCTTGAAAAAGTGCTTAATATCAAATTTTTTCTTAAGGAAAAAAATTTCTTAAAGAAATATTCTTAAATTTAAAGAACTTTTTTATAGTTTCGAATCATAATATAACTGTAGGGATCATATTATGATGAAATTATGTTTATTATGGCACGACTATGGTTGGCACAATCACAATCGGTTTAAAATATGTGCCCTGGAGTATTGGCCAACTCACTGATAACTAACATTTTGGGGTTTTCGGCAGGAACGTGATAACAAGGGGGTCAAAATTGAAGAAGCCCAATTTGACCCTAAGATGGAATTTTTGAAAATTCTTATGCGGTGGGACAAGAGGGGAAAAGTCTCAACCTGAAGGCCTGCCTTAACCTCTTTGGCTGGAAACCTGCACGCAAAGAAAAAACATGGTTGGTGCAATCATATTCGAAGAGCATCATATATTTTTGGATTTATAGTTGCGCCAACCATAGTCCTACTATAATATAGTTCTCATATTATGATAATAAAATTACCATAAAATGGTACCTACAGTTATATTATGGTCCTAAATAAACATGTTATATTGAATTTATCATAATATGATCGCACGTAATCATAGTATGCTCAAAATTTTAATATATTGTGGTCCCTCATAAATAGATTATGATTCCTGGATTATCATTATATGATCCATAATCTAAGAAAATTTCTTATAGGAAAAGTTCTTAGAAACTATGAAAAAACTCTTTAAATTTAAGAATATTGCCTTTAGAATTGCTTTTTTATAGATAAAATTGATATTAAAGACTTTTTGAAGAAAAATTGTTAAGGAAAAAATCAGATTCTTAGAACTTTTCTTTTTTTTTTTGTTAGACATTTTTAAGATTTTTTATAAAGTTTTTAAAAATTTTTCTTTAAGAAAAAGTCTTTAAAATCTAAGAATATTTCTACTAGAAAAAGTCCTTAGAATCTAAGTATTTTTCATAATGAAAAGTCTTCAGAATCTATGAAGTTTTCTTTCTAAGAAACAGTTTGGAGAATCTGAGAATTTTAGTTTAATGAAAATTCCATAGAATCTAAAAAAGTTTTTATAAGATGAATTAAAATTAATTAATAAAAATATTTAAAAAAAATCTAATTGTTTTTATTGAAAAGAATTAAAAAATAAAAAATCTTTCAACAGAATCTTTTTGACAATGAATTGATTAGTATAAATTATATTATACACTCACCAAAAAAAGTCTGTAATGGCAACTGAAAATTTTGCTGTTATTACGGGAAATTCTGCTAATTTGAGCCCAGCAGTATTTTTTGCTAATCTTAGCAACACATGTCTGCTGACGTGTAGTACAATGAAATTAGTAGAAAAATTAGTAGCCGCTACTAAATTTAGTAGACTTTTTGTAAAGTGGAATTTAAAATCTGTTTGCTAAAATCAGCAAAAAAAATTACTAAATATTATTAATATTAGTAAAAAGCTTTGAATTTATTTTTCTTATCGAGCATCAAAAATTTTTATTATATTTTTTAAAAAACGAATTAATTTTTTTGTTTTAATTTGGTAATTTCTGTTTTGAAAAATATTTTGGTCAATTTTCTTTTTTTACTTTTAAGGTTAAATTTTAGTTGTTTTTAGGGCGGATTTTTAGAATTAAAAAACCTTTTTAGTGCTATTTTGAGTGGATGTCCTCTTTTTAGACATGAGTCGGTATCTTCACTTCCGATCCCTTTTTTAATATATGTAACATTTTAAGGAAATTTAAGTTTTTATTAGAAATAACATTTCCTTCAATATCCACTTTTTTAAAATTAGTAATATTTTTTGCTAATTTTAGCAAATCGGTTTTCAAAAATTTGTAAAATGATTTCTGAAATTAGCAAGAAAAATGTGTAAATATTCTGTAAAAATTCTGTAATTTGTAAAATGTAAATAGCAAAAAGATTTGCTAAATCATAATTTTTTACTAAAAATCAGTACAAAAATAGTAGAGTGCGATTGAAAACTGTTTACAAAATCTTCTACTAACTTTTTTTCTGAGTGTATATAAATATAAAACCCCTTTAATAATAATCTTCTAAAGCTAAAAAAATTTAACTAGATCTTAAAGGGTCAATTGATGAAATATTTTAATGACATGTGAAAGGTATTTACTACCCATCTGATATTTGTCCAGTTTTAGTAAACAATATATGATTGTTTTTTAAGACATTCTGTAGTAAAAACAAACTGACTGAACTGATAAAATTTTGGTTTTTATAAAAACAAGACAATATTATGACTGTAAATGTTAAAGTCATGTTTTATTTGATGTATAATTATTTATTGATTGTTGGTAGGATTTTATCGTTGCATAATTATAATATTTTTTTCACAGTCAGCATTTTTGTTGCCACAGTATGGTTACAGCCAACCATGATATAAAATAGAAAGTGCCAATAATAAAATAGTAAAATATTTACTAAATAATGATGGTAGCGACCATGTTGATGGTTAGAAAACTAATAACATGGTTATGACAACCATACCCGATTGCAGCAAGCACACTATAGTAGCAGTGATCATATTGCAACCATGTTTTTTCTCTGCGTGTGCAATTTTAAAAACGGGTTCCCTGATTTTTGATTTAAGTACGGGTGTTTTCTTTGTATAGAGGTTAAAAGATCACAACAATGAAAAGCGATTTCATAAAATTTGTTCGATTTTAGATTCGTGTTTGTGGGTGGGCGGAGCAATTTACTTTCAAACAGTTTAAGAAGAATTCGGTGCAAAAAGTAGATTTTTGTAAAGTAGTTATATTAATACGTTGGATCTTTGTTGTTGTTTAAATATTTATAAATATTTTTAGTGATAAGACTCAACAAGATTTCATGTTAATTTTACTAAATTGTCAATAATATTGAAAAACAGGTACACTTTTTAAAATATACCGCCTGTAATATTAAAACAAAGTAAAGAAATAAAACAACAAACAGACATTAATATCATGCATGACGCCCTACTATAGATTGAAAATTAACGATTAAGAAACATTGATGAGTTGGCTGGCTGGCTGGCTAAACCAAATACTTAATAAATTGCACAAGTTTAAGCGTTTTTCATGTGTTTATTTTGTCTTGTGATTGAGTGTTTATTTAAAGACAACCACCACAATGTAATTATATTTTTTTTAGATTTAAATGAAACAAAAAAAGCGGCAGATAAAGGCGGCTAAAAAAAAACAAGAAATACAAAAAAGATAATTTTCCATTTGACCATATACAAATGTAGTTAAACAAAGAAATATAAGAAGCATAAACAAACTAAAAATATATTAGTTACTTATTAATATTAAAAATTCATAACGATCAACAGATAATTAAAAAATGATAAGAACAACCAAGGCGACAAAATTACAAAAAAAAAACACGCATGGGCAACAATGAAGCTCCATGTTTTAAGCAAAGATGTTTGAGGACATAAAAATAATACATACAGTGAGACAAATATGAATAAATTTATCACACACAGAGAAAACATATGGCTACAAAACTGTGTTCCTTACCGTTTTTGCAATCAGAAAATTTTTAGAAAAACCATATTGTACCAAGAATATGGTCGCTATAATAATTTTTATAATTAAAACATTTTTGTGCTTATCATATTATTCTATTGTCTAAAATTATACATTAACTAGATAATCATAAAATTCTCTCTTTTAATTACAATCATATTATAGTCTGAATTAATAGAGATTATGTTAATTTTTATAGTTTTGCCAACTATAAGATAGTCTATTTTTTATGAGATTCATCGGTAGCGTAATCCCAAATACAGAGTTTGTCAAATGCAATTCCGAGAAGCAGTCTGCTTTAACAAATTAAATAATATTCATTAATTTTATTATTTGGCTATAATAATATAATTAATTAATAATATTAATCAAAAAGACACAAAAATAACAAATGCAACAACGCATTTGTGTTATTTTTAATGGTGACATTGTTTGTGAAAGAAAGAATCATTGTGAAAGAAGGGATCATTTTGAGTGATAAGAATTTTCACTACTTCGCAAAGAATCCGATTCTTGATTTAACTTATGCAAGAACTATCTGTGAAAATTTTACAATATAAGTTTTATACTTCACCAAATAAAAGTTCTTGAAAAAATGTGATTTTACAAACATTTTTTAAACTGATTATTTTTTAACATTTTATATTTTTTTCTAATATAAACTGAGGTGCAAAATTGTAACATGAAGTAATACTTTCTCCTTCAACACCCTGTATTTTTTAAAATTAAAATGAACTAAATGGTTTTGTACACGCAGAGAAAAAACATGATTAATGAATGGTCACTACGACCATATTTATTCATATAAGCCCCATATTTTTACCCTAATAAATTTATTATAGCCCTAGAATAAGTGGAACACAAATTTTTGATCTTAAGCATTTTTAAATTCACCATAATAATATTTTATGGTGTTTTACACCATAAATATTAATTTATGTGAAATGTTTGCTACTATAATATATATGTTTTCAACTATACAATTAAAATCATAATATTAGTTGCACACAAAAGTGTATGTTTATTACAAAAATTTATGATTGCCTTTAAACACATTTTCTAAATGAGCAAACATTTATTGTCAAAATAAACAGTGTGTGTTAATAAAAAAGATTTCTGCCGCGTCATTTTCCGTTCGTCAGCGATAGTTAATAACATGTGTGAATATAAAATATTAAAAACATTTTTCGGGGAGCAAATTTAAATATATAAATTATTATACGTTTATTGAAACAGGTAAGTAATTTATATACATATAATTAGAAAAATACATACCTAAATTCATACATGTGTAAATACGTATAAATTACATTGTCTTTCTTGCAGCCAAAAAAAAACATACAACATTAAAAACAATTAAAATTTAGACGCAAAATTTTGTTGTAAGCCCCAAATTTTTTCAGTAACAGTTCAACAATACAAGGTGGCGCAAAAGTAATCCTCCTATCAAAATGCTATAAATTTTGCGATTGGCCCCTAATGTCAGTTCTGTTTTGACATTTGTGTAGTAAACACATGCGAAATACACGTTAATAAACAATGTTACGCTACACTGCTCCAGAACGCGGAATATTGGTGACTATTTATTTGAGCAATAATGAAGATGATTTTTCATCAAAAATAATCATGAGTGATGAGGCCCATTTCCATCTTAGCGGGTACGTAAATAAGCAAAATTTACGCTTCTGGGGCACTAAAAATCCGCGTGTAACCCACGAAGAGCCATTACACCCGCTCAAAGTCACTGTATGGTGTGCTGTTTTCGCTGGAGGAGTCATCGGACCTTTTTTCTTCGAAGACGTCACGGGCCAAACGGTTACTGTGAATGGTGAGCGCTACAGAGCAATGATCAACGAGTTTTTTTTGCCGCAACTTGATGAATTGGGATTGGAAAACATGTGGTTCCAACAGAACGGTGCAACGCCACACACTGCACGTGCCACAACCGATATGCTGAAGGATGCATTTCCCGGGCGCCTTATCTCCCGTTTTGGCGATTTGCACTGGCCAGCAAGACCGCCTGATTTGACCGCTCCAGACTTCTTTTTGTGGGGCTTTTTGAAGTCGCAGGTTTATGTCAACAAGCCTCAGACTCTTGCAGCTCTTAAAGACAATATCCGTCAAGAATGTGAGGACCTATCGCCGGAAGTTTTGGCCAAAGTGATGGAAAATGCCATAAAAAGGGCTCAAATGACAATCAACTGTGGCGGCGGCCATTTACATGACATCATATTCTCGACTTTCATTTTTTTTTTAAATTACAGCCAAAAACATCGGAAGGTTATTTTTGCGCCACCCTGTATAAGTAATACAGTCGATTTTATAATAGAAATTAAAGGTACGTTTGTCTTTGACTTTATGTTGCAAGTCTTAAGTGCGGGGCAAAAAATACTCGTATGTTTGCAATTATATTTTAATGTATATACAGGTTGGTTGAAAAGTTCCTGCGCTCGGAATGAAAGAATACTGTTTTTGTTATGAAATATATTTTTTTATTCAATATAATCTCCTAGAAGCTCAATACACTTGTTCCAATGATCTTCCAATAATTTTATCCCATCCTTATAATGGTTTTCCGGAAGCTCTGCAAAATAACCGTCTACGGCTGCTATGGCCTCTTCATTCGACGAAAAATGCTTTCCACGAAGGAATTGTTTGAGATTTCTGAAGAGATAGTAGTCACTAGGAGCCAAATCTGGTGAATACGGTGGATGTTCAAGCAACTCGTACTTTAATTCTTTGAATTTAGCCATCGTCAAACACTTTTATGAGCAGGTGCATTGTCTTGATGAAAAATGATTTTTTTCTTCTTTAAACCAGGTCTTTTCTCACGAATTTTTTCATCCAGCTGATCCAAAAGGCTGCAATAATATTCAGAGTTGATTGTTTTACCTTTTTGAAGATAATCAATCAACAAAATTCCTTTTGCATCCCAAAAAACTGATGACATAACCTTCTTTGCTGATCGTTGTGACTTCACCTGCTTTGGAGCTGAACAACCAGCTTCAGTCCACTGTAAACGTTCTTGTTTCAATTTAGGATCATGGTGGTAGATTAAAGACTCATCCATAGTTATTAAACGATGCAAGAAGTCGGGTTTATTCGGCTTAAAACGCTCCAAATTACGCTGAGAAATTTGTTTTCGATCCAGTTTTTGTTGAATTGTTAATGTGTGCGGCATTAACTTTCCAAACAGTTTTTTCATACGTAATTCTTTATGTAAAATATGGAGTACTCGTTCATCTGAGATGCCTATGGCATTAGCAATTTCACGCTTAGTCAAACTTGGATCTTCACTAACCATATTATCTACCTGCTCAATTATTTCTGCTGTGGTTGCAGTTTTTGATCGTCATTCGCGTGGATCGTCTTTAAGGCTGGTACGACCACGTTTAAATTCACCAGCCCAAAATTCAACGGTGCGTTTTGAAGGTGAGGACTCCTTATACACTTCTAATAATTGTTCATAAATTTTCTTTGCTTTTAAACCCTTCAAAACAAAGAATCTAATGACTGCACGATATTCCATTTTTTCTATGTTAAAAAAAAATCAATGACACGTCAACTTCAAATAAGTTGTAAACAAAGAAAGAATTGACAGAATGACTTGCAACTTTGCATGTGTTCTCAGGACAGTTATACCAACTTAAGAAAAAAAAGTTTGGAGCTAGCAGTGTTATCTCTTGGTGAGCGCAGGAACTTTTCAACCAACCTGTATGTATACCTATTTAATAAAAAATAAATCTTTGAAATTACATTTTCTATTTGTTTTATTGTGAGAACCATATAACATGCTGACATAGACATTTTACATGGTATAATAATATGTTTGAGATAATATTATATCTGAACAAATATTGTTACTTAAAACATGTTTGACACAATCATAACCACAAACATTAATGATAGTTTGCGATTGTGATTGTATCAACCATTTTTTTTCTTTGCGTGTAGTATGTTATTGCACGCCGAGAAAAAACATGGTTGGGGCAATCATATTCGAAGAATAATATATATTTTTGAGTTTATGGTTGTGCCAACCATAGTCGTACTATAATATGGTTATCATATTATGATAATAAAATAACCATATTTTTAGCATAATATAGTCCCTACAGTTATATTATGATTAAAAATTACCATATTGTAGTTCTGAATAAACATGTTATGAACTTGAATTTATCACAATATTATCGCATATATTTTATGGTCTCCCAGAACTATATTATGATTCCTGGATTATCATTATATGATCCCTACAATAATATTTATATATGATCCTTCTTATTAGATTATAATTATTATTAATATACATAATATGACTATCTAATATTTCCAAGAAAAGTTTTTCCTAAAAATATTTGATATTAAGGACCTTTTGAAGAAAAATTGTTAAGGAAAAAACATCGATTCTAAAAACTTTTATTTCAAGACTTTTTGTACTTTTTTAAGAAAAATATTTAAATTTTTTCTAAGGACTTTTTTAAAAAAAATCTTAGTTTCTAACGACATTTTGAAGATTTTTTTTAAAAAAGTTCTTAGAAAGTTTTCTTTTAGAAAAAGTGCTTAAAATCTAATTAGTTTTCATGATGAAAGGTCCTCAGAATCTTTTATTCTTTCAAAGAAAGGTATTTTAGGAATATATGAATTTATATCTTAGAAACGGTTTGCAGAAACTGAGAATTCTAGATTAAGGAAAATTTCATAGAATCTAATTATGTTTTTATCAGATTAATTTCAAAATATCTAGTATTTTGTATAGGAAACCTTTTCGTACAAAAAAAAAATTGGTTTCTATAGATTTTTTCTTGAAGAAAAATATTTTATTAATATACTGAGAACTTTTTACAAGAAATGAATTAATAAACATATTTTATTAAAAAAAATTATTGTTTTTATTGCATAAAATTAAAAAAAATAAAATCTTTAAATAATTTTTTTTTTCAAAAAAACCCTTTAAAAACTCCTATAGTTAAATAAAAATTAACTGGATCTTAATGGGTCAATTGATGAAGTCATGTTTTATTTGATGTATAATTATTTAATGATTGTTCTCAGCATTTTATGGTTGCATAATTATCATATTTTTTTCATAATCAGAATTTTTGTTAGCACAGTGTGGGTACAGCCAATCGTGTTATAAAGTAGAAGGAGACAATCATAAAATAGTAAAATATTAACTATAATAATGATAGTAGCGACTATGTTTATGGTTAGCAAACCAAAAACTTGATTGTGACAACCATACCCGATTGCAGCAAGTACAATATATTAGCAGTGATCATGTTGCAACCATGTTTTTTCTCTACGTGTGTAGGTACTAATTTATTCCCCCTTCAAAACCAGTTTGATGCCTATACAACAACAACAGCAGTAGTAGCAGAACAAAATTTTGCACCCACTCTCATTTTTGCATTTGACCGTTATAAAATGCTTAGTTTGAAATTCGATGACTTTTTTTTTATTCATTTTTGTTTATTTAAAAAGCAAACGTGAAGAATAGATAAGGTAAGTCCAGAAATTCAAGGGTAAGTCGGTAAGGAAAGTAGCCAAAAAATTTAATGTTAGCCACATGACGGTATACAGGTTAAAAACGAAAACGAACAGAAAGTGTTCCTAAAAACAAAGCAGGTCGTCCAAGGAAAAGTACCGATGAATATGCCCGACATCTGGCAAATTTGTTCACCAATAGTCATACAATCACTCCCTCAGCAGCGTTTAAGTATTTAAATATTGACGCCAGTAAGTGGACAGCTAGACAAAGCCTCTCGAAATTGGGCGTCCTGGCTTCAGAGAAGAAAAGGAAACCTATGCTATGCACGTGCAGCTAAGAAAGTATTTTATTGTAATGCACGAAAACTGGACTCTTGAGGATTGGGATATAGTGAACATTAATTAATGCATATTTTAACACATTCTCTGACGAGTCTAAAATTAACCGATTTCAATCTGACGGTCGAGCCTGGTATTGGACCTAAACACAACCCAAACCCATCATGTAAAACAGACAATAAAACATGGTGGTGGCTCCATAATGGTTTGGGGTTGCATTTCGAAAATGGTGTAGGTCCATTAGTACGCATAGATGGTACTATGCGTGAGAAACAGTACCTGTTGATTCTGCAACAAACTCTGCCAGGTGTGGTTGAAAAAATGGGTCTTGCAGCTAGAAAAAATTTGTTTCTGCAAGACAATAAACCAAAACATACTGCACATATTGTTCAAAACTAGCTTAAGAAGCAACAATTTAGTAATATGAAATGGCCTTCAGAATCTCCGGCTATGAATCCAATTGAGAATTTGTGAAGTCATGTCAAGGCACAGCTCGCTAAGTATCCAAGTCCGCCCAAAGGAATAAATGAGATGTGGAAGCGAACAAAGGACGTCTGGTGCTCATATAGTATGCCTAATCGCATATAGGCTCTAAAAAGGGCTAAAGGATACTGGACATCCTATTGATTAATACTTCATTTTATAAATATTTAAAATTAGATAAAGGGTGCAAAATTGTAACATTTGTTTTTATTTAAATTTTTTTGTTTTACTACTATTTTTGTTAAATTGACATCAAACTGGTGAACCTATAATATCATACAACACAAACACTTAGTTTAAAAAATACAGGGTGTTGAAGTATTAAATCACCTCGGCGTAGTTATTTTTTAGTTAAAAAAAAATTATAAAATTTATAAAAACAATAATTATATTTTTATTATAAAAACAAAAAACGCTCAAATCGCATTCGAAAATCCGTTTGCAACACTGCAAAAAAAAAATAAAACACAAAAACCAAAACAAACAAAAAAAAAAACGACTCCTGATATTCTTGACAATATGTTTCAGCAAGCTTAATGCTATTATCATAATTATAAGCATAAATTATTTTTATTATATATACACAGTATATCATCGCTGTGCTGAAAAACAAGTTTCCGTTTTAGAAATTAAAAAAAATAATTTGTTTCAAACACTCAATATAAAATAGACAATCATCAAAGCATTACCCCAACAAGGGCGTAGATACTGAAGAGGGTTGTATTGCGGCAACCGAAAATACTAAGTATTCTATCCTGCAGGTTGTGGCGAATTTTTTAAATTTTTATTTTCCATAATGTACTAATAAAATTTTCATGTAATGACAAATTTTTCGAACATTCATATTTCGGTACTACTTCATAACCCTGTGCTAAAACATATAAAGGATGGTTAAATTTTAAGGACCGATGTTGATTTTGAATAAAACACAAATTATTTAGGAAATTATTGTCATTTATTTTTATTATGATAATATGGTATGGTTCAATTATGTATGGAACAAAATATCGGCCAAATGGCCGCCGCGACCTCGGCGTCACACCTCCATCCGATGGTCCACATTTTCGATGAGGCTGAGTCATAATTGAGGTTCTATGCCGTTAATGTGCTGAATTATCTCATCCTTTAGCTCTTGCGTTGTTGCTGGCTTATCGATGTACACTTTTTCTTTCAAATAACCCCAAAGAAAGAAGTCCAATCACATGAGATAACACGGCCATTGAGTTTGTCGCGCAAAAGAGCCATTGTTTCGTTAGCTGTGTGGCAAGTGGCACCGTCCTGTTGAAACCCCATATCGTGCACATCCATATCCTCAATTTCTGGCTTCAAGAATTGCGTTATGATCTCGCGATAGCGAACACCGACGGCGAGTCGAGGTTGACGGCTATTCTGCCACACTATTGCGAAGAACAGCAATGTTTTCCTCAGAACGAACTTGGCGAGCATGCACAGGTGTTTTCTCATTTCCTACAAACCCGATTTGCAGAGATATGTGCACAATTATCCCGATTGTGGACACATTTGGTCGATTATGCTGACCAAAAAAAATCACGAAGTGTACGAAATGCATTTTGATTTGAACGCCCATTTTCATAATAAACCTGAATAACTTTAACACGTTGCTCTATTGTGTATTTTTCCATGGTTCAAATTGAGTTAGTCTAAAATTGAGAAATGCCATATAAAATGCAGAAAAAAAGCTTGACATTTAGGTGTGGTTTACATTTAACATCGGCCCTTAAAATTTAACCACCCTTTATTATTCTAAAGCCGTTCTTTCATAGAATTTTCATCGTTTCTGGAAAAACAAAAAAGTATCTACAAATGTCCCAATTTCTTTTCTCTATTTCACACCAAAGAGCCCTGAGGTGGCACATATCAAAATTTCATCAAAATCGAAAGGATTAGGTTCGGGTACTTTTTTGTCAGTCAATCGATGTCCATTGTATGTATTTTTGTTGGAATCTTTTTACTTCACACTGTACACACTTGTCATGGCTCTTTAGCACTTAACGACTTCAAATTGACAATAAACATCAACAACCAACCCATATACTATCTACAAATAAACTTATATACACAAATAAGTTATCATCAACATCATCTTCATCGATAGTTTTTATTAATAAATACTATTGGAAAATAAAAATTAAACAAAATTATAAAAAGAATAAAACAATATGCCAAGCATTGATTGAAGTACAGTGACAATACAAATATAAATATAAACAAATGAAAATAAATAAAAATAATCGATTCGAATTAAATCGACAAACGATTGTTTTTAAAAGATATTTAAAGTGTCAATAATTGGTAAGAAAATGAATTGTATGTGACAATATTGAAATGAAAAGTACTCGTGCGTGGACAAACTGACACCACCCGCTTTACCACAATATGTATTAATAATTATCATGTGAAAAGATAAAGAGAAAGATACCGACGACAAATACAATCTTAAAAATTAAGTAAGAAAAAAACATACATACATACATACTTAAACATAATATCATGCGTTTTGGCGTCAACAAGGCGCTAAAAAAGTAGACACATGTAAAAATAAAATAGTTGTGTTTGTGCGGTATGTTATGTTTGAAAATCCAATATAAATTTGGCATTTTTTCACGTTAAAAGTTAACGACTAGAATTATTAACATTATTCTCAACCTTTTTTGCATGATCTTGCAAAACCACACATTACCTAGTAATGTGAAAAGTAAACTATAGCCACATTGATAAATTTTACAGGCGACGATCCTAAAGGTAATATATGGACCCATAACTTTAGAGGTAATAAAGTAAGTGGTTACTTATATGGTTACGAGGATGGGAAAAGTAATGTGTCTAAAAATATTCAAACGTTATGAAATAAATGGTGTTTATGATGGGAGTCGCACCTTGCAACTATGGTCGCCAGCCGAGAACTTTACAAGCTGAGCTATCGACCCATATATTTGATTCATTTGAACATAAGTGAATATTTGCGCTTCGTGTTTTCGTTCGTAATGTCGAAAAGTATATACATTATCCTGTTGCTTACAAAAAACACAAAGTTATGAGTCTAAAAATAGATTATTAAAAACATTGTATATATTATTTTACGTTTATAAATGATGTTAGCAATGGTCGGTAACTAATTACTTTATTCTTGCAAATAATCAAAAAGGTAATGCATGAATATATTCAGCATATTTTGTTGTTTATTTTCAATCATTGTTTAATAATCGAAAAAAGTAGTAAACGCAATCAAAAGTCGTTTAAAATAACCATGAATTTTTAATTGACAAAACGCAAAAAAAAAAACGATTTGTGTAGTTTGTTTTTCAAATTAACAATTTTTTTATTTGTATGTTATTTTACAAAACAAGAGCTCAAATTTTAAATTCGATGCCCTTTCCAATTTCATTTCAAGAATACTGAAGAGTTTTCCATATAATATAAATTGCCGTTGCTGGCGATTTATGTCCATAACTCTTTCAGAAATCGTCATTCGAGCCATACAACTCCAGAAGGCCTTTAAGTTGAGTTCGCAGCGCACATCCACTTGGAGCAATTAGCGTATGAAATAACGCATAATACGAGCATTGAAGGTGCACTCATAATAATATGTAGTTTACTGTTTGTACTGTTGCAATAGAGGAACATACATTTATTTTTTATAGAAATATCTATTTTAACTTTTTTATACTTTTGTTCAAAATAATTTACTATCATTTACAATTTTTTTTTTAGTTTCATTTATTTTTTTCATTTGTTTGAAATTTAATAAAAATTTACCCACAAAACGGAAATTTGTGGTTTATTTGCATCCGTTACAGTTGTTTTTAATTTAAATTTTGTTTGCTGTCTGTTTCAAAAAAAATATTCAAAAAATTTCAATTTGTTTTTATATTTAAATTGTTTGTCTATATACAATATTTTTTGAATTAAAATTACAAAAACTTCATAAACTCACATACATACACAAACAAATTTACACAAAATGTGTCTTACAATGTGTAGATCAAAACACAAACCAAAACCCGAAAAAGGATACAATTTCAAATAAGTGATTTAATCATTCATGTTTTAAGGAATTGGTAGGTAAAATTTTAACATTTATTTTTACTGATTAATCATTTGTTTCTTACGGATGCGTCAGTTGTTTAAACAATATTTAAAAATAAATAACAAAAGCCATTTGATTTAAATCAAAAGCAAGTTTACCGATTTTTAAATGAAATATCATTTCTTGTAAATGACTTTTTCAGTTATTTTACATTACAAACTATTTAAAGTGTGAACAGGAAAATGCTCTCGAACTTTTCTTTACTTCACACCCTGACACGAGACGAAGTGAGAACATTTGTAGCTTTTGGCAATTCGGATCACTGCACCATTTCCCCATCCTCAGTCCAACGCGCAACCCATTACACCACAATGTCCCCGATTAAGTCCGGGCATAATATAAAATCGTTTAAATGTCCGCCGCGCCTTCTAAGGGTGGCACGGACCCGAGTGGTAAAATTTTTAATGACTCTGCTGCACAGATCCAAACAATGGCCTCGGTTATGTTGGCTTTAAGGGCATCAGTCGATTGCGGTCTATTGGCATAGACCTGCGACTTCAGGAAACGCCACATGAAAAAGTCTAGTAGGGTCAAATCGAATGATCTGGGTGGGCAATTCACGTCACTTCTACGAGAGATAACCAGGCGCTCAAATGTGCATCGTGGCGTCCGCTGTGTAGCACCACAGCGAAATCGTTCTGTAGCGCTAGCTGTTAACGTTATTGACCTCATCAATGTCGTTTTTAAAGAAGTACGGAACAATGATGACGCCGGCCCAAAACAGCACCAAAAAGAAACGTTTTGTAAATGCATTAGCACCTCGTGTGGGTTGGCAATTTTGCTTGATAACATAGCCATTCATCCAAAAATGCGCCTTGTCGCTAAAGATGTTTTTCCGGCAAAAAAAAAAAAAAAAATTGTGTCATTAGCTTTGAGCTCCTTGGTCAGTTGAATATTGTACGGGTGTAGGCCCAAGTCCCGACGAAAAAAACGCCAAGTTGAAGTCTGCGACAGGCCGAGTTCTTGTGCACGGTAAGGAATTGACTATCTCGCATTCTACACTTTCACAGCCGCAGCGATGTTCCCGGACGAGAGTCGACTGTGAAGGGCCACCGGGTCTGCCGTAAAATGGGCGCAATGCGCGCAAAGTTTGCACAAACGAGCACTCATTTTTATAATAAAGTTTTATCATTTGGACGTGCTTCTTAATCGCGGTCAGAGACCGCCAACATCTACCCGCGCCAATTGAAAAAGACTTTATAATATGACCTCTTGTTCGTCATTGTTAATATGTCATCAGAATAAATCTTTATTGCCCCTCACTTAAAATTCTATTGTTGTGTTTTAGTTCCTGTCTTTAGGATTTTTATTTCGTATAAGTAGTTAGTACTTGTATACCTATTATTTAAATATTTGAAATTTGATACCATTAAGTATGTTTGTACTCGGTGCCTTTTGACACAAGTTTCATTAGCATTAAATAATGTTAAAACTTTGTTTTACATAAGCATATAATACATGAGCTTTTATGTACGTTATTGTACACTCATAAAAAAAATACCTGCTTTCATTGCAGACAAGCCAAAGGGCTTCGCGGGTTAGATATAAGATATAAAGCTTAATAAAGTTGACTTGAATTGAAAAAAAAAATTACACTGTGACACAAAAACTTTATAGTAACACTGAATGGTATATATCCAGCAAAAAATACCATTTGCCGGTGGAGGACTAGAATATTATTATTATGGTATACCTCGAACTTTGTATTTCGAAAACAATATAGCCTGTGGTGAACAAGAGGTTGCATCTTTATTCGAGAAATTTTTTTCATCAGTTTATGAGAACATCAATATATCCAATACCTCTTCCGACTATCTAAATAATGTAGAAGATATAGTAAATATTGGACATTTGCAGCTGGAAAAAATTGATGTTTTTGAATCTTTAATACATCTGGATACCAATAAGAGTGCTGGATTTGATCTCATGCCTCCAACTTTTTTAAAAAACTGCGCATACTCGCTTTGCATAGCATTAACAACCATCTTTAATCAGTCGCTTGCAGAAGGACATTTTTTAGATGAATGGAAATCTGCTTACGTCACACCGATTTTTAAATCAGGTCGTAGAGATTTGGTGTCTAACTACCGACCTATAGTAAAATTATCAATTATACCAAAAATTTTCGATAAGATGATAAACCAGAAGCTGTTTTGGGAGCTTAAAAACCACATTACGGTTCACCAACATGGATTTTTTAATGGAAGATCAACTTGTACTAATCTAACGTTATTTACTCATTTTTGTATCACTTCAATTGAGAGTGGTTTTCAAGTCGATGCTCTTTATACCGATTTCGGAAAGGCATTCGATAAACTTCAACATCAAATTTTGATAAATAAACTTTTAAAAATGGGTTTTCATTCCAATTTTTTAAATTGGATTTACTCTTACCTAACTGGTAGAGTTCTTTTTGTTAAAATTGGAACTTCTTTGTCCGATCCGATCTATGTAAAGTCCGGAATTCCACAGGGTAGCCATTTGGGCCCTTTACTTTTTTTGTTATTCATAAATGATATCGTTAAAGTTTTCAAAAACTGTCAGTGTTTATTGTACGCTGACGACTTGAAACTTTTACACAACATTTCATCATTAGCTGATTGTTTAAACTTTCAGAGAGATATTTTTTCCTTAATAAGTTGGTGTCATATTAACCATCTTTTCCTAAACTTTTCTAAATGTAAAGTAATTAGTTATTCTCGTAAACAGTTTCCTATTACTTTTGACTATTTAGGTGAGAATAATAGCAAATTTTTACGCCAAAACTTAATAAAAGATTTAGGTATTTTTTTTGATTCTACTTTATCATTTAAAGATCATATAAATTATATTATCTCTAAATCCAATTCACAATTTGGTTTTTTAAAAAGTGTTATTTGGGACCCTTTTTATGATATCGATATAAACCGGATTGAAAGAATCCAAAAACGTTTTTCAAGATTTGCTTTAAAAAGGCGGTATTCATTTGAAAATATGCCTATTTACCGAAGTCGTTTGCAAACGCTCGGTATTCAATCGTTAATGGTTCGTAGGAAGATCCAAAGCATTACCTTTATAAAGGACTTAATGGATAACAAAATTGATTGCTCTCCTTTATTATTTTGCCATTTCACGCTCCGACCAGAGCGTTAAGAGAATATCATTTATTTGTGGTTCCTTTCCATAGAACCAATTATGGAATGTACGAGCCGATATCTAGATGTATTGTCTTGTATGATTCGGTATCAAACCGAATTGATTTCAATATTAGCAGACAACCGTTTAAGAGGATAATTTCCAACATGTTAGATGAGAAAGAACCATAATCTTGTACAGATGTTAAAATGTTTCCAATGATTTAATGGAATGGCTGATTTGAAATTGTAAATAAAATTAAAATTTTTTGTAATTATGTATATATTTTAAATGTAATCTGTAAGGGCTAAGCCCGATAGATGAAATAAATAAAAAATAAAATAAAACAACACGCCAACATGAGTCAACCACTCTATGTCGCACCACCACCCAACCTGGAAGTACGATCGATAATAAACACTTGTGGTAGGGCTAACTGACCTAATTTATTTTGATGAGAATTTTATCTCATGGTTTGGGAGAAGACCACCCGTTATAACTAAACCATCTGGTCTTTAATTCACTCAGAAAATAAATTGGTTGAAATTCTATCGGAAGCACCAAAATTGTATCGTTATTTAAAATTTTTAATTGTAAGTACTTAAAGTTCTTCATCAAAATAGTTAAATTTAATTATAAACACTAAATATATCAAATTAACCGAAGCAGTATCACATTACGCGAAATTTTGGTATTCATAATCAATAATGAAAAAATATTATCTTTCACATAACGTTTAATACCAACAACCAAAAATTTAACGAAAATTTTATAATTTTAACAAAATATTGTTTGCAAATATCTTATATTATTTCTGTTTCAATAAAATATATTGCTCTATCTAAAATATAGGTTTTCCAATTAATATTAGTAATAATGGAAAATTCAACCATTAATTTCCACAATTTTGGTAATTATAATAAAGTACCAGTAACCAAAATTTAAAATTGGAGAACACCTTAATGTAAGTGTCTTTGGGGCTAGTTTTAGGGTTCTGAGTTCAAATACACACACTTTCTATTTATTTTGATTGATTCAAAAAAAAAAATATTCAAATTTCAAACCAGGAAAATATTTAAATTTGATTAGAAAAACTTTAATAGAGAGGAAAAACAAGCCTGACAAATGAAAGGTCGGCGGTTCTAGCCAAGTTCGCGGCATAAAAAAAAATTATTTTGAAAATAAATTTTGTGGAACGCGTTTCTATTAGTATAATAACGGGTGATTCAAGTAGAGATACTTTTTCCAATATCCTTTTTTTTGACAGATCACATGCTGTCATGTTATTTTTGTTTAGTATTGTTTGGCATTTCATAATGGAAAGACTAAACAACTAAACAACGTTTAGGCGTAAGTCAACTTTATTACGAAAATTCACGTTCTGTGAGGAATGTTTTCGAGGCAAATTTTGTTCAGAGATGAGGCGCATTTCTGGCTCAATGGGTATGTAAACAAACAAATTTGCCGCATTTGGACGAAAAGCAACCTGAACAGATTCAAGAACTGCCACTTCATCCAGAAAAAACAACGATTTGGTGTGGTTTGTGGGCCGGTGGAATCATCGGTCCATATTTCTTTAAAAATGATGCCGGTGCGAACGTAACCGTTAATGGCGACCGTTATTGTGCTATGATAACCGTCTATTTGATGCCTGAAATTGAAGCTCGTGATCTCGGCGACATTTGGTTTCAACAAAAATAAATGCCAAAGAATGTTATTTCAAATGATAATGAACATTCCCCCATTAAATTTGAATTTTCTGTGTTTTTTCCTTAAAAAAGTAGGGAACCTCGAAATGCATCACCCTTTATTTATTTATATAAAGCCTATTTATAGAATATTATAATCTATAAATAGTAAAGAATTCAATCATTACATTAAAAACCGGAATTTTTAAATAAAATTCGGTAATTCCCAGCAAAATAAAATGGATGTTATTCTTTACGAATCTCTTTTTCAGAACATCCAAAGAAGTTAATAGTGCAAATTTTTCGATTTGTAAGAAGTCATTTTAAACAACTTCCAAAATGTTGATATTAACCCCTACTAGTAAAAAAAAATTATTTAGTTGGTCCATAAATGGTTAGTTGCTGCAGTCATTAAATGCCTTATTGAAAACATATTTTGCATACCAGTGATATTCACTTTGTCCTGGTCGGAATAATAATTATTTGCGTTTTTAAAATTACATTTTTAACTTAAAAAAAAGCCACTCCCTATATTTATTTTGTAGTCCCGATATATTTAACAGCTTCCGTAAACTAATGAAAAAGTCCATCTGCTCATCGATTTTTCATAGCACCGAAACAAACTACTTCCTCCCAATGACACGCCAATGTTAAAATCATTAATGATTCACCGAAATTTTCACAACTTCGTGCTCAGTAGATGTAGCGTTTAACTACTTCTTCCTCAGCTCTTATTTTGCTGGGTTATAACAGTATTAAAAATTAATAAAATTGATGGTACTTTGGCAAAAAATTTCGTTGCAACTACAAATCTGTTTTGTGTGAGCCAGATGTGCATAAAAAAGTCCACAGATTCTAAGGATTTCCTCTATAGAAGACTCAGGATTTGATGTTTTTTTGAAAGAAAAATTTTTTAATAAAATTAAATTTTCTATTTTTGTGAAATTTTGGAATATATTTTTTATTTTGTTTATTTGCATCAAACAGTGTTTTACTTAATTCTGTAGGAACTTTTGAAATATTTCGGGCGCATCTACTGAATATTATATTCCTTTCGGCTAAATTTTTCAATTGTAAAGGGTGCGCCATGTTTTATGTTGGTATGGCAACATTTAATAACTTTGACATTTGTCAACCGATTGAGAATACATATTTTGAAATGTCAAATGAGTACAATTTTAGTGAGGTTAACTCAACGTGATGGACCACGAAGTCCATTTCACACGCTGTGGCGGAGCAAACAAGCCAAATTGCCGCATTTGACGAACCGATAATCCACACGAGATCCAGTATGATCAAAATGTCACTGTTTGAGCCAAAGCTATCATTGGGCCATTTTTCCTCAGGGAAGGCGAAACTACCGATGAGAAACGATATCGGTGGATTATTTATACCAGAAAATACTTGAAAAAGCTCTAAACGGTTACTGGTTTAAACAAGATCCAACAATGTAGTTTTTGCAATAGACATTCATTGAACCTCTGAACCCTCCGGAATTCTTCTTATGGGGTTACTTGAGATGTAAGGTGTACGCCAACAAACCTTAGATATTTTACATGTTCACGGCAAACATTCGTGCCGAAATAATTGCTAAACGGCCTAAGATGCTCAAGAAAGATATGAAAAATGCAGCAAATAGAGGCGTGGCCAATAAAGGCGATCCAAATTAATTAAAAAAGGGCAAAATTAAATAAAAAATATCACACACATTGAAATTAGTTGTTTATTTTACCACATACCACATGTTCAGCATGAATATTTTGTTTCTTTGCCTGCTTTAGATGGGTTCCGGCTTAGATTATTCTTCCTAACAAAATTTATATACAATCCGAAAATTAAGATTAGGCGAACTTCGTTTTTTGGAAAGCGCGAGATTATGCCAAAATGTATCTTCGCTTCAATATATATTTGAACGCCTTGCTGCAAATACTAAATATATACTTTGTTATTGGATAGAGGATAAATATACGAGTACATTGTTAAATTTCGTTGATATTAGTCTAATTAAGTGTTGTTTTCGAATTAGTTAAATTGTTTCCAAACACTCAATATAAAATAGACGATCATCAAATACTGAAGAGGGTGGTGTAGTGACAACCGAAAATAATAAGTATTCTATCCTGCTGGCTGTGTCGAATTTTTTCAATTTTTATTCTCTATAATTTACCAATAAAAATGCTCATGTTTCTTTGCAACAAAAAAAAAAAAAAAAACAATTTATAAAAAATAGTACGATTATATGTTCTAAAAATCCTATTAATACCTTTCATTTTTTTCCTAATTTCATAACAATCCGTCTACATATTCGCTTTCAAATTGAGACAATGTTCTTTAAATGTATACTTTTCGTAATCCAGTGAGTCCTCGGACCAAAGTAAATACTTATTGTAAAAGTTAAAGCTTCAGTCTTACTTTGTGTTCATTATCAACGGTAATTAGTCTGTGTTTTTTCAAAATGATACGAGGGCGGGTCAATAAGTCCGTGACTTATTTTTTTGCAAAAAAACAAAAATTTTTTTCAACATAATCTCCTTTTAGCTCAGTATAATTAGTCCAACGTTTCTCCAATGTTTGTATCCCTTCCAAAAAATAGGATTTTTCGAGGTCCATAAAATAGGCAATTGTTTGATCAATAATTTCATCGTTGGAGCTAAATCTCTTTCCACCGGGCCATTTTTTTATTTTTGGAAATAGGAAATAGTCACTGGGGCTACATACGGAAAATATGGTGGATGAGGTACCAATTCATAGCGCAATTCATGGAATTTCGCCATTGAGACTACACACGTCACACGATTACGTTAATGGTCTATTGAGTGCAAACGCGGCACCCATCTTGCAGACATATTTCTTAAATCCAACTGATCATTTAAAATCAAAACCACACTGCCATATAAAATGCCTATGTCATCAACAATCTCATCATCTGCCGACCACTGGCCTAAAGGCATTCTTGCCGGTTAAATGGTTAAGTTATTCAATATTTACATACCGACATAAAAGCTGACGCAGCCTTTACTAGTATAGTAGGTACAAATAACTGTAAATTTCGACAGCTACAACCAAAATATGTGCGTGCGTGTGACTACCAAAATTCGATTGTCATCAAATTCTGTTATCACAACCAATCTGTTTTGTATATGTGCTAATAAAATTATATTTTTATTTGTAAAATTTTCAAATGATAAGTGTTTAAGGGTGAATAAAACCCAGTTTAAAAATAATGGAGCATTGTGGCAATGAAGCTCTAAAACACAAATAGCAACAGTATAGTTTTTAATAACCGACCAAAAAAAAAAATAAATAAAAACCTTGAAGAATGACTTTAAAAATACTTGCAAAAATTTAAGAAATTTATATAAATTATAAAAAAGTGCTTTAATTGCAACTTATTTACTTTTCATACATTTAGGCGTATTTCCGGTTTTTTTTTAATACATATTAGACCTAAGCTGACATTATTTTTTTATTTTAAACTTATTAACAAAACATTGATAAAGACCCAATTTAATTATAAAAAAAATATTTTGCTTTGTGAACAAATTTGATTAATCACAATAAAGTCAATAATTTTTCATTGATTATTAACTGCTTTGCTAAGTTTACAATTTCACATTACCTGCCAATTTAATCACATAGGTATGTACATATATAAACATAAACACTATCCCAGCAAAACTTTGGTAATGGGTGCGATATTCTTATGCGTTACCTTGTAATGATAGCTCATTACCTTTTTCATTATTTGCAAGCATAAATAAAAATGTAAAGTAATAATTAAAATTTGTTTGAAAATTTATTTTTAGATACATTACTTTGTGTTTTTTGTAAGCAAAAGGGTAATGTATGTTTGTTTTGACAACACTAGCGAAAAAAAGAAGCGAAACAATTCATTTAAGTTTAAAGCAATCAAATACTATATGCGTCGAAAGCTCAGTTGGCTGGCAACCAGATTTCCCTGGTTCGAATCCCATCTTGACTACATTATTTTTAATTACAAATATTTTAAATAAAATTTTTTTTAATAAAAATTCCTCTTTTTCAAAATCTATTTTTACACACATTACTTTTTCCATTCCCGTAACCATGTAAGTAACCTCTTACATTATCACCTCTAAAGTATTGGGTATATATATTACTTTGAGGCTCATCGCCTATAAAATTCATCAATGAAGTAAGGTGTAAAGTAATCCATCGGCCCCTATGGCTATACATTACTTTACCCATTATTTGGCAATGTGTGGTTTTGCTGGGTATGTTGTAGAGGTGAACAAACAATAAGAGAATAATGTTTTTTGAACGGCTCAATCTCAAGTTTAGGAGTTAATAAATGTTGTTAAAATAATCCATCCTTTAGATTTTTTTTTAGTTTATTTCTTATAATTTTGAAAAACTTAAGTTAAAACAAATTGGGTGTCAAGTGAAAGGTATATACAAGAATACAAGCGATATGCACTTTTTTGTTATTTAAGCAAATAAAGTTTTCGAATAGCGCACTTGCAAAAGAAAATATTGTTAGGTTAGGTTGGGTTAAGAAGGGTTTTGCGCCCAAGGGCGCATCTCTACCCGAAGACAAATGCAGTCCATTGTGAATTCCTTCAGTATAGAGGAAGATGAAAGAGAGAAGTAAAGAAGAAAATAGTTGACAGGATCAAGACACACCCAGGAAACAGTTTCAGTTGTGTCCACAGAATTTGTTGCCAATCGGATTCTGGCGGTAACGACAACTGTCTTCATATTAAATTATATTTTTAGTTGTAAAAGTCAATATTCAGTTGTACAATTTAATATTTATATTCCACAAAATATTATTACGTTCCACAAAATTGTATTTAAAAATAAAAATTATTTTTAAATTATTCCGGTATCGAACCTGGGCAATCAGATTCATAGTTCACACTTTTGCTTACTGCACCACAACTAATTTAAATTTTCTTTGATATATTTGCCATTTAAACATTTGAATGTTTTATTTTGTTAGGAAAATAAAATAAGTATAAAATTTGTTTATCAATACTAATCATCAGTCACGTTGATTATCAATACAATCCACAATTCAGTTGCTTCTACTGAATATTTGATCATAATAACCGTACTTGTAGTTACCACTTTTAAATATCGACAATTTTTTAATAAATTTGATACATTGTACCAAATTTTTAATATATTCACTAAATAAATGGTTGCTTTCACCGCACACAAATACTGAACGAATTTTATATTTACAGATGATTGGAAATACCAATAACACAGTACAACAGCCAATCTGCGGGGTGAGAAATTCCAAGTCAGGGTGATGGTACTAGGTCAGTATAGTAAAACCCTCAAAGGGTTTGGCGTTCGTATGTGTCAGTTTTTTTTATGACCTTTTAAATTTTTTCCTTATCTTGATGTTTTTTCGCTTAGTTGTAACATTTTGGCAAAAACGTAGTTTAACATAACTCGAGAACCACTTGTCCGATTTTGATGAAACAAATTTAAGAATTACAATCTCTAATCTGTTTCTATACCGTTTTCCTATATGTGCAACACTTTCGAAGTTAAAAATGAATGTATGAAGGGAAAAAAGTATTTTTTGCCTAAAAATTTAAATATTTTTTTTTTTTAAATTCATAAAAAATCCAAAATGGAAAAAAGTGCCAAAACTAATTACTTTCGCGTAAAGTCACATAACTCATGAGCAAAAAAAGGCATAGATCATGAAAATCGATGCACGCGTTTCTCATTTATTCACAATTAGGTAAATGTATGAATTTCAAAAACTTGCTCCAGATATGCACAACATTATTTGGAGAAAACATTGACACTCACAAGCCGAACTCTCTCATATTTTTCTACTGTACTAAAAGAGAAATATTGATGTGGTAACACTGGTTCTGTAATGTTCACATAAAACATGCATTGTCATTATACTTCTTCTCTTTCTCACACTGGTTCTGTGATTTTTGTCATTCAACAAGTGCCGACGAACGCGAACAGTAAAAGTGATTTTTCTCATAGAGGAAGAATAGTATAGAGGATGCAACGCCGTCAGCGGCCAAATAAAATTTTATACAGAATACAAAGGTTCGGAAACTTTGAAAAAACAGGGGAAAATTGAGCAAATTTCCCTGATTTCTGCAAAAGTTTGAGTAAATTTCCCTGTTTTTAAACCTTTTTTCAAATCCAATTGGGAAATCTGCTGAAACTAATTGGATTTGCAAAGAAATTCAATTGGAATCGCAAAAAAACCAATTTGAAAAGATGCTGAACCTTTGAAATCTGCACATACAAAAGAAAGAGAGACATCGTCATGGTGTGTTTTTCTCCAGTTTTTTAAAAGTGAACAAAACTGAACAGAATATGGAACTGTGCAAGCCAGATATAAATAGCTTTTGCTACTGCTGTGGTCAATATGTCTCAACACATAAAAAAAGGGGAAATTTCAGTACTGATTTTGTTCAAACATACGAGGTGTACTTCAACCAAAATGTTATAGTGAACGAAAATTGAGTACCAAATATAGTGTGCAAAAACCGTCTAATGGATTGGAAAAATAGAAGACGTGAAAGTATGCCATTCGGTATCCCAATGACTTGGACTAATCCTGGCGAAGGTCACAATCCATTGAATTGCTATGCATGTGCGAATAAAGGAGCCGCAAAAAGGATAAGAAAATCGTATAATTACGTTGGTGTTGCAAGTGCCGCAACACCATTGCCTCATTCGGACCACATTCCTGTGCCAAAAGCTTCTAGCCCAGATATTTTCTCTTCTACGACTGCTCCGACATATCATGCACGTGATGATCCCCCATATGAGCCATCAGTATCCAATGAGCCAATTTTAATAAATCAAAATAAGCTTGATTCAATTGTTGCCAAGTTGGAATTAACACAGCATAAATCGGAAGAGCTGGCTTCCATTTTGAAATCAAACAATTTGTTGGCACCCGGTGTGAAAGTCACAGCTTATCGAAGTCGTCAGGCAACACTCCAAAGTTTATTCCTTGTGAATGATGAAAAAACTTCTGCATATTGCCCGGATGTAGGAAAATTGATGGACGCAATGGAAATAAAATATGAAGCAGATGACTGGAGATTATTTATTAACAGTTCAAAACTCAGCTTGAAGGCGGCTTTACTGCATAGGACCAATAAAAAACCTTCAGTTCCAATCGCCTATAGTACAGAAACGAAAGAAACATATGATGCAAAATATTTTAAAAATGGTTAACTACGCCAAACATATGTGGCGCATATGCTGCGATTTAAAAGTTGTAGCAATGCTTTGCGGTCTTCAAAGCGGCTATATAAAATATATGTGCTTTTTGTGCGATTGGGACACACGATTTTCCGGTGACCAATATGCATGCCACGAATGGAAACTCAGAGAGCACAGCAGGTTACAAACGGCCAATATTATTCGTGAGCCTCTAGTGCCGAAGGAGAAGATATTGCTGCCTCCACTGCATATTAAACTTGGAATTGTTAAGAATTTTATCAAAACTGTCGCCTTGTGTTTGAAACTAATTTACCCGAGACTCAGCAAAAGTAAAATTAAAGAAGGTAAGTTATAATATCACATTCATTTCCCATGATTTTCCATCTTAACAAATTAATTTTTTCCAATCAGGCGTAGTAAATGGTCCAGATATACGAAAGCTGATTAAAAGTGACGCATTCAACAATATTTTGATTGACGCTGAATTGAATGCATGGCAGGCAATCAAAGAAGTAATAGAAGGCTTGTTGGGAAAGCATCGTTCTAACAACTACGATGTTTCTGTCGCAAGGATGTTAAGAGCATTCTCGGAAATTGGTGTCCACATGTCCTTGAAAATCCATTATTTACATCATCATCTGGACTACTTCAGCAAACAATTGGCTACCGAATCTGATGAACAAGGTGAACGCTATCATCAAGTTGCTATGCCATTTGAAATGAGGTTATACTGATTTTTTATTTTTTCAAACTCATTTTAATAAAACAAAAACTTACAGATATAGAGGCAAAAAGTCGCCGAGTGCAATAATTGCGGAAATTTGCTGGTGGAGTAAGCTTGTGTGGCAAGACAAGGATGATCTTGATGATAAAGAATTTTCAGGAGATGCAGATGGGCCAACAGTGGAGTCACACATTGACATTATGTGTGGTTCAGAAACTGATGATAGCGATGAATGCGATGCCACTAGTCCCGAACAACCACCATCGAAAAAGTCTAGGCAATATTTATTAAAATAAATAAAAATAAATAAATAAAATAAAAATAAAAAATTATAAAAATGTTTACTTAATTTTTTTAGTAGTTTATGGCCAGAAGTCTGGAGTTATTGGGGAAAATTTATAAAAAAGCGATAAATGACACTTTTTTGAATAAAAACAAATATCAATATTCTTGTCAAAATGGGATACCTTCACTTAATTGTAAATAAAAGCAGAACGCGTTAATCGATTTCTATGATCTATGTCGCATTTTGTTTATAGGTTATGTGACTTTGGAATTTTTATGAATTAAAAAAAAAAATTTAATTTTTAGGCAAAAAAATATTTTTTTTTTCTCCACAAATTTATTTTTACCGGCAAAACTGTTGATTATAAAGAAAAACGTTATATGAACGGATTAAAGAAATTGTAATTTTTAATTTTTTTGAGTTTGTTTTAGCAAAATCGGACAAGTGGTTCTCGAGTTATGTTGCCAAAATGTTACAACTAAGCGAAAAAACATCAAGATAAGGAAAAAATTTAAAAGGTCATACAAAAAACTGACACATACGAACGCCAAACCCTTTGAGGGTTTTACTAAACTGACCTAGTATTATCACCCTGACTTGGAATTTCTTACCCCCCAGACAATAATCCCAAAAATGTTCCATAGTGTAATTGAATAATAGGATTGATTTTTAGTTTCTTTTCCCTTTTTTTAATTCCCAATACAACATTTTTGCTTTATTAATGAATTTTAGGTTATTTCAATAAAAATTAAATCCTCACAAATAAATATTTATGGTTTTGATCGAATTGCAACCAATCTTTTCTCTGGGTGCAGTTAGTAAATAGAAATAAAGATACTGCGTAAGACAAGACTCTTTCTACAGTCCCTCCATCAGAAACAACCGTCCTATTTCCCTGACAAACCCTAGTAGATCCGCACAGTCTGCAGAAATCCGGTAAGGCATTATCTCATTTACTCGTAAAAAGCCTAACAGAACAATGCCCCTTCAAAAAGCCTATAAGGGTCCTGAGATCACTCCTATCCAATACTAATAGAACCCTAGTTGCCCCTGCGTCCAATCCGGGCCACAACACCCTCGACACCCTGCAATCTGCGCTATCCCTCCAGGACCGGTTAACGGCATCACGGAAACATCCAGTATCACCCATAGTAGTGACATAAGGGGGGCTTTACCCTCCTATCCCTTACCCCTAAGTTCAGATTCAAACCCTCTCTCGCAAGTTCGTCCGCCACCTCATTGCCATCCACTTTGCAGTGTCCGGATACCAAACACAGCCTTACTGGGAATGCCACTCCCTCAGAGCATTCCTAAACCATGGGACCAAGCTGGATCGCAGCGTATAAGTTGTCAATGCTGCTAGTTTGAATTTAACTGCACATACAATAATGCTCATTTAATTTTATCGAGAGAGTTTTTGAGCTTTTTTCTTTAATCGTAACCGTTTGAGGTTTAGGCGACTTTTCAATTCTTTTTTCTCTACTCTAACATATATCCAAATTTTATTTAGATCAGAGAGAACCCATTGGAATGCCTACCTTGTAAGTGTACTGATAATCTTACAACTATTTTACCTTAAACAACAAGTAAGTGGTGTTAATAACTTTTTTTTATAACTTTTTGCTGCCATCATAATTTACTAGATTACATGATCATTTGATACCTGTTACATGTAAAATTGCATGTTTAATCAAAAAGTTATGATTATTTTCGATCGTTTACCAAATGGTTTTAAATTACCCCATAAAAAAAATATTAAAAAAAACAACTTTAAACCAGTGACAGTATTCTATTACAAAACAACAAACATAATACAAAAAAAAAATGTTTAATTTATTGTTGTTATACAATTTGCATTCTTTTGTACGATATTTAAAGTAAATTGAATATGTTGTAATTGTATAATAACTTGTAAGGTATTCGAAGTGTTTTATTTATTATCGTTAATTTATACAATATAATTATACGTGAGCATTAAAATTAACATTGCTTTTACATTGGAAAACATTTTGATTTTTTTTTATATCAAATTGTATCAATAAGTTAAAGGTAAGTTTTAGAATTAGATAATGAAATTTAAAAGTCAAGTTCAATGCGTGCTGGGTTTATTGGTTTCATACATGCAGGGAAAAAATATGATTGGCGCAATCATATTCGAAGATCATCATATATTTTTGGGATTTCAATTGTGCCAACCATAGTTGTACTATAACATAGTTATCATATTATGATAGTGAGTACATAGAGAGAACAGAATCGTTGTGCCAACTGAAGTTTAGTTGTTGTTGCATGCAGTAATCGACATTTGCAAATGTATCTACTATGTTTAATAAATATTTATTTGGTAATCCCGACCAAATTACCGATTTAGTAGACCCAACAGATTTTTTTTAGAAACTCCTAACGAAATAAACAATTTACAATTTCCTTATTAATTAATAGAAAAAAAATATGAATATTTACATTTAACAAAAATACAACAAACCAAAAACTACAGATAACAAAATACAAAAATAAAATTTAGATTAAAAATAAATATATGTATGCAATAATGATAAAATATTCTTAGGGAAAGACTCCTTACAACCTTAAGGTTATCGACTGAAAAAGTCCTTAAAATCTTGAAGTTTTTCTATTGGAAAAAAGATTTCATTGTCTGGAATATTATTAGTTACAAAAAACCATCAGAATCTGAAGTCCTTCTAGGTAAAAGTCCTCAGAATGTGAGTATTTCTATAGAAAAAGTGTTGGAGTTTTTTTTTCTAAAAAAAAAAAATACTTTGAATCTGAGGGAAGAAAACAAATCCATAAAAAAATACTTCCAATCTTAAAGAATTTCTAATTTTTAACAGAAATTAAACATTTTTTCTAAGAAATAAAAAAATATTCCGTGTAAAAAGGTATTAAAAATTTTACGTTTTTTTAAAGAAAAAGTTCTTTGGATCTAATGTTACCCCTCAGGAAAAACTTCTTTCAATCTTAAAGAATTTCAAAATCAAAATACCCTAAAAGCTGATAGTAAACGTTTTTCTATAGGAAACCCCCTTCAGATTTCGAAGACTTTTTCTTTGGAAAATCACTCATCTTTGGAGGTTGTCTTCCTATAGAAATACCCTCAAACTCCTGTAGAAAACCCCTAAATTTTACGAGAAAACACTTTTAGATTTAGGTTTTTTTTTTCTATAGGAAAACCCCAGATTAAAAGATTTCTTCACACCGAAAAACGCAAAGATTCTAAAGAATTTTTTCCATTTAAAACCCTTATGGTATTGAGGACTATTTCCTAAAACCACTCAGATTCCACTTGTATAATAAAATTCTTCTCTAAATATTTTTAAATGTTAAGGAGTATTTTTTTTTTTTGTGTGTTTCACCTTCTACTTCTCACCATTGTGCTTTGGAAGTTGAAATAGAATTTTATGAATATGTTCATACTAATGTTGAAAATGATTTTCGTTATAATTATTATTCATGTGATTTTAATGCTTTTAATGATATTTTATATAATTTAAATTGGTTAAATTCATTAGATAGTAGTATTGTATCAATATGTTACGATATTTTCTCAAGTTATGTAATAAGGATTATTAAAGAGAATGTCCCGTTAGCTAATCCCAAAGTGTACAAACTTCCTTGGTATACTAAAGGACTAAAAAAAATAAAAAATCTTAGAAATAAGTATCACAGGAAATTTAAAACTACTAATAATGCCATTGATAAACTAAATTTTCTTCATTATGAAAGAGAATTTAATTTTCTTAATAAGTTTTTATATAATCAGTATATTATGAGTTTTAATGATTCCATAAAATATAATCCTAAGGCTTTCTGGAGTTTTGTTAATTCTAAAAGAACTAGTTCTTTAATTCCTTTATTAATGACATATAATGGTGTTCAGACGATACACTATATGATTCTCTTAATCTTTTTGCTACATATTTTCAGTTCAATTTTTGTGATGACTCTCTTCCACTTGATGGGTTTAATCTAAATGATATTGATTCATATTTTGATTTTGAATCAATGCAAATTTCTGATGAAGATGTTGCATCAGGAATTGGTAATTCGTTTAAATATGATAATGATGGTCTCTCAGC